>CM042314.1:41945933-42605933 GCA_023566125.1 Zingel zingel
CACGTTCTTGTAGGGTGATATCAGGTAAAATGGGCCATCAGGTAAAATGGGCCATTTAAGGTTTGGGGGTCCCAGCCCCTCTGGAATTTAGAGCCAATGACTGCAAAGGATTTCAAACTGTTGTCATAACTGTGCTTGACAAGTAACAGGTGATTTGATTGGTTTATGGTTGCTATGGTGGGCGAGGCAATAATTCAAATCAAGACTGCACCAGAAAGCTGCATGGTAAGTAGCCTGGCATACCAAATCTAACTAAACTATTATAAGGATGATAAATCTATAAAAGAAACAAAAATGCACATATAAAAATATGCATAATATATGTCTTGATGGCATCAATCAGAAATAATGTTGTTAGTTTGGTATATGAACATATTTTTTGAAAAAGTGATGTTTTTCTTGGCGGCCCAATTTACCTTAACCCACTGAGGTAAGATGGGCAACATGGTTTCAGCTAAAATGGGCCATGTGTTTGAGTGTGTGTGTGTGTGTGTGTGTGTGTACGTGCGTACACACACACACACACACACACACACACACACACACACACACACTCACCATGACCCCCCCAACAGTAATAATGGTAGTAGATATTTTATTTACAGTGAGTATGGCAAACGAGAAGGAAGCGAGAGGAGAGGAGACAGGAAGTGAGAGAACAGGTGAGGAGAACATATCTGGTTTCTCCAAGACAGCAGGGAGGGCCGGATATTACTGGTTTCAGAACTTTCTAAAACGCAACCCAGAGCTTGGGATGCGCAAGCCAGAGGTCCTGTCTGCAGGACGGGCTGCTGGACTCAACAAAGAGGTGGTTAGCCAGTGGTTTAACCAGTATGAGAGCCTTTTGGTCAAGTTGGGTATTGAGGACACACCATCACATATATGGAACTGTGACGAGTCTGGGCTTCAGGACCAGTTCAGTTTGACAAAGGTCGTTGGACAGGTTGGCCAGCCATGTGTGGAGGTGTGTGCCGGAGAGAAGGGGGGAGACAACAACTTGTCTGGCAGCGTTCAACGAGAAGGCACATACTGTCGAACGATAATTATTTTTAAGGGGAAGCGTGAAAAAAAGCAGGGCAAGAGAAGCAAATCACCTTGCAAAGTCTGCAACACCCACTATGGTGACCCAAATGACCCTAAGGCTACTGAGGAATGGGTCAAATGTGATCCATGGTCTGCCTGGTTTCATGAGAGCTGTGGTGAAGAGAATGGTATCTGTGATGACGATGGTTTCATTTGCAAAGACTGTTTGAAAAATGTTTTCATCACACACAAACATATCAGTTATCAATTTTGAATGTGAATTTTTGTAATTTGCACATTTCGTTCTAAATGTGTTGTACACACACACACACACACACACACACACACAGACACACACACACACACACACACACACACACACACACACACACACACACACACACACACACACACACACACACACACACACACACACAACTGACATCAGTTCACTGATCTATGCTGTTCCAAAATGGACTTTCTTTAATTGCACATTTGATATGTGGGTTTGCACCCAAAATGATTTTTTTTTTTTTTAATGGCACATGAATTTGTTTGTTTAATGCAGTTTAAATGTTATGTGGCTGTATAAGCAACTGTGTTTTAAAATTAAAATTGATGATAAGTTACTATTTCCCTTTGCAGTTTGACTGGCCCATGTTACCTGAAACAACTGGCCCATTTTACCTGAAACTGCTGATGCAAAATAAGTTGGCACAGCTGATGTTTCAAGAACTGTAGGGCCTAAATAATTATATTTTATTACATAATTTCAACACAAAATGATCAAAAACAGTCATTATTAATCATAAAAACACATGGAAAAGGCATATATGGTATTGTATTATTGTCCCAAACGATTTACCAAAAAGTGGCCCAATTTAGCTGATATAACCCTACTCTAGTGTAAAAGTAAATAATTCGGATAATGGGCATGAAATGCCATCAAAATGTTGCCATGACAAGTTAAAAGTGAGCAGTTAAGGGCATGGACATGACAAAGCACTGTGTGGATCAGATTAAATGGAATTGTAACTTTGTGTTTCTCTAGTGGATACCCTGGCCTCATCTGAGGATGACGATGAAGATGAAGAGTCTTCGTCAGAGGAAAACAAGCCGTCGGGCAGTCAAAAACTGCTGCGTAAGTGTGCTGATCTCTTCAAGTTACTAATGCTACTGCAACAAATGGTCATTACTCGCTCGCCCAGAGTCACAGGGTTATGAGTAATTGTCATGAATAGACAGTGATTTGAAAGCTTTATGATTCAATTATGGGTCTGCCATGTGTGTGTGGGTCACACTTGGGTGAATGATTTCACTCTGAATCAGAGCGTTTTCACTACCTCGGTGACAGCTTTCACTTGTGGAATGTCCCCTGCGGTGACTAACCGTGGTTAACCTTAGATGTCTTCCAATTTGTCTATAGAGTAATTCAAACTCTCAGGCTTAGTCATCTGGCTCCTACTGCCCACTCTGCCCACAAAGAATCCAGCGGCAGCCAAGCACGGCAAGCATGCCAGCCTTGAGTTTGTACTCTGACTTCCAGAGCTTTATCTCCCCCTGAAATGCAAACAACAATACGTTACTAACGGAGGCAAAGTAGGCAAAGCCACAGCATCTAAAAAAGTGATTTTTCATTTTATTTAAAGAAACGTAACATCCTTACTCATTCAGTACTGCCAAGCCCTGTGACTGTAATTTAGAAATCTATTTTTAAGTCAACATGCATTAAGTCATCCATCCATCCATGTCCTGCTGCTTAACCAAGGCCAGGTCACGGTGACAGCAGGCTAAGCAAGGTAGTTCAGACATCACTCATTGCTCCTTACCCTATCTCTCAGGGTGAGCCCAGCCCACCTATGAAGGAAACCCATTTCAGCCACTTATATCTGCCATCTCATTCTTTCGGTCACTACCCAAGTGTCCTAGGATGGCTGATGATTTGAGCGCAAAGCGTATGAAAAACTCCTCACAGCGGCACTCAGCTAGTACTACTCCATAGGGCTGGGCGATATGGAGAAAATCAGATATCACGATATTAATGACCAAATATCTCAATATCGATATTGCGGCGATATTCTAGGGTTGACAATTGGTGCTTTAACAAAATATTTTCACGCTTAGATTTTAGATAAATAATCATCAGTAATGTGGACATAATGTCTAAGTGGGGATTTAGTTTATTACAAGCCACTTCCAAAAACTAATATAGGCTACATAATGTGATTGTGGACATTAAGCTATAGCCTACATTTAAAAAGTGAAAAGACAGTTAACCACAGGTTCCCGTTAATCTTATGTGTTGTGATATTTAAACAAACGAACAGCCAACGGCGAAATAAAAGCCTCTTATTTACGAGAGCGGTCTGAGAGACCTCCAGCTTACAGCGAGGTGTCTGAGCATGACTGGCCGAGCGAAGAGCTAGTGGCCGGGGCAGGCGCTTGCTGGCTGTCGCCTCACTTCATGGAGCTCCTCAACTCCGAAAACGTTGAAGCAAATTGTCAATTCGGCATCAATTTTCGCAAGATATTTGAAATCTAAACAGTTAAATTCTCGCCTAAAACATTGTCAGAAGTGAATTTAATGATGAATAAGATGGTGAAAATTGTTAAAAATGTCCCGTTGTTGCTCTGTCTGCAAGTTCTGAGTTGGCAGTGGGCGTGACTTTAACACCTTTAGTGTGGGGTGGGGGCGGTGCAGCGCGATTTGAAGCCACTGCAGTGGGCGTGGTTTCCTTGGGGATTTGAATATTTTCTAAATATTTAGCTTTACACTTGGCGACACATTTAGATATAACATTTAGATTTAACATTTAACATTTAGATATATATTTAACATTTAGATTTAGATTTAACATTTAGATATAAATTTAACATTTAGATTTAGATATAACATTTAGATTTAACATTTAACATTTAGATATATATTTAACATTTAGATTTAGATATAACATTTAGATTTAACATTTAACATTTATATATATATATATATAATTTATGTCTCAAATGTGAGGAAAATGTGCTAATTGTGGTGAAAGTGAGCTAAATGTTGAAAATTTATCAGCTAAAAAATTGTAAACAAACTTTTACATTCGGCACCCCATAGAAAGCCTGGTCATCATGTGATATGAAGGTTTAGGTCGTTTTATCTAGCTAATTATTATTGTTAAATATTATTCTTAAACGGACCAGAAAAAAGGTGAAAAAAAAATCTGGACAAAAAAAGGGCACTTTGGCTTTGAGGGGCAAAAGGGGCAGGTGCTCAAGCACCCATAGCCCCCCTCTGCACGTGCATGATGTTGAGTAGAGAAGTGATTTCTCCTCTAGGACCTGCCCTGTGGCTCGCTCTCACACCACTGGTTCTATAAATCACGGTCCCACTTCCTCCGTCGCTGTTGTCCCCTGGGCTCCGCCTGACCTCAGTAGAGGTCCAGACCCTGACGAGCAGTGATATCGCTTCAGTGAGGGAAGAGTTTGGTCACAAGTGTTTGCTAAGTGCCCAAGAATGTCTTGCAGAAAAACCTGGACATTTGACATTCTGCCAGATTCTTGGCTTGTAGGTTTACTTTGGAGAGTTATCAGTCATTAAAATGGAGCCGCAAGAACATTTCATTTTCACAGAAACTGCTCCAGATCAGATAATTAACTTGCTATTGTGGCCAACTCTTACACAAGCAGCACATAGCTGGGGAAATAGCCGCTTTAATTCTCCATACGAGAAATGATAGTCTGTAATTTACACAGTATCAGATACAATTTTACAGTGGACCTTGTTTGCCATCTGCCCCCGGCCATTTCCAATAACAAAGCCTTGATGCAACGGTGGTTTTACTTGGCTTAGGTTCAGTCAGCTGTGTGTACTTTTGAATTATTACACGTTTCTCTTTATATTACGTCGTTGCCTCACTGCTTTCCTAACGTCTTCTAAACTGACATTTGTGTACGTTTTGGTTGTGTTGCAGAGCGCTCTCCCCACAGGCCAATCCTGCAGGCTGGCCTGCCAGCAAATCGCACCGCAGTGGTGGGCAGCGACGTGGAGTTTGAGTGCCACTGCATATCCAGTGGCTGAAGCACATTGAGCTCAACGGGAGCCGAGTTGGTCCAGATGGTTTACCGTATGTCCGTGTCCTCAAGGTAGGAGCTTTCTCATATCAATCCTGCAGCAACAAGCCAGTTGAAATTATTTGTAATGCTAAACAGAAAATGGGACAATTTGGATTAGATATGGTCCTCTATTGCTATGTCAGTTCTTTTCCTAGATGCCCAGTACTTTCTGTCTGGGTCCAAAGTGGATCCTATGCAGTAAATGAATTGTATTTTGCTTTTGTAACGCTGAACATCACCAAGACAATTTGACGCTGCAATTACTTTAATTGGATTTTGTGTCTTGATACTTTTGTTCTGTGCTGCACATGACGTGTTTTTATTTCCAGCATTCTGGGGTCAATAGCTCGGACGCCCAGGTGCTGACCCTCTACATTGTGACTGAGGAGGAGAGTGGTAGTATATGTGTAAAGTGTCCAATTTTATAGGAGAGGCCAATCAGTCGGCCTGGCTGACTGTCACCAGATATGAGCCCATAGGTAACCACCACGCAGCAGTACAGGGGCGACACAGCGGAGGCGCTTCTAGGACCACCTGGGAAAACTAGGGCCGTAAAACTTGAGACAACCTCAGCTGTTTCTCTCCTCCCTCCCTCCCTCTCTCCATTCTCAGTGCTCCTGACTGTAAATGACGCTATGGAAAATTCCCAGCAGAAGAGTTGAAAGTGTTTAGTCTCAGGTTTATGTTGGACCCATTCTCATTTCTGCCCCATGCTTATGCTGTGCCCTCCTAATAAGGGCCCCTCTTGCCATCTTCTTCTATTACTCTCGCTCACTTGCGCTTGAGATATATATATATATACAATAATTGTGCTGGTGGCAAAAGGGGAGTTGTGTTGAGGGAATCCAGTGGTGGTGCAGTTTGCTCTCCAGAGCGTGCCCAGTGAAGTGGTGGCGATGACCATGTGGTAGGGCCTCCTTCAGAGTCCAAAAAACAATTTGAGTTTGAATCCAATCCTTACAGAGAGAGAGGGAGGGAGGTGCAAGCAGGCAGGCAGGAGCACAAGTGAGCAAGGCAGGCTGCAACAAGAGATCCACACAGAAAAACATTTTAGCTACACAAACTGAGACACATGGAGCCAAGAGTACCACCATACCAAACTAGTAGACTGTACAATCTGGCAACGAGTAGATCACAGAGCCAGCCTTAAATACTGCAGGAGGTTGATTAGGGAATGAACTCCACCTGGCGCCACCTGCCAGCTAAGCCGCACCCACAGCTCACAGTCAGCACAGGAGGGAGGAACATGAGGGGAAAACAAACAAAAACACACAGAAGCACAGGCTGCCATGATGACATCATGACACTCTCTCTCCTTTTTTGTTTTTTTCCCAGCTGTCCTCTGCTTACCTATGTTTCGCAGACCTCCTGTTGTTTGTCTAATGCTCACTTAGTTTGCAGAAGTGCGAGTGTGAGTTTGAGTGTGCCCTGTTCTGCTGTGGAGTTTTCCATGTTGCCCATCTCTTGCATGTAGAGATGAGACTGAGGTATTTGATGTGGTGATGGGGTGGCCCAATGTGGGATTCAGCAGCGCAGAGTCAACCTAACCAGCTCCTCCACTAACAGATACTGGAGTCCTCTGCAGGGGCTCTCGGTGGTACTTTTCTAGCAGATGGTGATGGATCGAAGAGGAGAACGCTCCTCCATCCCCTTTCTCTTTCAGAATAATTTACTCATGGTTCCCTTTCCCCTCTTGG
Organism: Zingel zingel; assembly: GCA_023566125.1. NCBI lineage: Eukaryota > Metazoa > Chordata > Actinopteri > Perciformes > Percidae > Zingel > Zingel zingel. The sequence continues at coordinate 41,952,758 of CM042314.1, forward strand.
GCCTCTTGTTGGGTCTGCTTCCTCTGTTATTTTCTAGACCGCTGGCCTTAACACCACGGACAAGGAAATGGATGTCCTCCAACTAAGAAATGTGTCTTTTGATGACGCTGGGGAATACACCTGCTTGGCGGGCAATTCTATCGGGTTCTCTCATCACTCTGCATGGTTGACCGTTTTTGAAAGAATCAGTGGTTCTGTCTCTCACTTATATTTCCATTGTTTCCCTTTTCCAACTCCGGCCTAGCTCTCCACCTTCACATTTGCCAGAAAGAAAGTCTTGTCCGACTCCAGTGTCTGATACATACTAAACGTACATTGACTTATCTAATAGAAATTGTATTCATGCTTTATTTGCTTGATTGCAAATGAGACTGTTTGAAAATATATGAACCTAAAAGAAAACCTAAACACACTGTCCATTAATTACAGATTCAGCATCTGACCGATCAGACAATAATCTGGTCATGGTGGTTGTTGTGATCTGTGCTGCGCTGCTGCAAAAATTACTGGAAAACACATCAAAATAGATTCATAACAAATTAAACAAGTTTTCTTACAACACAAGGTGTATTTCAACTGACTGTCATATTGGACTGCTACAGCATGAATAAATAAATTAGGACCATGTCTACAGAACAGGACATGTTTTACTGGTTGTACAGTATCAAATATATAAATAAAGAGAACAGGACACAACTTTTCTTTCTCTTCTCTGATTCATTCCGTTTTGTTGTCTCTATCTATTTCTTCACTCACACTGTCACTCTGTTGAAATATGCACACACTTCACGTGGTACGCTCCATATGGTTTGTCACGTAGTGGACCCGTGCGCTGACGTGCACTAACATGTGCAAGTGGCACGGTAACTTGCCAATGAAACATGATCATTATAGCGTTTCAAGCCGGCTCTAAATCAAACACAACTAAGCCACACAGTCAACGGACGGGACGCAGTGCTCCACAAAATATACAAAATATTGCATACTTATAGCGACACTTTTGATATATTGCGATAAGGATATTGAGTCGATATATCTTGCACCCCTCGATATAATTTTGCACAACGTGATATCATGATATTGCGATAACGATATTGAGTTGATATATCTTGCAACCCTAGTGTGTGTGTGTGTGTGTGTGCTTGTTTTACTATATTCGTGGGGTCCAAAAACCGGGGAATACAGTATACTTGTGGGGTCTGCACAGCCTTGTGGGGCCCAAAATGCTGGACCCCACAAGGTTAAAGGGCTGTTTGAGGGTTAAGACCTTGTTTTAGGATTATGGTTAGAATTAGGTTATGGTTAGGGTGAGGGTAAGGGTTAAGGTTAGGCATTTAGTTGTGATGGTTAAGGTTAGGGTAAGGGGCTAGGGAATGCATTACGTCAATGACGGGTCCCCACAAAGATAGTGAAACAAACGTGTGTGTGTGTGTATTTGATTGTACTTGGCTATGACTCACAAACTCTGATGGAATCTTGGAGGTTTTCCATGTTCCTGTTATTCTCAACAGTACTCAACCTATAAACACACAGTCATATCATTTGTGGAATGTATTCTTTCACTTTAAAAGCTGAGGTTTATTGTCAGTCACTTTTACACAATATAATGGTGTAAAGCTGCATGCGACCAAGGTATTTCTTAGCAGAATGTTGAATCTGAATTATGTTATTGTGTGTGTGTGTGTGTGTGTGTGTGTGTGTGTGTGTGTGTGTGTGTGTGTGTGTGTGTGTGTGTGTGTGTGTGTGTGTGTGTGTGTGTGTACAAATATTTACATTATCATTTGGTCTTCACTGTGTGGTGCTGTTGAATTGTATTAAATGAAATGCTTCTTGGTATTATAAAATACAGTTCAACAGTAAATAAATGTGTGTACCACATATAAACAGTATATATAAGTTGATATAAAGTATAATATATGATGATATAAATGAAAAAAGGAGACTGTGTAACTTTAAAATGTCACTTTTTATAAGAAACAATCTAAACAAAAAAAACACTCAAAGAGAAGTTGCAAGAAATATACTGAATAATAATTCTACTACTTATTGTGTAATAGCCCTACATCTAACATGTTGAAAACAATATCTGTTGTTACCAGAGGAACGTCCCCACCAATGATGTTTATGAGGGCATGCGTGGAACAATCAGACGCTAAAGATGTCAGCCTGCAAGCAAGCAACCTGAAACTCCACAATCTCTCTGCACCACTAAGGCGCAAGTTATGCATGTGAAGCAATGTTGCAACTCAGCATGTTCGCTCTCGTCTCTTCAGGCCCTATGTGTGTCTGGCTGAAAGACAGTTAAGACAGTAAAGTCTATGAATTGCTAAAAAGTACAACATGGAAACAGCTGCACTGCCAATGAACAGTTTGGCACAACTGGCACAAAAAATACATAACACAACCCTGAAAGTATAGAGAAGTACAAATGTCTTGTCTTTCAGTGGCAAGAAATTAGACCTGGATTGTACTGACATGAGGCCCTGACATGCATTTTTAAATTGCCAGGAGCAGGAAACATTATAATAGGCTGCCTTTATCCCTAGTTTAGCGAATTGCATAGTCAACTAATAACATGGGTGTGCATCGTGATTATGAAAATAATCGTGTTATTTAGTGCTGTCAAACTTAACGTGTTTAATAATTTGTGTTAGGTTAATTTGAGACATTAAATGCGTTAATAATGAATTGTGGGTTGACTGCAATTTCACTTTGTTGTATATGAGAGGTTGTAGTGAGCTCACTTTTAGTGCTAGGATTAAGACTATGGTATTGAATTAAACGGGAAAACATCAGGCATGCATTGGTACCACTCTAAACATGCTAACAAACAGGGAAGGGGTCTAAATAACTCACCAAATTTAACCAAAAGTTTAACCAAAAACTCCTAGCTTGCACTTTCTTTCTGTCTTCCATCAGAGTGCAGTTTTTCCTTCCAAGGACTCTGATGAAGATGTAACCTTACATCAAAACGTTAGTCACTGTTATGCACCTTTAAAAAAAACAAAAAAACAACAACTATAAAGTAAGAAGTTGCACCGGCAAATTTTTTGTTACTTTACAGTTTTTCCTTGTCTTTCATATAGAGAGTTTTCACCGACGTCACGTTCTGGGCGGTAACCTGGATGCGAGGCCATATTGGAGGCACTCGGTGTAAACAACTGAACGGAGTAATGGAGTATTGTGCGCTTTGGATACTTTAAGTGAATGTAGCCATGTCTAAACAACAGAAAATCTCATCAAAACGCATCCAAGATGCAAAGGCATATAGGGAAGGACTTGGACCAAGAAAGGCGCGATATTTCGAGAAATTACAGTTTATTGGCGGTGCAGATCCCTACGAGTTGGCTCCCTCTTCTTGGATCCATGACGACCTGGTGATTCTTCCTTCAGTTGCATATCCCGATATAGTACACTACCTGGTTTTCTCGCCGAGCCCCTACACAGCCAAAGACCTTAAAGGGATATTTCACCGCTGGAAAGCTGAATATATCTTTAAATTGGGTCACTTATGTAGTATAAATGTGAAATTGGTGCCTTCTAGGCCGAGAAAAGAAAGACACCAAATCCCAGAATGCACTTGCTTCGCTGCTCTGAGTACACTCCCAAGCCACGCCTACCGTTTACAGACAGACAGATAGTGAGACGGTCAACTCAATTCAACTGTGTTTTATTGTCATTTCAAACATATAGCTACACGAAACAACGTTTCACCGTGGCTCAAGTGTTTACACAATTCAAATATATAAAAACGACATGTGAAACACATATGCTCCGTAAAGTTCAGCTAACACATACTAGCATTAGCGCTTGGTAGGCTGTAAAACACATTGGAGACGAGACAGCAGATCTCATATTTCAGATACTGCAAAGTTATACATTGTTTGTCAGGCTATTTCGTTATTAAATTCACTTCTGATACTTTTTTAAGCGAGAAATCAACTATATAAAGCTCAAATATGGGACATTTTACGAAAATTGATGGCTAATTGCAAATTTGGTAAGACGTGTCGGACTTTAGGAGCTCCACACAGTCTGACGAGAAAGCGGCAATCTCCATACCCAGTGAAAGTCACCGTTTCTCGGTGACCAGGGGTCGGGGCTCTGCGGCGCTCCGGAGCTGCAAGCTAGGCTACACTTTTGGCATAACTCGTAAATCGTATATTTACAGTTTGAATTTCGTCACGCCACTTACATAACATATACCCCAATGTCTTATAAAGCTAACAATGGTGTTCGTTTTCAATTTAATGACTTTTTGTGAACATTAGGGGTTTCGTTAGCTGCAACTGTCCCTCCAATCCTATGTGTACAGATAGCAGCCAGTTAGCTAGCTTCATTTTCAGCATAACTTTCGTATATTTTTCGTTTGATTTTTTTTTGCGGACCCACAATACAGAGATCTCCCCTCTCAGGGGGACATGAGGGAGGGAAGCACAGTCATTCAAAAATACTACCGTGTTTCTACTGATACAAAGCTTAATGCTAAATCGGTGAAGTATCCCTTTAAATTCTACAAAGGTTTGGAGGCCTATAACCAGATGGTGTGTGGATGCGTGAGGGAGACGCAGTACCAAGTCATCAACGACCGTTGTGTTGTGAAGGCCAAAGTAAGTAATGCAATAACGTCTTTAATCAACCTAACCTTAACTGTATGATATCATTGCGATACTCAAGGTGTAGTCAAGTGAGACCTCGTAGATCCTGTTTGAGCTTTGCCAACCACAAGCGCCTCCTTCCCTCTGATAACTTCTGGCATTCCTCTCCCTGGTTTTTAATAACTTTTGGAAGTCGATAATATTCCAAATGTTTTTCACGGTCTGACCTATTGGTACAAACTAAAACACGGCAATAATTAACCATTTTCCTTGACGATGTTCAGGATCTACTTAAGTACCCGCGCTTGTTGTGATGCGGAGTACCTCCAATCTGACGACTTCTGGTCTGATGACGCGTCGTGAAAACCCTCTATTTGCGTTTACTATTGTGGAACTGGCAAAGGCCTGTACTACGAATCAAGATCAACATGGCCTGGATTTTTTTCAGTTACTCAGCTTCACTAACCCTAACATCCGTGGTCGCGCATGAACTGCGTCTCGACGGTGGTTAACAACTAGTTCAATATCAAACCAGTCTTTCTCAATCCAGCGGTGCATGCGTTCACTTAAAGGAGGCGGTGTTTGCACAGCATGACCAATCGCAAACATCAACCAGAGCCGCATATTTTACATAAGAAGAGCACACTATTATTCTTCATAACAGACATGGTTTTGCAGGCAAAACGCAATACAGTCACTGCTTCCTAAAACAGGAAGGAAAGCCAGCAAAAATATAGCCGACGCTGTATATGTGTAATAATCACAACGCTTATCAATATCACTTCCCCATCAGTCAGGCACAAGATCTGACCATAATTATGCTTGTCCTTTTCATAAACTGTCGTTGCTTTAGCCTATTATTTCAGTTGCAACCCTGGCAGTGGTAAGTGATCGTGAGAGAAAATAAAAAATATAAATCAAACCGATGTGCACATTGGCAACATACGGCTCAAGAAGCCGACAAATAGCCTATAGGACTACTTAATTCCCTCCACTGAAAATCTGTCTTTCATAAAAATAACCATCAGGGAATGTTAACAGGGTTGTCGCTCTCTAAATGTTTTAACTTTTCTGAGTGCACCTCTCTCTCTCTCTCTCTCTCTCTCTCTCTCTCTCTCTCTCTCTCTCTCTCTCTCTCTCTCTCTCTGTCTCTCTCTCTCTCTCTCTCCCCGCACCGAACTCCACCTGATCTTCTAAGAACGGTGACGCCGTCATCAATCGAGTATTGATTGGTCAGTAGGTGGTGCTTTTACACTGGTTGATCTCTAATTTCCAACATAACCTGCTCCCGACCGCGATATTACGAATCCCACTATGGCCATGCCATTTATTGGCCAGGTGTCCATTCTTATGCAATGTAACGTAACCTCATTTGTACAGGTCCTATCCCCTGACCAATCGGCTATCCTAACCTTAACCACTCAAGGTGAAATGCCTAACCCCAACTAATCGAGCTGCTTCGTACCGTCGTGATACAGAAAACCCGGGGATGAACGTAAAGTTACCTCGTTAACGTCAAATCTTGCTTCGTAGTAAAGGCCCAGGTGGTTGTTTGTGAAAGAGCAAGACAAACTTTCCTACTTCCCCAACATTAAATTTGCTTTCATTATATTTGAATAGTTATACGTTATAGTATATATTAACTAACACTCTCAGTGTAGTTTTGGTCTATACCAAAACTACACTGAGAGTAGTTGGTTACTATATACTATACAGAATATCTAATCCCCATGTTCAGGTACAGCAAGTAGCCTACTTTATCTCTGTGTTGTCAGTAATTTGGGGTTTCTGTAGCCAGTGACATATCATTATTTGTATTTTATTTTCAATGCAGATGTAACGGCATTGTACATTTTTTGTTATTATTTGAAGGCTGAGGCTTCATTAATAAACACAACACCAATTATCATCATTGGTTTTGAGATGTTACTTGCTGTGAATGCCTTGTCTGATAGGCTATAGTATCGTGGCATAGTATCAGGACATCCTGGCTAGTGTCTGTCCTGCACGGCTAGGGACGAATGGCCAGATGGCCGGATGATGGGCCTATTTATTTTATAACCCCAGTCCGTCCCTGCACAAGAGCATACCGTTTCTTGTCAGACAACATTAACAGTAGGTGGCAACACCCAAACGTGTTTGGCATTGGGGAAAAAAAAAGTGTAGCTCAGCTTAAACAAATACATGAAGACATTTGAGGTATTACTCCAGTTTTCAATAAACAATGACAGGTATTTGGAAGCATATGTTTTTTCCTTTCTTTTGAACAGTTTGCTTATCAACCTTTGAGCACACCAGAATGTCAGTAGTTTTTCATTTTCTTTTTAATGTTTATTTTTTATTCAAGAAGAGAAAAATGCACATTAATTAACATGAGCACTTGAGTCCATGATGTAAATGTACCGGATTTAGCCATACAAGCCACTTTTCATCTGCAGTCCCTGGCAGGCTGATGGAAAATGTAGAAAAGCACATAAGCACAATAAAAGCACATACATACAGACATAAGCACAGCAATAAACACACAGACAAATAGTAAAACAATAACATAACCACTACAGATTATGAAAGGATGTTTGATTGTCCAGTAACCACTGTTTGTATTTGTACAATATGAACACATTCAGTGAAAAATATTATGACAATTACCTTGTAGGACTTATATGTCTCAATAATATCAATATTTACTCAGTAGTACTAGAAGTTGCTGTGGGTTGTTTGTGTGTCGTAAAACTATGGTGTTCACCTGTGGGGCTTACAGCAATATCAGCAATATATGACATGAAAAATTCAACAGCATCTGGCAGATAGCAAAATATGTTGGACCTGAGGCATACTGTATTGTCAGCTACCATTAAAAATGTGGTGATAAGCTTGGCTAATTACAAAGGTTTAGTCAGGAAATGGAACAGGTTTTAACCCTTGTGTGGTGTTCATATTTTTGTTACACAGCCAATGTTCCCGGGTCTGGTGGACCCACCACATTATTATGCTTTTAAATCAATATTGTCAGGGTTTTGGTATTATTGGGGTAGTCTTGTTTTTCTGTTATGTTCTGTTTCCTGTTTTATTTTGTAGTCTGTCTTGTCTCTCTTGTCTTGTCCAAGGGGGTAAGCTTCTCCTCGGACCACGAAGACCCTATGGCGCCATTTTTATGCTACAAAGCCATCACCTCCCGTTAGCATTCCAGTGACTGCCATTCATTTTGGCGCCACTTTGACAGCGAATAACTTTACATCTGAAGCGTTTAAAGACTCTATTTGTCCATTGTTTATTTCTAAAGAAACACGACAATGTATAAAAGGCTCCATTGCCTTGTACCTCACGTTATGGCTCCGTAGCAGACGTTTTTATAAAAATAGGCTAACGATTGTGTCATAACCACGCGACTTACTGTCGCATAGTAGAGAAATTACCGTATAGTACAGGAGAAGCGTGCAGGCAGTTTCGTCTCACATTAGCTGTTTAAGTGTAATTACTAATGTAAGAGCCAGGTATAGTTCCATTATTTTGAAAGGATATTTTTTGGTAATTAAGGCACCTGGTGGGGGCGGAGAAAGCTAGGTAATATCTGTTCACCTGTTCTGCTTTGGGAAGGAGGAGAGGGGGTGAAAGGGGGAAGTCATATTTTTGCTGACCGCTGTTTTCACGCATGTTTTTACGCCTTTCGATGCTGCTGATGACTTCAGTTAACAATTATGTATGTCGGTAACACGATTATGGAATGTTGGAAGCAGAACCTTGTTTGTGTTAACGCAAAATTAAATTGTGAACCTTAAGCGCGTCTGGCAAGTTGTTATTCCCCTGCTCAGCCTCTCGGCGGACGAAATGAAGTGTCGGATTGCCGCCTATAACTAATGTTAACTAGCATTTTAGTTAGCAATAATTAGCCTGTGCCTATGTTATCTCCTTACATATACCTACGCTCTCCGTCTCTGCAATATTCGGAATGTTTGAGATTTCTCTTGGCACAGCTACCAGAAGACTTACAACTTTCAGACACGTTGCTCACGTCACATTTACGTCGTCTCTCTCAGTTGGAGGCTGCACAGTTAACGCTAGCCATCACCGGAAAAGTGCTTCTAATGGCCTTCACTGGTCTCCGTCCAGAGCAACGGGATCTGTTGGTCCGCGCGGAGATATTGGATCATCGGCCATTGAGATCACACACACGGACGCACGGCTGGTGGAGAGCGGTGGCGCCCGACAGCTTTGTCACTTAACGAAAGTGGGGTTCATAAGGATGTGAAAAATGGATCCATCTTCTCAACATGACCCAGATGACCTATTGCCATCTGACAGCATATCAAACCTAAGCAGCAACAAACAAGGTTCAAAATCAAATGTTTCCAGCACTTCATCTGCACGTCTAAGAGCAGAGGCTGAAACGGCTGCTTTGCTTGCCCGTCAAGGGTTGCTAAAAGAAAAGCATGCTCTTGAGGAACAGGAAGAGAAATTAAGAAATGAAAAGAACAACTTCAGCTTGAAACCGATATAGCCGCATCAGTGGCAAAGGCAAATGTTCTAAGGACCTCTGGATCTGGTGTGCGGAGTGCTGCTTCTCAGCGATCTAATGGTATGGAATCATACTTTAAGAAAAAGAAAAAAAATGTTGAATCTCTTAACATTGATGCAGATACTTTTGTTCCACATAAACTTGGAAAAGATGAAAAAGGAAAATCGGCAAGTGGAAATGCTGTTTTACACCTTGGAATGCCAAAACAGAAAAGGGCAGATATTACCAGTTTTCTCCAGCAGAGGCCCCTAGAGCCTATGAGAAAGAGCACAGTTCTAAATACTGGTACTACAGCGCCTCCAGTGTCTCATCACAGAGATGTCCATACACGCTTTTCCACAAATACTAACAGTGATCAAAAGCACATGTTGTCTATAATGGAAAACCAGAATAAGATAACAGCTATGATGGTGCATCAGCAATGTCTTGCATCACTGCCTCACAATATTTGATGGGGACCCTCTACAGTACCATGCTTTCATGCGGACCTTTGAAAAGGTGGTTGAGGAAAAGACCGACGATGCTGAAGATTGCCTTCATTTTTTACACCAAGGGGCAACCACAACAACTTGTCAGGAGCTGCCAACACATGACTGGTTCAGGCTATGCAAATGCAAAGATTTTACTGCAAGAACATTTTGGAAATGAGCACATGATTGTATCTGCCTACTTGGATAAGGTCTCTTCATGGCCAACAATAAAATCTGAAGATGGAAGGGCTTTACAGGCATATAGTCTGTTCTTGCGTGGATGTTGCAACACCATGGAGGAGGTGCATAGTCTGTGTGAATTGAATACTCCTGCCAATATGATCACTGTGATTAAAAGAATACCCATACAAACTGAGAGATAAGTGGCGAACAGTGTCATGTGACATCCAGGAAAGGCATCGCCGGAGAGCTATGTTGATTGATACTGTGACTTTTATGGAGCGTCAAGTGAAAATATTAACAGATCCTGTGTTGGGAAACCTACAGGATGCTCCAATGTTGGTGTCAAATAAAGAAGGCAGCAGGATAAAGCCACCTCGCTTTAGATCTATAGGACATAGCTTTGCTACTGCTGCTACTACATTTGAAAAAACATTAACAGAACACAAGGTTAAAGATGGATACTCCCCTGAAAAGACTTGCCTGTACTGCAAGGGTGGACACATGCTGGAGTTTTGTACTCTACTGGAGAAGAGAGCTCAAAGCGAGAAGATTGATTTCCTAAAAAAGAATGGAGTTTGTTTTGGCTGTTTGTGTATTGGTCACATCAGTAAGGAGTGTAGGAAACGTCTCTCTTGCAGAACATGCGGCTTGAGACACCCTAGTATGCTTCATATTCATCGTACGGACAAGGGAGCACATGCGGACAAAGGCAGGAGCAATTCAGAGAGTGCAGTGGGAAGTTCTTTGGTTGCAGTCCAAACCAGTGGTGTTACTGGGGCCGGTGAACAAGATTTTAAGCTCGCCATCGTACCAGTCAAGGTCAAATCTACGAGAGGTCAAAGGACAGTGGAAACCTATGCCTTTTTGGAGCAGGGCAGTTCAGCATCCTTCTGCACAATGGGTCTTATGGATAGACTGAATCTCTCTGGGAGAAAAACAAGGATTCTTTTGCGCACCATGGGCCAAGAGAGAATTGTGGACAGTAGTATTGTCTCAGACTTGGAAGTGGCTGGATTGGACGGTGGCTGGTACTGTGAAATGCCAGATATCTTTACACAAAGCAAGATGCCTCTGAATAGGAGTAACATCCCACGACAGAAAGATCTGCATAAGTGGCCTCATTTGAAACGTGTACTTGCCTGAGATAGATGCAGATGTGGAGCTTTTGATAGGCATGAATGTGCCCAGAGCTTTGGAACCACTTGAAGTCATCCGGAGCCAGGATGAAGGGCCGTATGCCATCAAGACTATGCTTGGTTGGACGGTGAATGGACCACTTAGTGGAAAATGTTCTGATGGACCTGTGTATCAGTCTGCAGTTACCATCAATATAATTTCTGCTGTGACACTTGATGAACTCTGGAAACAACAGTTCAAGACAGACTTTCCAGAATGCAGTCAGGAAGAACAGCCAGGACTTTCAAGGGAAGACTGAGGTTCTTGGAAATGGCTAACAATACTGTGAAACTAGTGGATGGCCATTACAGTATTGCTTTACCCCTAAAGGACAGAACGATAAGCATGCCTAACAACCGTAAGATTGTAGAACAACGCATCCTTAATCTGAAGAAAAGGTTTATCAGAGATGCATTATTTCACCAGGACTACACTGCTTTTATGAATAAACTTGTATCCAGTGGATATGCAGAGAGAGTGCCAACCACAGATCTTGAAAGCAGCGACGGAAAGGTTTGGTATATCCCACACCACGGTGTATACCATCCGAAGAAAGGAAAGATCAGAGTTGTCTTTGATTGTGCCGCATCATTTCAAGGCGTATCACTCAACGCACAACTCCTGAATGGTCCTGATCTGACTAGCACATTGATTGGAGTCCTGACCAGGTTCAGGAAAGAGCCTGTTGTTCTGATGTCTGACATTGAGGCAATGTTTCACCAAGTTCAAGGTCCAGAGGAGGACGCAGACCTATTGAGATTTCTTTGGTGGTCCAGTGGAGACTTTAGTCAGCGCATGGAGGAATACAGGATGGTTGTCCATTTGTTTGGGGCAACTTCTTCTCCAAATTGTGCTAACTTTGCTCTCCCAAGGTGCGCAGAGGACAACAAAGAATTCTTCAGCCAGCAAGTGTTTAAGAAGGATATTTTTTGGTAATTAAGGCACCTGGTGGGGGCGGAGAAAGCTAGGTAATATCTGTTCACCTGTTCTGCTTTGGGAAGGAGGAGAGGGGGTGAAAGGGGGAAGTCATATTTTAGCTGACCGCTGTTTTCACGCATGTTTTTACGCCTTTCGATGCTGCTGATGACTTCAGTTAACAATTATGTATGTCGGTAACACGATTATGGAATGTTGGAAGCAGAACCTTGTTTGTGTTAACGCAAAATTAAATTGTGAACCTTAAGCGCGTCTGGCAAGTTGTTATTCCCCTACTCAGCCTCTCGGCGGACGAAATGAAGTGTCGGATTGCTGCCTATAACTAATGTTAACTAGCATTTTAGTTAGCAATAATTAGCCTGTGCCTATGTTATCTCCTTACACATACCTACACTCTCCGTCTCTGCAATATTCGGAATGTTTGAGATTTCTCTTGGCACAGCTACCAGAAGACTTACAACTTTCAGACACGTTGCTCACGTCACATTTACGTCGTCTCTCTCAGTTGGAGGCTGCACAGTTAACGCTAGCCATCACCGGAAAAGTGCTTCTAATGGCCTTCACTGGTCTCCGTCCAGAGCAACGGGATCTGTTGGTCCATTATATATATGTCTATGGTCTTGTCGAGTTTACTTCCTGTCTTTGTTTGTTTCCCGCCTTTTTTGATTGTTCTGCCCCACTCTGATTTGTTCCACCTGTTGTATCACCTGTCCCTTGTTAGTGTTCATTACTCATTCATTATTAGTATTTAGTTCCTGTTCTGTCTTTGTCACTTGTCGGATTATTGTTTTTTGTTGCGTGCTGTTTATGTTGTGTTCCCTGTCGTGAATTGTCTTGCCTTGTGGATAGTACTCCAAGTAAGTGTTTTCCTGTCTACATTAAATCTCTTAAACTGCATTTGGGTCCAAGATTTGTCTACATCCGACGCAGCACCTGACAAATACAACCATAACAATTTATGTAAAAATACTTAACAGATTTTCAGGTTTACTTTAGCTCAATTACCAATGATATATACATCATGTATGGCTCATATTTGCCATTTACCCCTGTGAGATCACATTTATGATCATATAATCTTTTTAGTTTTTTTGTGAGAAAACAAGGAAATTCAATTTCAAATTCAAAAACAAGATTTTTTGATCATTATTGGTGCTTATTTCTTAGAAATTAATCAGAACAGGTGAAAGTGCTTGCAATTGAAACACTTTTGTAACTTTGTGTGGGAATAGCAGCTGCAGAAATACAACATAGTTTCATAGCACCTATAATTAAATACACCTGGGTCCAGTAGACCCGAACACCTCATATGTAATAGTTATGTGTAGGGGGGTGTACTGTGTGCAGTCATTGAAAATAAGTTATTTGTTATGTTCTTCACAGAAAATGAGCCAAGGCCAATGAGTTTGAGTTAGAAGAAATAATAAATAGCATCATTTTTCTTTTAGCAAACATTGAAAACGGGTCCCACAGACCCGAACACCACACAAGGGTTAAAAAGCATTTGCCTCTATACAGACTTCCCAATTATAAACTGTGAACAAGAGATCAAGTCGTTGATTACCATTTGGCATTTTTAGTTTGATGCTCTTACTGACAAAATGTGACTAACCAAATATTTTATCACCAACACAAACCATTCTTTAAAGAAATCTACCTTGTCCATATGGCACATTAGTCCAAGACAGCGTGCTTTCAGATTTTCTTTTGACAACTGCTCCATTATGCTGACAGCATCTGGTTGGAAACAATCGCCTTTGTCCTGTTTAGCAAACAAACCCCTGCCGTGTCTGGCTTTGGTGACAGATGGCTTCCTCTGAGAGCCGTTGACGAGTGCTCCCTTACAGATGTCATTTTCAACACATCCGTGAGTCTGATTTTAAACACAGCATATGTGAATGACATTGTATTTTTACACAACAAATGTTGCTGACATACTTTATTGTGCTTTAGAAAGTACTGCAGATGGGGTTTTTTTCAGAGGGAGACACATTAGTTAAACTGACACATCCTTTTTTTGACCACCAGTAAAATAAATGAAATGCTTTTTATTTAAATGGTGAATTGTATAAAAACACAGAGGATGTGTCACATACGGAATGTTAGGATAATGGGGTTTGAGCTTGGGGATAAATGCTGCCAAACCAAGTGACACTTTTTAACTGACATCAACAAAGGGACGTTCAGTAACAAGGAAATATGCAGTTCCTGATGGCAGCACTTTACATGCCACTCATAGGCTGAATCTCATCACCCTTATTTGATAGCTCCTCGACTCCTCGGTCGTCTGCTGAACCAGAAGTTTTTCTGTCCCTCCTCCGTGAAGGCCGTCTCAAAGCTCTTATTTCTGCCCTGGGGACCGAGGAGCGAGCATCGAGGAGTGATCATCGAGGAGCTATAGCCGAGGATACCCGAGAGCAGCCTTCCCGGAAGCCGTGCAGCTGAAGGAGTTGCTAACTCCGCCCCAAACAGCTGACAAATTCATGTGACGCTTCAGAGGAAAGGACGTGTCACCTCTAAAACACATTTGCTCGTTGCATCTCTCCTCCGATAATTTCCGCTGATGCAATTTAAGTGCTACGGGACGTACCCATACTGTACCTACCATAGATGTAATTTACAGGGGGGAGGGGTCACAACCCCTCCAATAATCAAAACTGGCTAGTGGAACCCACCCCAAAAACCTATTATAATTTCCCTTTCATAAATAAAGACATTTGCACCATAAATCGATGCAGATACAGAAAATTTACCAAAATGCATAAAACTTTCAAAATCCCTCCCCCCTCCCCCCGCCATGTTAGGTTTAACATTGGGGGGCAATGTTAAACCTAAAATTGACACTGTACTAATAAGGCATGCAAAACACATATTCCATTGCGTAAAATGTTAGACATGTAATAAATAAACATGATAGAAATCATTTTAATGCAGTTGTGTGTGTTATGTAGGTACAGTAAGTACAGTATGCTGAATGATTGATAAGCAATGGTTGATTCAAACTCTGTCTTTAGGTGGCAGCAGTGCATCACAGTCCAACACAGCGGGTCTCTGAGCTTGGAATCAATGTTACACAGCTGTTACTATACAGCACATGCATGAAGGCAAAGCCATCATGTAAATATATACATGGGCAATGCAAACAAACTGCACTGGGACAATATGTTTGCCATACTGAAAGCTTCTCCTCTGAAGTGGAAAACGGAATGCAGTGGTTTAATCCAAGTTTTATTAATTCAAATTTTGTCACTTTTAAGACCGTTATTGTTTTCACATCCAAGTCACCCAATCGATAAAGCATTGCTCCCTGAACGGATGGCAGCCTGCTCAGAATCCCTCTAATGTGGCTGAAAGCTCTTTTGCTATTTTCGAAACACGCTCAATTTACCCTTGATTTTTTTTCGAGCCATGTGCTCATGAATAATGTCCTTTACCTCTCCTTTTACAAATCTGCCAGCGTTTAGTTCTTAAGTCTTTATGCACACACCTGTCAGGCGTCCCCCGGGTGAAGCATGCAATCTCTCTTTTTTTTTTTCCCACTCTGAAATTAATTTGTACCTTTGCCACCATGTGGTTACACAGGAGCACTGTTTCTTGTCAGATAACAGTAACAGTAGGTGGCAACACACATCCAGTGCCTGGAAAAAAAGTGCCCTTGGTCATCATAATGTAAGGTTTGTAACGGCTTTTACAAAATTCCTCTAAGCCACTGTTATTTTTATTCTCCCTGTGGAAATGGAGTAAATGCACAAGTTGCCGTGACCTGAACTACTGAGCAGGTATACTTACAGTTTTTTGGTCCTCTGTTAAAGCTTAGCGTTCAGCGATAACATGAAATTCAACAACTCACAAAATCACAAACATTTCACATTGATACAGTTATTTAACCTCTCTCAATATATGTAATGAAACTCAGGGATATCATAGGTACCAGAGAGTAATGGTTGTAGTTAAAAGCAAAGCTTTGTCAAAAATATTACATTTTGCTGTTTTTCCTTTTCCTTCTGTCTAATTTTGAGCCAGATTGGTAGGATGGAAACAACGAAGGGGAAAAAATAGGGAGGATAACTGCAGTTCCATTTCTATACCCCTCACGCGTAAAGTGGATATTTATCCAATTCAGGCCTCATCTATCAATACAAAGAACGGTATCAAAATGACTTTGTTGGCCACAAATCGTTGGCAATTGATTGAGCCTCTCTTGAAACAAGGCCATCATTTATCTGGTTCACATTTCCTCCTGAGGTGAAAGGGAGTAGCACACAATAAGACTTTCATTTGTTCCCCGGGTGATAGATGTAACCCCCTCAAACCTTTGATTACGAGATTACCACAAGTAAAATAAGAATCTATTAAATATTTAGACTTGTTGGTGCCCTTTGAGATTCCCTTGATTTCCATCAAATAGTGCTGTCAGGGGAGCTGGAGGCACTCCCAACACCAAGGAGATTTACACAGCTACAAAGTATTCTGGGCTATACAAAGCTGTGTAGTTTGTCCCGGGAGGGTGATGCATAAAGGAGAAGTTAATTACAGTGGACACAAAAGTACTTTTAAGATGTAATAAAATGGAAAACACAGAGAACTCTTCCGCTGCAGAAAAAGCTGCACACGCTGAGGGGAAAGGTGATAGAATAGTCGTGAAGGTGAAGGTGGAGGCAGTGAATGATAATATAGTGGCGTTGCATTGTGGTTTGGTTTCCCTCAGTTCCATACTGAGAGCCTTGAATTATCAGAACAGCGAGTCTGGGCCTAATGTCCTTTTGTGCTGGCAGCGTATTGCCGAGTGAAGATTGTGGATGGAAATAATCAGCCCTTTTAAAGGTCAGGGGAAGTTAAGCACACCCAAAGTAGACCATGACACATTCTGGGTGATAAGAAATAAATGTCTGTGGAAGGAAGACTGAGGAGAGTTCACCTTGTCCCATTTATGCTATCACGATTGCTCAACTGTCAGTCAAATATAATGGCACATAAGCAGTCAAACCCAAGCACAACTATAGGAAACTCTTTGCTCTGGCTAACATACTTTGTGTATTGCACTGAAATACTAATAGTGTGGTGGTCACTATAGCTTGATCTCATCTTTTAAGTTTTTCAGCATGGTAATATGTCAAATAAATATCTGTGTAAATTGCAGAGGTGGTGGGAGTTGTCAACATTCAACATTTCATTAAACATGGAGTAAGGTCATTTTTGGCTATGTGGGCAGTAGAAAACACTGATATGGCAAACATTTGCCTATTTACGCATCAAGATATGCAGCAACATTAGCATTCATTTGGACTTATGTTTCTGGCCACTGAGAGAATGTAATGTATCAATGTGCATTCTTCTTTTAGCTCTGTTTCTGGTCTCCTCCAAGTCCTGAGAAAAATACCTGGCTCTTCTAAATGTTCACGAGGTAATCGCTTACGTTGCTTGTGTAGCATACGAAGTTTACTTTCCTGAAAACTGCTGTCTGCAGCCAAAAACGAGTAGCATGTTCGTGCAATAGTGGAAGCTGAAGTTTCAGGACCGCATTCCTAGGATCCTAGTTTTATGGGTAGATGCTATAATGTAGTTACTGAACCCTAACTCTGTCATTTAACCTAACCCTACATAGCTAGCTAGCTGCTAATTTAAGTGTTGAGGCAGTAGGCTTATGCCAGTTTTGATTGGTAACTGGGGTGGTAGAATTGCGGCCGTAGAATTGCGGTCTTAAACTGCAGCTTCCTCTATTGAAGAAACGACCCTGTGTAATGTGGCTCTCTAGGTAAAGCAAATTGATTCTGAGAAGGATCAAAAGTTGAACCAACTGCCAAACAGCACCAGGACTAGAACTAGGTTCTTGTTGATCGAAAAAGGGTATACGAGAACAATGAGACTGAACCAAACGGGCCGGAAACCAGAACAATGAGCCGAAACCACAAAAAAGCTCTGTGGAGCTGTGGGTTCATCACTATGAGTAGTAATAGTAGTAGTCATAGGATCCATTTAAAGGAATATTTTTACATTGTGGGCAGCCAGGCAACTAATGGAGACTCCAGGAAGTTACTGCTCCCAGGTAATAACTAGGGTTGCACATTCCCCGCTCAAAACTGACGTGTTAATTAATAAATTTTGGAGGTGCTGGTAGGTGGATTTTTTTTCTTACAGTTTTAAAGAGCCAAGCTAGCTGCCCCCCCAGAAAGAAAATATTGGAAATTCCCCAAATGTTTAACCTTTCCTTTAACAGAAACATTTTGATTATAGATACTTAAAAGAAACACACTTCTTGTCTCATTGTATTTACAGAGTAATTAAAGTGCTAACGTCTTCTTATGGAAAGGGCCTAACATTGCTTTCGGTAGAGTTTAGGCAGCAAAAATAAAAGTAAAAATCATATGGGACTAGTGACTAACATCACTGTGGGCTATTGGAAGGTCACTCTTTGCCTTCCCTCTGGGCATCAGTCTTAAAAACAGAGTGACAGCCCCAGAGAGGCTGATAAGTAAATACAGTTTTAATGGGCTGTGAATGGCTGGTGGTAATCTGGTGGCAAGGCACAGAGGGCGACAGGGCATTCTGCAGCGGTTATTATTAATGCTATCATAGATCAGATAGGCCAGGGGAGGAGAATGAAAGGTGGTGATGAATTTGGGGCCTCCTGTCTACCAACTGACTGAAGGACAAGCCTCAGAGGCTGGTTAAGGTCATAGATGAAGGATACCACCCAGAAGAAGACACAAGGGACCATTCATTACGTATAATATAGAGGATAGGAAAGTGTTTACCCCAGGGGCCCACTGAAAGTCACTGGCTGACAATGGTAGAGTTCAAAAACACAGCCTCTAGTGTGTTTCTACTCACCCATATGGTATTCTTAATATCTGAATACCCCACAATATACAAACCAGAATTTGTTTTTAGTATTCTTGACAGAAAACCTGTGCACTTGCAGGAATCAATACTGCTGAACATTCCAAAGTAAAATCTGATGATCGGTGTCTGAAAGTGTAAATGCATGTTGAATGTTCAAATATGACACATATGAGTGTCTGACATTTCAGTCTTCGTTCTATTTTCAAGATATGAAAGCTTCCCGGTCTTTTTCAAGACATCAAAGACTTGAGGCCTTTCTCCAAACATCAAAGCCTTCTAACCAGACCTCGGAGAGGTCTGCAGATCTGAATATCACACGTGTCAAGACAGTCGCTTGTATTTTTGCCTCCTAGACATCTCTTCAAATTCTACCTACAACTGCTCTACCTGTTTTGTAAAACTCCCATTTTGTCCAAATAATGTGTCTTACCATCTTAAGAAGGGAGATGGATGGTGTGTGAATGTTTCACAGAAGCAAAGGAAATGGATTTACCATGTGTAGGACTGAGAGGGCTTCGGCTATTTATTTTTTTGTAATGACTTGCAGCTACAGACAATGTAACCCAAGTCCTCACCCCGTCTGGTGCTGTCTCTGATTTCCAGCTGTTGAATGGACCTCAGTGTAGTGTGGGCTTCAGGGGATTTGTTTGAGTGTCAGGCTTAAACGGGATACTTTTGGACAGCTACCAGCCTTTGTGTGAGTGATGTTCCAGCCCACCATTACAGCTAGCGAAGTGACTGCTCTACTTCTACACCACCTCTAATGCTTTTTGCAGATGTACTAGAGTGGATTTGTTTCCACGATCAAATTGCACACACTTAGGAGGAAGCAAAACATGGCTCCTTAAGAAAATGCAAAGCCAACTAGAAAGGATGCCTTAATATTAGGACAAATGCAGTGGCTGTAACTATGATTTAGTGGTCAGAGAGAGAGATTTTAAACTCACTCTTACCTTTAAAAAACGCCTTCATAACAACTAATGGGAGTAGTACCCACACACTCTATTCGTGTGATTTCCTTTTCTCTGCTTGACAGGCGTTTTTTGGATGTAACGGCTGCATACAGAGTCAAAGTATAGGCTGCGATACCACTTTTAGGCCACAACTTGCTTCGCTGATGTGCTTTAGTCGAGCTTGACAGTTGTGATAAACTGACTGACAGCATGTGAGATGAGTTTTAAGTAGGGCTCTAAAGTTACAGTACATAAATCCATGTGCATGTAACTAAAATATATCAAATGATTTTTTGTGCTGTCAGCAGTGCGTGGTGTACCACATAAAGTACTATAGCATTGTAAGAAAACAATCCGATCATGATTGATTTGTGGTTTGTTTTCTATAATCTGCTGGCTTGACCTGTGTAAGTAAGTTACGAGTGCTCGGAGAACAAAATGACACAAAGCAGTGTTAAGTTCACCATGTTCTAAAGGTTTAATGACACACACAAGAATATATACCTTTTCTATTAATCGCTCCATTCACTTCGATGATGTGCGAGTACAGTAGATAGATAAGAAAGGAGGATTGGTTCAAGGTAGGTTCACGCAGATACATCTTCAGGAAGGAAAACTGTAACAATTTATGACACAAATGTATGATATACAAATTAAAACAGAGATTTGTTCAGAGTTTTCACAGAATGGAATGTAACATATTCACAACAAACATTGTTCACATACAATTTCAGTATGGTGGTGTGTGATTCATTTTTGATTAAAAAAACAACATGGCTTTCCTTTGTGAAATCATACTGACATTATTGATACATTAATTACATTAATTGAATTAAAACGGCATGAGCATCTTTCTTTACGACACCGACCTGATGTTAGATCCTCGCCGTACAGTGAAGTGATCACAGCATGGCAGGCAAGCAGAGCAATAAAGCAAACCATGAAAAGAATGATTAGACTGGTGGGTGACTCATCGGATATTTTTGTATCTAGCGTCCGTATCTTTCCTTCACAACACCATCTGGCCTGCACAGAAAAAGAAAATAAAAGAAAATCTGGCTCACGGTTTAATCAATAACCAGATTACAGTAATAAACCGTATTTCATTTTCTGGGCTGACATTGTTTTAATTCATCAGCGACAACAATTACATTGTGGAGATCCAAAAAATTCTTTCAAACTATAGCTACACCACCATAGACGCTATATAAATTCATCAGCGGTGGAAGAAGTATTCAGATCCTTTACTTAAGCAAAAGTACTAATACCACAGTGTCTGTTACAAGTGCAAATCCTGCATTGAAAATGTTACTTATGTAAAAGTATGTAAGTATCATCATGAAAATGTAAAAGTTAAAATTAAAAGTACTCAATGCAGATAAATCCTCACATTTTAATAACTGGACCCGATCCAAACAGTTCTGTCAATCAACTAAGTGTTTAATTGGCTAATCATTTCAATCAAGTGTAGGCCGTTACATTGTTGGGAAGTTTAATTTATAATAAAACATTGCGTTTTATAAACTAGATCTGTTCTGTAGAATCTTAATTTGTAAAGTAACTAGTAACTAGAGCTGTCAGATAAATGTAGTGGAGTAAAAAGTACCATATTTCTCTCTGAAATGTAGCGGAGTAGAAGTAGAAAGTGGCATGAAAAGAAAAGACTCAAGTAAAGTACAAGTACCTCAACATTTTTACTTAAGTACAGTACTTAAGTAAATGTACTTAGTTACATTCCACCACTGAAAGTCATGTATGATGTAGAGCCATATTTGCTGATGGCAGTATTACCTATAATATGTTGTTGGACAACATTACAATACAGAGCTTGTAGTAGTCTGCTAGAACATATTAGAAGGCTGTTTTACACATACTATTCAAGATGCATGCTGGGAAAGAGCATGTGTCTATCATCTGAATAGGAATGAGGTATGGAAAATATGAATGAAATGAGTCAAAATGCAACAAAGACACTAGAAACTCACTGTACAGCACGGCAGCCATAACTTAACACACTGTAGTGACTGATTGCATCTCTCTCAGGATAACATGGCAGAGAGACGTCATCAGTGTCATGCTTCCATCAGTCACTTTAATCACTGGTTTCTAATTGGATCTTTATGGAGTGCATGTGTTAAGTGTCTGTTGCCTTCTGTCCTCCACCTTCACACCTGAGCAGCTCTGTTCAGTTCATTTGCCATGCCACACGGGGTCACTAGTGCCTGCCGAGTGGCGCAATCATGCAATCAATCGGACATGATCGATAACAACTTTTAAAGTCAGTCTTTTTGTCCACAGAGGGCACCGTTGTCGGTGAGAAAGTGTGAAAGGCATTCAGTAAGGAGGCAGATATGGCTTTGGTACAAACGCGTCCTATCTGAAGATAAGCTTTAATGGCGATGCCTTTGGTTTGAATGTGAATTCAGTTGGTCAAAAGTGTTTAATATAAATGTTTATGTGTATGCTCACTACTACGCCTCCCGATGTGTGCCAGCGCCAGCTTATTGTCACTGCTACAGGATTTCTTCTCCTCTCTCGAAGCGCATTGGACGGCTGACAGTGCGTAAGCTCCACTGAAACTGCAGCTTATTGCCTGTCTACGTAAACATCGAAGGGCGAAGGCTTGAAACTGGACTTTCGCTTAATAGCCTTTTGAGCCACTTGGTGCTAAAGTGTAATTAGAAGCGACAGCTGCAACATTTGGCTCCGGGATCAGAGCTCTGCGCGCGCTGCTGTGGCTGCTGCGTGGCTGCTGGAGTTGCGCTCAGGACTTGACTTGGTGTGGATATACGCTGACCTATGTTGCAATTTGAATTCCTTTACTTTTATAGATTATACCATGCATGACGCCAGATGGGAACTGCTTCTATTCGTCCCCAAGTGTCGGACTTTACGCACTGCATAGCAGCCAACTTCAGGTGCCTGGTAATGTGAGGGATACAGAGCAGATAAACTGACCAACTGAGGATAAGGGATTGAAACCGTTTTTGGCAGTTTTTTTTTTTTTTTTTGGAGAACATTGTTTTGGAGCTTACTGAGAAGCATTGGGAAGATGTATCACAATAGACGTTTCACCTTGGGTTTAAGCATTCTATCATGCGTCTAAGCGTCTTTCTCTTCCAAAAATGCTTCAAAGAGTGATGCAAAGCTGCGCGCAAGTTCCTTCTCTTCAGTTCTTGAAATTTTCAGACTAAAACAAGTAGACAAGACACAAGTGAAGAGGCTTTTAGATTTGTTTTTCACACGCGCTGTGCCCTTTTAGCATTTCCAAATGACTGGATGAGGCAATGACAATTTCACCACAAAAGATGCTTTTTCATGTTTTACTAACGATGCTGCAAGTAGGATTCTTTTCTTCGAATTAAACCATTTCGGCTTCCATACAATTTACAATTTTTTGTGGGGATTCTTCTTTGCCTAATGACTCAAAGAAACATGTTGCATATACTTGCGCTTCAGTCGGCGGTGTTACTTTTTGGAGGTAAGCACAATGTCAGCCTATTTGTCTTGTATACTCCACTGTTTAAACTGAGGAAATGTGTTTTTCTTACAAAGAACATGCAGCCAGACATGAAGAAGTATTTTGTGGCCAACACAGGACGAGTTCACGCCAGGGACAAATCCCACCTGAGACACAGATTTCGAATTAAGTTATACACGATGACAACAAGGAGAGTTCATATCTGTTCAGTTAAACATTATGCATTATGAAGAACACACCGCACCAGTACAACATACTCAAAACAGCTCTGGCCTTAAATAACATGTATCTCATGCATATTTCAATATGACAGGGGATCTCTCTTGTACACCAGACACTTCTAGGCTGTATTACCTCTTGGCTTGTCAGGTTTGTTAATCAAAATTCATCTCACAGACAATCATTATTTTATGGGAGAAGTTACATAAACCTGCAGTGGGGAGACATCATAATGGCTCAGTTCACAACATGACATAAACAGTGACAATCTATTCATCTTTCTTTCTCTTTCTCTTTGCCTCTTTGACTTTTTCTCTGTCTATCTGACTTCTTGCTAAAACAATGAGAATGTAAATGTGCACATGCCATTGCATCAGTGGTATAGTGCCATAAGGAGGAGAGCAGCATTTACTTTGGCTGCCTTGCAGCCAGAATGTACAGATCTGGAGCAGCTGGTGGTCTGGCTAATGAATCCCTTCTGTTTTGTGGGAAAAGGGTTTAACATAAAATGTTATTTGAAAAATCTATCCAGTCCACTATTGTGAATATTTTCTCTGGATAATACCTGGCATTAGCTGCTTTCTTTCTTATCAAACCAATAGAACTTTACAAATTGTGACTTTAAGTTTAGAAAAAAAAGATTTGTTCAGCTTTGCAGCTGCAAATATTCAATATAATTTAATACCAACTGCAGTGGCTGTACCTTGTTTGCTGAATCAGCATCATTATATGCATGTAAAAGCAGTTATAGTCAACATACAAAAAAACACCTACGCTGAATTTACACGTCACGCCTTTCCAAAAACTTAATGCTAAACATTCTCAAACTGCATCTCACACATCTGCTGTGCACGTACACCTTAATAATGCTTCTCTCTCACAGCTCCAGAGGATGACTCTTATTTGACAGCGCCTCTGTTGTGAGTGCTGACTCACTGTCTTGAAGTGCACGGTAATGATGTTTGCCATATGCCAAGGCCGTCTCAGTAACCACACACATAGTACGATCCTAATTGAGCATTGTGTGTCATAAAGCTGCAGGACACAGCTCCTCACTGTGAATATAGTGATGGAAATTGATAACACACCCCAGGAAATGAGAGGATCAAATCCATGCTGGAAAAATGCTTGCACAGCATAATGAATCCATAATTAGGGAGGGAAACCTGGTGTGACTGTGACTATGCCCTTTGTTTGGGAAAGCAGAAATGCTATAAGGGCAGGGAGTTACTACACTTAAAATATTGCTTAAAAACACGTTGAATAAAAAGTCATCGTGATAAAGATAAAGACTAAAGGTCTTTTTTTCTGTTTTCAGAGAACTGGCCCTTATATTTTTAAAAGTCTGTCCTGTCGTCTATTAATTGAGTTCCGGTGAGACACCTCGCTCAGATTCCTGAGTGCAATACCCAATCTTTCCTCCCTTCATCTCATCCTTGAGCTTAACAAGATCCAAAAGGGGATCAAGCAAGGATAGCCTTCAGTCTACATCTTTAAGTACTAAGCACACAGCCCATGCCGTCTCTTGTCCCCGCTATGTGTCTGTCCTCATGCGTTTATATCCCTGTAAAGGGATTGGGCTTGTCCTGTAGGATTTTTGGAACACCAGCATTTTGTTAACCTAGCAGAGATTCTTAGGCTCTTTCTCAGAAGAGAGTGTTTTTTTTTTAATCTGTCATTGTCCTTTAGAAAGATCCACTGCTGTGGTCCTGTGCCCCAGTGCTGTGGTGGCACGCATCCAGCTCCTCTTCTCTTGCCCCTGGCACTCGTTTAAGCCTCGCAACTCATGTCCTTGAGCAAGCAAGGGCCAAGAAATGAGAGAGAGGGGAGACATACTGCATGCACAGAAAACAGTTTGTTTTCAATGGAAAGGGAAAATGTGACTCCAATCATTGGACTTATCTGTATGATATGTAAGTTCAGTTTAAAATCTCAGCCGTGTAAAAACAATTTAACTTCCAGCTGAAAGAGCACACGATACTGATGCTGTTTCTCTTCATGCTTTGCGACTTAAAATGGATGTAGAATGTCTTTGTTTGCATACCACCGAATGTCTGGGTCTCTTTGGTTTAGGTTGTACGATATCAAATTGAAGCTGGACGTATTTTTTGTTGTTAAATTAAAGACAACTACGTGACCTGATTTCATCAACATTGCGGTGGATGTTTTCATTTTGACTTTACTTCTCGTCATAGTGTTTTATTGCACTGGATGATTCCAGGAAATCTCACAGAGACCTACTAATCCTGAATTCTGTTGCAAACCTATAACAGCTCATCAATTGTACTCGTAGTATAAGAAGCATATGGTCATTACGATTTAAATGAGGTCTGTCTTAAGTGAGCTTCCATTGGTTAAGGCCCATAGCGTAAGTCACTTTGCTGGTTTGTTGGCGTTCGCTGGGTTATGGCGTTTATTCAGGGATCAGAGAACATGAAAAGAACAGAAGAAATCCCTGGCTTGGTGGAATTCTTATCAAGGCTATCTTTCAGCTACGCTTTGAGGACACTGTGGTGCACTTTTCAGATTTGTGAGGGAGGACACTGATAAAAAGAGGCAGATTTTTCCGTTCTCTCAAATCCAATTTTGGCATAGGTTGGGTGTTTTCTGCCGCTCTCTTCATGCAGGGAGAATGGAAAAGAAAATCATAGTGGCAGCATGGTGTTAAGATGGGTTTGGACTTCTCAGCTGTGTAATTACCAACCATCACAAATGTTTAGTGCCATTTGTTTGTGTGTCAAATTGTGCACCTTTGTTTGTTTAATGACAGTTTTATGAAACACACTGAGTAGGTGGACTCTCATTTAAATCCCTTGTACGGCTCTTTCATGCTCATTATACTTAAAGCGTGCGTGGGAAGCATACATTGTAGCTTTTCAATAACTGAGTCAAAAAAAGGGGGTTTTGCCCTCATAAATTCATACATCATCAGTATAATGTCCTATAATATTCCCACAAAGCACATCTGACACGTGTTAATTGGCTCTTTATAACTGTCGTGATCTCACATTCAATTTAATCAAATTTCATGATTAGGAAAGGTGAATGGAGGAAATCTGTTTAAAAGCTTCAAAGGGAGGGGTTGTGAATGTGTTTGTGTGTGTGTGTGTGTGTGTGTGTGTGTGTGTGTGTGTGTGTGTGTGGGTGCCTGAGGAGGTGGGTCATTTTAATAATTGACAAACATGCTGATGCAGTGTTTGTGCATTCTCTCATCAGTGGATAGTTGTGTCCGAACAGAGGACTCCCACCTCATAAATCTGTCGGGGAGTTCACAGCCAGACTGTGTGCGCTCCAGTCGACTAGGTGTGGTGCAACGGAGGCAAAACACCAGAGACCACCAGCTTGTGTCAGACTGCAGGCTGTCTCAAAGTAGGGCTGTGCCATTAATCCAATTTTTAATTGTGATTACGATGTTGGCTGCTAACGATCACAAAAACAGAATAATCGAGAAAAAAAGATTATTTTGTGCATTACGTTTTGCAAGTAAATTCTTATTTTGTCTCTCTGAATGAAATAAAAACGTAAAACGGGAAGTATTAAGGGAAATTTCACAGTTCAAGGTGTTTTCACTGTTGATTTTCCAAAAGTCAATGAGTAATCGTGTTAAATAATCATGATTTCAATATTGACCAAAATAATTGTGATCACGATTTTTTCCATAATCAAGCATCCCTATCTCAAAGTCATACTTTATTAATGTAAACGCACCGTTAGTTCATGAACTCAGGCTGCACTGGACATTTCAATTTAAAAGGAAAAGGAGAGGGAACTTTACTCCTATTCGTCACATACACACAGTAGAGTTGTAGTATGTAGTTCATTATGTAGTGAAATTCAATTACTGCATTTAACCCATACTAAGTATTAGGAGCAGTGGACAGCTATCCATACAGCATCCAGCACAACTCTTGATTTAAAAAACTTGTCTTGTGAATGAAGTTAAAACAAGAGTCTACAGCCCTGCAAGCAGTTCTGTGAGACTTCAACGTCAGCTTGCTCACAATAACAACGCTAACATGCTGATGTTTAGCAGGCAATGTTTGCCATGGTCATCCTCTAAGTTTAGCAAGTGTTACCATGCTAACATTGACTAATTAGCGCAAAACACAAAGTAAAACTGAGCTTTTTGGTCATAAACCAAAGTATTGGACAAATTAACATTTTAACCTGATGGTGGCGCTGGTTGAAAAGTCTTGGGACCGCTAAAATTGTTACAATTTTTAACCCTCTGGGCACCACAAATTGTGCACCCAATTAAATGTCAATCCATCCAGTAGTTGTTGAGACATCCCACTCAACCCCATTGTTGGACTGGAGAAAAGATCAGAGGATCACCAAAGTCTGTTCTAAATTTGTGCCTGGACCAAAGCACCATTGCGATCCATAGAGCCCTAGTGCTATGGCTAAATCTCTTACTGAGAAGTCACTTAAAAGATCACATTAAAGCTTCAGAAGAAATATTTTTCAGCAGAATTAAGAGACTCTTCTTTTACTTTGAAAGCTGATGAAAAGAAATAATAATAATGTTGAAAATGTTTCCCCTAATACTCGACAGCTTAGAGTAAAAGACACTGGGATGCAGCTTATTAGTAATTGTTTCAGCTCTTACTGTAAACATATGCCTGATGTTTTCTTCTGTTTGCTCAGTGGGATTTGAAGTGCCCATATTATGAAAAAAAAACACTTTTTCTGGGATTTGGCGTGTTATTTTGTGGCTCTGGTGCTTCCACACTCATACAAACTTTGAAAAAAACAAACATCCATGCTGTTTTGAGTGAGATAAGGGTTTCTGAATGTGTCCTGCCTTCAGTCTCCTCTAGCCCAAAACGAGGTGGCTAACCGTAGCATGCTAGCGCTAGCATGCTAGCTCGTTCTGAATGGCAAAACACTGCTACAACACACACTTGTTCACCATAATCTACAAAAGAACTACTTACATGTCCCTATTCTGCAGGTATTCCACTCCATTTACATTCCACTTCCAAGTTGGAAGTGTGCCCTCGTTTAGAAGAAGTCTCCCACCTAATCCTGCCTTGTACTACTGAAGTTGTAGAAACAAACAGCTAGCTAGATGATGTGATCTGACCTAGCTACTGCGATTGTGCGACTGCCAACAAAGATGTTACAGCAGTGAGAGGTCTCACTCTGTAGCTAAAACAGAGACCTGAACACAGGGTGAAAAGAGGAGCAGCAGCAATGAGCAGTACAACAAAAATATGGTGTTTTTTGAAAATTAAACCATGTAAACCTATTCTGGTACAACCTCATAATACAATTATGAACCTGAAAATGAGCATAATATGGCCACTTTAATACATACTCAACTACCTTATAAAGAAGAATTTCTCCCATACACACTGCTCAGACATCTTCACACTGTTGAGACATAATGCTTTATTCCCTGCAGATAACGTCCCAATTACATTTACTGTCTTTATGTTGTCACCTCTGTCTTTACTGTCAGTGTTCAAACTATATCGTAAATCGCCGTCATGCATTAATGAATATTTTTGCACATAATAATCCACGATGATCACATTACACAAAACTGAAATTGCACGTCAAAATGACACATTGTCAGTATTTTTAGAGACCCCCCAAAATTTCACAAATCACGTTTTCAGGGGAGCGCATGTCTTATTAAGGGGAGCCGAGCTCCCCCGTTTACTGTAAATGTTTGTACTGCTGAACATTTTTATTCTGCATGAAAGGAGGGAGAAATAGATTTACACTGTTTATTGTAATGTGAGAGCCATTGAATTGTGGGATATTCAAAAGAAAACCCACCAGACTAAGAAATGGATTATGTTTTTATTACTTCAATACACATTAATAAAATGCCATTAGCCTGGGAGCTTTCTCTGGGAATAAAAACTTCTAGGACAGCATCCCACAATATTAGATATTAATGTAATATATCCCGCATCAAGGCTTAAACAATATGCACCCAAGAACTTAATTTCCTTGTAACTGTGGGTCTTCTTTGCAAGCACAAATGTGAATATGAGAAATAAATAACATTTGTTGAATTAAAAGTTTTAAAATAGCACAGTCTATAAAGAATTCTTTTGTATCACAGGTATATATTTTCAGCCAGTTATAGCTTGTTATGTGCTGTTCCTTAGACTGGTCTTGCTTCCTTCCTGTCAGCGGAGATGCATCCATAACTCCCATTGGTTATGCATTTTTGATTTGAGTTATCACGAGCAGGTGGCTGGACAAAAGGCTGTCAAATCTGAGAAAGTGGAGCGCTTGGTTGTGTGCAGAGCTGTCGCTGTCTATCAGAGGCATCAGAGCTTAATGCATTAGAGGCAATGATCTGACAGGTACATATTGTCAAGGCCCATTGACTTCTTTGTGGTGTGGCTGATTGATTGTCGAGATAATGGTAAAATGGGAGTCATGCTCCTCTTTGTGATTCAAAGTGGTGTGCTCATGCAGTAGAATGCCAAACAGCAGCCTTAAAACTACCATAGAATTTTAATTTAAGAAATATATTAGTTTTGTCCCGTGAGCACACCATTCTGTCTGTAAATAATCACTATTGTCTGCTGCAGCTGGAATAAGACCGGGGAGTTTGTTGTGCCCTCTCATCTGTGACAGCAAACCAATGTACAGCTGCATAGGGAATGACTTATGGAAGATGAAAAGGTGCCTCTGACACAGCACATTTTATAATTTATAAAGCAATAGCATTAGCCTGATATAAAACTCGTTTGGATATAAAAAGAAATCACTATGTATGCAATCAACATATTTATGGTCAATGTCTGGGCATATCATAAAATGTCAGGTCTAGTGGCTCACTTTGACTGAGGGCTGTTTCTGTTCAAAATAATGACATTGTAATTCTATCTGAATTATCAGACATATGAATATGCTTATCTCTTGTTTTCACTATCAACAGTGGTGGCTAACAGTTGCTCTGTTAGTATGAATTCATATATCTGTTCTAATATTGCTTTAAAGGAACAAAGTATCAGCAATACACATGAACAGAGCAACAAAGCACTATCAAAGTGAAAATAAAATATGGTACTATATCAGCTGCCTTTTTTTAGCGAATACTGTAACTTCAAATCAACCAAGGTAGATGCTTTATAAAAACTAAAGTTGTATAAAATCTCAAACGTAATTTTATCCATTGACATAACATAAAGCCTAGTCCTCGTCACATTCTGCATTTATTAAATGTTACACGATAAGATAATTTAAGAGTTCTTTATGATTAAGTTTACAAGGACTGCTGCAATGCAGTATACTTCATTTAGACCTGACCAATTGTCTGGGCCAACATATTGGCCTGTATTAGCTTATTGCTGATTTATTGGTATCAGTGTATTATGCCAATAAATAATAAAATGAAAAAAATGTCCTAATTACAAAGTTTGTCCACCAAAAAGCATTGTGAGGTTTATTTTTCAGCCGTAAAATGGCTCACAGTACATATCTTGCACATTATTTTTTATCTGCATGTTTTTTGTTACTTTAGCCACTAGGGGGCAGCACAACAAGATGTAAACACAACACTGACATATTATCAGCCTATTGAGTTAATATTACTGACGGTTGTTAGCAAACAGTTGCCTCACATCCAGCAGACCCGGCACAACATTAGCATTCATTTGAAGTTGTGCTTCAGGCAACTCACTCTCTGCTTTGGTCTCTCCACACACTCCAACGGGAAATATCTGGCTCTTTAGCTGCGAAATGCTTCACTGTGTTCATTAGCCAATTGCTAACTTTGTCTGTCTGCTGGTTTGTGCTGGGCAGGTTGTGAACAGTGGGTTTATCTGTGAAAACTGCTGCCGGCGACTGCAAACAGGGATGATGAAAGCGGTAAAATGGAATAAAAACAGTAATATAGTGGGCTATAAAACCAAAACAATGAGCTAAACGATGCTAAAATACTCTGAGGGGAGAGTCAGTGACTTCACATCACAAAGCATTATCCACTGTTAATATAAAAATACTGAGTAATGCAGCTTTAATAACCAGATGTTAGTGATCCCTGTCCAAAATGTAATGTAATTCTCTATTTAAAAAGAAAATTGATATTGACCTCTCTAGTGACAAACTGAAATGCACATAATGTAAACTGTGACTATATGTTGTGTTTCATTATTTAAAGGCTGCATTAATCAATGTGCTTCAAATTGGACCAACTGGGCTGACAGAAAGTTAAAATCCAATGTTCTGTGTTGTTTATCGAATGTGATGTTTCTTGATTTCTTTGACTTTTAAAACCGATACTCAACATAAATACTTCTACAGAACAATCATTTGTTCATTTACTACAACTCAGTTTAATGTAAATGGCCCGAAGTACACTCTGACGATTGGCTTGATGGTACTTGGTGTAATTGGAATGCCAGTGTATGTGTGCGTCCCCAATCAGTCCTGGCACAATCACCAGTTCCTAATCAGTGTGAAAGTAATGGCCACCTCAGAGTACAGTCAGTGTGCAAGTTAGTCTGGCAGGAGTGGCTATAACTTAATGAACTCCCACGAGTGAACTCACTGAGTCAGCGTGACTGTGGTCATAGACCAAGAGCACAAAAGTCTCCTGATGCACTTTAACTTTCAGGATCTAAAAAGCTATGTCCTTATATTGATTTATCCTAATCTTTAACAAACATGCAGGGTATTGTAAGTTGCCCCCCACCTGGCCTAAGCCACTGGGAATTATTGTTTAATGTATTTTTCAGACATTTTTTAAACTACAGTTACAGTGGGGTGGCTTGATTGGAAAATTAAAGATAGTCATATTTTCAAATCTCCAGTTAGCTTTTAGCAATGACTTAAAGATCTCAATGTATGCTCATTTTCAGATTCATAATTGTAACTAGAGGTTGCATCAGAATCGGTTTACATGATTTAATTTTTGAAAAACGCCATATTTTTGTTGTACTGAACATTGCTGCAGCTCCTCTTTTCACCCTGTGTGTTGGGCTCTCTGTTTTAGCTACCGAGTGAGGCATCACACTTCTATTCCATCTTTGTTGGGAGTCGCACATGCGCAGCATCTAGGTATGGACTACTAGCCAGTCAGAAGCAGAGTATGGCGGGCCATGACAAGCAAGTGATCCAAAACAAACCTGCTTCAGCCAGTAACCATGGTACATGTTCGAACCCGAGTCTGATCTCAAAACACAGGCAGAAAAACCCAAACCAGCTTCGCAACATAGACTGGAGCAAGACGTTTTAGAGTGGTAAATTATTTAAATGTTAACAACTTAGTCTTTCATACGTAACATTTTAATTCTGCACTGTCTCTTGGACATAGCGATACAACTATCTGAAGTCTTCGGGCTCCTCTCTAACTAGCTTGGTTTAAGGGTGTGCCACACTAGCAGCTAGGCGAGCATTATAACGTGTGTTACAAAGCTATGTAAAATGACGCACGTTTGTCACTGAAGTAAAGGCTGGACTACAACGGAGCTGTTTTGAGCAGTTCGTGAACAGTGTTTTCTGTGGGAGATGGTAACTCCCTGACGGGGTGGACTTTTGGATTTTCACTTTGTAAACCTATTACATGCACAAAAAAGATATATAACAATAAAGGAAAGGGAAAAAGCATAATATGAGCACTTTAATGTCGGGCCTTATGGAAATTCTTTTTTAAATTCTCAGTTTCGCGATTTCATTCATGATTCTGTTATCACAGAAACTATTTGGTTCTACATTAATGCTGCCATAAGTCTGTGACTGGCCCCAGCCGGCCCCTCGTCGAAAAATAAAGACACTTGCCACCGGGCTAAACAACTTTTCTGGGGGAAACACTGAACATGTGTAGCAATGATTTTACGCTGTCATCTTGCCCTGGCTGTCTAGAGCCTGCAGTGCTTGATTTTTGGCAGAGTGGAGTGTTCATGTTTCTTTGTTTTCCTCATGCTAGGGGACAGTGAGCTGATGATGAGGGAGGATTACATTTGTCCAGTCACAACATACACAGCGTGGGCAATTGTAAGTCATTGGCCCTGTGGTGCTCAGTGGTGTTGCCCAGGCCAGGAGGGGCAGCACTGGCAGTTAGCATATCCTGCCACAGCTCGTTTTAAACCACTATCTGCAATATTGCAGATTGTCCTCTTAACCCAGAGGCCCTCAATTTCACACAAATTGGAAGGAGCTATAACAAGCTGAGATAGAATGACCCCAATGATACTAAATGGTTAGCCTAAACATATTACAGTCAAATTTAAATTGGAACATAAAATTGTATAAGGATCTGAATGCAACACTGAATGCTGTCTTACCCACCTGCTTAGAATTAGAATTTGGATTTATATATTATATCATATAATTTGTATTAGCTATACAAATAGCATGGCTTTATGGGTGACAATGTCGGTTGATAGGTTTCTCTGTCACTGCATTATCCCATACTGAAATATCTCTCAAAATGTTGTATCGACATTAATAGTCCCCAGAGGATGAATCATAATGACTTATGTGATCTATATATAAGTATCAAATGGATTGCAATGAATTTGGTACAGCAATTTACACTCCACTCAGGGTGAATTGCAGTCACTTTTCATCTAGTGGCATCATCAGGGAAACATTTAAATTTGTCCAACAGCCTACTTCAGGGATCTTCAACAGGGTGTCCGGGACCCTAGGGGGTCCTCAGAGTCACTGCAGCTGGGGGTCCAAATTATTGTTAATTTTTGAAAGTTTTTTTCAAAAATTCAAATGTCTTAACATGAATCCAACATATTATTATGTAAGGTAGTCACTAAGTTAGCCATTCAAAGATAAAGTTAATCCTAAGGGTTTACTGTGCCACATGTATTTGTAAAATCAAAAGATGTTTTTTTTTTTTAAATCATGCCGACAATTATAATTTTAATAGCTTAGTGTTCTATGTACTAAAAAGGTATGTGTAAAGGCTACGCCCAGTTATTTTATACAATATATGTAGTAGGGAGTCCCTGCTCCGTCTCTCTTTCAGTTAAGGGGTTGTTGGCCTAAAAAAACATTGAAGACCCCTGGCCTACTTGGTTTATGAGTACATGCAAACTAATCACATTCCCATCAGCCTCAGCTGTACTTTGTGTTAAGTGCTAATTAGCTCATCGTAGCATGCTAACACGCTAAACTACCACGGTAAACATTATCATTGTGAGCATGTTAGCATTTAGCTCTAAGCACTGCTGTGCCAAAGTAGCGCCTCACAGAGCTTCACAAGATAAAATAATTAAAGAGAACTCTGGGTTAAAAGTTCAGAAACGTAGGCTGGAGGTAGATTATTGACTGTGTTTGAAGGTGCTGAGTTAAACCTTCGAATTGACTCTGACCTTTATTGGCATGTAGTGGAGGAAGGCTAATACGGTCATTCTTTTTGCATCCATTAAAAGCTCAGCTGCATTTTCTCTACAGCACTATGGTATTAAGAATGTTTTGGAGTTGAATAATGATACAAACATTTTGTCAGCATATAATTCATATTGCAGTTTGTATCTATAAAGTACCATTGTTTGTGGCCAAAACAATATTAAGATTTGATTTGAATTTGTTTGGCTCTGAAATCGATTTGGCAGAGAAGTATGATGGAGGATTTCATATAATTCACTTAGAGGGCACGCTAACTATTCCCCTGTTTAAGCCAGAGATAAGTGCAAACAAGCGCTTGGCAAGTGCTTCTTTGCCCTGCTGGGTTGCATTTGATTACTATTGTTGTCTTGTTTCATGCTGTTTGTGTGTCTTCTTGGAGAACCTTGAAGAGTGTGGTGTGAAGACCCTGTAATTAGATGTTCTGGGACTAAGGCAACCGCTGAAATTCAGAGTGATGTAATCAGTGCTCCATCCTTAATTGCACATGCCATGTGTAGGAAGGCTAATTTAGCCCACGAGAGTGAAGAAACCGCAAGCTTTTTACCACTTGATACTTTCCAAAATCATATACCGCATTTCTCTGCCGTGTTGTATTCTTTTATAGCTTGTCTGTAACTAACGCAAGTATATATTTCTTTGACGGATGGTGTGAATTTTATCACACAGACAGTGCTACACTGCATTCTTGAAGCAAGCATGAGCGCTTCAACAATTTCCATGCCACAGGACACAGGGAAAAGCAGTGAGAAAAAAGTACCGCATGATAAGGAGAAAGGAGCTATAAAACAACTAAGCATGTCAGGTTTTATCTGGTCTTTTTTTGTTGATAGAAGGCACTAGTTCATCCAAAGAAATATTCAGGAGCTGACCTGTTATTTTTGTCTGAATGAGAAATATGTCTGGAAATATTTTGTGAGCTGACCAGCAGATAGAGGTGGGTTGATCTCTGAGACGGCAGCCTCCTGTAAATAAAGAAGTGAATAATCACTCTCTCTGTTATTGTGATATGGCACAGAAAACATGAGGTCAACTCTGAGTCAGTAACACTAAGAGACAAAAACAAAAAAATTAATACAAATCCCCTCACACAAAAGCATACAAAGTACATAAAACCTGAAAGTGTAGGGTATAGGATAATTCTATCAATTATTTGATAAGGGATCTGGAATCGCACACAATTTAAGAGGGAACGGGGAAGTGAACTTGTGATTTATTTTTGGTACATCTCTTCATGTTGTAAGTAATAGAGTGATACAGAGAACTCAGTGTTAGGGTTAACACATTAATGTGAGTGGTATTACTGAACCAGTCTAGCTACATTTTTACACTCCGGTTAGAGATATGTGGACATGTCTCCTTTTATCTACTTAAATCACTGAATAAAAGCCACGCAAAAAAACTACTCCCGGGCTGTTGTCTATATAATCTGCTCTGAGTACTGCTCATTCGAGCCTCAGTGCAGGACAAACAACCATATTGAAACCACCAACAGAGGTGGGGCTTGATCCATTTTCAGTCAAACCGTGGTGTGATGAGAGCGACATGACGAGGGACAGATTTTATTAATCTTGGATATGCATATGTGACGTTAACTTTTCTTTGAAAGCTAATCCATACAAATTCATCTGATACACTGTACACTTGACTGTGGCTCCAACGACTATGTCTTCATTAGCTTGTTTGTTTTATGAATAAGGCAGTGTGAAACCTGAGTGCACTGAACGGAAATGCTGAATTATTTGGTGTGGAGATTGGAAACTGAATTTGAGTACAGCTAGTCTATATCCTTTACGTTCCACTGTATTTTTGCAGATGTCCGTTTCCTTTGTGTTGGAATGTTAAACTCCGGTAGATTTATGAGGACTATGGTTAACTGCTCCTCAGATCTCTGCAGGGTAAATTGAGACAGCTAGCTAGACTATCTGTCCAATCTAAGTTTTCTCTTGCACGGCTATTTTACAGCGGCTCAGTGCGGAGCTTAGTGCCGCCCATGATGATTGTGATTGGTTTAAAGAAATGCCATTAAACCAGAGCACGTTTTTCTCCCATCCTGGAATGCTATGTGGAGTAGCCAGACCCTCCTCTGCTCCGCAACGTGTAGATGGTCTGGCAAAGCGAGACTAGAGTAGAGCTAACAGCCCCAAAAGGCTATTGCATGTAGGCAAAATAAGAAAACATTCTTACACGGCATGCTCATGTTGTTGGATCTTCCACTTCTCAAATATGAACAGCTCTTTTAGTAATTACATTTATTAAGATATCACTTTCTTGCCTTGCCTTGTTTTGTCTGGAAGGTATACAGATTTTTGGCAACATTGTTAACATGATGATGTTTTTATAGCACATTTTTCAGTGCATCGTCTAATTTATGAAGGGAAACAGCTGTATCAAAGTTATACAGTTAGTAATATTTTACACATGGAAGTGCCATAACCTCAGATGTCTGATAGAGACTGAGCAACTTTTTTTTCAGAGTAATGAACCTTGTGGAAAATATGTAGAGGCCAGAGATCATTATTATCAGCAGTAATACTGCTACACATCACAGTACAATGTTTATTGCATATTTACTGTGTGCTATGCAAGCTAGCTCCTTTTACACTGGCTGCGAGTTTGATGTTGTTTTATATATGTATGTATTTATATTAGTGCTGTCAGTTGAACGCGTTATTAACGGCGTTATCGCAAACCCATTTTAACGGCGTCAATTTTTTTATTGCGAGATTAACGTTCTTTTTGGCATAGCAAACTTTGTAGTTTTTTTCACATGCTGTTGCAATAACTAGTAATGTTAGAAAAACTGCAACACCACACCAGATCTAGCTAAACCGGAAACAAAACAACAACAACAACAACAACAACAACAACAACAGGCACGCCGCACACACTTGTTTGGGCTTGCGAGCCGGCCAAAGAGTAGTAGGCTAACGTTACGTTTTGAGTGGATGGCGAGTGCGAGATGCCGAAATGGATGCCAATAAGATTCTGAATGGAAAGTTTACTTTTAAAAAGTTGCCAAATGGTTCCATTGACAAGACCAAAGTGATCTGTGTGTTTTGTCGTCGTGAACTGAGCTATCATCGCAGCACGTCCAGTCTGAAATACCACTTGATACCAAGCACACAGCTGATGCCAATTCTCCGCCCGCTCGTCAAAGCCAGGCCGATCCACTTTTCCATGTTGATAAGATCATTCAAATGTGAAAAAATAATGGGACAAAAAGAAATCAAGGGACATTTAGAATAGATAAAAATGTGCGTTTAATTGCGAGTTAACTATGACATTAATACGATTAATCGCAATTAAATATTTTAATCATTTTGATAATTAAGTTATTTATCTTTCCTCCTTATGACTTATTTTTGCAGCCAGACATTCAAAACAGCTGATGAAAGTTTTTTGCTGGGCGACAAGCACACACATTAAAAACTTTAGGGAAAAATCTCCAACGAGACTTTAATACAGAAAAGTTTTAAAACTCAGATTAACTAGATGTTATGTGTGCATGAATTGGTGAACAGTAGCCTGTAGGCTATATTTCAGAGGGAGGCTGACTTGCCACAAGTCTCTAGTTTGTTTCTCTCAACCATTTTTATATCTGAACATGTTTGTATTGATTAGCCTATATCATATCACAGTAAAAGTACTACATTTTTTGTAGAGGTGAAATAAAGAAATGTTGCTGTACTGTAGTAATTTACTCTACTTACAACTACAATTATCTTAACAAATTTCCCAGGGACAGTTTTGTTTTGCATTCTTCATTGATGAGCTTCTTATAGTAGGCCTACCAGTAGACTAGCTAGCAAGGCTACCCAAAAGTAGCTTAGGAAAAGTAACCTTTGACTGTTTTTGTCAGTCACGCAACCCTGACATTGCAGCTAGGTGTAATGGCTAACAGGATAATGCCACCTTACTTCTCCTCTTTTTCACATCAAGAATATAATGCTTTATAATAATGGCTGCCCCCTCCCTTCTATGCTTTTCAAAGGGATTCAGTCTGACATTAGCTAGCCAGGAAAACCTGTGGTGCTATTGAGGATTAACTCAAACAGTGAGATTTTTTTTTCTTCTGCCTGCAGATCAGCTCTGCATCCAAGAAATGTTTGTAGAAGTAAAATTATAATTAGCTTTTGTTTTCTATTCCTATTGTTTTCAACACTTTAGAAAGCCCACGTCTGAAAAGCTGGCTCGAGAGGGATCATCTTGTCTTTTAGGATGCTTAGTTTGCTGGTGTGTAGAGTGAGATGCTGTCAGTCACTGAAATAAATTCAGCTCAACAGCTAGACAGCGAGGCTTTGAAAACAAAATGTGCCACGGCGCATTGCTAGTTGGAAATATTTCTTTAAAACTAACAGATTTTGTCAGTGAGTGTGAAAGCATGCTGCTTTTCCTTCTATTCTAGTCGGAAATAGAAACATTTCTCTCCCCTTGCTTTAATAGCTTTCAATCCCTGGCCCAAAATAGATCTACTTGTTCATGGAGTTAGTTCCCACTCTGACAGATTATAGGTTAAACTTCAGATTTAAAGCCAGTCCATCTGGAGCTGTAATTAAAGCTCTTTTCAGAAGGGAACCAGGCAGTGTGGGGTGAATGTTTTATAGAGGGCAAGAAAACATTTTTTTTATTAAAGATGCACAATATATCGACAATCATATCGGTAGAAGATAGTAATTTTTTAATACATCAGCATCAGTCCAATGAGCAAAACTGTAGTAAAAGCTATTTTCAGAGGGGATCCAAGCAGTGTGGGGTGAATACTTCTGTAGAGGGAAAGAAAACATCATATGTCTTTTAGAGATGCACAATATGTCGGCAATCATATCAGTATCGGCCGATGTTAGTAATTTTAGATACATCGGTCCGATGAGCAAAACTGTTCTGATTTGGGCAACCAATGGTTATTTCCGTTTGGCTGCCGTTGTGTGTGTTAGGGCGGCGCTGGTATGTGTGTTTAGTCAGAAAACCTAAACTTTAAACTTTTATTTTATTTTATGATCCTTAGTTATTGATTTATGTTCCACACTTTTTCACAGATGTGAGTTAAAAACTGGACTTTCATTCACAAGTTATACACTTGCTACGAGTTATAAAAGTAGCCTAAAACTAACACTGTTAAACCAGCAGCGCCCACTGAGTCTTTATGGCGGGGAAATAGGAGTGTCCAAGTATGGCCAAGGGTAACACACAGCTAATTCACTGGTATTAGCTTCCTTTTGCCGACTCTTGTAAAGACAAAGCTAAAGTAAATTGTTAAAATGATACTCGGTTAGAAAGGTAAGAAGTTAGTCCTTAATTTTACACCATTAGGTTAACTAAAAACATTATACAATCTTTTTTGTTTTTAGATCAATTTTTGATAATTTTTATATTTTTGAACATACAGAACAGACAAACACAATTGAACAAGAACAAAAACCATCTCCCACCCTGCAGCTGCGGTCTCGAGGAAAACAAAAACAAACAAATAAGCAAAAACAACAACAGAAATCACACCTTGCCTAGTCACTCTCCTCTAATTCTTGTGATGCTGAGGTCATTAGGACTGATACTTGTGCTGCTGTGTTTTTCCATAGGTCTATAGTCAATGATTTGGCTTTGTTAATCCTTGCTGTATTATACAATCTTTATATATGTGGTAAAAAGGAAGTTTGACAGAATGTTATTACAAAATCACTATACATATGTTTTTCATGGTGGCCCCCTCTAACTTGTTTGGGGGAAACAATGTGGTAAATCTATGATTTATGGGCTTTTCCAAATTTTTTCCTAGACAT
Source organism: Zingel zingel (assembly GCA_023566125.1). Lineage (NCBI taxonomy): Eukaryota > Metazoa > Chordata > Actinopteri > Perciformes > Percidae > Zingel > Zingel zingel. Next base: position 41,993,247 of record CM042314.1, read on the forward strand.
TATTTTTGTAATTCAGTATGTGCAAAATATGATTTCCATAGAAAACTTCATTCGTTCATCATATCATATTGACATATCGGTAAATATCGGTTATCGGCCGTAACGGCAATGTTAGTATCGGTTATTAGTGTCGGCCAAAATTTGATCGGTGTATGTGTGTAGTTTAAACTTTAAAGTCATTAGATTTAGAGGCTAAAGATACCTTTCGTATTTCTATCTTATGTGTTTTCTTTTCTTTGGTCTCTTGGTGCAGTTTAGTGCAGAATGTGCAGCACTGACTTGAACAAAAAGGAGGATCCATTGACCTATTTTCAAAGGTGAAAAGTACAGAGAGTAAGATGACATCTGTGCAGAGTGCATCATCAACCATTGCCATTATTGTAGTCACTACAGTCCTAAAATAATGAGGAGAATATTTATCTGAGCCTCAGTGGCAAAACGAGCACCTTTGTGAAGGTAAATACAAGCTGGACAATTGCCCTATTAACTTACATTGTAGCTTGTTTCGCCACTGCTGACTGCAGCGATCTCGCTTAATACTGGACCAATGTGAAAGATTGTTGTTCCCATCAGTTACTTAGACACAAAAACATAGGAAAATAGGTTTGAAAAAACAGTAGTTACCCTTTAAGAAAGACCAGACTTTTCCAAAGATTTAATATTTTTATGTTTTTGCTCAGTTTTCAGACCACCACTCATTTTTCCAGCTTCTACATATCTGCAATTGTTGGAAAACAACACCACAGTGAAAAACAAAAACTAATTTAGAGTGCATACTGACATTTCTGAATTAATGTTGTTACTTTGTCACTGTGAATACTCTCACAACTTAGATACTCAGAATGAGGATGTGCTACACAGTAGTACACAGCTTATGTTGTTTGGCTGCCTATACAGTCAAATCTCAGATGATTGAGCGACACTCAAGCATTTCAAAGCAATCCATTGTTTGATGTAGACTCATGTGGTCTTTCTTCATCCGAATGGGTTTAAGAGCTCAAATGCTTTTCCAGTCCATGCTTATTAGCCACATACGCCCAGCGGCTGTTTTCCCCTTTACATGAAAGTTTTCAGACAATTTGGTCGTAATGCCTCTGTTTGACTGACAGCTGATTCTATAACTTATCAGAAACTCTTTAATAGTTAGCCTAATTTTTTCTCTTTACTTTCTGCTACTTTCTTTGTGTAAATTAACACAATTTCATAACTCTTAATTTCTTCTTCGAGATAAAACATTCAGTTTAGGCAGACATCTTTGCTTCAGTTCACACCGCCTGTGAAGCTACACCTGTTTTCTTCCATTCACATCTTTCTGTTGACTTTGAATACTTTCGTACCGCCTCTGAATTTTTGCTCGGCAATTTATCCTTATGCACCATTCAGTCTTAAATGAAGACATTAAGCATTTACAGTCGAATAGTAGTGCAAGGTATTATCCAATCAAGATCAATTATCAGCATGATTATGGTCTATTCATTGCCAAAGAATTTACGGTCAGGTGCAGTAAAGCATAGGAGAGAAAGCTTTGAAAAGAACTCACAGAAAAGCCTACACTAGATTCAAAAACACTGCAGCCAAGTCTCGCAGTGTGGCTGCATTTATAGGGGATTCAACCTTGTCAGGAGGGCTCCAGGCTAAATTTATCATCCTATATGTGTGTGACCTTGGGGAGAGGTTTACCAGTAGATTTGGGGAGGGAGCAGGCTTGGATAAGGAGGTACTTAAGTATGCAGACACACTGTGCTACAGAACTCTTTCATTCAGTAGCTCTGCTTTTCACACCTAAATAAATAAAGGGATTTGGGGGGAATCTTCTCTCTGTACTGACTATATAAAGTAATTGAATTCATTTTACGGCTATCATCCCCAGGTTCCTCAGCAAACCCTCTAAAGCCTCACGATTATGGCTTTAACTAACTCTAGGTAACAACAGTACATTGTGAGATTTGTTTTTGAGCGGACCATAGTTGAACTCTGAAGTTATGTTCACTGGCTTTGTAAAAGTTTGTGTTGATGTATCTTGACCCTGGGAGGAGAAAAACATGCTTTAGCTTGATTCACGCCCATTTTCATTATCGGAGGCGGCAGCTTATTCCTCACACTCATCAGAGAGGCACGGTGCTTCATTTTCAAGCCGCAGAATCGCAGACAGATCACCATCCATAATCAATCTGCTTTGCTTGTGTTGAATATTATCTCAATATGATTTTCTTTGGTTCCTTGATTTGGTGCCGTGTTAACATGACTGCTTGGTGATAACATTTAAAGGAGGCAACTATGATTTGCTATGAAGTTGTAGAACATTGGAAAGTGAATTACAGTAACAGATCTGAATTTCCATTTCTTAGTGAGACACTGATTATCATCAATAGCCATGTAATCCTCCCCTATAATCCTATTTGCTGTGTGATTGTGTAATTTCTATCCCAGTTCTCATCAGTAGGTGGCCAATAAGTCCTGGTTGGATTTGTGGATTTCTTCCTTTATCCTAACAGAGTTCACTCACCATTAAATGTCCCTCTGCCCTCACAAAGAGGCCGCCTGACTCTGCCCCGCGAATGCCTCTGTATTTAGCCTGATTTACGATATCGTTTTGCAATAAAGGCCAGTGTGAGGGGAAGAGATTCATTAAGGAGCCCAGTTTATGTTTTAGAGAAGTCCGGAGGGGCCACGTGAATACTGATTGGCACACAGATATGTGCTTGTCTCATCCTCCCAACCCAAGCCAAAAGCTCTCAGCCCCTTTCCCCTCCAGCCATGTGCACGGCATGGCACAAAGGAGGTGTTGTTCTCTGCCCGCAGGATGCCCAGGATGCCCAGGGTTCTTGCCACCCAGTCTGTAGTGTCCTGCTGTGGTAACCCTGTTCCAGACATATCAGGCCTCCTCGCAGCACCTGGAGGCCCTTCTCAGCATGCTTTAATGACATCCCCACTGACCCTCCCAGCCCACTAACAGCGGCGCCTATTTGGGTTTTGTCTCTTCCATCCACAGCGGCACGGCATTGCAGTGTTTACTCTTCATCGGTCAATACTCTTTAATCCCTGAGATGATGCTTTCTCTCATGAACTCAAAATAGCTCTTCCTCCTCCCCAGTGAAGCCACTGGCCCATTACTCTTTATTAGCTCTTAGAGTCTTAAATGTGGCCATCCATTAGAGGCGAGGCAACAAACATCCCCAGCAGGTCCCTCATTAGCCTGCCAGCACACACACAAACACACACATACACTAATTTAAACTGACCCTTAATCAAGCAAATTATTGTGCATTGAATTCAGCTCATCTCCTGGATAAAGAAGAGTCACTTGTGTAGCATGTTCCCTCAGAAGATTTCCAAACTTTGTATTGTGGCCCTACCTCCCTCTTCCGTGACTCTATATCACCTGGGCGCACTCCACAAACCTCTATCTGCCTGAATGATTTCTTTTCTATGAAAGCTGGCATGCAGTAATACCATACTGTGTCATGTATTGATTCTTTTTCCCAGTCCCTCTTTCTTGGATTTCTTGGTGGCTGAAAAGCATAAATCATCTGCAAATGATCCTTGAAGGAAATATTGTAATTATTATTCTTGACGCAAGGTCACAAATTCAATGGCCCTTATTAATTGAACATGGAGAGAAATATTATGTGGGTAATTCAACGGGACTAGAGAGCCTTCCGTCATCCTTCATGTTTAGGATTGTCTTTTTTGGCATTCATGACACAGGGAGTGTAATTGTAACTCCACAAACGGCAGATTTGCAGTGCGATTAGCGGTTTCCTGTTAAGATTACAAGGAAACCCTTTTGTATGTGATCCTTGTAAGAGATGATCAGAAACTAAATATCAATTAAGAGGAACCAGGTATCACCGAAACATCCACCCTTTTCTCCAATACTTTGTTCATTGTTGCTCACCATCTACTTTTGCTACTTCCTATTGAGCTTCCTGTCATTGTTTCTTATTCCTTGTCTGTCTTGACGTGTGCGATGAAGCATGAAGACAGACAACCGACCAGCCAGCCACCCAAACAGCCATTCACTTCTGTGTCCATCCATATTATTACAGCCAGGAGTGGACAGCAGGAATGCAGCCTCTCTGTTGTGCCTTTTCATTTACTCAGCTTGTGCGAGTGTGAAGGCTGCTCTTCGCTCCGCCAGTCCTATTCCAGCTCTACATATCCTAGTGTGGAGCCCCGGTGGTAGGATGAGTGAGCCTGTATGAGGCTGGCTATAGGTTCGAGGTGCTGCTTGGCTAGTAAGTGCTCACCTGAGACCTGTCTTTCTCCCCTGCACACCTCTACACAGCTGTGTCTGACAGAAAAACATCTGACTCCTAACCTTGGAAACTGGAAAGCTTAAATTGACTGTATGTGCAAGAGTGGCATCAGATATTTTAAAGTGACAACTAAACTAATTGGAACTAAAGTTTTTGTGAGGCTATTACATGCTGTATACCCTTGTATACTGCCTTAGCAACTACATTACACGGAAACCTGTCTGACAGAGAATGTAAATCCACTTCTACATGAGACTTTAAGATTGTTTTCCACTGAGCTGTGTTGGGGTCAGAACTATAGTCTGTTCCCTCAAAACCACAAATGTAAATCTCATGGTGGCGCTAGAGGAAAGGTCAGAGGATATTTATGGTAATCAAGATACATCATCTGGGAACTGTTAATGTCTGTAGAGAATATTGTGGCAAGCGATCCAGAAGATGTAGTTAATGAAATGTAGTAAAGTGAAAACTTTGACCTTCTGGTGGCTCTAGATGAGAAGTCATGAGATCAACATGAATGTCTGTATAGTATTCCATTACATTCCATCTGATTATTTATGATATTTCAGTCTGGGTTACAGTGGTCGACCGACAGACTGACATTTCCATCCATAGAGCTCCGCTGCTAGCTTGTCTAAAAATGACAATAACTACTTATGTGCAGACAGTGCTTTCATAATGCCCATTCACCAATACCATTTAATGAAGCAACACTCCTTTGCACAAGTCCCATCGGAGAGAGGTCCTGACAGTTGTTCCATGAGCAAAACACAGCCTCAACAGCATTTCCATGTAGAGAGGGAGAAAATAAATCCCATTTTATAAAAAAGTGAAAATGAAGAATGAGCCTTAAAATTTTAATTTATCTGGCTCAGCATAATGCTGCCTATGGTTATACAATTTAATGCACACACAATAGGGACATTTTATTATTCATGATGTGGATCATAAAGTGTATGCTGAAATAGACATTTTTCTCAGTTGAATTATCATTATTTTTCTTTTGTCTTAGGATTTCTCTGCCAGCTGAAAGTTATGTGCATCCCTCACACCCCCACTCCTCCCCCTATATTAAAAAAAATCTGATTAGAACATTGGGAATCTTTAAACGTTCCTAATTAAAAGCTTAAAAGTAAAATGACAGTTAGTACTACTACACTATCTGTTGCTATGGCATTCTACAGTGGCTCATATAGGGCTTATACAGTGACAGTTATTCATTGTTAAGGAAGGTTTACTTATTAATAGATCTAATGTGGTGGTGGCAGATGATAAAAACTAGTGCTAAATGCTTTTTGATCAGTGACTTCCAATGTTGGGCTAGTTACTTAAAACATGTAATACATTTTGCATTACATGTAACACAGTGAAAATTGAATCACATTACAGCAAAAAAGTTGAATTACTTTTTGCTTGACTGCCGCGCGGCTCTGTCACTTTCCAGACCATCAGCAGCTAGCCGATTGTTAGCCCCACTGACTGCACGCAGCACTCCATAAGGCGTAATTATGGATCCCACCTGGTTTCTTGGCAAGACCTGACTATGGCACATTAATGTTACTGGGATTAGTAACTTTATTTTATTGACTAAGTTAAATTTCTAATAGTTAGCCATTGAAAAAGGGAATTATTAACAGATGACTTAGTGACTCAAAGGCTATGAAGCTATGGCCAAGAGGAGCTTAGCTTAGCTTAGTTTAGATAAGCCCTGAAGCACATGGAAACATAGGCCTGTAGAATCTCCCTACCAGCACATCTAAAGCTCTATAAACGTTGCTTTTACATGTTGGTTTTTGAATAGATTGGACAAACAAGATATTAAGTGTTAATTAGTGCGCATTTTGCTACCTTTGGACAAGGTTAGCTGTTTCCCCGTGTCCATTCTTTATGCTATGCTAAGATAGACGGCTTCTGGCTTTTGCATCATATTTACTGTCCATCAATCTTCTCATCTAACTCTTGGCAGAAAGAAAGCATTGAACATTATTTCCTGAAATGTCCAACCAATCATTTAACACAGATTATGCCGCTGTACGCTATTATTATAGTTCCAACACTGCTAATATACAGTCTTAAGGGACACTATAGAACCAGAGTAGGCCATATTGTATGGGCCACAGCAGGAGAGGGCCCACACAGATTCCAAAAGAATGCTTCTATTAAACAGGAGTGCCGAGAACAATATTCTCTGAGGGGGTCCAGCTACACCCCTGCTGCACAGAAAAAAACAAAGAACTACTGGAGTTTGAAAAGTACAATGAAAAGGTTTGTGTTATGTTTTTCAATTCTTCCTCCCCAGAACAAAGAAGGGAGCGATGCATCCTGCAAAAACTTTGCATGATTTATTTCTTTCTTAGCCATAACAGGCTTGCTGATTCTGATTATGTTGGAACTGGGTTTGGAGATTTTCAGGCTTTATTTGTCTTAAAATGGGATTATTTTCCAGTTCATAAATTCAGTGTCAGTTTTCAGGCATTTGTCCTAAAAAAGGTTTGCATGTTTATACTGCTGCAAGGTGAACTGGCTGTCAACTGTTTGGGGGCATGCAAGCACTAAAATACACTAAAAGACTGCCTTCATATAGCCATGGTTAAAGCTTCCTGATCTTAATTAAAAACAAAGCAGTGATTGAAGCCGTTTTTAATATTTAAATCACATCTGAGCCAAATCAACATTGATTTAAGTTAGGGCTGTCAAATGATACATTTTTTTTAATCACGATTAATCGTTGAATTTCTATAGTTAATCGCGATTAATTGCATATTTTATCACATGATTAAAATTCTATTATTTTGCATTTCAGAACTGTTTTTAAGTACATATTAACAATGGAAAGCAATTCTTACCAGTGTATCTTGACTGGGAATCAAATGAATGCAAAGAAAGTTACTTTATGAACTTGACTTTAAGATTTGTATTTGTTTAGTATTTATTTACTGTAAACAAAAGAAAAATGTGTGAATCTGTCATTATTGCACAATTCCTCCAAAACCCCTATCCTTACCAGAGTCAATATAGTGTGCTGCACCTTCTAAATCATTTTTATTACTCACTGACGTCCAGTGATCACCGGTTAATGAGACAGCGTTTGCAGCACTTTGCAGCAGTTCCAGTTTGGCTGCTTTCTCCGTGTCATGCAGGCTGTGTGTGGGGCTGCTGTCCCCCTCGACGGCAACAAGACGGGTCAGAACATGCCAACCGTAGTACGTCTTTAAGACCTGAGTCCTCTGCTGACAGGTCTGCAGTTAGTTGCCACCCATTTCGCAAGAGCTGTAGTCATTTTTTGGGATTTGGTTTCATCCACAGGTCGGCAAGTAGCACTCTCCAAAATAGTGCTCTAACTGAGTGGGTAGTATGCTAGTGGGTAGCATCAACCTGAGTCACGTTAATTAGCTTGTAGGTGGTAGCTCAAGCTTGACGTGCTTCGGTGATATTTTAATTCGGCTTTACACAATGTGCATATGGCTTTCGACTTGTCTAATGAGCCGTCCGGGAGTTTTGGAAAATAAAAAGCATCATTCAGAATTGTGTTTCTGCTGTCTTTCTCCATCATGCCTGCAGCCTGCAGCAGTAGGAAGTATTGCAGCTTGATGATAAGTAACGGTACAGCACAGGGTCAAAATAGTAGCCTGTCAGGCACGACGCGAAGCCGAGTGAAGTGTAAAATAAATTAATAAATGCCGGCATGCGATTAAAATAACGCGTTATGCCCGGCTCTTAATCGCATCGCGATTAATGCTGACAGCCCTAATTTAAACCTTGTTTATTATTGATTATGTGTGTCCATAAGTGATTATTATTATTATGATTATTATTATTGTTATTATTATAATTATTATAACACTGTGTGTTCTACTACCTATCAGTTTGGTGCAGACATTCCCAATTTGTAATGGATTTTTCATTTTCTGTTCCATTTCCTCCTTTCCACTAAAATTGCTGTTGATGACTGTACTTTTAGACAAGATGTGCTATACACAAGATGCCACATTGCTTTGCTTTAAATAGAAAGAAAAAAAAAACTTCTTTGATAGGGACACAAAACCCTGTCTCTCTTGAACAAGGTCTTTCTTATATAGACGCTCTTCTACCTCCTTTTGTGTTGCACTTGTAATTGTCAAAAGTTAAAGACTTGTTCTTTTTGTGTGGTTCTTGTTTTTCTAGTTTGCTGTTATCAAATATTATCAGAGCAGCCTTTTGAATAGTGGATATTTTGGTCCTCACAGATAAAATAAAATAAAAATATAACATGTATTATGAGAAGTGAGCAATGATGCAATGTTAGATTATCCAGCTTTGGTGTATAAGTACAAGTGTAAGCACATTATAATCCTTTATGTCAGCTGTGAAAACAATACATCACATTTGAACACAGAGAGTAAAGTGTCCTGTGGAGAAAGCACTGTGCTTTCACTTTACTTGGGGGACACAGGCTCAGAGATTAGAGGGAGTAACACCACTACCCAGGGACCAGAGGATGACTTTGTTTCTGACTGACTGTCAGAAACAAAGTCTAACTATCCAGCTTTTTCATTTGTTAGCGGCGCAATGCCACGTATACAAGTATGCCTCTTGCCAACAAACAACACAAGGCTCCTGCTTGTTCAGGAAAAATACAAATTGCTTTGTGGTGCTCAGCTGCTTAAAGGTCTGTGTTCTCTGTGGCAAACACAAGGTCTGGATTGTAGGGTTTACTCTGAAGCAGCTAACTGATGCTTTAAGTGGGACTGGTGCTGCCCCTGGGTTGGGGGTTGAAACCTGCCTGCACCCTTGTATCCCCCAGTGGGACAGCAGCACTGTGGTCGAGAGGGGCACCATGAATCACAAATCCCTGTCTGATTTGTGAACTGTCGGGACATTGATTTACCCATGTGATCAGAGGAAAGAAATCCTCAGGCAGTCAGCAGGAAGAAGGGGGTATGCTGAGGGAGTGTAATCACACAGCAGATTGCTCTTGAACAGAAGGTCAAAGACCACTCTTATTGTGATTTTTTTTATACAGGCTGTGCTGTTCCTCACCCAGTGGGGCCATAGGCGATAACAAAGGAGATGTTACTGTGAACTTGTTTTTTACTTTGACATTAGAGGGCAAAAGTGCACATGTCGGCCTTAATTGCAAATATGATTGTGTCTTTAGATGATTTGATAATCTGTACGTCTGATAACATATCATCCTTGTGTTGGACCCTTTACAGACTGTAATACATGTAATACTGATAAATTCAGAATTTCCTACTGAAATACTTTTTTCTTTTTAATAAATACATTTTAGGTTCAAAATATAAATAGTTTTCTCCAAACACTTGTTTTAGTTTATCTTTGTTAAATGCTGCATAAACATAAAATAACTTTGACTACATAAAATAAAATTGGCCAAGTAAACATTTCTATCGGGAGCTTTTGATCAAAGAATATTAAACAAGAGTATGAATTCAACCATTTTAATTATTGGCCCTTTTTGATACATTTTTGGGACACATTTCAGCCAGTACCAAAAACGTTAGATTACCAACTGGCCAAATAGGACAATAACCCTGGGGAACCAGACCCCCAGGGGCCCTCAAAAGTCTAAATTGAATTACATTTTAATTAGTTTGCAAATATGTTATGGAATATACACCACTGTAGTTTAGTATTTCAACATTTTCAAATTGCGTTGGTTCTGAATTCACCTAGCAAAGTCACCCAAAAAAACAGTATACTCTTAATTTTAGCCTTAAAATTTGGTTTGGTTTGAACATTTGATTGCACTGTTGTGCATTTGTACTGCTCACTAAATACTAAGCCTGGCCTGGGTGCGCCCGTCGTTCTGCACCCTTCCCACCCACTGATGGCTGACCTGCACCCCTGCATCCCTGCAGCTTCTTCTCTGCTGCAGCTATTGATTTATCTTGTTTCTTCTGTTCCATTTTAACAACTGAATGTGACTTTTGTTTTTACTCTGTAACGGATGCTACTGGAAATGTTGAGTACCATGCTGTTTCACTGTAAATATAGAAGATGCAGTCTCGAGGCTGACTTTTACACTGCAGTAAATCCAACAGTCATACAAGACAAAGCCTGTGATGTAGAGGTTTGAAGTTTGTGTGTAATTTTAGCATTTTGTGTTGGATAGTAAGAATTTAGCAAATCAGTTAAGTCTTTTGCAATAAGAGTTTTGCACACAGATACCTTAGTCTTATTGCAGCATAGGAGTACATTAGTTTTTACCCTGGTGGCCCCTAACAGATTTCAATACCCAGCCCTAACTCAGACTGATGACATTAATGGAACAAGTGAATTCACTTAATCGATCAAATGAATGTAAAAAAATTGTTAATTATTTTTTCATCGTTCAAATAACTGAGTTGAGTTGAACTTTAGGAGTAAAATGTTTATGTACTACTTCAAATGCCTAAGCAAAACTAGAGGCTAGTTGTTTTCGACAAAGACTGTCCTTATACCAAATGAGCTTGCCCTGACTCAGCTCTTCTCTTCTGTCTTTTAGTAGCTGACTGTCGAGTCTTAGAGGGATTGCAGAGATATTCCTCCATCCCCACATACCTGCCTGTCAACTTCCAGGTGCTCAACGCTGACTTGGCGTTCTTCCTGAAGGAAGCCAACCAGGACTTCATGAGGAACTCAAGCCTGATGTCGCGGACTGAGCCCTTCTTTATCTACCAGGCCAGGAGTTTGCCCTCAATGAACACTAGCTATGGGCCTCTCTCTGTGGAGCAGCCTGTACCTTTAGAGCTCCTGCAGAGCCCGGGGACATTTCCTGCCTCTTCTGTTTTTACCTTCAACTGGAAGGTGCAGACCTTTATCATGAATACCAGGATTCACTTGGCCAAGCCCAAAGTCCAGGTGCTGTTTTATGTCGCAGGCAGAGACTGGGACGACTACAGCGCCATCGACAAGCTGCCCTGCGTGCACATGTTTGCTTTCCATGAGACCCAGGAGGTGCGTGGCACTTGCCAGCTGAAAGGGGGGCTGGGGCTATGCGTGGCTGAGCTGGAGCCCTTGGCCAGCTGGTTCAGCCCACCCAGCGTAGTGCCGGGACGCCAGAGGAACCTCGAAGTGTCCGAGGGCACGCCAGTGGAGCTCTACTACATACTGCAGTCCACAGAAGCAGGGGAGTGTCACTCAGAGGAGGCCAGGAAGGACAACTTCATCCGCTCAAGCCAGGAAGGGCTGTTTGGTTCCTACACCTCCACACCACTGAGGAGGATCGGCGGCGTCAGGCTCTACCAGAACCCCACTCCGCCACCCCTCGCTGAACACAGGCTGGATAATAACTTTATGGTCATGGTGCCAGCCACACCCATGAGACAGAGGGAAACCGTCTCTGCTTTCATCACTGTGTCAGCTTACTCTCCTGTGGAGATGTTTACTCTCAGGTAAGAATTATTTTCTCTTTGTTCTTCTGGCCGCAGACTTCCTCTGTCAGTCTCCGACTGTGGAATTCTGCAGCCTCTCTATTGACTCCTGCATTTACTTTAGTCATTTAGTCTTCCTTAAGGATTTAGGCAGTATCCACACTAAGGTTCCTAAAATCTTATTTTCTTTCTCCTCTTTCCATTAGCAAATAGTAAGATCCTGCGCTTTGCCTCAGCAGGTTACACCTCCGTTCTCTCCCCTGCTCTCCATGATCACTCAAATTGTGTTTAATTACACCCACAATGTAGTTGTTCTCATTGACTTTTTTTTTTTTTTCATTTTCTGAAGTCCAACAACAGAGGGTGTATGAAATAACGATTTGATCTCAGCTCGTAAACCCCAACTGTTAACCAAGGCAAACAAACAGCCAATCGTGCACTGAGACTGCTGATCAAATCAGTATCGATCGTGGAGTCGTCTGACAACATAATCGTAAACATAGGCTAATGGCAACAACTTTACTGTGTGATTGGCTCTATTGGAATTCCAAACGAATGATCAGAAAGAGTTAGATGAAAGTTGACTATTCAACTTTACTTACCACGTTAAACACAAGAATACACCTGTGAAGGCATGTGTCATCCTTTGATAAAAGTGATCTTTATTCTCACATTCTGTATTCAGACAGCTGTGGAGGAGAATAAGTGAATGACTAACACAAACCACTGCACAACACTGTTGACACTAAATTAATCAAATAAAATGTTTTTAGTCAAGTGACCTTCATCACACATTTCAAGTAGCAAATGACAAATAGTTTGCACATATTAGGGCTGCACAACATGAAGAAAAAAAGTTCTGCTACTTTCAGTATTGAATTTGAAACAAATGAAAGGAAATCATTTCCCACATTCTTTTACTGAACAAATTAAAGGAACATAAAAGGCACCACTAAAAAAAGAATGACGATACATACTGATATTTTCTTTCAACCAATACAAAAAAAGCCTTTTGCGATATGTTTATCGCGCCAGTTGATATTGCGATGACGATAAAAAAAATGATACTTTGGGCAGCCCTAGCACGTACACACTTACAAAGGAAAACAATCCATTCAAGGACTCAAGCCATGAACCGTAAACAAAAGATGGACTAATAATTGTCTTTTCTTTATTATGACCAGTTGCTAGGCAACCAATCTCAGAAACCGATTGCCTATGGGTCTGACGACAATTTAGCCTCTGGGGATAACAGACAATATTTCGGGGGTTCCGGTGTAGCCGGCGGATATTAACAGTCTGATTAGCAACTTGAGATGTGAGAATGGAGTTGGAATTGAGAGACGACTTCGACGAGCAGATTGTTTCTCTGCACATGAATGCAAATGCGAAAAGGTAAATTATCGTCAGACGATAGCTGATGGGTTCTGAGATTGCACTTTGGCCGACACGTTCCGCCTCTTCTGCTCTCCACACGGACTGTTTACCGGCATGCAACCAAAGCCCGCTCAAACATAAATGATAATTTGTACTCTGACTATAAACGGAAACCAGATTGTCTCCAATACTAAAATCTAGTCCTGATACCTACGGCTTCTGCATTCATATGCAGATATCTGTTCATAGAGGTTACCAGCAGGAGCTCCAGGAAGTTACTTTTTCCGGCCAAGATATAGTCCGACATGTAACTTATTTTTACACTTTGGTTTTTGTATGGATTAAACAAACAAGACATAATGTGTTAGTGAGCAGTTATCATGCTTTGTGACTATCCAACACAATACTGGTCTTGTGATACTTTAAGGTGCTGGGCCTACGGTGAGGGCCATAGTGTTTGCGGTGTGTCGGTCAAACCTTGTCGACTCTCGTCGGCTATTTTTCTCACCAGCGTCGGTGAAAGGATTTCATCTGATTGGCTATTCAGCTGAAGCGAATTAGTGCACAGGGTAGTGAGACAAGCAAGCAAACGACTGTCAAGAGGACCTTTACAGTATACACAGCGCATATAACTTTGGTTTTTATGGGTTTAGCAAATGAGAAATTTGAGTTGTAGTAACTAGATTCTAAAGTTATAGTGTTGTTAAACATCATGACCTCAGTCAGGTTTTCTTCCACAGTGAAACAGGGAAAGAGCAAGGTTATCTCTCAGAAATAGCTTGATTCAGTGAAGCTGTTGATAGGGACTAATTGCAGTGAACAGATGAGACAAAATGATTTAGATAATTAACATGCAATGCAAATGAGAATGTCATTAATTAAAATGCATGTCCATTAGTGTAATGACTGAAGCCGATCTTAATCACACTAGTTTGGAACATTTATAAAGCTTCCGAGAAGCTGCAACGAGGGGTCAAGCCCATTTGTCAACCGGTGTAAAGGAAAACAAGCTGTATGCTGAGTAGGAGTGTTTTCTGCTTAGGCAAGGTAAAAAGCCATTTTAAAAGGAAACATATTAATGTTTATATAAATCTGTTCCACTATTATTTTCCTGTTCCAGTTTTTTACTAATGAAGATAATTTACCCAGCTAACAAAAGAGATACACAGAGTATGCGTTAGGCTCAGAATTGGAGCTAAAGTAAACACGTTCACAGTAGCTGTGAGATTTTAACAAGCCAAACTAATTCTTGACGAATGTCCTTCCTGTGCTCCATTTAATTACAGAATAGTTGTCCTGAAGTGATAAGGCATTGGAACCCCCACCCCCCGCCCCATTTTCTCAATTGAGAAACTCTTCTTTCATCAGTCAAATGAACAGGCCAGCCCGGCCACAGTGGCAATGCCTGTGGTGTTTTTATTTGGCTGCGCAGCGTATGGCGGGCACAGGTTGGCCATCTGAGAGCGGCAGATATGGAAAGGCCTCTGTGTGGTCCTAGGTGATAAGGCTGTTCTCATACGTGCATTTGTTAGGATGCTTAATCACCAGAGCGAGAAGACTTTGATCTCTATATTCACAACACCATTATCATCTGTGTACTACACACTTCTGTGTTAGCCATTGTTGGCTGTGTAGCCCCGAATGCAGAATGAGCTTATGATCCTGTGAAATCTGTCAAACAGACCTTCCGCCACTTTTTTAAAAATGTTTATTAGGTCCCCTGTTTCCTACATTTAATAACAAAATCCAACTCCCTTCGTATTCATAGTTTTATACCTCATTCAGTGTGAGTATGTGCAACCAAAACATCTGTATTTAAATGCTCACTTTCTACACTAGAAAAAGGGAACATTTAAAGTGCCCATATTATGCTGTTTTTCAGGTTCACAATTGTATTTTGAGGTTCTACCAGAATAGGTTTACATGGTTTAATTTTCCAAAAACACCATGTTTTTGTTGTACTGTACATTACTGCAGCTCCTCTTTTCACCCTGTGTGTTGAGCTCTCTGTTTTAGCTACAGAGTGAGACATCCCACTTCTATCCCATCTTTGTTGGTAGTCGCACATGAGCAGTAGCTAGGTAAGAAGCTAGCTAGACGCTAGCACTGCTAGCAGTTAGCCACCTCGTTCTCAATGGCAAAACATTGCTACAACACTATAGAACTACTTACATGTCCCTCGTCTGCAGGTATTTCACGCAAAGTTGGAAGTGCGCCCTTGTTTAGAAGAAGTCTCCCGGCTAATCCTGCCTTCTACTTACCGAAGTTGGAGAAACAGCTAGCTAAAGTGGTTAGCACACACCGAATGTTTCGGCCGATGATGTAGACGGCCCTGCCGATTTTGACCAGCACACCCGGAGACTGAAGGCAGGACACATTCAGTAACCTGTATCTCACAGCATGGATGGTATTTTTTTTTTCATAATATGGGCACTTTAAAAGAAAATTAAAATGGCCACAAAGACCTTCAAGTAATTCTTTCCTTCTCTCCAATTTATGTTTTTACCTTCATCTAATCCATTATGAAAGGCTCATGCTGTGATAGATGTTATGCTATGAAAGCCATTTTCACATATTTTTAATAGCCAATCATCCGGCCAATTTATTGCTTTTAGGATGCCCAGCATGATATGCCTTACTGGGGTATTTTTGTCTTGACATGCTACTTTTAATTTGATGGGTTCTGATTTGACTTGATCTCCTCTGTGTTAATAGGCTGTGTCACTCAGAAACAGAATAGTTTTACTTATTTCACTGTAGTTTACTTTGCTCGAATTTAGAGGAATTTTGGTGTGGAGCATCAAATAGTGGCTGCGGTTAGTCACGATCACGAGTCGTCTTGACACATGAGTACATTTCCATTTCCTGTCTCCTCTTTATTTGATAAGCTATCATCCACTGGAGAAAAATTACACGATATACCTGTAGATGTGAATTGAAAGAATAATCATAGAATTTTTTTTAAACTTTTTTTAAAGATGCATCCCCACCACCTGCATGGCACTAATGCCAAGGTGGATGGATCCAGTTTAGAGTGTACAAATGTTATAAATAAGCCCCTGATAGTATAAGATACTTTACGAGTATGCATAACAGTGTTCACCAATACGCTCATACGAGGATCTTATTTTAATGATGATAATACAATGCTAACTCTCATTATACTCTGACTGTGCTGAATTTCTAAAAAAACAACATGTGGTTTGAATTCCCCTTCATAGTTTGTAATTTTACAGTTTTCTCCAATCACTATGACCATTTTTTCAATACTTTTAACAACTTTCCTAAACTCTTAACGCACCAACACACCTACAACACACAATTGACAAAACAGTTAATTTCATGCTCAAAATCACACATTGTAAACTAAACTCCAACACTGATTTTCAAAATACAATAATTCACTAACACAATACACTGTGTTTACCAAAACAATGCAAACATGTCTCAAAATCAAATAATTCTTCCAAAACACGTTTCCAACAGGAACATTTAGTCAATCATAGCACAACATCAGATGGAATTACAGAAACTGCATTATTTGGTCTGCCCTTATACAATAGACAATAGAATATTGTATTTACCATAGATTGTGTTTTGCACTGCAGTTCCTCTTGAAGTCTCTCTACATTTTAGTTTTGTTGGGTTTAGTAAATGCATGCATATTTTTTTTTTTTTTTACTGTAAGGATTATTTTTTGGGCTTTTTTGCCTTTATTTGACAGGAGAGCTAGTTGAGAAAGGGGAGAGAGAGAGAGAGGGGGAAGACATGCAGGAAATCGTCACAAGTCGGATTTGAACCCTGGACCTCTGCGTCGAAGGATAAGACCTCCAAGTATATGTGCGCCTGCTCTACCCACTGATCAAACCCGGCCACCGTTTTGTTTCTTTTGCTGCAGAGATTCAATACAAAAAATGAATGACCCATCTCAGTGTAGCTTTATAGAATGTACAGTTTATGAAAAAAAGGAGACAGAGACAGAATTGTCCTGGTACTCTTCTCCCTCTCCCTCGTAAAGGCATTTTTATTATTGTCTGTGTTCATCTACAGTATATTGTTCAAATAGGACCTCTTTCTGTATGTACTAACATATGATCATGCGATTGAAAGAACCTCAACACCTGAGTGTGTTTCCTAGAAGGGAATCAGCTGTGATTGATCTATTTGCGTAGCTTCAGTCAGCTGTTTCTCAATACATGCATGTATAAAATGCAGGGGATATATTTGTGTTTCAATTTACAATATGAACAGCTGTTCACTTTGACTTTAGCCTATAGGTTAGGTTTAGAACATGATGTTAGCTGTTCTGACATACAGTGTGAAAGCATTTGTAAATTTGGCAATACAAATCCATTGTTTTGGTCTTGGTGGAGCTTGTGTGTAAAAGAAGTTCAAGCATTTTAAATTTGTGTTAACTGTATGCATTTTGTGTGAAAGCAACAAGAAATGTGTTAATTGTATAGCCTACACAGACAGATGTTGCGCTGTGTTAAGAGTTTAGGAAAGTTGTTACAAGTTTTGAAAAAATTGTCATAGCAATCGGAAAAAACTGTAAGTGGTCCAATTTTATTTAGTGTGTGTGTGTGTGCGTGTGTGTGCGTGCGCAAGTGCATGTGTGTGTGTGTGTGTTTGTGTTCACAAATTCAAATGAACGTCTCCAATTTTAAAAACAATATTTTAGTGGCTCAGGTTTAATCAGTCAAATTCCGATTTAAGAATTGAAGCAACAGGACATGTTATAAACATTGAACCAAAACCACATTTTTTTCTCCCTATACCAGGTTGGTGATGAAAATCTTTGAGGAGATTTTCAGTTCCATTTCATTTTTATTATTACGCAGGAAAAGATTAAATATTCCATTAAATGTGTTACATTTAAACTGGCCTGACTTAGTTCAAAACTGCTTAACAGCGAGTTGCTTTTCTGCAGCACATAAGAGACAGAATTACATTACAATACAATTGGATTCTGATGCTGAGTCTGACAAACAACAAAACATAAACAGATGTTAGTGAGCAAGAGTCTGAGTGGTGATGGTGCAGTGGGTATGGCACATTCCTTTAGTGTGGGAGACCTGGGTTCAATTCCCACTGTGATACCTCAACCAATGTGAACAAGACACTTAACCTCTAGTTGCTCCAGAGGTGTGCGACATCTGAAATATATAGCAATTGTCGCTTTGGATAAAAGCATCAGTTAAATAGCATGTAATATAATGTATGAAATCAGAAACAGTGGTTGCAGTTATGTACCGCCATCAAATAGTGTTTAAATGTGTAATAGAGGTAATGGGATCTCATTCCAGATTTTAGATAGATATTTATCGATCTCAAAAATAGGGAATTACAGTGTTACAGCAGCAAAATATCAGTCACACAGCACAGAATATACATGAAATACTAGGATACAATATTAATTAAATACTAGAATACAACATGCATACATACAATATACATGAAATAATAATAGGATAGAATACAAGCAACAAATATTTAAATATTTAAAATATATACAAGTTGGGAATACAAAATGTACAACTGCTTAACTAGTAATGATAAAGATGTCGATAAACCTATTGTGCAAGTTGCCCTTAGTGCAGATGTGATGTCTAAGAGTCTTATCTAGCACCCAGTGATGAGGTGTTTTGCCTGTGGTAGGAATGATTTTCTGTAGCGGTCCGTGCAACATCTAAGCTGTTGGAGCCTCTTAGAGAAGGTGCTCCTCTGTTGGACCAATGTGGGGTGGAGAGCGCATGTGTGGAAAAATTATATTTGATCATAACATTAGTTCAAATTGAAAATCTAGTGATGCGTTCCTGTATTGTGTGTCTTGGAAGTAGTGCTGGAGTGTTGGAGGGGAGTTGTTGTCTTGGATCTGAAAGTAAAATGTAATGGCTAGTTTATTCATGCATTTCTGAAAGTCAGGGGGTTAGAATGTGAACGTGCAGTGCAGTGCAAGGTTGCAATGAATGTTATTGTATAGTCTTGCTATTGGTTCAATGGTTTCCATCGGGGTGAGGGATCAAATTAGTACACAGTAGGGAATTGTTGAAAGAAAGATTGCATGTAGATATTGTTAAGGAAAAACTCAGGAGCAGCACACCTCATTTTAAATATGTGAAGGTCTGGGGGACCTTGATGAATTACACAGAAGCATTTGCTCCGGTGCAGCCGGATGTCCATAATTTTCGGCCGGATATTCTTCACCTTCCGCTTTCTTTGTGTTGGCGTTCTAAACTCTGGTGGATTTCTGAGGACTATGGTTAACTGCTCCTCAGATCTCTGCAGGGTAAATCCAGACAGCTAGCTAGACTATCTGTCCAATCTGAGTTTTCTGTTGCACGAATAAAACAACTTTTGAACGTACACATGTTCCACCAAAACGAGTTCCTTCCCGAGGCTATTTTGCAAAGGCACCGTTGCTCCGCCCGGTGCTTAGCGCCGAGGAAGGTATGGCAAAGCGAGACTAGTTAGACACCGACCTGAATGAGACCTGGTGTACCACTGTCTCAATTTACATAGCATGAGCTCATACAATGGAAAGATCGCCACAGCATGTCTGAGACAGTATGGGTGAGAGGTGGTCTGATCTTGTTATAAACATACACTTTCTGGTATACTGGGGAATTATAATGCATAACATCTTATGATGGTTTTTACTATGTCTTGTCTATGTCAAAGGACATCATCAAAATACAAATTACTGTGAACAAAGCTGGATTAGACGGGATTAAGTCTTTGGCATCAGTATATTCCTTTGCTGTATTCCTTCTTTGATATCTCCCTGCTTTATTGTGCTGGATGAGAAACAGTTTAACATCTTTGTCTACTGTAGAGCTGTTTTTTTTAAATCATGAGCAGGAGTTACTCCCTCTAATGGCCTCAAAGAATGAAGACATTTCTGCACATAAGCAAATTCTGCACTCTTGCAGCGGAGTCGAATGAAGAAAAGGACATTGAAAAGGCACTTAGGACTTTAAGGCCATTACATTTAATATGCAAGTAATGTATAAATTGGACTCATTATCATAATGCGTTTTCTGGTATCACTATGCGAGCAATTTAGATTGTTATATGTCATTGATAATTCATTATTATCCCTCAGTATTATATGGTTCATATGCAAATCAAATGCAATGAAGGAAATAATTTTAAAGGATATTTTCCTCCAGGAGTCCCTAGTGGTATAAAGAAAAAAAGAGAAAAACAGCACAAAAGGAAATGTCTCTATTTTCTATCTGGTGCAGTGCAGCCATACATCATGAGTCACTGTACACTGAGGGTCATTACATGTGCATTGTCCTCCCTGGTCGGGCTCAGCCATCATTTTAACAATAGATTAGTCGATTTAAGTAACACAACATTTCACGAGAGCAGATGTTGTCCCCAGCATCCTGTATTTCTCACCTCTTTGTACGTAGCAGACCAAAAGCTCACCCTATGCTGTAGTGGAGTAAAGGAGTTGTAAAGGAGCACTCACACACCACTGGTGATATGTTGGAGGCCTGTTAGGGACTGTATGAAAATGATTGGGGTGGGATGTGGGGCTGAATTTTATGTTTCAATTCTTAAAGCAATAATATATACTGAGTATCCCTAACTGTAAATACACAGCAGTTAAAGTTGGACCCTCCTCCCCGACTCAACAGCCAATGCAACACATCCTTCTTTTTGATGAAAAAATAACAATAAAATAAAATATAAAAAACAATAAACAAGTGCATAGGAACACACCAAAAGGAAAAACCAATATCTATACAAACAATATGTTCAATCTGTCCAAAAAGGAGCGGGGCGAAGCCGAAGCTTGTTATTTTTCCCACCCCTCATTCAACTTTAAATAGTTCCTGTATATATTATATATTTTATACATGTATGTATCATATATTTTATATTATATAGTCATAGCAAGATAACAGATTTACAAAAAAATATATATATTTAATTTTGAACACCTACCAAACCTATTTTACATTTTGCAACAATAGCCCTAATAGCCCACCCCAGTGCAATCACTATAATAACCCACCCTCACATTCATCTCTCTTCATCCTTTTAATAAAGTATTTTAATACAACTTTTTAAACTTTATAATGGCTGTAGCACCTCACAGATGGTGAGTTTGTGGAATGGTTTGGACCAGGTGCTAAAACATTATCCTCATATCTAAACAAGAGAATAGGCCGATTGTCAATGACTCCCAAACCGACATAAAAGTGGCCGTTTAATGCGTGACCTTAACACGGAAATTTGAATCATGTGACTATTCTATTTAAAGTAACGAGTGCAGTTTTAAACACATAGTTAATGTTAAATGTTTATGTGAAACGGAACTAGTTTAGGCAGCAAAAATACTTAGGGTTAGTATAAAGGGATTGGCTTAAATCGAGTCACGTACACTGTAAAAAAATTTTTTTTTTTAAATAAACAAAAAACGGTCAAATGACTATGAAAAACTAATTCAAAGAAATGTCAAAAACAATACATTTACAGTCATATTCATATTCATATTCGTTAATACTTAAAATAACAGTTGGGTTGTTGATTTACATATAATGTCCCTCATTTTACAGACCGTTGTACAACATTTAAAAAAAAAAAACTACTGTAAAAAATGTATTTTCCATAAAATTAGGATTTCTATTTACAGTGTAAAACTACTAAAATGAGGACGTAACGTGACGTCATTGCGTCACGGACTAAGGTCTGTAAAAGTCGGTTAATTAAAATAAAAAGTAACAATTGACTTATTCTTTCACACGGGACACAAACCCTGGTTTCCTGGTTGAAATGGCTGTTCGATTATGAAAAAGATCATAATCACAATTATTTTGGTCAATATCAAAATCACGATTATTTAACAGGATTACGTATTGACTTTTGGAAAGATGTTGCATTTATTCAACTTAAAAAACAGAGAAACAATCAACAATGAAAACACCTCGAACTGTCACATTTCCCTTAATACTTTGACCGTTTGAAATTTCTTTTTTGCCCTTTCCAACAACAAGACAAAATAACAGTTTACTTGCAAAACGTAATGTGCAAAATAACTGGTTTTCTCTATTACATTGTTTTGTGATTGTTTTTGTGTTTGCCATCAAAATTGGATTCGTGTCACAGTCCTAATACTTCGTAGAAATACATGAATAGCTGCTCAGGTTAAGAAAAGGACAACAGCATAAATGGTATCTGGCTTTAAGTTTAAGACACAAGACCACAACACACACAGTGGTCACAAACTCATATCCGATTCATTATAGTACAATCTCATTGAAAGCCATGATTGCGGGCTATAAACAGTCACTGAATCAGCAGCCACTGGGTTCTGCAGGGGGAGAATATTGTGATGAAAGACTAAGAAAATGCCTTGTCATTTATTGGCAGGCATTGAAGCCATAAGCAATTTTTCTAAAACAGTTTCTCGTTTTGAAAGTGGGAGAAAGAAGCACTCCGGGGACCAGATATAAACGATTAAGACTAAACGTATCTTAGAGAGCGTCTTCAAATGTCAGATGTCTCCTAGTCAAAATGAATAATTTCTTTGTAGTTTGTTTGTATTTAGCCTGTGAGAGGTTGCAGTGTGATTTGGCAACCTGCAGCAGATTGCTTGTGCATTTAAAGCGGCTAATAGTGTCAACAGCAGAGACTTTCTGGTGCCCCCTTGGATGCATTAATACACATTCCTTCAAACAAAAAAAAAGCAGCATGAATGTTTAACAGCTTTTGTTGTTTTATAGCAACGAGTCTCCTCACGTTTCCATTGCGGCAGCAGGACCGGTGCCACAAGGTGTCAAACATCAACGTCTCCTATGCTGAGCTTGCCGATTTAAATGTGTCCCATTATGTTTGCCACATTTTTATTAGCTGCTAGAGTGTGTGGCCTTGCCAGAGGCTGTCTGAGGTCCTGTTAACAAACACTGCTGCCAAAATCTGGGTGCACGGAGAGGTGGCAGCGCTAATAGAGCAGAGCAGACTGGCGCATAGCTCCCACATCAAGCTCTCATCGTTCCCACACAACTCCATGGGGGGTTCTATCATCTGTCTTGGCTCCTTCTAGTCACGCTCTTATTGGAAATACAGTACTGCACACATAGGAATAGCATTCATATACAGTATAATTAGACAGCAACACAGAGAAGCTGGCTTACTCATTACATAGGAGGATGTTTTTTCTTCTGCAGAAGAAAGCAGGATAAGCCACATGTGACGGTTATTTGTAAATGTACTGGGATGTGGTTACATTTCTCCTAATGCAAAGCTCACTAAACTGAGTAAACTGAAGAAAACATCAAGGCAAATGTTTAAAAGCTGAAACCGTTACACATGAATATTCTTTCCTGAGTGAGCAGGGTTTTAACATCATTTATAGTGTCACAAAAATGTACATCAAATGTATGGAATTTGTCTTTCAACCCTAAGCACGGAATAGGACATTTTCACCAAGGGAAACTATTTCATGCCGTTATTATGTAAAGAAAAATGTAGGGTTGAGCAAATGAAAATCTTTTCTTAAATTAATACATTTATTGGCACGTTGCCGTTATCTACATAAATCTCTCTCTCTCTCTCTCTCTCTCTCTCTCTCTCTCTCTCTCTCTCTATATATATATATATATATATATATATAGCTCTATCTATAGCGCTGAAACGGAGCCTGATAATGGGGACACACAGCAGCTAGTTTCGCATTGCCAGACCTATCTCCACAGCGCTGTGGAGTAAGGTCTGGGATATGAGAAAAAAAAAAAAGCTGTTTGCATTTCTTTAAACCAATCACAATCGTCTGGGCGCACGCAGAGACGATGGCTCTGCAAAATAGTCTCAGGATGGAACTTGTTATGGTGGAACATTTGCACGAAGAAGAAAACGCCACATACAATATTAAATGAAGTTAACTGTTCACACAATACAGTAACGTGAGCTAATTAAATTTGCTGGATACATGCTTAAATGTAATTTGCTCTTACCGGTGTATCGCCGAGTGTATTTTGTCCATATCAAATCCCCACCAATCGGTCCCAAAATGTCCCAGTTAGAGAGTAAATGCCATAAACATATTCATTGTAAATCTTTACAATCATTCCCCTAAAGAACCAAGCAGACCTGCCTTGTTGCACGATCCAAATTTTCTTGAAAACCCACCACTTTCAGTGTGTAACTTGCTAGCTCAGAGGTTCTGGTTGTTGTTTCCCGAAGCGAATGGAGTTTAAGAACGGCAACACACACACACAGAGAGTGGAAGGTGAGAGACATCCAGCAGAACATCCGGCGGCCCCGGATGTTTCAGCAATTATCCTGGAAATTGATCTACTAATGAGTAGACTACTACTGTCGTTGATCCAGACTACACAGCAGGGGACTGCAGCTCTGGAGAATGTAATTCCTATTTTCCTCATTAGTGATGTATTATTTCACCCACCTATCCGCTTTTAATCAGAACATTAATTTTTATGACCTGACCGCTTGTTCCACAGATTAGATAACTGCAATCGGTGCGTGCTTGTGTGTGTGTGTGTGTGTCTTGCCCCTGGCTGTGTGCGGTGTGTTTGGCCTTTCTGCAAATATGAGCTACTGTATGAGAGCTGCACTGATTAAACCCGGCCCGTTGGCCGGTATTTGAAATGCAGTGGGCTAATCAGAGTTTAATAGTGGTATTGTATCGGTACAATCGGTGTATCGTTGTAACGTTACATGGATCAATCTCTGTGTCTCGCTTCCTCGCTCACTCGCTCACTGAGTGGGAACCTAGACGTTGCAGGCAGGTGTTTTTTGTGCGTAGTATGAAATAGAATCCTGCCGTGCCGCTGCACAGTTCAGCCTGTTCTCAGGAACCATTCACTCAAAAAGCTATGAAAAGTTAAGCACTGTAATTCGTTAGCATTGCACGTTTTTTTCGCTGTATTCACTACATTGACGGCCGCTGTGTAAGGACACGGCTGGCCGCATAGGGAGGAGGTCGGGTTGGATTGGATGAGTGGATGTTATATAGGACTTTTAAGCCAGAGAGCGGAGTTCGCTTCCCAGGGAGAAAACTAAAGCCTTTCACCCAGGAAGTGCGTGTTCCTTAGGAGTGTTTTAATTGAACATAGGATATAGCATCGCGTACATAGGAGAT
Organism: Zingel zingel; assembly: GCA_023566125.1. Taxonomy (NCBI): domain Eukaryota; kingdom Metazoa; phylum Chordata; class Actinopteri; order Perciformes; family Percidae; genus Zingel; species Zingel zingel. Next base: position 42,018,356 of record CM042314.1, read on the forward strand.
ACACCTAGGTTTTGGCCAACATTGCATGCTTTTTTAATGCTGCCTTCAGGGCATCCGTACCCATTGCCTGCTCACAATTAAAACACAAATATAACTCCATAGACTCTATGATAGAAAATAAAGAATAATTCCATCTCGGATTTCGGCAGCTGTGTCAGTGTTGTCCAAGTACTTTGCTTGTCACCACCAATCATCCAGCATTTATTTAAAAATGATTTATCTTCCTGTTTAACTTGCTGATTACATTTGTCACCACTCTGACCGACTGTTACAGGTAATATTAGCATGCTAATTGTATGTTGACGGATATTAAATGCATTGAACCTCACAATTTAAACACCCTGCTGGAAGGCTAATATAGGCCAAGCTCACACCACTGATGAATATATTGACAAGAACAGAGCCTCAGAGATCACAATATGTTTTCCGCTCTCTATATTACACATGCAGCAGTAATTATTTTTTTGTGGAATGACTGAATTAAATTACAATATTTTGCTCTGTTATTCCCTGCTAATCAAGGGATCAGCTCATTCAGTCCCCAGTCTTTTACTTACAGTTCCGCTTGCCCCTTTTATTCCTTTCTAAGCATAAACATGATCAAAGCGTTTTCATTAATTACAGTCTCTAAGCTAGACCCTGTTAACGTGTATAGTTTCATGTTTAATTTAGGGTCATTATTTTATGGATTCTTCCAGGCTTATAATAGTAATATAATAATAGTTGTCCAAGCCAAAGTCCTGATATAAATGTTGATATAAAGTTGTCTTTTGAAATGAATGGCCATTTGTTATTATAGATGAGCATTCTTGAATAAATTAATGAATTATAGTTATAGTATAGTGATTTACTGTAGTTTAATGCATTCATCCATGGTCACATGAATCATATCCATGGGAATATGCATTATATCTACACAATCTACTGTATGTTAAAGCAGATGTGGAGAAGAGAGGTTAATTTCATTTTATAAAATGAACCATCCATCTGTCGCCATCATGATGCCCCTAGAACAGTGGTGGCGCCAGAGATATTCTTTTGCTGGTGCTTTGGGGTTGCTGAATGTTTTAGTGAGGGTGCTTTTAGTGAGGAAATTTGGAGTTTCCCTTGACACAAATAGGCTAACGTTACACACACTCACGCAGATGCCCACCCACCTCCGCCGCGGTTTACTAAGCGAGCGAACGAGAGAGATTGATTTAAAGTGGCCGATACAACAGCACCATAGAACTCTGATTAGCCCACCAAACATATTTCAAATACCAGCCAACAAGCCGGGTTCAAACAATCATTACTGCAGCTCTCATACAGTGGCTCAGAAGATTAATGCAGCAGGCCAAATACACCACCCATAGCCAAGCACACACATAAACACACACGCCCATGTATCCTCACACAGTTTTCACCCTTGCACATATGGTAAAAATAATGTAGTCATATCTGTAGTGACTTAATATATCTAAATAAGCCACTGAGGGCGAACATGTTTTCTGGGCTAAAAATAAACCGATGTCCAGCGCGCTGTATAACTTTAGATTCGGTGATCCATTTATTCACCTTTCTGTAAAACACATGTTCACTGTAATGTTCTTCCCCTGGTCTAATGTCATGTACAGCAGGGTGACGTTAAGTATCCTCAGCAGCAATCACAGCCGTGGTCAGGTCATCTTCCTCCGGCCGCTTTTCTTCATCCCGGTTGGTGACAAGTTCACCATATCTCTCAGTCTCATTTAAAGATTTTGATAAAGTCTCCACACCTTGACGTTTAGGGGGTAAAAAACTATCCATTGCTAGCGTTAGACTCGCTTCTCTAATCCTAACGGCTCCAAATATTGAGCTCTTCTTCTGTGTGAATACGTTACTGCAGAAGTAAGGTCAAAAGTTCAATGTGTGCTGCACCCTTTGGCCGAATACGATCACCTGTGTTTTTAGCCTAAAAATAATTTGTTAGTTTGTTTTATTAATGTATTTATTCATTTTTCAAATACAAATTATACTATTTACATATTAATGATTTTTTATTTATTTATAAATCAACCACAGCAATTTCTTAGGGGTGCTAAGGGGGTGCTATGGCAATCCTAGGGGTAGCTACAGCACCCCCAAGCCCCTCTCTGGCGCCGCCTGTGCCCTAGAAATACAGTATGTCACGCAGACACAGTTAAACCTCCACTCCTTGGCTCAGTTTGATTGTATCGTCCATTAGGTCTTGAATGATGCTCAGCTTATTAGCAGTCGGGAAGTACAGAGATATGATTTACTGTGGTTTCTTGGAGGGAACACAATAAGACAAAATTGAATGGTTTCCTTATTCATTTTCATGGACTTTAATATGCCCTTAAAACTCTGTAATTGGCACTGTAACTGGCTGTATTTTATCTTCTCTGACACTTGTAGCCACTTGTTCACTGACAGTGGCTAATTATCTCAGTTAGCTGCATTCTTGCTGTTATGGGAAGTAAATAAAAAAGGGAGTGAACAGTTAGAAATGTGGTGATTTCCGAGGGCTCTCTCACTACTGCGTTCTTCTGACATCCAGATAAGAATAGAAATAAGAGGATTATCTTTCCACCACATATAAGTGCAATCAAACATATCAGATGCTTAGTAAATTCAATTTGGCTCACATGGTGACTTGCCGGTTATTGTACCCCTAAAATGCCTGGCGATGCTAGTGTTAAATGAACGAAATATAACATGTTAGTCAGTGAGCTTCAGAGGTGCCGGTTGGCGGATTTTGTTACCCTTGGCTAGAAGGCGAGCGATTTCCCCCTGTTTCCAGCCTTAATGCTAAGCTACGCTAACATGAGTGTGGTATCAATCTTCTCATCTAACTCTCGTCAAGAAAGCAAACAAATGTATTTTCCCAAAATGTCTAACTACTCCTTTAAGGACAGCTAATTTCACTGTGGGACTTTTTTTCTGTAATACAGTACAAACAACAGCAAATAAAGGAAGCAGTCATTTAATTGTTGACGAACAGCTGCTTGTAAATTGTGTCTGTTGCAGTTTTACTAATCAAAAACAAAACATGTTGCACATTTGTATATTATCCATCTGTTCATCAAGAATATGAACTACATTTTGCACGTTGTTGTCCTGTCTGAGGAAAGATATCGCAGATGGCCTCTGTTGTCTAGTTTAAGCTTTGAGTTGAGATCAATGTGAGCATGTTTAAATTGTCCTTTTGTGCATTCTGTCACTTTATCTGTGAACAGTTAAAGAAAAACTTAAATTACACTTTTATGTATCGTAATGCATGCTTTAGTCTTCAAGTTACACCTGAGCAATTTGTATATCTTAACACAGATTATACATAAGTGGCATCAATTTAAATATAATGTGTTTCTTGCAACTTTTTCAATCAACCAACCAAAACAGTGTGGCAATCTAAAGTCCTCAAATAATACTAATGTTCAAATATTTAGAGCTACACTTTCAGCACCAGTTGGCTTAAAAAGTAAAATGAAATGACAATTTCATGATCCTCAGGTCTTTGGCCAACAGGTTGCCCTGCCAATCCCATATTTTACACATCTCTGTCCTGAGTCTGATGACCCTTATCCAAAACCTTGCTGGAAGCCACTTCAAATGTAGTATTTCCTCGGTTCATCCCTACCTTGTGTGTCAACCAGTGTGTATCTGGCTGGCTGCATCGGGGGATCAGGGCAGTTAAACGTGTACCTAGCAACTGCTCTGCTCTATGCAGACAGACAATACACATGATACAGCCCCATGTGATCACAGTCCCCCAGCGCAGCCCCACCACCCCCTCTTACCCGCATCAGATCACTGCTGTGCAGTGAAAGTAACAAGCAAAACATGAAAGCATGATACTACTGTAAAGTCTCTTGAGATAGAAATACCTAACAACAGTTTCTGCATGTATTGAAGTACTGTACAACACCATGTAGCGGCCCTGAAACACGGCACCTACTTTCACATTTTAATTAGGATGCATGAAAGCCTTTATGTAACAGTTCAAGCCAGAAACTAATGTCAAATCCAAACATGTTGGATAGTTTTTGCTATGTTTCCATAGCTACCAACTCATCACTCTGCCACAGGTGAAATGGATGTCTTTGTTTTCAGAGCCATTCTTTTCTGCATCTGACCATCAACCATGGTCAGTGTTAGAAAAGAAAAGTGTTTTTACTTTATAGTCTGATGGTGTTGCACTAGCACTCAGCACTTAAGAGAGCTCTACTATCCACTTCCAAACTCAATACTCCACTTATGGAATAAGAAATTAATCATTTAAGCAACCACGACAGTAACAAACTGGATTATACAACAGAAAACGTAAAAGAAAACTTCACTATTAAAGGTCCCATATCATGCTCATTTTTAGGTTCATACTTGTATTTTGGGTTTCTACTAGAACATGTTTACATGCTTTAATGTTAAAAAACAAACATTTTGTAATCATACTGTCTGTCTAAATATAGCTGTATTTACCCTCTGTCTGAAATGCTCAGTTTTAGCACCTGTCTCTTTAAGCCCCCCTCCTGAAAAAGCCCAGTCTGCTCTGGTTGGTCAACATTACCAAGTCTTCCACATCTGCGCTTTCGGAGTCTCTGCACCATCATTGCAGCCGGGGAATGACTGTAACAGCACTGTAGCAGCACTTTCTACCTTTATATAGTCTAGTTGTGACATCACAACCGAATGGAAGTCCTGACGGCTCGTTTAAAGGCACCTTTTCTCAATACTGGCTGTGTGTGTTTCGTTGTAGATTAAACGTTTTGGTACTTTCACAGTATTTATATAGCACCTCGAACTGCTCTATGATGACAAAAGAACATTAAAATCTCACTTTTTACAACATGGGACCTGTAAGTGTAAGGGTGTAATACACTAGTGGAAAACGTTTTTATTTCATTTTTTTCATTTTAAAATACATTTTAGAAGGAAAAATAGTAATACCACCCTGAATGCTCCAGTACAAGTAAAAGTCCTAAATTGATAATGTTACTTAAGTATGTATTATTATCACAATGTATTTTAAAGTATTAATCATAAAAGCAAAAACAGAACTGTGAGGAGCTGATTCTTCAGTGTGTGAGAAATAATTTTACTGTTGTAGTTATTCAAGGTGAAGCAAATTTTTAAGTACTTTACACACCGTTGGGTAGTGTAATCTATAATGCATTATATCTTAAAAATTATGATCATTATTAGTTTTGTATTTAAAATCTTTGTAGAGTTTTTAAAGTGTGTCGTTTGTAAAGTGTATCATAACTACAGCTCTCAAATAAATGTGGTGAAGTTAAAAATTCAGTCCTTGAATAGTAGTGGCACGAGAGAGCGGTCAACCTTGTGGTACCCTTCGTACTGGGCTCATAGATCACATTATTTGAACGTTATCCCTGTTTTCATTTCACTTTTTTAAAGCACATTCTGCAGCTGAGAAAGAAGCTACATGGAAAACGTCTGTGAGTTGTAATCCGTTTCCTGGTGTTTAAAAATGTATAGCTCTTTATAATAACATGTAGTATGTATGAATTATATGACGACATATTGGCACTGACCCATTAACAACCATCAGTCCATCAGTCCCTGATCGTGTGAAGACAGCCTGACAATGTTAACCTGAATGTTGGAAATGAGAACTGCTCCAAACCAGATCAGTGAGGGATAATCCTGTAATACTAACAGAACACAAGAAACGCAGCACAGAGGAAACACATTTCTGAGACATGCCAGAGTTCATCTGAGGTCTCAGGAGAAGTCAGGGTAGTGATTACATTTTTATTTATTTTTTTATGTTTACAGAATTATAATGACACATGAGCTTCAGACCTGGACCCGGGGAATGTAAAGAATTACATTTAAGTGTTCTCTTTAGGGCATGTTTGATTGTGTAATTGCATTTGTGTGGGTGCAAAGAAAGCAGATGAGTCATTGTGCATACCTTTCTGAGGCTGTGCATATGCACAGTTAATAATAATGATGGCGCTGCATTTGTGACATCAGCTGCTAATTCCTTACCACCCGTGGATATGTTCCCATCCAATGACTTATCCCCCACTCAGACCTGACCTATCACTGCTCAATCTCTCTAATCTACCTTCCTCAGTCTATTTAGATACAGTACACATCTTCCTATATTTTCTAGCATACTTACATATGGTTATTTATTAGTTCCAAATGTTATGTGTACCAAATAAAGAGTGAGGGAAAACAACTTCTATCTTTTGTCATTCAAATTAATTCACACACATTTGAAAAGTCAACTTGTGTTAAACACACTATGCTGACCTACACTGTGAGTGGATGCACACTGACATTTGCTTTAAAACTCCAAGTAACCGCTAACTATGATACAGGAAAGCAATAAAAAAAATGAACATGACTGAAGAAGGAAAGCATTTTGACAAATTTTGGATTAATAGAATTAGTGTCACATTTTCAGGAAGTTGCAGGTTTGGACCCAAATGCAGAAGAGACGAGGAGGTAGCAGGGAGAGTTTCAATAATTGAATGATGAAAATAAACTTAGAGTCAAAGTTAAGTGGACAGGTAATCCAAAACTGGAGAAAAAAACAGGAACACTAGTAAACTGAGCACTAGAACAGACTTCTGAACACAAGGTACGACAACAACAAACTGACACCAGAGGCCTGTAGTACGAATCAAGCTCAACATGCCCTGGATTTCTTTCAGTTACCCGGCTTCACCTAACCTCAACAACCGCAGTCCCGCATAAGCTGTAAGACGGTGGTTATCAACTAGTTCAATCAACCCAGGGTTTCCCAATCTAGCGACGAGCGCGTTCACATAAAAGAGGTGGTGTTTGCACAGCATGACCAATCGCAAACATCTACCAGAGCCGCATATGTTACATAAGAAGAGCAAACTATTATTCTACATAAATATGAAGAACACAGACACGGTTTTGCAGGCAAAACGCAATACAGTCGCTGCTTCCTAAAACGTGAAGGAAAGCTGGCAAAAAAAATAGCCAACGCTATTATGCGTAAATCACAACGCTTGTCACTATCACTTCCCCATCAGTCAGGCACAAGATCTGACCATAATTACATTTGTGCTTTCCATAAACTGTGGAAAGCATTATTATTTCAGTTGCAACCCTGGCAGTGGTAAGCGATCGTGAGAGCAGATAAAAAATATAAAAACATAATTCAAACCATTGTGCGCATTGGCAACATACGGCTCAAGAAGCCGACAAATAGCCTATAGGCCTACTTAATTCCCTTCACTTAAAATCTATATCTTTCATAAAAATACCCATCGGGGAATGTTAACGGGGTTTTTGGTCTCTAAATGTTTTAATTTTTCTGAGTCTCTCTCTCTCTCTTTTTCTCTCTCTCTCTCTCTCTCTCTCCACGCACCGAGCTCCACCCGATCTTCTAAGAACGGTGACGCCGTTATCAATTGAGTATTGATTGGTCAGTAGGCGGTGCTTTTACACCGGTTGATCTCTAATCTCCAACATAACCTGCTCCCGAGCAGGTTAGGTGTTCAGCATAAGTTACCACGGTGATTTAACCCGGTAACAAGTGATCCACCTTTGTGAAACACAAAACCCTGGGTTGAACCTGAAGTTACCTCGTTAACGCCAAATCTTGCTTCGTAGTACAGGCCTAAGATAAAGGGAGCACACAGACTAAATACACAAGACGAGGGTTGTAACAAGAGACAGGTGACATGAGGGCTGATGAGCATGTGAAACACATCAGGGCGGGGCAGACAATCACAAAGGCGGGAAAACACACAAGGAAGGCAGGAAGTCAAACAAGACATGACACGAGAAATTACACTAATAAAACAGAGACCTAAATCAAAACCCAGGATCATGACAATTAGTGTGTATTCTAATGACAGGTGTTTAGGAGAATGGCATTAAATGAAAAATTAGTGGACTATAGCACACTGTGAAATGAATACATTAATAAATGAAAAAAACGTTTTGTTTGTAGGATTCAGCTTTTTATCACAGTACTCTGTGCTAACACAGTATGGATTTACATTACTCAATATTCACCACTCCAATACTTCTTCCTCTCCTGCGCTGTTGTATTGATGCAGCTGAACATACAAGCATCAGTGCCTATATTTTCTATTATATTTACTTTTGTCAGATCACATTTTGTGAAAAATAAATTGTCTTTTTGGATTTGACACCTAGGTCTCCATTATGGAAAGCTCCATGCTGACTCTGTTAAAACATGACAGGGCTGCTGCTGATAGTGCCACAACACTTGCATGATAAAGGAAAATCTACAACCCTTTTTTTCCTCAAAGCAGTGGCAGCCCTGCTGGAGAACAGCGGTGACTCGAGAAATAATGTCATCAAGGTAGAAGAGCGTTCACACCGGTTGCCCCTGTGATTAAAATGACAAACGGTTTATTTTCACAGCTTTATTGCTAACTATATATAGCTGGGTAGGGGGAGAGCCTTGCCCAAACGTAAGCACTGTAATCTTCCAGTACATTTTCTCACAAAGTATATCATTTATTATTAGATTTTAAATATATAAGGTTGGAGCCTGTCTGCAGAAAAGCCACTACATTTCTTGGAAATAGACCTTAAAGGTCCATTTTGGGTCATTTAATTCTAATTTTGCTCACATGTTGTTGATTTTGTAGGTATTTTGTAGGATTAAGCACACACACACACACACACACACACACACACACACACACACACACACACACACACACACACACACACACACACACACACACTCATACTCACAAACTGTTTCATACATGAACCCAATATATTAGCTTGTTAGTACATTATAGAGTGGAATGCTATTTTGAAAGTGCCTATAGATAGCATCATGCTGGGCATCATGTCTCCAATGGCACCAAACGGTGTCCTTGTCGGTTTTCATTTGGAAGAACACTCAAACACACTGTAGGAGAAAATATGGAATAATTTTATGTAAGTAGCGAAAATGCACATCTCAATGGGTTTCTGTGAAACTTCTTTGAAGGGGATGTATATGTGTGTAGTGTGTCAAATATATCATTTTCTCCTTTCTCGGGTATACCATATTGATTAACCATTTCCACATTCAGTCTGCCCCTAGATGGAAATGGAGCCGAGCTCTGCATTACCAAAAATGCAAACTCCCTTATTTACATTTCATCTTCTTCTTGCTGTAATAAACTTTACAGGAAGAACAGTTTCTTCAATCTTTGGAAGAAACTGTTATTAACCCGAAGAGACCCTGTTCTCGTAAAAGGAATATGGAGATAGAACGTGAAATGACTTAAAGATTAGATTGTATGCCTGGAAGTTGAGGTTGGATAATGTAATATTTGGCTTGCACGTACAGTATGGCTCTTGGGCTTCTTGTTTTAATGGCCGATTTGATGGAAATGTATCTCACCTTGATTGGCTCATATCTTGATAATGCCAACATGCGCTCTGACTACATATCAAAGATTGCGTTGTTCAGTCCACTGGAGGGAGATTCTGCTCAATATTTCTAGCTTGTCTCATTCACCCCAACACACTGGGATTTGACCACTCAGATGCTGAACTCTGGCATTTTACATGCACCTCCAATTTTAGTTATGTTATTCAACTGTCTGGCATTTCCAAAGGTCACAACCTTTACGTGTTCATTTGGTGTCTTCGATGTCAATGTTTTCTGTGTTCAGCATGAGTTTTTCCAGGGCAGATGTCAGGGGTCTGGGCCTTGTTAGGGCTGCAGAGGGGCTTGATCGGCACCAACAATCAATTCTCAGCAGGCACTCTGTGATCTTTGTTGCCCGTCGCTCCCTCCTGATTCCTCCAGGCCTAATCAATGAACCATGTTCATCCAACAGACTGCAAAATCGCCGGTGCAAAGCAGGGACTCTTTGATGAGCTAATCAGCACCAAAGCAAGAGACACAATGTACTAAAACAACTGACCCCAAGGTTCTCTCTGTCGAGTAAAACATCCCAAATCTTTAATTTTGTTTCACTGCGGTTTGGCTTTTTACAATGCACTCTCCAGTATGTGGCTTGTCTGCAGAGAGTGGTCCTGTCCTCAGCAGTACATATCTACCCCGGACAGACATTGAGAATATGACAGCTCCTCTTGTAGCACTGACAGGGGGGAAGGAGAAGCGGAGCAAAGTGGTTTGTCTGAGTGGCTAAAGCTTGAGAGAGATGAACCGTGGTGGCCTCTTTCTTTCCTGTGAAAGGAGCCTGTAGGCCCATCCTGCAGCAGGAAGGTTAAGGATTCATCATTGACCAGAAAATTCAAGTGTGTGTATGTGTGTGTCAGATCGGGGTGGCTGGCCCAGGCTGAGCTAAACGGAAGACTAATGGGCAGATGGAGCGAGCCTGACGGGTTCTGAGGAGCCCTGTTCTCTCTCCCTCCACCTGTCATCCATCACATTTCCAGCTGATACTGGGAGATAGCCGCCCACACTGGTGGGAGGGAGGCCAAGGGATCAGTCAGAAGGGAGGAGGGGGCACCAGCTGGCTGGAGACAGGGACAGGGACAGGGATGTGGCCACTGCATGCCATTAGGAGCATTTAGTGTTTAGCAGCCATTCTCATCCACAGATTAAGGCAGAAAGGAGCGTGTCTGTTTGGCTCAGGATGATACCCCGGACCATGCTCAGACTTCCAAGTGCTCTAACAAGACCACGTTCACGATCTTTATCATCCTCTGAGCTAATTAGAATATCCCAAATATTGATGAAGTGGTTGTTTTTTTTACTATGCAACGCCAAAAGGGATGAAAGAGGCTACAAAGACAGTGCCAGAGAAAAGCAAAGAATGGCTTAGTGACCATCATAAGTAGCATTGAAGCTTACGTAAGTAGATTGGTGCATTTTGTCTTGTTGTCATTATAAAAAGACATAATGCTGTTCATAAAACAGGGTGAGATTTCAGCTATTTTTCTTCCAGTGTGGAGGCTTCAGAGGAACCTTTTCACATAATCATTGGCTCTTCCTTTTTCTCAGAGGACACTAGGGGAAGTTCACACACACACACACACACACACACACACACACACACACACACACACACACACACACACACACACACACACACACACACACACAAAAGCAAGTGAAATGGCTTTTGAAAGTCCTTTTATATCAGCTCAGATTAGAGTTCTTTTAAACAAATGTCACCTTGAGGCCAAAGAAAGGAGATTATGGATGTTTTGATCACCTCTCTACTAGGTGTCCTTTACCATGGAAAAGCATAAAAACCCTCCAGGTAAAATGGTCCTTCGATTGAATAACAGAAATTACAAAAGGTATCCCATGAAGATTAGTGCTTATTGTACCAGTGTGAGCAAAAGAGGGAACAAGTAATTTGAAATCTAGATCAGAACCCAGAGAGTTGGATGTGAAATGCAGTTCTGTGGACTAGAAGGATGAGAAACTAAAGCAAATTGCCGGGGTGCTTGGCAGTGAGAAGACATTACATGTAGGTGCCCAGTAGGCATGTTATAGTATGATTTTCTTGGCTAAAAGTATTGATAAAAATATAATCATCTTTATGTTAATGACTTCACTGTGTTGGAACAGTTCAAAATCATTTTCTGTTTGCGCCTTTCTCAGAAAAAAAAGTTATGTTATGAATACTAGCTGTACACTTCGTTTAGCATTTATAAGCACTACATACACATTAAATAAAGGGTTTATAACCCACTATAATGAAGTTGTAAGTAGATGTAAGTGTTTATCGATGTATTTTTCAACAAATATAACTCCTCCTGTTGGCGCTCAGCAGAAACACATAATGAATGACAACATAGTAAATCAGTTTTAATGATATACAACAAATCTTCATGGCCCAGCTCCTGATTTTACCCTTCAGGTTAGAGTATTTGTGTGTGTGTGCTGAAATTGGCCCAGATGTGTGTTTTGTACATATGTAGTAGGCCAGTGACCTACATAAGCTAATAGGCATTTTTTATCTCCTAAAAATATAGTATACGTACTGATCATCAAGCCTGTTTATTTTGGATGAACAGACTCAGAAAATCAAAACACATCGACAGTTTGATGTGTCTAAAAAGCATGCAACGAGGAAACAAAGAAACATGAGTGGCTACAGAAAAAATTGCACTCGCAGGTTAATTATTTGCCTCCACCTTTTACATCTTGAATATGCTACTCAAGGACATTTTAAATCATCACAGTGGACCAACTTTAACTGGCAGTCTGAATAAAATAATGATTAAAAATGCAAACGCAACATTTCACCCGTTGTGAAGAAAACTTGCTGACTTGTCTAAAGTCTAAAAGCTGTCATTTGTTTTTGGCCCTATGTATTCCACCACCTGTGCCCATGCAGTGGTTGTACTGTAGTCTTATTCCTTTATGACAGTGGGTGTTAAAATTGCCAATGTATACAGTAAAAACTTCTGTAATATGTTTCCTCATGTGATATCTGCCTACCACCAGTCAGACTCCCTTCACATATTCTCTCGCTCAACTCTTACTGGTTTTCAGTGTATCATCTTGCATGGCAGTGACTCTTGACACTTCTGTGTACTGTAGCTGTTAAAATGCAAATTTCACAGGATTCAGCTTTCCTGTTCTGTCGGCAATTTACTTTGTGACGTCCCCATCTCTTTGCTGCTGAGCAGAGGACACGAGTGTCAGCTATATCCATCCTCCTGAGCCTTGGTGAAATGCCACAATATCTTTTTGCACAAACTGCAGCACTCCTCTCTCGCTGCAGAGAAGTGGGGAAGACCAACGCGGTTACAAGCAGCCTGCTCTCGGGTCTCTCTAATGTTGGAGGCTCTGCCATTGTTTTCACATCTGATGTATGTGTTTTAAAGTGTTGGCAGCTCACAAAAAAACGTTAACTGGGCTTTTTTTCTTGCTGCAGACAGACAGCAGAGATATATTTAAGATACCCTGTCCTGAACATTGTGGGTAGGTGATTTTAAGCCTCATTTTACACCTAAAATAAAATTCAAACTAAGCAAGTCTCTGAAAGGCAGATGGGGCGTTTATTCACATCACATTGCTTTATAATGGGCATTATGCAGGGCACCGTGCCACCTTTAGGTGTCCCACAAGAAGGGCAGGTCGCTATCTTGCAACTATAAAGTTTGTAATGTGGATCTGCTGCATTTATTAGATGCGTGGCAAACAGAGGCGTGTTTGCTCATTGCAAATGTACTGATCACATCTGTTCCCAAGAGAAGAGTCTCTTCTGCATTGCCTCCTTCAACTGTGGTGAAGTGTGTTATTTGCAGACTCTTGCCACTGTACCAAGAAGTAGACGCATGCTCTAAGAATATCTTGCTTTCTTTGTGCATTTCAGACAGACAACAAGTGGAAATAACACTGAATGTTGGAGAGAAATATGTGATGAACAATTAATAAGAGCGAATGGATTAATAAGGAAGAACAGAGAAACCAAGAGGAGGAAAAGGAAACACAATACATGTTTCCCCTTTCCTTTCCTTTCCTCCTTGTTCTCCTCAGCCCCATCATGACACTGACTAATCAGCGACAGATGGTTATAAACCAGCCTGTTTATTAACGCAATCCAGTCAATGAAATAACTAGCCGTGAAATAAGCATCAGCTAATGTGCATCCTTAATCCACATAGAACATGCCACCCACTTACTAACAGACATTGCCTGCAACGTGCATTGATTGCTGCTGCATCCAGTACCGTATGGCAGGAGACGGATGACGAAGGAAGTGCGACTCCCTGAGACGTAGGCTATGTGAGAGGTGCTGTCTGTAGTAATAATGTCAAGTGTGTCGGCAGTAGGTTCGCTGTCTTTGGAGCTGGATATCTTGTTCTCTGTCTTGTTATCGGTGTTTGGGCATGTGTATGTTGATGGGGATGGTGTAGGTTACCCTGTGTTGTTGCACATCTCCACCTCTCTCTGTCCCCTATCGCGCCGTACACACATACTGTATAGATCCTTTCTTTATTGTTGCATCAGTAAAGGCAAGAATAGGCAGCTTTATTTGTATCGCACATCTCAGCAACAAGGCAATTCAAAGTGATTTACATAAAACATTAAGGAGCAGTTAAAAACATCTGTTGAAGACAATATAAAAACAGCTAAAATAGAATAAGACAGGTATGAAATAGAAGAAGAAAAGTTACATTGCAGTGTAAGAAATGAGCAGTTACTTTAAAAAAAGCAAAAAAGTACTGTCAAACAGAAAAGTCTTCAGCCTGCTGCAACTTTGAGAACTGAGAGTTGCAGCAGACCTGCAGTTTTCTGTGAGTTTGTTCCAGATATGTGGTGCATAGAAACTGAACGTTGCTTCTCCAGGTTTAGTTGTGACTCTGGGGACTGAAAGCAGAGCTAGACAACCTGAGAGCTCTGGGCGGTTCATAATGTAGCAGCAGATCAGAAATGTACTTTGGCCGCAAACTATTCAGTGCTTTATAATCGAACAGTAGTATTTTGAAGTCAATTCTTTGAGAGACAGAACGACATTGTAAAGACTTCAGGACTGGAGCGATGTGATCCACTTTCTTGGTCTTAGTGAGGACTCGAGCAGCAGCGTTCTGAATCAGCTGCAGCTGTCTGATTGATTTTTTTTACAGTTACAGTAGTCGAGTCCACTGAAAATAAAAGCACGAACACATTTAAGTCCTTTAACTTTTAATATATTCTTAAGGTGATTATATGCTGACTTTGCAATTGTCTTACAGTAATGTGGCTGTTGCAATTCAGGTCTAAGTCCATGACTACACAGTAAAGGCATTGAAATATTCATGAAGCACATTGTAGTTTGTATACAAACAAAAACGAAAACGTAGCCGCCCATGATGGTTGCACTTGGCCATTTAATTGTGACTTGTGTTGACCTTTAATTTACTATGACCTGCAAGGTAACACTATATTCATATATACTGACATACTATCACCATAAAAGCTTGATATGGTGAAGTTGTTAGCAAACAGTTGTTTATTTACACATCCAAGCATTTATTTTGAGTGATGTTTGTTGATAGGTTAAAAAAATCACTCTCATTTTGGTCTCCACCGACTCTTGACTTAAACATCTCTCTTGTCTCTTTAGCAGCTTTTAGCCATTTGTTGCACATACTGTTAGCCTGGTTGACACCAGACCCTTCTCAGTTGTAACTGAGAGTGGGTCTGGGCAAGCTTCATTCACAGCCCATTTCCAAAGGGGTGTCACCAACGGCCGCTCAAATGCCTCTGGGCGCAATTGGATTGTCCTTCAACCAATCAGACCAACTGTGACGTAGCAGCGACAGCAGCATCAACGGGTTGTTGAGCTTCGGTGGCCATTATGTTGAATGTAAACAAAAAGCTCCTTGCCGTCGCTGCGCTATTGTCATCGTGTAAAGCCAGCCTCAACGGTTGTGATTAGTGCCTTGATTTGGAAAAATTGGAAATGGGCTTGAATGGGCTCTTGGCCAGACTGACTTGCAGAGCAAATCTCAAATTTGCCGGAAGTTCGTCAGGGTTTTCCCAGGCTAACAACATGTGTTTTTCAGAGCATTTTTTTCTTTTTACTGAAAACAGCTGTTGCTTCAGGAAACAAAATTGAAGAGAGCAGTGAAAGTAGCTGATAATGAGCTGAAAGTCAGTGGAGAGCTGAGGGGTTGAGCTGCAGAGTCGTGTAAAAATGATCAGTTATCCCATTAGTCTTTTTAAACGTATGCTAGAACAAAAATATCGATTATCGCAGCTTTAACCGGGACAGTACTTTGATGCACTCCATCTGTCAAGATAATTAATCTGCTGTCATTTCAGTCACTGGTTTTCCTTCACCAAAATGCCTTGCAAAAACCTTCTTATCTTGTGGTAAAAGAGAGAGGCCCATGTACCTTCCTGAAAAGTGTTCCAGGCTGCTGCTGTTGGAAGGTCTAAGTCTGTCCCTAACTCTTTCATGGTGGAATTCTCTCTGCATGAAAGAAGCCTGTCTTCTATGCTGCCACACTTTTATGTGAAATATGCAAGGTTTTTAGATTCTTGAGGGCAGATGTTTATTTTTAAAATATTCAGAAACGTAGCGGTGATTACCTTTGTCTCAGCTGTGTTTTTAAGACCTGTGTTGTCATGCTTCTGTCAGTTGCTCATGTCAGATGCATGTCTACTCAAGTGATGGTGTCAAAATCAGATGTTTATGCACATGCGGGTCCATATGGAGTTTTCCTCTCCTCTCTTTACAGACGCACTGCAGTGTGTGTGTGTGTGTGTGTGTGTGTGTGTGTGTGTGTGTGTGCGTGCGTGCGTGCGTGCATTCTCACTGACTGCGTCGGTGTTCAGATGGTGCGGCGAAAACACAGGTCTACCCATCCATTATGAATGGTAGTGCGAATTGAGCTGCAGCGGTCAGGGCTGCAGAGGGGAGCCAAAAAAAATGCAGTGGCCGGTGAATGGTTGAGGCAGATTCAACTTTTGGAGACACGCAACCCAACGTCATGCTGCGGTGGTCAATCATGTAACCGGCGATCAGACTTGTCTGTCCTTTTGAGGCGGTGTGAGAGACCCGTACTGTAAACAGGAAACATCACTGCCTCGATCGCTGCCAGTGCAGTCGGATATGGCGAGATCTACTGTATAAACGATCTGATGGAAAACAATAATTGCGAAATGTACTTGTGCTACATTGGGGGGTTAAATAACACAACAGGACATCACAGAAATGGGCCATTTAAGTGACACTGCCACCGCCGCACAACCCTGCAGCGAATCGCCATATCGCTTTTTCTGGTCTGAACGTGCCCTTAGAGTGAGAAACTTGAAGGACACTTGTCCCCGATGGGATATATGGAAGAGCTTTAAGAGCTCTAGGGCTGCTGCTCTGACATGTCAGATAATCAGCTCTCCTCAGCTATACAACACCATATACAGGACAAGGACACACTGCCACTTGCCCACTTCATACAGTGTCACCTGGCCTGTTATAGACTGTGTCACCTGTCAATCACAGGCAAGTGATGTATTGTCAAGCGCATAGGCCAAGGGCACCGTCAGCTGTGGTGATAATTAACTCTGCAGAAGACCTTTGAGTCATATGACAGGGGTCAGCACACTCCACTGTAATCCTGGCATTAGGTAAGAATTGTCCTCCATGAGGAGCAGTGCGATTGACATATTGTTGGTTTCAGGCAGCAGTGGGGGAGTGGAGGTGACAGTGCTCTATCACTTCCTATAAGGAAAGTCCTCTTGTTTGTTTGGGATGCAGAAAAATATCCAAAAGTGTAGGTCATATTTGAAAAGGTCAGAGTCCCTTACAGTATGTCCATGTTGGCCCAGGATACTGGAGAGATACTCAGAATCATAAACTTAGTCAACAGTTATTATTATTATAAATATGACAGAAAGTTAGTTTTATAAGGCTTACCTACTGCACCGTTAAGTCACGTGATGACAATGGCTCCATCTCCAGGACAACCGACCAAACAACTGCCAATGAAGACCATGAAAAGTGATTAAACGAGCTAAAAAAATTGTTTAAAGTTGCACTGAACAATATTTTTATATTATTTAACCACGGGTCTAATGACTACATGTAATGTGAAAGTGGTTTCTCGTACTGGCGAACGCACAGAGATTTATTAACCGACGCAGTTTGTCTCGGCTCTACAGAGCGTTTTTGCGTCTTTTAGCTCATTGTTTGTTTTTTTGGTCCAAAGCTACTGTTTTGGTTCAGTCTCATGGCTCTAATCAGCTTCATTTCCAGCTGCAGCAGGCAGCTATCTTTCTGTTAAACCCACTGTATGCTACCAGACATACTTAGAAAGCAGCTGATGAACAGCATAGCATTAAGTGTTTCAGCATAGCATTAAGATTTCAGATTATTTTGTTGAACTACTCCAAGGTATTATGATTCCTCACTTATTTTTTTCTTGTAAAAAGTGAAGACACAAATTACGTTGTGTAGCAGATACATATAGTTGATAGACAGACAGACAGACAGACAGACTTAGATTAAGAAGATTAAAACAACCCATGTAGCATCCTACACAGTCTTGTGTTCACACAGTTAATTCCTTTGTGAAAGGAATGTCCTCAACTCACCTAATTCAATACATAAACAAGTGCCAGTTGGATGACAGAGTTTCCGAAATGTAGGAGCCAATTTTCCAGATGAGAATTGAGTATTTAATAGACTGCAGTGCTTTCTCTCTGTCCTACATTAGGCTGTTAGTGGCTCTCTGTGGTTTTGCATGATTAGAAAAGTAGTGTCGTTACATTAGCGGCCGCTGTCTCCTTCTAATCCCATTTGCCTTGTGGTCACAAACAAGGTGGCAGCAGAGCCACTCAGTTGAAGGCACAGGGAATCCATGTTTTATACCAAGCAGTCCTAATTCAATTGACATTACTGACTGGCTTTAATGGATTTTACCTGGTGAGCCAGCAAATTGAATATATAAAGGCATATCAACTCCTTCGGAGTAACTGAAAAGAAAAGGTGCAATTTTCATTATGTGAGTATTTGGTGACAAGACGGTGACATACAGGAGATTATAATCTATTTCTTGAGTTCTATTTGATTTGTCTTCGGTAAAGCACTGTCCATCTTGCCTCTGGTTTGGGCTTTTATCTTCCTCAAGCCATTTGATGTTCTTACCCACTGCTTTTCTTTTCGTTACCGGAACACAGATTCACACACTGTCTTACACTCACACACACCTCATACACACAACTACATCCTTCTGTACACCTCAGCCCACCTCGGCTCCAGACTTGTCTTTCTGTGAGAAGTCAAACCCTTTGCTGTGTCATCTCATTGAGCTTCTGAGGTTGTTATTGTTTTATCTCTCGGTGTGTTGATCTCTGCGCGAGGTGGGCGGCCGTCTTTCCCCGGCCCTCTCTGTAAAGGTCAGTGAGCCGCGGATGAAGTTGTGTCGATCAGATGAGTGCCACAGACTGACAGCTAATTTTCATCAAAGCAACTGTGGACGAGGGGGGCCGAGACGCAGGACGCCCAGGGGCCTCTTTCCTCTCTCAGGATTCTCCACTACTTATCAAGCTTACTGACTCACTGTGTGGAGACATGGCCCTGCAGTCTGCTCAGATCTAGAGTCTACTCGCTCTGCGTAAAGTTGCAATTCACATATAGGCCTAACACCCGTTTATAACAATATGGAGAGAAGGGGAACTGCAAAAGAAATAGCCAACAACGCAGTGCTGTAACATTTTTCATTTTTTGGAGTAGCAACATCTTAGGGCTGGGCGATGTGGAGAAAATTAGATATCACGATATTCTTGAACATATACCTCGATGTCGATATTGCGACAATATTGTAGTGTTGACTATCGGTGCGTTCACAAAATATTTTCACAATTAGATTTTTTTTTTAAATCATCAGTAATGTGGATATAATGACACCAGTGTTTAAAGACGTGAGAAAACTTTTGCACACTTCTTTTTGTCAGGCAGGTGCGTAGGATATGATCAAAAGTAGCAGATCAAAAGCTTAGAAAAGAGTCCCGCACACTGACCATTACGCAAGCAATAATTTATTTAGAAAAATACAACGTTTCGGTCACAGACCTTCATCAGGTAAAGGGAATTTACCTGATGAAGGTCTGTGACGGAAACGTTGTATTTTTCTAAATAAATTATTGCTTGCGTAATGGTCAGTGTGCGGGACTCTTCTCTAACCAGTGTTTAAAGACAAATAAAACATCTAGAACCATGAAAAAATGTCTAGTCTGGTAAGTTTAGAAAATAACACCACTTTACTGTAATGCAACCTTTTAAACCAGGAAAAGACAACACTTACGCCATATTTCGATATTACGATATCCAAAATCTAAGACAATATCTAGTCTCATATAACAATGTCGATTTAATATCGATATATTGCACAGCCCTACATTGTCTGATTATCTGCAAATGCCAGCCTTTGTTCCTTTCTGTTCTTTTTTTGCCCTCTTTCTTCTCCTCCTCCAGTTTGCCAGTATTCTAAACATGGTTTGCATTGATTTATTCTCTTCCACCAATTAAAAGCAATTTTGTGAGCATTAGAGTAAGCCATGCTGGGAGCTGTTTGTTGCGGCAGGCTGTTCATTACCTCATTGTGTGTGTGTTTGCGTGTGCCCGCTTGTGTTGGTGTGAACGGTGGTACCCAGGAGGGGTACCTCCGTTGTGATATGTCACTCTGTTGAATGTATCTGCATAAGCATGAGCGTATGCGTGTGTGTGTGTGTTTGTGTGTGTGTGTGTGTGTGTGTGTGTGTGTGTGTGTGTGTGTGTGTGTGCAAACGTGCCTTTCCATTTATTTTTAAGCATACATGAACAGATGGGTGCGGGTTGCGATCAGAGATTCCTAGCACGTGCAGGGCATTAGTTGTCTGTTCGCAGGCTAAATCCTCATGTTGTTGAAGTGGTGTCAGTTGCCTCTGCCACGACACAAAGCTTATCTTTTACCAACTCCCGTAGCCCCTTGGGAAGGGCAGGGAGGGGGATGATGGATGTGTGAAAGAAGACAGGAAGACATGGCTGGTGTGAATAACCCTGGGCACTGGAGGAAGGTTAAGAAGCCAACGCCATGCTGTGTTATCCCTGAACGACCCAGTTCTCTCTGCACCCTTCCTGTTCTCCAAAACCAGACACAGCTTTGTGCCATCGCATCATTGTGTCAGTGTACAGGTCTCTATTCGTCAGTCCACCTGTCAGACTGCTGAATTAATATTGCATTGGTATACTACAGGTGGAATACTGAATGTGTTTTGGGTTCATTCTTGGAGTTTTTTTATTTAATTTTTTATCTCCAGCAAAGTGCCAATTACTGTAACTTCAGGCAAAACCTGGTGACTCAAATACAACTTTTGTCCTTTTAATGCGATTGTGAAGACAAAATAGATGTCTTTCATAATGCTCATACTGTTATGTGATGCAGGGAATAGGTGGAACCAAATGCAGGAGATCAGGCAGAAAAAAGTTTGAGCTTGAGGATTTATTAGAACGAAGAGTAAATACAAACAAAAGGAGTCCAAAAATTCAGCAGGCAAAACAAACACAAGGAGTCAAAAGAAGCAGGCAAAAACTAATGTCCAAAATGATGAAAACACGAGGAAAAGGGTGATAACAAAAACAGAGACTGCAACAAACTAAAGCCTGGTTCACACGGCAGGATAATTAGGCCGATTTTAGCCCCGATTCACCCCTTCCAACAATTTTAAGGATGCTCCGATTATCGTAAAATAATCTGATCAGATATCCTCCGATCTCAAATCAAGGTATTCCCTGAATTCTTCAGTTTTTTTAATTCACCACTCAGTTGGCTGTTCATTTCTAAAGTGGAACAATTTTCACTGCGTCAACATGGAACAATTATTCCTCTTGTTTGTCAAAATCATTGTGGCAGCGTGCCAGTTTGCTCTTGCAGTTCAGAGACAACTTGAAGTTGGAAAGCGATTTCTCTGCCAGAATGCAGCAATAGCAGTGTGCAAGAGGCTGAACAACAATACCTAACTTTACTTGCAGTATATACATAGGCGTGCACGCATATTGTATATGCATAGGAAGTATGCACGTCTGGTCTCAAACTCCTTTTTTTAATCACAAGAGGTAACTATGGCAACTCTGAAAGCATTGAAATGACTTTCTGAGATATAACTGGAGGCTCACTCACTCTCACTCTCACTGTACATTAACATGGAGAAGATACTCCTATGATTTGAAACAATGTGGTTCTCCTCAAAATCAACTGGGGTACCATGATGATTTGGGATCTTCACCTTTACCCAATGCACACTTTGACCAACGCACCAAAAGAAACCAGAGATGAGACATCAATGTGTGAGCGGCAGAGACAGAGCCTTCAAAATAGTTTCCCATTTTCTAACCATTTCCTCTGGGCATGAAACTATTTATTCCCCCCATTTTCTCAAAACTGGAAATGAAATGAAAAGGAGAAAAAAAAGAAGTGTGCGGGTTAATCTCTATTGCCAAAGGCAACATTGTGACATTATCTCTTCGTCACAGCTTAACAGAGTCATGCTCCCATGAGTTTATGCGTTTGTTTGAGGGTGTGTGTACATACATGTGCAAGCCATACATGCATGAGTACATATGTGCATGTGTACAATCACACACTGTGTGTGTGTGTGTGTGTGTGTGTGTGTGTGTGTGTGTGTGTGTGTGTGTGTGTGTGTGTGTTTGCCGGCACATTTTTCTGTGCGTGGCTTGTGTGAGTTTTGAGATCAATTGCTGTTGTGCTCAAACTGAAAGGCGTTGTGTTTACCCCCCCCCCACACACACACACGTTGTGACATCTGCAGATTAGCTTGCGGCTGCCTGCCTGTCCCCGTACAGGAAAAAGTGGAAATACACACTTTCAGCCTTTGTTGAGCCCCACTACCTGCACACTCTAAATCAGCTGCTCACAAATACACTGTAATATCCTCCAACAAAGGATGATACTGCAACAGGCTCGAGGAACTATTTCACAAACCCTCAAACTAACTAACTGCAGCCAGACATGTTGCATTAATAAAAAGAGCCATTCTTAGATTTGTTGAATTAAATTAGAGTCTGGTTTGACTGCAAAAAAACTTTCTATCTGATGAAACAGCAGAGGGAAAGCTGCACACGTATTTTATAGGTGTTAAATTATCTCACTTCCAAGTATTATTGACTGTTTCTATTTCTCTTTGCCACTTTTTTTCCTCCAGCATGGTTTTTCCCCATCTCGCTGTGCTCTTAAATGTCGAGGAAAATCCAATTATGTGGACACATTCTGCAAGAACACCACAAAATGCACTCCATGATAGCAATCATGTGAATTCTTCAAATGGGTTTTCCAATGCTCCCCTCTCGTTGCTCACACCGTGTCTACACAAAAGATGGAGTAACTGGCACAAAAGATCTCCATACAAAATATGTTTCCCCTCTTTTTTTATAGCCACTCAGCATAACAATGGGTACTTCTGTAATCTCTGCTGTGTGATTCAGAAATGAAAAGCCAAGGAAATGTGTCTCCTGGCATGTGAGGGAAATGGCTACAGCTGTAGGTAGAGCATGTTACCAGCATCTAGTGGCTTCCTCATTGACACATGAGCAAAAAGGAACATCATTGTCTAATATATTGCATTCACTGTCCGAAATGAACTTTTTGACATACCGGCCTAGTTGGCATGGTTAATAAATTAAAAATGTTTTTCTGTAACATACTGTACATCACAATACTTTTTGGTTGGGGTTGCAAGTCCTGCTTGGCTATCCTCCTTTTTTTTCATCATGCTTTCTTTTGGAATGCTGGCTGACTCCTGCCAAAAATTGCCACATACTGGCTAATTAATTAGCTTTAGGTGAACGTTAGCTATCAGTAAACAGAAGTGACTATTGTGACTTTTGTCTGATGTCTGGGTGTGTTTGCATCAGTGTATGTTTGCGTGTGTCGGTCCGCCCTTGCGAAGCTCCGACGTGCAGCCAGCAAAGGAACAGAAGAAAGTAGCGGCAGCTTCACCAAAATGAAGACAGAACTATTTTTGTACAAACATTTACCCGCCATGTGGCTGAAAGCCCTCTGAGATTTACTTGGCAAACGGAAACTTTACACGAATTTTGCGCTTGTCAAGTGGTAATTTCAGGCCCTGATTGCATTGTTTGAGACTTATTTTAAAAAGATACTTTTAGCAGGCAGTGACACCTCCTAAAACCGTCCTTTTATTCAAGCCAAAGTTACAATATGGCTGTCTCGATGTAATAAATACTAATATTTACATGGACACAGGTGGGGAATTCTAAATGCGCTCTTATCATTCATGTTGACATTATGTTGCATATAAAGAAGGAACAAATGAATAATTTATACTAAGAGAAAAGGCTGAGGTGAGGCTGATGACTAAGTAGAGGCTATTATGTTTACCTGACCCTGCTGATAGCCAACAGACAGTGAAAGTCTGTCCCCACCCTTATGCTTATATTTCAGTTTTTATGAAGGGACTCAAAAGTGTTGTGTCAAGTGTTGTGTCAGTGCATCATATTTCAATCATTCTGTTGTTGTCCAATTAACATTGTATGATGATGTAACTGTTAAAAAACCTCTGAGCCCCTGTACGTCTACCTGCAGAGCTCATTTCGGTGTCTTGTAATCTATAGTATCTATTTCCTTCTCTGTTGAATGAATGAGATGAGCAGCACGACACACTGATTGAAGTAACTGCAGAGTGTACGGTCATGCTCTGTGCCTGCAAACATTGACTCATGCACACAGTCTCTTTTCTAACCTGCCTTTTCTTTCTCACTGTTTTTCTATCTACCTAAACTTCTACCCACATATGGCCTTACCTACAGTATTTGCTTCCTCTATTGTCAGACTGGGTGTCTACAGCCGTGCTATCATCTTTCAGCAGTGCTAACATCAGCATGCTAAGCATGCAACATTAATGCTAAGGTAAAATGTTTACTATGTTCACCGTTTTGCTTTAGAATGTTAACATTTGCTTAGTAGCCTGGAACACAAAGTACAGCTGAGGCTGATGGGAATGGCATTGGTTTTGCAGGTATTTATTCATCAACCAAAGTATTGGACAAAATGAAAATTTGACCTGATGATGGCACTAGACGAAAAGTTCAATGATCGCTAAAGTTACTAAAATTCATCCCGAGGGAAACATGAAAGTCTGTACCAAATTTCAGGGCAATCCATCCAGTGGTTGTTGACACATTTCATTCCAAACCAAAGATGTCAACTTCATGATGGTGCTTAAGGAAAAGTCTCTTACTTATGTAATCCTCTTCATCCCCTGTACCCCCTGTCCACTGACATCAGGTCACAATGTGTTCCGCCACCATTCCCTATCCATGGCAACATATTGAGCCACATCTTGGCTAGCTCGTCAGTAGCACAGTTCTGCGCCAGGTCATTTTTGGTCTTCCAAGTTTTCTTTTTCTTCAGCGCATCCTTTTGGATGCAATCTTCCTCCATTCGCCGCACATGCTCCAGCCATCACAGACGCTGTGCTGCCATATTCCAGTGTTGATGTTCTGGCTTTTGATTTTTGATCTTGAAGATGCCAAATACCTTTCCCAGACACCCACTATGGAATGCCTCAATCATTTTTATATAAGCTCTGGTTGTTTGCCAACATTCAGAACCACACATTAAGATGATTGATGTTGGATATGTCCTCCTGTGTCCCCTTGTCCATGCAAATGCTAAGGCTGCCTCAACAAACTCAAGGAAAAATCATAGGCTCACCATCACTAAAGCCATTGTGTGCATTTGCTCACGTATAGGGACAATGTTGATAGTTTTGCCATTTGAAATAATATTTTACAATGTATTGTTTTGTATTTGTGTCTATCTATTTAGCAGTAGTATCTATTTACAGATGACAATCCATCTGGTAGATGCTGAGATATTTCACTTGGATAACTTATATACATAACTTTGATCTTCTGTTGGCATTAGAATGAAAAGTCAGAGGGCATTGGGATTCATTGTCTTGGTGTAATGGAAATCTGTACCAAATGTCATGGCAAGCTGTCCAGTAGTTGTTGACATACTTTGCTCTGGATCAAAATGGTGGACCAACAAACCGACATTGTCATCCTTGGAGCCATGCGGCTAGCATGGCTACCCAACGCACATACAGTAATCAGCAAGCAGGCACACACCCCAGCTCAGTCATTTCTGAGCTAAGAGGGAGGGTTGGTGGGGTGAATCTATCAATAATGCCACAATGTATGAAGACAGGACCCCTGGCATACACTATTAGACACACAGAAACACAGAATCAGTAGAAAATCATGGAAAATCCTTTTTTATTTATTTTTCTTACTGTACATTGCAGAAATAAAATAAGCCTGTTTTGATGAGTAGCTTCAGAATTGGAGTGTAGGCGTTTGGCTTGATTTAATTTTTTTGTTTGCCCCTGTTTATGTGTGTGTGTGTGTGTGTGTGTGTGTGTGTGTGTGTGTGTGTGTGTGTGTGTGTATATTTGTTACAGTGTCTGCTCTTGAGGCAGTTATGGTCTGTGAAGCAGCAGACGAGCAGATGAGCACGGTGCTTTACACTGTTCCATTAGCCGACAACCACAAAGCATCACAAAGTACTGTCCTCCCGCTGTCTCTCTGCCAATACCTCACACTGCAGCCCCCCCCCCCCCCACCCCACCCCCAACCCCCCCTTCCCCACTGAGCCATTGCAGTCCCTGCACACTGTTTATGTAGGTGGGATGGCACAATAAAGCAGGAATTGCTTCCTTGGGGGAGCTGCTCATTGTGGATGCATATGGCCCTCGGAGGAGTCAGTGGAGAGAAATGGTCAGAATAGGTCACCAAACCCCAGGATGCATGCCAACCAGCCAGATGGAAACAGGGCACAGAGGAAACTGTTGTGCAGCCAGGGTTACAGCCAGGACACAAACCAGTGATTGGGGACTCCCATTGTCGTCCAGCCTTGACCTTATTGGAGTTCCCCTGGAAATGTTTATTCCCTTCACTGCACCGCTGAGAAGTAGCTCTCCTTCTTATCTCATCACTATTTATTAAGGATGGCCCTAAGGAGTTTAATGGAATGTGAGGGTAGATGGGCAGTAGAGAGAGCGAGTGAGAGAGAGAGAGAGAGAGAGAGAGAGAGAGAGAGAGAGAGATAGAGAGAGAGAGAAAGACAGACTTGAAAAAGAATAAGAGCATAAAATATAAAGTAGTTGCAGCATGATTTTTATCACTTTTTTTTTAATCCAAGAAAGGGTCATGATGACATGAAATGGCATAAGAATCGGGATTGGACCACTCTGTGCTCTCTGATTGCTTCTTTAGTACCTGCATTCTCTTCTCTTTGTTCAGCTCAGTTTGGCTCAGACTTCCTACAGTGGAGATGAATACTCGCCAGCCTCCTTGATGATTTCTGTCAGTTTTGAGGAGTTACGTTTAGTGTGACTTAATACAAAGCAAAACACTGCTGCCTGACTGTTGAAGATGAACAGCACATTATAGCTGCTCCATCCACACAGCAACAGACACATCATTTCAGAATTTACCAGGTAGTCCAACTTCCCCGCCTACTTTTCCCCAAGAAAGCTCCTTTTTCGTTTGGTCTAACCCAAATAATGTGGTACTATAAAATAGAGCTCTGGGTGCCCACTGACTGGTATGAATTCTTTCTCCATTTCTAATTCAACAATATCAGGACATCAGGAGAATCTATACACTGATAGGCTTTCGTGACACAGCGTCACACAAAATTCTCTCTCTTCTACTGGAGTTGAAATATTTCCAGTCACGCAAATTTGCATCTATTTGGCTTTTTGCATTGACTTTGTATTTAGTCAGGCAGTTTGAAAATGCCATTACTCTTAAGTTTAATAAATATACTCTATGGTAAACATTAGTTTTGACAGAGGTGGAAGAAGTGCAGCAAATCATAGTATTTGCTGCAAACTGTATTTCAATTATAAAAGTACTCATTATTCAAAATGGCATTACTCAAAGTGTTTTATTTATATATATATATATATATATATATATATATATATATATATATATATGTATATAATATATACAGTATATATTCATTATTGGAATTTTTTGTGATTCATCACCTTCTAAGCAGCATCTAAATGAAGTCAAAATAGAGCTTATTTTAACGACTGCATATACTGGTGGGTAGTTTTATCCATATCAGTGCCTGTTTGATGTATGAAATCTTGATCTGAAAATAAACTTCAGACTCAGACAAATGTAGTAAAATATTTCCCTCTAAAATGTAGTCGAGTAGAGGTGTAAAGTAGCATAAAAAAGAAATAAATCCCTCAAAGTTGTGCTTAAGTACAGTCATTAAGTAAAAGTACTCAGTTTTCCATGACTTTTTAATACAATTAAATGCTCATATTATGATCATTTTCAGGTTCATAAACCTATTCATGGTTTAATTTTCAAAAAACACCATATTTTTGTTTTACTACACATTGTTGCAGCTCCTCTTTTCACCCTGTGTGTTGAGCTCTCTGTTTTAGCTACAGAGTGAGACATCTCACTTCTGTTCCATCTTTGTTGGGAGTCGCACATGCGCAGTAGCTAGGTAAGGACTACTAGCCAGTCAGAAGCAGAGTATGAGGGCGTGCCATGCTAGCAGCTAGGCGAGCATTATAACGTGTGTTACAAAGTGACCACGTTTGTCTCTGAAGTAAAGGCTGGACTACAATAGAGCTGTTTGGAGCAGTTTGTGAACAGTGTTTTCTGTTGGAGATGGTAAGTCCCTTTGGGGTGGACTTTGGGCTTTTTCCCTTTGTAAACCTATAACATGCACAAAAAGATATATAACACAATAAAGGAAAGGGAAAAAAAGCCAAAAAGCATAATATGAGCACTTTAAGATTGCTATTTGACTGTTTTTTAGCTAGCCTATTTGAAGGCATATATTCCCTGGTTGAGGTTACAACATGAATCAATTAGTCACTAGTATTGGATGACTGCTGTTTAACCTTCAGGAGACTCCTACGCTGGCTGGGTACAAGGCCAGAATGACCATTTAGTCAATAAAGGACACTTCAACCATACTATTACCCAGTACACTTACTCAGTAAGCTCGGATATGGTCTGTGGAGTAATGACTGGCTCCCTTCTGAGACTCGACCGTGTTTAAAACATTCTGAAGTCTCACTGGAAAGCACTGATTGACATCCTGCTCACTGGAGTGTAAAGAAACCAGATACAAGACCCCGCTGTGCCCGTCGGGACCCGAGGATAAGCATAAGCTCTTTGTGTTACAATTGTGTGCTCACTGCCAGGGAGTTCCTCCTCAGCACTTCCGTTCACTCTGGCTTGGACAGTGGATCTTCCATTTAGTTGTGTGTGTGTGTGTGTGTGTGTGTGTGTGTGTGTGTGTGTGTGTGTGTGTGTGTGTGTGTGTGTGTGTGTGTGTGTGTGTGTGTGTGTGTGTTTGTGTGTGTGTGTGTGTATTGGCTTGGCACTATAAGCTTTTACTTTGTGATGTCCTGTGTGTTTCAGGATTTTCAGTAGGTTAATGAAGTGTTGTTGGGGAAATTACTGGAATTGTTGGGGCTTTGTAATTTATAGAGTGTGGTCTAGACCTACTCTATCTGTAAAGTGTCTCGACATAACTCTTGTTATGATTTGATACTATAAATACAATTGAATTGAATTATTTACTTTTTGTTCTATCCACTTCTCCTCCACCTGTAGACAAGTTGTGGTGACTTCCTCCTTTTCCAGTATGTTTAACTTTAGCAAGCAGGTTCTTGTTGCTTTCAGTCAGAGGATGATGAAAGGGAATATAAATATAGTTTTCTAGCAAACTGTGAACACTGGGGATTTTTGAGGTTGCAAATATATAATATCTTGTGGCTGCTTTGTATTACGAGCTATGGATCCTCCCTGGAGTGGGAAAAACAGTAGCCTATTTCATTTGGTATCATAACCCTGTTTGACCAGTTATTAAAAAAATAAAAAAATAAAAAAAAACAATAGAACAACAAACAACAAAGTTGAAACAGTGTATTATGACATATTATTCATTTATTTATTTAAATGCATTTTTATGTCATTATACATTATGTATTGTTACAAAAACCAGTGAGGATAATGACAAACAGCAATACAACAATACTGTAAAAACCAGATTGTAAAAAAAACACCAGCTCCTGCATTTCCCATAATGCAACCAACAGTATCTTTCATTAGACTTTCTCTCCCATGCCTTTTTACTTCCAAGTGTGTGCGTGTGTGTGTGTGTGTGTGTGTGTGTGTGTGTGTGTGTGTGTGTGTGTGTGTGTGTGTGTGTGTGCATATGCATGCATGCGTGCGTGTATGTGTGTGTGCCCACATGTAATACGCTATACAGCATAAAACCGTATGTATGCACAAACGGCTCAACTTACACCTAAACATATGTACACATGTTCTCCTAACCCAGACACAATTACCCGAGCAATGCATGAACAACAAAAACAAACAAAATGGGTATTAAGGACCTACTGCAACTCAACCTATTCACCAGTTATATTTAGGACCTGGCTACTCAATCAACTTAAGGCTTGCACGTAACCTATTCCACATAACTTTACAGCTTTTGAATCTGCATGACACAAAATTATAATACATACATAAATACTTAACATGACAAGAAAATTAATGATGTTTCCTTTAACATGTACTCTAAACCTGTTATTTACATTAATGTAGCATTTTGCTGAACAACCTTCATTGCTCGCTCTATAATCTAAAGCCAAATTCAGACTACACAAAATCTGGTCGATAACTGCCCATTGGGCGAAAATAACCATTGGGTGTGACAATTGCTAATTTTCCGCGAGTAGTGTGGTCATAGTGGAAGACAAGGATATTTGAAATACCTCACGACGTCCAGACAAAAACCCAAGCATGTCATATTTATGTTTCCCTCTCCTGCCCAGTTAACAGTAACTTCTGGTTGGGTTCCATTATGTTCAGCCATATGAGCCCCTTGCGCGTCTCAGTACTCAACTATAAACACGAGATGTTTTAATTTCAGTAAACCTATAACCTTTTAACTATCACCCTCTGGTCAGGAGCATTAATTAAACCAAATGAATCACACCTGTGGATGCAACATTACTCTCTGCACACATATCTTTTCTGCTCACACACACACATACACACACACACACACACACCATCTGTCATATTACCCATTTTCACTCTGCAACATGACATTATATCAAAGAAAGAAGTTTGACTGGAGAGGGCAGATATATTCATTGGCATTCGGAAAGGCAATCTCATAGGGCATGTTAAAGTGGAGCAACACATTCAAGATGAAAGTCCTATCTTTGGTCTCGTCTGTCAACCTGGTATGGATTGGATAGGGAAAGTGATTGGGCCTTCTTTAATGATTTAGTCTTCTCTTAAATCCTGGAACATCGCTGTCACCCACAGACAGAATCACACAGTTCACATGTTATGGAACATTAGTCTTAATCTATTTTATGTCAACACTTTCACCTCTGGATCACTCTCTGTAGATACAGTGGATATGCTCTTCAGCATGGGTTACTGTCAGGGAGATTTTAATTTAACGATTGTCTTATGGACACTTTCCTCCTTTGTAGTCCACTGAGCCAAGGACATTGACGCTGTAATTTTGCCGCAGTCAAAGAAACCTTAATGTCCCTTTCAGACTGCGAGACAGTGAATCTATTGAGGGAGGTGAAGGAGTGGCATAATGGGATGGTTGCATCACATCCCACTTATACAGCAGCCTCTTTTTATGGCAGACAGCATTCCATTCACCATGGATGGCAGATCCCAAAGTGTCAGAGTTACTAATTAATTAGTTAATTTTAGCTTGATTATAGCTCACTTATCAGTCTGTTCAGGATGTTGAAACTGCACATTAAAATAGCAGGTGTTGGCGGTGTTTTGATTACTTGATTGATTGGTTGAACACATGAAATAACACACAAAACAGCCAATTGGGTTTTGGGGAGCAAAAACAGTGTGATCAAAACCAAGATAACAGCTGGGACATCTTTTGAAGACAAGACAGTGCAGTGAACCATCTGGATAATGTATTGCTAGACAGAATGACAAAAAGAAAAATATAATTGTCTGCCCGGAAGCAGCTGCCGTGCATGGATCAGCTGGCAAGGACACTTTGAAATGAGGATCCTCTAGGTAACAGAAGTAGAATCTTTCAGGCTTACACGTTCAATAAACATGTCTTTTTTTCCTTCTCCACAGAGTGAAGTTGAAAGAAGGAGTGACTTTTCTTGGGGCGCGTCCCAGCAATCCCACTCAGTGGATAGTTAGTCAGGATGTGCGCAGCGAAGGCCACCGAGTCGTGACTCTCCACTGCCGCAGGAAGGAGTCCGGCTACGATCAGCAAAGGTCAGAACATACATTACTTCACTTTCAAGGTATACACCAAATTTTTGGAAGATTGACCCACTAGTTACTCTTATTCAGAAAAGTGATAAAGAACAACCTGCATGAATTCATATTTTTGGTCACTTGGGGGACAACAAAACACAAAATTAACATATTATCTTAAACATTTGAAATTGTGAACATGCAAGCATCTTCCTATGTACACTGTCAATTATTTGGAGTCATTCTTTTACCCACCTGGTGAATTTACTTCCAATATTCACTCTCCTTTTAGCTCTGTTTTGATCTTTACCAACTCCTGAGGGAAATGTCTGGCTCTTTAGCTGCTAAATACTAAATACTATATGCAATATGGTGCTGGGCAGGTAGCGTAAAGTGAGTTTAGCAGAGGTTTTTTTGTTGGAAACAGCTGCCTGCTGCTGCAGACAAGTTTGATGAAAGTGGTGAGAGCCAATCAAAAACATTTATATCATGGCCAAAACCATGAGCTGAAAGATGCTAAACTTCTCCACGGAGTTGAAGGGAACTACAGAACTGGGTGATAATTCTCTGTACTTTCATCATACTGGTGACCGCCCTTTTCAGGTCAGTAGGAAGTCGACATCCAATCACATCAGATATTATTGTTTTATTCCAAAACTCATGCACCTGTTCACACTCCCAGACCATGTGCAGGGAAGTTCCAGTTTGTTCAGGTTGGCAGAACGTGCAATAGGGAATAGGAATGCCTTTAGAGACGTATCTCTTCTGAGGTGTCCAATATCTCCTATGACATATGTTGAAGTGGATCTGCTGGTGATTTGGGTTCTTGGAACAGTGGGAAATGTTGTCCCAAACTGTCTCCCAATTAGTTACGTTGCCCTCCGGGCTCAGCTCTCGCTCCCATTTCTTTACTATTGGGAGTTCTCCTACAGATACTTGCATCAGTTTAGCATAAATCCTGGACACTAATCCTCTCACAGGAAAATCAACAAGCCATTTAATGGTTTGTTTCCCCATGTAGGGCTGAAACGATTCCTCGAGTAACTCGAATAATTTGATTACTAAAAATCAAAGCTTCGTTTAATCAATGTTACAAACGTATTTCTCACAGTGTTTCCGCATGGATGATTATTACTGTCGCACACCGGGCTGACGCTGCTGGCGACACATGCCACGAAACTGATGGCGCAGTTTACAAAATAAAGAAAGAGAGCGTAAATAGTGAGGGGCTAAGAGAAGAGACAGGCTGGAGAAAATGACAGAAAGTGTCCAATGTTTGGAATCAGTTCAAACGTAGTTAAAATGAAAACTCTGTACAGTGTGTCTACTGCAAAATCGAACTAGCTTACTACAATAATAGCACGACATCAATGCTTCAGCATCTCAACAGAAAACATTTAGTCTAACTTAATCATCCATTCCACGAAGAGGACCGATAAAAGTAAATCACAGAGTTGTATGGACGATGAAACTACACCAAACACAACAGCTACCAAAAACAAAGACAAGAAAATACGTAATGGTGACCACAATTTGATCTAAAGAGCCAACTTGTTGACTATCCCTTCGGAAAAACAGCTGATTGTTGCGCACCATTTTCTCTCACTCTCTCTCGTCACGGAGAAACAGCTGACCAACGATCTACTAGCATAAGTATAACAGAGCTGTGTAGCATTGTAATCAAATATATAAATGAAAATAGGTTGAGTATAACTAATATTTACATGCAGGCCTATATACAGATCAGTCTCAGGTTGAAACTTGTAGTTCTGAAAGTTAAGTTGCACAACTTAAGGTAATGTTTATGTATGTTTAATGTGTGCTTTAGTTTGAGGTTGTTATTGCATTTCAGAAAATGTTTTCTTTAAAAACAATGTAATATGGCACTTAAATGCACTTAATGTGTTTAGTTTTTTGAGAGATGATATTGAGAGCAATGTAGGCAATAAAAATGTTGCTTTTTCCAAAAATTAAACCAAACTATTGTATATTATTGCTCTTGAATAAAACAAAAGTATTTCTATCCGATTACTCAATTAATCGATGGAATAATCGGTAGAATACTCGATTACTAAAATAATCGATAGCTGCAGCCCTGTCTCCATGGTACTCCATAACATTTTAGGGCTGACCTTAAGCGAAGATAAAGGAAAAAGGATGTCCTAGGGATTTCAAAGCTAGTTCTCAGGTCCTCAAAACTCAACATACCTTCCCCATTGAATAACTGGTCTAGAGTATAAATACCTCTGTCACTCCACTGGTTACAAACAAAATGTTTGTTACCAGACATTAAGTGCATGTTGTGCCAAATTGCGGTGCTCAAATGCCACTTATTGGTGTAGCGTAGTTGCTCCTCCACCTACACACACTTTTTTGGACACACACCTGCAAAGGCGAGGTCTTGCAGTCTTAGACTTCCAGTGAGGCTTTGCTCTATTTGTGCAAGGCCTCCCGTGTTTGTGGTACGTTGCAAGGTAGAGTATTTTATCCTAGGTTGTTTACCATTCCAAATATACTGCTGGATTACGGTATCAAGTTTCTTCCAGAAATGTATTGGTGGGGGTAAGGGGATCATTTTCCTTAAGAATTTCACTCGAAGAACTATGTTCATTTTAACAACAGCAATCCTGGACCGTAGCGATGCCGGCAGCACAGACCAATTAGTCAGATCCCTTTGAACACTACTTAATTAGGGCCCGAGCGCCGACAGCGGCGAAGGCCCTATTGGAACTGAAGGAATTATTATTTTCTGCAAGTAAATTGGCTTTTTGAAGGGCTTAACATATTCAAAAACTCACCAAAAAGCCCCTGCTGTGCGTTTAACGTAGACTCACGAAACTTGGTACACATATGTAACATGTCGAGATGTACAAAAAACTTAATTAGAGCCATACCCTAAACCCAACAGGAAGTCCGCCATTTTGATTTCAATGTTCGAAAGTAGTGCGATTTTGGCCATTTCCACATGTCGTATTTTAACGAACTCCTCCTAGAGATTTTATCCGATCAACTTCAAATTTGGTCTGTGCCATCTTAAGACGTTAAAGATGAAAAGTTGTTAAAAGCAAAATTTTTCGTCATAGGGCGTGGCCGTGGCGGGGCGGCCATTTTGTGCGTTTCGCCGGCGAAACAGGAAGTGGGTGTAACTCGAGTGTACATTGTCCAATTGGCTCAAAACTTTTCAGGATTCACAAGAGTCCAACCCTGAAAACAAATAAATGCCGATATTTACTTAAAGTCATAGCACCCCCTAGTGGCAACAGGAAGTAGGAATAAAAGTCAAGGTGCTATACTTTAACAAACTCCTCCTAGAGATTTCATCCGATGGACTTCAAACTTGGTCTGTATCTTCTCAACACCTTAAAGATAAAAAGTTATTAAAATAAAAACTTTTCGTCAGACGGTGTGGGCATGGCGTGGCGGCCATTTTGAGTGTTTAGCGATGAACAAAGAAGTTGTTGTAACTTGAGTGTACATTGTCGTATCTGCCCGAAAATTCTCAGGATTGACAAGGGTCCAGGCCTGAGGACACCTACAGGCCAAAATTGACTTTTAGTCATAGCGCCCCCCGCTGGCAACAGGAAATGCGCCTTATACGACAAACATCATCCGATTTACATGAAACTTATAATGTTTGGTCTACATACTGATACTGAGCCGCCCCCTATACATTAACCACGCCCACTTACTCAGGCCACGCCCCCTTTCATAACATAACATTGAACCGTTTAAGGTAGAGTCTTGTGTGAGGTGTTATTGAACTCAGCACAGAGTTCATTTTTAATTGGTGATGGTTTGACCCGCCCCCTAAGCTTTAGGCACACCCCCTTTTATAACTAATGACCTGTTTGGTGTAGACCCTTGTGTGAGGTATCATTGAACTCAGCAGAGAGTTCCTTCTTCATTGGTGATGGTTTGGCCCGCCCCCTATGCTTAAGCCACACCCCCTTTCATAACATTTTAACCGTTTAAGGTAGACCCTTGTGTGAGGTATCATTGAACTCAGCAGAGACTTCCTTCTTCATTGGTGATGGTTTGGCCCGCCCCCTACGCTCAAACCACGCCCCCTTTCATACGTGCTGACCCATCTAAGGCAGAGTCTTGTGTAAGGTATCATTGAACTCAGCAGAGACTTCCTTATTTATTGGTCATGGTTTGGCCCGCCCCCTATGTTTAGCCATGCCCCCTTTCATAAATGCTGACCCATCTAAGGTAGAGTCTTGTGTAAGGTATCATTGAACTCAGAAGAGAGTTCCTTTTTAATTGGTGATGGTTTGACCCGCCCCCTATAATTTAGCCCCTTTTCACAACTAATGAACCGTATGACGTAGAGTCTTGTGTGAGTTATCGTTGAACTCAGCAGGGAGTTCCCTTTTCATTGGTGACGATTTGCAGTGTCTGAGTGCCACACAAATGCACGGTCGCAAGGAGCGCCGTCCGCCAGTAACCCCAACACACGCAGAGGCGCGAGGGCCCATCCATCGCTGCTTGCAGCTTTAATATAGTTTTGTATTTGTCCTGGACAACTCGCTGTAGCGATGCGTGAATGGTGATGCCCAAATATGTAATTTTGCTTTGGGTTGGTATTGTATCACTAATAGCTGATCTCACCTGTTTCTTGTTCAACAGGAGCAGATTAGATATATTCCAATTGATTTTATAGCCGGAGATTGAGCCAAATTCATTAAAGATCTTAAGGATTTTTGGAACAGAGTCTTCAAGGTCAGATATGTACAGTAAAATATCATCTGCAAATAACGATATTGAGTTGTTATTAGATTTAATCTGGACATTACATATTTTATTTTGCCTTATTGCCTGGGCTAACTGTTTAAGAGAGATCGCAAATAGCATGGGAGGGGCGGGCATCCCTGTCGTGAGCCCCGTGCCTACAGGCCACTATCTTTGTAAAATTACTTCACACAACAGATGTTATTCTTATCTTGTGAAAGTGTTCTTTTTTTTTACACATTTACTTTTTACATTGTTTGCAAAAAACTAGATTGAATTGCTTGAATGCATTTTGAAGCTGCGACAAATTCTTATTTTCTAATAATAATAATAATAATAATACATTTAATTTGCATAGCGCGTTTCAAGGACTCAAAGTCGCTGTTGTGATACTCAACCATTACGTTAGCTCAATCATTTCGACTGAGTAGCAATTCAATCTCCATAAAAAACTTTACATAATCATCATTTTAGAAATTGCTTTCGCTGATCGTTCACATTTTGCAAGAGATACACAGGCACTGGAACATACAGTGTGAGTGGTTATCTAAGTGATGTTCCCTCTGCTGAAATGACACACTTGACTCCATAGGATGTCTGTTGAGACCACTGTGGAGAGGGAGAAGTTAAAAGACCATTGCTATATCCCCTCTTCTCTCTCTCCCTCCATCCTCTCCCCTCCTTCCCTCTCTCTTTTTATTTGCATACTTACTTCCTCCGCTGCCATATCCACAAAGTTGTTTTGGTCATTTCCTATCTGTATTCATGTCCTTAAACTAATCTGGCAGATAGGGAAGTGATTGCCAGCACTGGGGAAAAGGTTGATGTGTTAATTAAGTGCTGATCGAGGGCCTTTGTGTGTTTTAATGGTTTTTCCTTCTCGGATCAGGAAGTAGTTCTAATAGATCTTACTTTCTAGTGACAGGTGTAATTTTATGGATTAGAGGCAGATTTGGGGTTGGGTAAAGCTCCACTTATTTGCTGTTTAGCGTTCCGTTCCACTTATCAAATTGTAAACCACTCCCTAAAGAAAACATGACACTTGACATCGCAGCTGCAACTTTATAATCAAGTTGTGCAGGGGTTATTTAAGTGTAACGCAGTCTGAAACATATGCAATTTGAATCCGTTGATCCAGTGATTTGTTTAGACATGCTGCTATTAGTGGATCACTTTAAGGAATGATTATAGTGCAACTGCAACGCACACAGCACTTTAAACAAAGATATATGTGCCTGCCTTTGAACGGCTGTAAAATAAGAAGCAGCCAATAAAGACTTTATTAAGAGATGTCTCATTCAACAATTTGTTGTGTGATTCTTCAGAGCTGCATTCAGACTAGCAGCTCAGTCGTGCCGTGCCAGTAACTGATGGCTACAGATCTTGCTGGCATGTTTTCTTTATGTGGGTTTAATATTTTCACTTTTCAAAACATACAGTAGAACTTTACTTGACTTTATTAGCAGTAAGTTTCAAACACAAGATGCCCCCAGTCTCCTCCGCACTGAAACTTTACCTTACAGCACATCATGAGCTGCAGCTGTAGAGAAATGATTTCTTGTTATCAGATTTGTTGTTGCACAGTACAGTACATATGATTTTACACATTTGTTTTATATGATTTTAGCAACATGCCTGAACTTATGAAAGCCATTTTGGTTCTCTTTGGCAGCTGGTATCAGCACTTTCTCTGGAAATGGAAATTCAGTAAGGATGAACGTGTTTAAAGATATTTTTTGTTGAATCCAATTTTCTTTTAAAATCCCCAAACACTACTTGCCAACCTGAATATGCGAGGGGGCTGGCCGAGTTTATCCAAGTTAAATTCTTGGCCTTTAACAATAACTCTCCCGTGGAGGTAATATATTATGCCTGTGCGTGTCTGTAAGCGGAGCTGCAACATCTTGAACAACATAAAGAGGAGCTTTCAGCAAACTGCAGCAGTGAGCAGCAACACTTGGCAGCTGACTCCTTGTTGCCCCCGGAGCAGGTATTTTTCTCTCTGCTCTGCTCTCACGACCTCACCTTCACACACACACACACACACACACACACACACACACACACACACACACACACACACACACACACACACACACACACACATACACACACACAGTGCTCCGTCACTTTAGAAAAATCATGTTTTATTGATTTACTAAGTGAAGGAGCCAGAGACAAGAGTGAGCATATTTAGTCTAATCCCTGCCATGTTTGGGCCATGTATGATGGACTGCTCCTTAATCTCCACAGCTGTCAAAGTCACTTCACAGAGAAGACCAAAGACGCCTCGTGATGGCTATACAATATATAATGCTCCAATTTTTCTTTAGTCTCGTCCTCCCCTCTCCCAGTCATTTCAATGAAGCTCTTTTAGAAGGGGATTAGACATAGCTATCTCATCTGTTGGGCTGTCATTCAGCCCACTTTCTTCTTTTCTGCTCCTCTTCCATGAGTATAGGAGGATGATGAGGTGTGTGAATGCAGTAGGTCACACAAAAGTGGATCCTGCTTGCATCTTAGTTTTAATTTCTATTTTTTTGACAACAACATGAATATAATTATCCATTTATCCACATTGCTTCCATTCTCTCCCTAAAAGTACAATTGGGTATTTTTGACTCACAGTTACCTGTCCTTATCCTTAACAAACTTTGTTCACATAGCTTTGTAGGGTACAGTTGAGGATTTAGTATATTACTGAAAGCCGTTTACTTCCAGTCCTGTTGAAAAGGTGCACAAAAACTTGTGTAAAAAATTATGAATGTGTTTGCTGCAATTACTGTAGTACTCTACTGCAGCACACTCAATGTTAACGCCTTAGCATTCCGCCCCCTTTTTCTAGATGGTTAGGGGTGGGGGACAGGCGGTGTTAAGGGGTTGATAGCAGGTTAACAGTAGTAGTCCACATAGAAGTGGTATACAACATTTGAAAGCTGGGAATTACATATAACAACATAATTTGACATACGATAAGATAAGAGAGATAAGATTATTGTCTCCTTTTGGAGAAATTTGTCTTGGGCAGTCGAGAAAACAAAAATGGCGACACATCGCACATAAACATACAGTTCTGTAATACAGAGATTAATTACTGCAAAGGGACCACCAAATTATTGTTAACTTTTTGAATTTTTTTAAAAACTAAAATGTCTCAACATGAATCCAACATATTATTAACAAATATGATATTAATGATAGGTAAAGTGGTCACTAAGGCAGCTATTCACTTATATAGTGAATTACTGTGCCACATGTATGTTTAACATGAAATTAAAGATTTATAAAATAATGCCAACAATTATTTTAATAGCTTAGTATGCACTAACTACTCTGTTAGTGCAAACTACTACCACTACCATGGCAACAAGACGCGGGTCCCTCTTCTGTTTGAGCGACTCGTGATTGAAGGCTATAGAAAATATATTTAACTATATTATACATAATTTACCGACACTACCAACAGTGGCAATGGATGTAGGAGATATGGACAATTACAAATCTGCGTTTGCTGTTGGTGCTGCAGCACCCCCTGTTAGCAAACTGCAATGACAATAAAATTATAGCTTATAAATATCTCTAGTTGTTGTTTCTGTGCCACTACATTTTGTATGTCATGTTTGTGGTGTGGGATGAAGAGAGGGATAATTTTAGTAACAAGAGGGCTTTTCACCGGGGTGGAACAGCTGATCTCTTCACCGTGGAACAGTTGATCCACTTGTGCCTCTGTTTACCAGTGTCTACTGCTGGCTCCGAAAGGTCTTTCTCAGATCTTCGCCGCCTGAAAACCTGGCTCCGTAGCACTATCACTCAGAGTAGACTTCTACATACCGCACTGCTTCATGTCCACAAAGACATTTTGGATGATCTGATATTTAGGGTCTCATGGAGTTTTTCAGCCGAACTCCAGAGCGCAAATCTTTTTAGAATTTGTCACATACTTTCTGCTTGTTGTTCTGAGTTCGCTGTGCAGTACGCACCGTCAGCTCAGCTGTACTTCATGGAGGGGAGGGGAGAGATAGAGGTAGAGTGTAAGTAAGTAAGTAAGTAAGTAAGTAAGTAAAGTTTATTTGTACAGCACCTTTCACAGAAGTGCTTCACAATAAAATGCAATACATACAAACACAAGAAGTCACAATACAAGCAAATGGAAATACACATAGAAAACATAACAAACAGCCATAAAAGCCCCTCGACTAAGTAAAAGCCTGCTTGAACGGCAGAGTCTTCAGGTGCTTTTTAAAAGATTCGACTGAATCCACACAACGTAGCGGGAGAGACAAGTCATTCCACAGCCTAGGAGCCACTGCTTGGAATGACCGATCCCCTCTAGTTTTAAAATGACTGCGGGGAACCACTAATATCATCTGACCTAATGATCTCAGACTACGGGTGGGGGTGGCAATGGCAGCTCCGACGGGGTTCCACAGTGGGATCCAGGTGTAGCAGGTGGAAATGTCTGAGTGAAGTGAGGCAGGTGGCACGGCGGAGCACGGCAGGTAGGAATGTCCGAGTGGCGTGAGGCAGGCAGTACGGCAGGAAAGCAGCAGGCAGCAGTGGAATCTGCATAGAGGAACTGAAGTTAGACAGGGAGAAACTACAGAGCGACAAGAGGTTGTGAGCCAACAAGAGCAGAGATACTGAGCCAAGTTACCACGTAGGGGTATGTAACGATCTGGCGCTGGAGAGGTGAACAGCCCGGGTTTAAATACTGCAGAGGTGAATCATGGAATGTGCATCAGCTGTGTCAGAACGGAGCAGGATGAATGGCCACGCCTCTTGACCTAGTTCCTCTAGGCACACCCCTAGCCACTTGCAGGTGGAGACAAAACATCACCGACAGACACACAGGGAAAAGGGAGATACACACACACACACACACAGGAAGGGGAGAAAAGGCAACTGACCCACAACACCAACGACATAGTGGAATCAAAAACCACACCTAAGCTCCTGAGACTAGGCTGGACAGACGAGCCTAAGTCCCCAATATGCTGCTTTATCTCAGGGATACGACTTTCAGGGGCGATAATTAGAGTTTCTGTTTTATCTGAGTTCAGAAGCAGAAAGTTGTCATATAACCACTGTTTTATACTAGTCAAACAGTTTATTAAAGATGACAGTTTAGAGAACTCAGTTTCCTTAAACGAGCAGTACAGTTGGATATCATCCGCATACAGATGGTACGATATGTCACTAAATTGACTAATTATCTGTC
Organism: Zingel zingel; assembly: GCA_023566125.1. Taxonomy (NCBI): domain Eukaryota; kingdom Metazoa; phylum Chordata; class Actinopteri; order Perciformes; family Percidae; genus Zingel; species Zingel zingel. The sequence goes on from CM042314.1 coordinate 42,060,038, forward strand.
CTAAAGGAAATATGCACAAGAGGAACAGAATAGGTCCCAAGACAGAACCCTGAGGTACCCCACACGACAACTCCGCAGTTTCAGACAATATCTGATTCACATAAACACTAAAACTTCTACCAGAAAGGTAGGATGAGAACCATTTTAAAACTGATCCAGACATCCCAACCAGATCACAAAGTCTATTTATCATATTCTATTTATCTGCACCCCCCCCCCCCCCCCCCCCCCCCCCCCCCCCCCACACACCCAAACACTGTCTCAATTTGAAGAAATTAGCTTTTATTCAAGGAAACAGAGTTTCCAAGATCTCAGAAAAGAGCTAAACCATAAGATCAAGCTTGCCAAGCTTAATTATAAGAACAAAATAGAGGAGAGGTTCACCAGGGGAGATGTGAGGGATGCCTGGAAGTGTCTTAACACCATGATGGGCAGGACTCAGAATTCTGGCATGATCCAATGCCGAGATCCTGCTGCCTTTGCAGAGGAACTGAATACTTTCTATGCCAGGTTCAACAATGCAGATCGTGCTGAGGGTTGGATCCCACACAACATGAGCCATTGCTCTGAATCCATCTGTGTGGAGGAGAAGAGGGTTGCCTCCATCTTTACCCGTCTCCATTCTACCAAAGCTCCTGGACCGGATGGACTGAAGGGACACATCTTAAAGGAGTGTGCGCCTCAGCTAGCTGGTGTGATGACACAACTTGTACAGCTGTTCCTTGATGCCAGCTTTGTACCCAGAGTGTGGAAGGAAACTACTATCATACCGGTTCCCAAACAACCCCATGTCAAAGTGATGAATGACTTCAGACCTGTGGCGCTTACCTCCATTCTCTGCAAATGCATGGAGAGAGTTGTTGCAGATAAACTCATCACCATGGTCGGAGAGAGCTTGGACCCACTACAGTTTGCTTATAAATCAAAGTTAGGTGTAGAAGATGCCAGCCTGACTCTTCTGGACACTGTAACAAGACACCTTGACTCTCCCAACTCCTTTGTTAGGGAGAGCCTAGGATCTTATTTATGGATTTCTCATTTGCATTCAATACAGTGACCATCAACACTCTTCTTCCTCCAACAGCTGCAAGTTAACCCAACTCTGACATGCTGGATTAAGAAGTTTTTAAAGGACAGACCACAGCATGTGAGGGTAAATGGGTTTAAGTCCACCAACACTATTTTAAACACCGGAGTGCCTCAGGGCTGTGTGTTGTCACCTGTCTTATTCTCCATCTATACAAATGAGATCACTTGCAACAGCAACAGACTCAAGCTATTTAAGTATGCAGATGACATGGCCTTGGTGGCCAACCTCACTGATGACGACTCTCTGTCCACTTACAAAAAGTATGTCAACACAATGGTACTTTGGTTCAAGAGAAGCTCACTGGAGCTTAACATCACCAAGACCAAGGAACTGTGTTGCCATAGGGGCCGACTGCTTGATACTCCTCATCCACTATCCACACCATTGAGACTGGAAGGGCAAGTAGTGGAACAGGTTGAAAGTTTCAAGTACCTTGGTACTTTGATTGACCACCGTCACACCTTCATCTTGCATGTCACAAGTCACTGATAGAGTCTGTCATTGCCTTCAACATCACATCTTGGTACAGCTTCCTACCAAACAAATGCAAGAGAAAGCTGGCTAGGATAGCCAGGCAAGCCATTAAGATCATAGGCATTCCACAAAAACAGCCATCTGATCTATATATACAAGCAGTGGAGAAAAAAAATCCAACTTCATCATCCAGGATGCCTCCCACCCCCTCCACCATAGCTTTGAGCTATTACCATCCGGAAGAAGGTTCAGAGTGCCTCTGGCTAAAACGTCATTACACAACATTCCCAATGCAATACATATACAAAACGCATGTCACTGACACATCACACACACTCTGCTTTCAATCAAAAGAAAATGTTCTAACATGGCAACATATTAGCCAGTAAAGCTTTTTGAATCTTGAATCTAAAAGGCATGTATTTAGGTGTTAGGCTGCGCACACGTTATTGTAGGTCCAGTTTAATATGCAACTTAATTTTATACCATATATGTAGTAGAGGGTCTCTGATCCGTGTCTCTCAGTTAAAAAATGTTGAAGACCCGTGTTCTTATACAAATGCAATAAACTACACTTATCATTCAATAAATTTCAATACCTCACAACAGACTCCCCCCCATAATAACACCAGCAAAAATATATGTCATCAGTAACTGCACAGGTGATTGCAGGGAGGTTGGATTTTCATCTTTACACACACTCATACACACACTTGGAATGGAATGGCTCAGACAGCCAGCCATGGTGCAAATGGATCGTTGGCACTGCCACTGCACCTTGGATTGAGGACTGGACTGAAGTGTCATTGAATAATGTGTGTAGGACTGCTAATTGAAGCCTGTGTATGTGTGCCATGATGGGAGGTCAGCCGCAAGCATGAGAGCACGGTGATACCGATGGGTCAGGTGTACTTTATGTGCAGGTTCACTCAGTCACTTGAAGCTGCTCATCCTGGCCAGCTGAGCCCCTCTTCTTCCCATCCACAGCTGACGCTCCAACCACACCCAATGGCTGTGAATACCCATTAAAAGAAAAAAAGAAATGAAACAGATATTGCCATTTATTTTTGCTGCACCTTCAAATTGACATATTATTTTTGTCAGTATTCATCAAACGATATGGATTTTTGCAAATATTCATCACACAAAACATTATTTTCAGAGGTATGTCATATTTCCAATCTGTTTCACAGCCCTGCAGACATTGGAATCTTCCTATGGTAATGCAAACCTGCAGACTTTCTCTGACTGGCAGCATCCAGTCTAATAAAAGCAATACTGAGGTGACAATTTTTCATCAATGGGTGCTACAGTATAAAGACAGATTGTGCTGACTGTGACTGAAAATAACAGAGCTAAATTCAGCCTAAAGAAAAATGCCACCAAACAGCTGATGTCCATTCTTTTCAATTCAATGAAATACATCTGTTGAGTGTGCTTTAATGAGTTAATAGCTGTCTGGGATTTTGTCACAAAATATTTTAATGAAAAGCCAGATCTGCTCCAGTTGCATAGCATGCTGGGTCACACTCAGTACTTTAAAGATGCAGTCATTTGTTGCAAAATCAGTCTGAACAACAAAGACTTTTTGGAAAAAAAACACTTGTTCATAAAGACCTGGAATTTGCACAAATTTCATTTAGGAGTTCCCTCTATGCTTCTTCACTGTCATGGCTTACTGGGGGTACTTAAAAGGGATGGAGCCATTGTTACTGTTATTACATTACACCTGTGTTTTTCCTGCTATGACAAGCCAAAATGTGTGCAATGAAAAGGGTCCATAGACAAACAAGCCTGCTCTTTAATTCTAATTGAATCATCAGGTAGTGAGAATGTTAACTTTTGCCTCAGTCTTTTAACAATACTAATATATGTATATACTAATACTCAATTCCGATTGACTGCAGGGTGTCCATTAATTCCTGATAATGGACACCTTCCAGTGAAACTGTCTGTTCATTGTTCTAAATGAAAACGCTGGCTTCAAGGTATTAGCCTGTATCTAAAATGAGTAACCATAGCATTTTCTTCGGCACGTGACCGTGGTGTGAGCAGGATAATGCCGTTCGAGGCGTCCATAGTCAGGAATTTATGGACAACGCGGAGGATGGTTGCATGTGGGCAGATAATGGAAACCTCATCAGGCATTATCCCTTACATCATGAATGTACCATCAAGTGCATATTTAAAACCTTTTTATAGGCTTCATATTTTAAAATGAATCGAATGAAAACATTTAAAAAGTCAGCTTGGAACTTTAAACCAAATCACATAGTTTGGCATTAGTATTATCTTACGCTAGCTAGCTAGCTACAGTTGTCAGGCGACAGTCTCGCTTTGCCAGACCCTCCTCCAAAGCGCTCTGAAGGAAGGTCTGGCTACTCCACATAGCATTCGGGGATGGGAGGAAAATGGGCTCTAGTTTAATGACATTTCTTTAAACCAGTCAGATTTGTCATGGGCAGTGCTAAACTCCACACAGAACCGCTGCAAAATAGTTGTGCGAGAGAAAACTCAGATTGGACAGATAGTCTAACTAGCTGTCTCAATTTACCCTGCAGAGATCTGAGGAGCAGTTAACCATAGTCCTCGTGAATCCACCGAATTTAAAATTCCAACACAAAGAAGCGGAAGGAAACAGAAAATACATGCATCCGGTGGAATTTCCTGCAGCACAGGAGCAATATCGGAAGTCGAACGCCAAGGATACAGACTAGACGACAGTTGACAACTTTAGTTGTCATTTTCAGTCAAAAGAAATCCATGGTTTTCATCTAGAACTGAGAAGCCTGCTTTTGTTTTCTTCTGTGTGAAGATCCACTGTTTCAACTAAGGGGATCTAAACTTAAGGGGGACAGGCTTTGTCAGTTCCTATAACTCGATTTATTTATTTTCTTGATTTATATTGTTGTATGCTCCCATAAATACTTAATGAATAACTGATATGCTGTAAAATAATGCAAGCATGGTTTTTCTTTTATACAGCCTACACCTGACTTTCCATTTTTTGAGCCTGCATGGTGAGAGATGGCAGTCTAGGGTCGTATGTGTGCATTTACAGCCAGATATATATGCAGATTATTTTTTAACCTTCCATGATATTTTTAAGGGAACATGGCGCCCTTTCTTTGATAGGTTGAGATTGTCAGTGATGCTGCTTCAGTACATCAAAGAAATCAAAAGAAGTCCTTATAGAAGGGGACTAAATTGATACGTGTAGTACACATAACACTGGCTGAAGTGCACTCTGGTAGATTGAAAAGTTCACTTTGTCACCATTAAAGGCGAGCCCATTCAAAACAAAAGCAGTCCTGCTTCCTCAGCATGTCATAAGCCATAAGTGGAGGTCTCAGTAAAAGTGCCATGTCTGGGCTTTGGTAGTTCATTAAAACTGTCTGCGTGCAGATGGATCTCCCTTGTGAGCCACAACTTCATTAATCCTCCACACCACACCCAGCGGAGGGGCAGCAGGCAGTCCACTAGTTACAACCACTCCACAAGAGAGGCAGTCCAAGTGGGAAGGGGAGAGGGTAGGTGGGGCAGACATATATATTTAAATATCTTTTTTTAATTTTCCAAATTTCAAACAGCCTCCTTGTGGCCTGTTTTACATTAAATCAAATCTGCATAGAGTTCGGATTAATATAATTAAATTCAACGTACATTCATTTCCCTATAAAGATACATGACTTTTCCTCTAAAGCAAGCTTGTAAATCTCATCAATGTGAATGGTTAGGAACCCAGAGGGAAAGAAATCATACAGCTATGTAATAACAGGGGGAGATTTGGCAGTGACCTCACAATTTATCTCAATTTCAAAGCCTGGAGAACCTTTAAGAACATAATTATTTATAGTTTGTGACATTTACTGCAAAACTGCAATGAAACAAAGGGCCCAGGATAGCTTTTTCACTCCTCGCAGCCCCTGAAAAAATGTTACATTAATATGTGGCTGTATCATTCTTTCTCTGATATCTTACGGTTCTCTGAAAAATGTGTGCCCATGAGCTTAGCTCCTGAGATGTGCAAAAGTAAAGTTACAGTAAGAATGATGAGGTGAGAGAAATGGACACAAATCTTTTGACAATCAGTATGGTACATGAACAGGTCAGTGCTGTTTCTGTGATTTCAAACTTGGTTTTAAATTAGTTGCTAAATGCTCTTGATTTGTGCAGTAGCCCTGAGAATGAGCCACACGCCGTAGGCTTTAATGCTGTATAATGCTGCATAAATCAAGGCTGGAATGAAATGGCCCAATTACATTAGGGCCAAACAGGAATCTTAACTTGACAGCCTTAATGCTAACACCCTTAATAATGACTCAGCTCCATTCCCACTGGCCTCCATTTACCGTAAACACTCTTAGTTGAGCTTCACTGGCAGTATACACAACTGTCTGTCTATTTCCTTGGTCATCTCTTAATGAAAGAAATGACGTTCACGATCAGTGCTCGTGTGTGACAGCACAAACATGTCACAGCTTTTTAATCACACTCTTTTACTAACTCTCTCTTTTTTTTTATCAAGATGGAGTGAACACTGTTATTAGGGGCCATATTGTAAGGTTGATGAGAAAGGAACATTCAAATTGTTCCTAATAATATAGAATTGGTTTCTTTTATCAGGATCTGAGCAGAGATGTGGCATATTCTGTGTCTCCCCAGGACAGCCAGCTGATTACAGCAGTTAGCCCAGATTACAACTGACTGTTCAGTCTGCTCCTCTGTTCCATTGCCAAGGAAACAATATGGAGAAATAATGTCCCAATGTGCCTCAATGCACTTTTCCCCACTTCACCAATCAGACAGTTAAAACACTTAATGTGGAAGGCCTGATCTGTACTGTATATATCTTCACCAAGTGACCATGAAGTTGCTAAGGTAACCATTGTCAAAATGTAAAACATATCCATACATTACATTGGCGTCCCGCAGTGACCTAGATAGTTTGACAATGATATTGGGAGCAGTTGGATTGTATAGTAGCTCAGATTGACTCAAATCACGCCATGGCAGATGCTGTCCATTAGAATTTGTTTGTGGCTGGCACCATGGAGTAGATGTGCAGCGGAGAGAGACAGATTGAGGTTTGCATGTGTCCCAGAGAGTTCATGTGTGTCAGATTTATAAAGGTTTATGATGGAATTTCCTGTTCTGAGAGGTTAATCCCCCAGAGGATTAGATCTAGTGGCCTCTGTTGTTTGAAGTGTTGCATTACCAGAGTTTTCTTTGTGTGTGGTTACTTACACTGAAACTGCTTTTTAAAACGACCTACTATGACAAGTAAAAGCACAATTTTGTAGGTCGACACATTTGTTTTTTTTAGGGCTGTCAGCATTAACGCGTTAATCGCGATGCAATTAAGGGCCAAGCATAACGTAATCATCAAGCTGCCATACTTCCTCATAACACATCCTACTGCTGCAGGCTGCAGGTATGATGGAGAAAGACAGCAGCAACACAATTCTGAATGGCGCTTTTTATTTTCCAAAACTCCTGGACAGCTCATTAGACAAGTCGAAAGCCACATGCACATTGTGTAAAGCCAAATTAAAATATCACCGAAGCACGTCAAGCTTGAGCTACCAACTACGAGCTAAGCATAGTAGTACAGTTAACGTGACTCAGGTTGATGCTAGCGGGCTCAGTTAGAGCACTATTTTGGAGAGTGCTACTCGCCGAACTGTTGATGAAACCAAATCCCAAAAAAATTACTACAGCTCTTGCAAAATGGGTGGCAACTAAGTGCAGACCTGTCAGCATCGTAGAAGACTCGGGTCTTAAAGACGTACTACGGTTGGCATGTTCTGACCCGTCTTATACATTGCCGTCGAGGGGGACAGTAGTTTCACGCGTACACAGCCTGTATGACACGGAGAAAGCAGCCCAACTGGAACTGCTGCAAAGTGCAAACGCTGTCTCATTAACCGGTGATCACTGGACGTCAGTGAGTAATCAAAATTATTAATTATAGTTACTGCACACTATATTGATTCTGGTAAGGATAGGGTTTTTTAGTTTTTTAGTTAGGTACTTGGAGGAATTGTGCAATAATGACAGATTCACACATTTTTCTTTTGTTTACAGTATATAGATAATAAACAAATACAAATCTCAAAGTCAAGTTCATAAAGTAACTTTCCTTGCATTCATTTGATTCCCAGTCAAGATACATTGGTAATAATTGCTTTCCATTGTTAATATATACTTAAAAACAGTTCTGAAATGCTAAATAATAGAATTGTGCTCAGTATTAGCGGAGCACCAACGGTATCGGCGCCTATGCCCAGCAACCCATTCGACCCAGAGGTGAACTGTCCCCCGCTCCCCCCTCCCCTTCTCACAGCTTCTCTGTGCAGTGTGCATGGTACCTTCTCAGCAAGCAGGGGCGCCAATTTGCCAATTCCCCACACGGTGAAATGATAGATAATACAGTAGAAAACCGCCCCCCATGTGTCATGAAAAAATGCCGCCCCGGGCGGCTGCCCGCTTTGCCCGTGCCAAAAACTGCTACTGGGAGGACACGTTCAGAAACCCGTATCTTACTTAAAACAGCATGGATGTTTTTCTTTTCAAAGTTTGTATGCGTGTGGAAGCACCAGAGACACAAAATAACACCCCAAATCCCAGAAACAGTGTTTTTTTTTCATAATATGAGCACTTTAAGAAAAAATATTATCAACAAATGAAATGACATATTATTATGGATGAAGCAACCCAGCAGTATAAAACATCATTAAAATGAGCTCCACCTTTACCAGCTGTAACATTAAAGTGATGAACACATTAATGCATCACATTTATTCTGCTTAACTGATTACAGTGCATATGGTACTTCAAGTATATTTTGATGCTAATACATTTGTACTTTTACTGTACACTTAAAGTATTGAATGCAGGACTTTTACTTAACAGTAACAGAGTATTTATACACTGTGGTATTACTACTTACTACTATTTGATAGCTGGCGCTTTAGAAAAGATTGTTTTTAAAATGATGATAAAGTACTGGGGAACAGTAATGTAGTTTTTGGATCCATCTGACAATCAAAACACATGTGATAGAAACACACAGCCTTAATGACTGCAATGACCTTTTTCAATGCAAAACATTGTCCTGCCTGTAGCTAAAGAGTAAGTTTACACTGTCATTTTGGGGACTGTAATCCCAAGAGTTTGTCTGGTATTTTATTGTAAAAGTAAATCTAACAAATTACTAAATAAGTAGATTTGTTAGACTCATTAGGTAACAGTGGTCGAGCTAAGTACACAGTCAGATGGGACAGACCGACTCCCCCCTGCATTTACATCCTTCCTCTGTAAAGGATCAGGAGCTTTTGGTTTTGTTTTTGTTTTGAAATGCTTCAGTGAGAAAGAAAAGCCATGAATACGCACAGCATGGATTTATTTCCCATGCTCTCCTCCCATAAATAAATGTGTGACCGTACGTACCCTCTGCAGAAATGTCCTTTCATTTTCTGAGCAGATAGACACAGTTTACACCTGTGGTTAGATCAAAATTGTTGCTGTGCTCGCTGCTCTCAGCACTCAGCCCGGGAGGCAAAGTGGATTGAGATGTAAACATGCAATTGTCTACAGGCATTCTCACAAACATCCTGGTTGGTTCTCTTCTAATTACATCTTTGTAGTGTCTATTGAACAAGCACTCAGTTTGGATTGCATTGCAGTGCGTTTTCACTCATTCAGCTCACTCTTCTGATGAGCAACAACCGAGCAGTGAGAACAAGCTCCACTTGTCTTTAAGATTGCCCGTCAAATTTCTCACAAAAGCTCCTTCCCCACAGATTTATCTTTAACTGAATAGAAGAAGGGGCCTTGGCCTGCAGTTGGCTCCAATTAACCTCAGTTTAGCTTGGCCTTCAAGATGATTGGCTTTTATACCAGAGCCTATTCCACTTAAAGAAATGCCTGGTCTGGCACACAATCTGTCTCATTTCTCTAACCTGCACAGGAGAAATATTTAAATAAGCCTATTAAAATTGGCCCTGGGCTGTTGAGAAAAGTATAGAAGCAGTATTGGGACTGGAGAAAAAAATAGAAGAAGGGGGAAAAAACGAAAGGCAAAGAACTCAGCACGTGGAACCCAAATGAGCAGCTCTGCTTTCATTTAGAAGCAGATCCAATCAAGCAGAAGACAAACAGGGAAAGTACGAGTCACATCCTCTCTTCTGCACTACAGCACTTGTGCGTGGCAACACTGACAAGCAATCTTTTGCTGTCCTCTGTTATCATTCACAGCCTAACTGGTTGAAAGCAGAACTCTGTCCAGCTGATAACGTGCAAGGGAAAGTATAGGATGTCACCGTAGGCTCGTCTCTCTGCGCTCACCTGTTAAGCTGGACTTACCAGCCCTGACACGTAATCAGGCCCATGTGTACACCTCAGCGGGCCACAAGGGTATCAGAAGCTGCACCCCGAGCACCTCAACACAGCAGTGTGGCATCTCATCTCATCTCATCTCATCTGCAGGCATGAACATGCCTGCAGATGAGATGCCACACTTTGTACATGTCACCTCTTCCACCATGAACCTGCACAGGCACTCCCTCGGCACAGTCACATGCATGTTTACACACACGGACTGATTCATGTGAGTGATTCAAGTTCCAACCTCAAGTGATCAGTGGTGGAAGAAATATCCAGATCCTTTACTTCAGTAAAAGTACTAATATCACACTGTTTAAATACTCTGTTACAAGTAAAAGTCCTGCATTGAAAATGTTACAAAAGTAAAAATATGTAACTATCATTAGGAAAATGTACTTAAAGTATTAAAAGTACAAAAGTACTCATTGCAAAAAAATCCTCACATTTTAGAAACAGTAACACAGTTCTGTGTTTAATCGGCCAATTTATGTCAGCTGTACTTGTCGGCCTATATATTGTTGGGTAGTTTTATTTATGATAAAGCATCGAATTTTTATAAACTACTTGTGTTTTGTGTGCAAAACTCTTAATTTGTAAAGTAACTAGTAACGAAATCTGTCAGATGAATGTAGTGGAGTAAAAAGTACAATATTTACCTCTGAAATGTAGCAGTCGGAGTAGAAAATGAAAAGAAAAGACTCAGGTAAAGTACAAGTACCTTAAATCTGTACTTAAGTAAAGTACTTGAGTAAATGTACTTAGTTACATTCGACCACTGCAAGTGATAGTGAAGCATCATAAGCTGTCTTTGGCTTGTGGAGGCCAGGCTGAAAAGACATGCACAGAAGCTCCCCAGTTAAGTGATGACTTGATCGTAATTTGTGCCAAGACCATATATTCATACATTTAAAAAGACCTTGATGCAAACCAGCATGCTTTTTTTCATAAACAAATTCATAAACACGCTGCAAATACAGAAACGATGCAAAATGAAAAGCACACAAATACCGAAAACAAATGCAACAGAAAAATGCTGCATCCAGTTTACACAACGGATGGACAGTTATGTCTCTATAATAACACTTCATATGTATAAACTACATGTGTTTTGTGCGCAAACATCTTAATTTGTAAAGTAGCGAGTAACTAAAGCTGCCATAGTAATGTAGTGGAGTAAAAAGTACAATATTTCTCTGAAATGAAATGTAGTGAGTAGGAGTAGAAAGTGGCATGAAAAAAAAGACTCAAGTAAAGTACAAGTACCCCAAATTTGCACTTAAGTACAGTACTTGAGTAAATGTACTTTGTTTCTATTCCATCACTGGTCATGTCGATGACACCAATCAGACATTTCAGACACTTGTCGTTAGTCTATCATAGTGTGTGATCTATGTCAACTCTCCACAGTCTCCAGATCAACCCACCATCTCCCACAGGCTGGACGTCGCCAGGCAGCATCCAATGACTGCGCTGGATATGTAAATCGGTGCCATTAAAGCGCTCTTTCTTTAATTAGTCTTTAGACTTCATGACTGAGTGCTTCCAATTATGGATCGATGTCTCATTTCTGCACACGGACCTCTGGGTGCGTGGAGGCAGTTTTCCTGTTACAAAATGCTTTATAATTTCTCCTCTGCCAAGACGGACGCTCACATTACACTCCCTAACTGCTGATCAATGAGAAATTCTGCTGCTGTAAGCCTACTGATATGTGTATAATGTGCACCGGAAGATTTTTGTATATATATATATATATATATATATATATATATATATATATATGGGGCTGATCAGATTTCAACAAAAATGCAGTTCAAGTTATGGAGTGGCCTGTCTGGATTTTAACTGTGGATGTGTGTGTATAGTTGATGCAGTGTGTCGGGGAATATAGGGCAGATGTGTGTGTGTATGTGTAATTGCCCTGGTAGTAATTTAGCACTGAGCTCATTAAACGGTGCATAAAAGGGGGCTAAATTCTGCTTAATACCTAAATGCACACCTGACTGGGAGTTATACTGGGAGGAGTTGCTGATATAGCGCTTTGAGACTGTAAAATGCTACTCATGTCTTTTGAAAATGGCCATTAGGGTCCATGTTCAGTTCCTAGAGCCTGTTAAAGCTGCTCAGGGGTTTTAGGAATCCAAAATGTTGACTACTTTTATGTTAATTGGCTTGAGACAGTCATTGTGTCCACATGCAGTGCTAATGCTCATGTAGAAAGGGATTTTTTAAAGGCATTTAAACAAGAGAAAAGCTTCCAAATTTCTGATGCAGACAAATTGCAAGATGTGAGAGAAGTCAAGTAACTTATAAGTAAGAATCTGGAGCATGCAAGGTTAAATTATTTTCTCAGATGGACTATTATTCATCCTCACAAATTTACAATATAGGCTATTTTTTTTAAATTCAAGATGTAATTACTTTGTTTTCACAGGAAACGAAACCAGTCAAATTGTCATTACAAGGGCAGCCTTTTAACAGCTTGTATGGTTTGATGGCTAGAACACAGACAATCATTTGCATAATCAGTGATGAACGTGCAGTGGAATGTAAGAATTTCTTGGAAAGAGAATGCATTTAAAGTCTCTCTGCACATTTGGAAGCCAGTCTTTCTACCAGTCGTGCATGAAAAACAATGTACGCTAATGGAAAACGGATTTTTAATACCAAAGTGTGTGTGTGTGTGTGTGTGTGTGTGTGTGTGTGTGTGTGTGTGTGTGTGTGTGTGTGTGTGTGTGTGTGTGTCACATAGCTTTATTGTGACACTCTGGATTTAAACAGATCTCATAAGGACTCCTGAGAAGGTAGGAGTTGTGCAAGAGCTGACTTTCCATCACTGCCTCTCACCTCTCTGAACCTCGCCACTGCATGGTAAAAGGCAATCATGCCCACACAGCCTCCGCATCACTTCCTCACCAACACTGTAATTATCACAAACAAAACAGCTCCATTTATGCACATGTTTACATGGAACAACAGGAGTGTAACTTTAAGTGACTTTAAAGGTCTAATATGTAATATATTTACTGTAATAAATCCAAAAATGGCCCCAATGTGTCACCAGATATTAAGGAAACGTGCTAAGTTAAAATACTAGCTTTTCTGACAACAATGCTAATGCCAGTATTTTCTTCTTTTGAAATTTCCATTCCGTGATGGAATTTCTGTTTGTGTTTTGGTCTGTGTGTTGGTATCAACTGCCCAGTTTGACAGCCAGGCCGGGTTGCCAGATAGAGCTGTAACGTTAGTACAGCCATGAAAGCAGCAAACAAACGAACAGGATCAACAGAGATAGATTCTACCAGACCTAAAAAAAATGGCACGTTTCTAGTTTCTAGTTTCTAGTTTGCGTAACAAACCCCGGGTAAATATTGGAGATGTATTTGAAAGATGGAGACAGCTTAGAGCCCAAAAGGATGCAGAGCTGGCTAATTTCCTCCTGAACAGGTAGCTAAGCATTAGCTTCAGGCTAATTTATCATGGCTACAAGACATTTGTGTACTCACATTGAATTATATAGAGTACCCTAGTTGGTTACTCGCAAAAACAATTAACACACCATCCCGCCATGCTAACCCTGCTAACTGCTAACATTACAGGAGTACCAGGCAAGTGGGCCATGGCTGTTTACAACGTGTAGCCTGTTCAGCGGCCGTAGCCGACAACGGTGAGTTATTTTAAGCCTAGAGAGGGGGGCTGGGAGCGCTGTGAGTTTACAGTGTGTTTTGTTTTTGTTGCTGTAATTCTAAGCCAATAAAGTGTGTTCAGTCAGGTGGCGAGGACGGCAAGGTAGTGTTATTTTTAGCGGAGAGGATGGCGACGTTGTTGTGTGAAAAGTGCTGTGAAGTAATGTCTGGCTATGTGAGACAAGCATCTAGCAACATTGTTGTGGATGCTGCGGTCAGCCTGGCAACTAACATGAACTTCGAGTCTAGGGAGGAGGGGGCGGGGGAGACGACTCTCTCCAGTATTTTGAATTTGTACTGCAGTAACTATTTTAGACACTAGCAGTAAGTATTACATATTGCACCTTTAACTAAATTAAAGTGTGCGCATGTGAACATATGCGTGTGAAAGTGTACATGTATAAATTTGGTGTACATGCATTTTTGTTTATATTTAGGATGATTTTTTGGGGCTTTTATGGCCTTTTAATTGATAGGATAGTTTGAAGACAGGAAAGGGGAGCGAGAGGGGGGTGACATGCAGCCGCATGTCGGATTCAAACCACGGGCCGCTGCTAAGGGCTCAGCCTACATGTGGCGCACACTCTACTGGGTGAGCTAGGGGTCGCCCCGTACATGCATTAGTTAGAGTAACACATGACTGTGTTTTTTTACTTTTTACATAATATGTTTGCCTACAAGCCTTCATTTTTATCACCTTTATTAAAAATTCTCCGCTGTAGTTACATTTAGATCTTTTCTTTTTCATAAGACGCTGGCACAGATCTTGCTTGGCTGTTACAACAAATTTGACATCTGGCTGTGCTGTCCTTATTTACCACCGACCTGCTTGCAAAACAGATGCTGTAATATTGAGCTTGATCCTCTCCTGGTCTCTTTCACCCTTGTGTCTCACAGAGTTGGAGCTTAACTTTACACATCCTACAAGCAGAGGGGGGGTTAAAAAGCATAGGTTGTAATAGAACACCATTGATCTGATGGTCTGGGCGCCTCTGGTCAATGACTCTTGTGTGTTCTCCAGGTTCTGTTGCCATGCCAACGGTGGCAGAGCTGAAAGGACCCCAGGTTTTGCGGGTCTTTAAGGACTTTTCCGAGGAGGACAGGCGCTGCCAGTGTCACAGCACCTGCAGGTGCAAGGGCAGGCCCGGACGGTACATGATGTCACCCGCACAACAACCAGGGGGAGCATGTAGCCGGGGGAGGGGACAGGGAGACTTCATTTGCACAAACAGTTGCATCAGTGCCCCAGGGCTCAGTGTCTGCTGCCCCCTAGTGTGTGTGTGTGTGTGTGTGTGTGTGTGTGTGTGTGTGTGTGTGTGAGGTATCAGCAGCCTTGCTGGTCGTTTTTCTATGGTTAATACCTGTTATCCAGCCTTGAGATGAGTGCTTTGATGTGGGGAAAATTGAGTGTAACTGTCGTGACAAGTAGCAATTTATTATATTGCAATTTGCTATTTAGATTAGCTTTGCTATGAATGAGACAGATATAGAGTGCAACTGACTGGGAAGTGATGTCTGATGCACAAAGGTCTGAGGTCACCGGTGATAATAACTACCGTCATTAGGGATCCATTACACCATGGAGCCTACTTCAGCTGATGGACTCTAATGATGTCGCACGGCAGAAAAGCATTTAGTTTTGATTAGACAATTGTTGGCATGCTGCATTTCATTAGCTCCAAGATGAGATTTTGTTGTCTGGGAATTGCTATGCCACTGGTTGAGCCCGGGCTTACAGACAGCGCCCTGTGTCCCTCAACGCAATTTGGAGCAAGTTAAGAAACAAATGGAATAATGGAATATTCCCCTCCTGCACCCGGCGTCCTTCCCCTCTTCATCCCCCCCGAGACAGATCAACTTTTAACTAGCCTGACTGTCTTGAGATCTAGTGTCTGTACTCTCTTACCGCAGCACATTATTGCACTGATAAAATGGATGTGTAAAATATTTAGTCTCTTTGCAGAAGCTGACCAACCTGCCAACTAAACATTTTATTGAAGTGGAAGTACATTATTTGAGTGAAATAAATCAAGAGCAATGGCAAATGTCCAATTCAAGGCCAAGTTAGTTATTTACAAAGACTGAATTCTGCCTATTTCCATGTACATTTGATCAGCTGTGTGACAGTTTGCATTACTTTGGGAGGGAGCGAGACTAGCTGAGGGGAGAAAGAAAGAGAAAAAAAAAGTGTGTGTGTGCATGTGCGTGTGTGCGCGTATGTGTGTGTGCGCGTGTGCGTGTGTGTGCGTGCGTGCGTGCGTGTGTGTGTGTTGAATATGTTAGCTGATGAATGCTGCAGAACACCGTTATCCGCTAATCGGAAATTTGATCCCCTTATTGGGCTTGATGCACACAAGAAGCCACAAGCTCTTGGTTTGCGCCATGGTTCATTATAATCGTATAATTAATAGTACTCAGCCCTTTTCTCTGTGTGCACGTTAGAAATGGGTAAAGAATAAATGATTAAATTAAAGGGAATCCGATGCCTATTATTATAAGTGTGTTTTAATTCAAGCACTGTAGGTTATTTGAAATGTAACAGCCCATTCTTTTTTTATGAGCTCCTGAAGAATAAAATAAATGGAAATTGCATTTCCCAGAATGTGT
The DNA here is from genome assembly GCA_023566125.1 of Zingel zingel. NCBI lineage: Eukaryota > Metazoa > Chordata > Actinopteri > Perciformes > Percidae > Zingel > Zingel zingel. The sequence goes on from CM042314.1 coordinate 42,076,283, forward strand.
TTCTTGTCTATTGGGAAGAACAAACCAGTATGGTGCGGAACACCTTTTTGAAAGTATGAGTGTCTTACTGTATTATAGCTTTTTCTTATCATTGTTATAGGAATTGTATGTCCTAATAGCTGACAGTCGAAATGACACGAAACAAAATGCCATCCGGGTGCCCCATAGAACGCTTTTTACATAATATGTTTGTGAACATAGTAGACAATAAACCAAAACCTTGTGTAAAACAAACACATTTGATTATACTGGCTTTTTAGGTAGTTTGTTATGATCTGTGGTGGCAGAAGTATTCAAATATAGTCTCAAAGCCGTGCATTCACAATAAAGTACAAAGGTATTATCAGCAAAATATAATACAAGTGGCAAAACATGGCAACATGTCAGCATTAACTTAATATATATTACATTATTGGATTATTATTATTGATTCATAAATATGATTGATTTGTGCGTAACTATAGCAGATTACTGTTGTAGTTGGCCAACAGAGCTAAATGTAACTACTATATCTACTGTTGGATACTTTAGTCTGTAACATCTATACAAAATATTAATTAGCAAAATTACTAACTAAGCATGTAGTTGAGTAGCAGTATAAAGACGCAGTACACTACTTGAGTACTTAAGTACTTAAAACCAGGGGTGTCGGACTGTGGGGTGGAAAGGGGACTGAGTATCCAGGGCCGTCATGTGAGGAGGGCCCAAAAAGATGCTAGAATGAATAGCTGTGGATGTGGGAAGGGGGCCATAGAGAGTGCCTTTCTACAGGGCCCAGAATTGTGTGCTACGCCCCTGCTTAAAACATCTGTTTACAGGTGGTAGTACTGCGTATGTGAAAGAAAGTTGTAAAAAAAACCTTCTATGGCTTCAGAGGGAGCTGTGTGAAATCTGATATATTGCCTCAGCCACATGTCAAAGTGTCCCTGATCAAGACACTGAACCTCAAGTTGCTCCCCGGATGCTGTATGTATAGCTGTCCACTGCTCCTGATACTTAGGATGGGTTAAATGCAGTAATAGAATTGCACTACATTGTACTGTGTGTATGTGACGATTGATCCTTTTGTTTGAAGTGGCAAGTCAGTTTGGGCTTATACATTTATAAATGAAAATAAAGCTGGGGTGTGGACATTCAAGTCCACATAACTATACGAGGATAACACAGCCAAATCTCAGACTGAGCTATCGGTGGTTGAGTGGCATTGTGGGTAATGTAGGTGGCAGATTTTGAAGGAAGAAGAGTGTTTTGAAGAAAAAAAGATGATACAGTACATTTTGTTCTGTTGGCACTGATTTTGACAGTTTTTTTTTATTTTAAACTGTCCGATGCTCAGGGTTAGCCTGGATCAACAGAAGTACATTTCCAGGATAATTGGAGCAGGATGTCCCTCACCTTCCGCTCTCTGTGTTTTGTCGTTCGCTTTGGGAAACAACAAACTTCGAGCTAGCAAGCTACACGCTGAAAATGGCAAGTTTTGAGGAAAAATTGCTTGGTTCTTTCAAGTAATGATTGTAAAGATCTACACTAGGCACTACACTTTGCATTAACCTATGTCCTGGACTAAACACATTGCACACACTATATACACCAAATACCAAGACATATTCCTTGTAAGTACTTACTTGCCAATTAACCTGATGCTGATTCTGATTCTGAGCTTAGCGCCACAGCACTGTGGAGATACTGTAGGTCTGGCAATGTGAGACTAACTCAGGGTTAACCTCCAGGATCAAAGTAATTACAAATATGTCCTCCACTTTACCTCACAACAATGCTTTCCTCTTTAAATATTTCATCTGTATTCCTGTTTAACATCACTGGCTGGTGTACAAATTGTACTGGATATGCTCAGGAGATTATGTCATGGCACGACAGTGTGAAATGTACTGTACTCAAGAAGAATTTGTGTGTTGAAAGATTTACGCTTCCTGTTGTAAAGAGTGTTACCAGAGTCTATGTTTTGGGGTTTTTTTTCATCACACTCCTACATCCCTAACACAACATTTAAAAACAAAGCTTTTTTAAAGCCCAGTTTAGTATTTCCTCTATTTTTGTTTGGCCAGTTTAGAGGTGTGTAAATGAATGTCAGTTGACGCACCATAAATCAAAGGTATAGTATTGGAGGAAATGATAGCAACATGAAGGATGCTGCGGCTCGCCTGATTGTCTTTCACGGCATCCTTTATGTAGGAAACACTTTGACATGTTTGCAAAAACTGGAATCTCGCACAAACACATGGATCCATATACTGTGCACACACTGGAATGCTTATACGCGCCCACACGCCCAACACAAGCCTATACGTTCAGTAGCTTGGTATTAAAGTTTAATCAAATGTAAAATTGGCATCGTTTTCGATGTCATATTGACAAGTTAATGTTGGGTGCCGGTGGCTCCCGTCAGCAAAGAGGGATCTGTATAGCTTACATCCTGTAGAGCACTCACAGACTGCAGGAACGTACTGCTGCTGTCAGGTGAAAAGGAAAAAAAAGATGCTTTGAATGTGGTGTTTTTCTTTTCTTATTTTGTGTCTAACCTAGAAAGAAATTTCTATATTATTTAGCCATGGCATACGTGAAATCTGTTCGAAACCGTCTCTGAGTGTGATTCTTGACATACTGGCCCTGTACTTTTTCACTTATTTTTTATTTATTTTTTGGTTTAATCATTTATTAGGCAAACAGTATATATCAGATTACATTTTTCAATTGAAAAACTATCGCTAAAAAAAAATTAGCAAATCATTTGTTTAAGAAAGTTATCCTTAATCGGTGAAGATAAGACATGTTGCTAAACCATGAACTCAAAGTAACTCTGACTGATACTATGAACATTTACAAGAAAAAAAGAAAGACAGAATTCAATACAACAGTATGTGCATTCCAGTAATTGCTTGTTTTACATCTAAATGTTTTGTGTGAAAAGAACTCTCCTCAGCTACATTTTTACATTTTACCTACTAGTGATCAGAACATGTTGTTCCAACAGAACATAGTAAACATGTACTTTTCATCCCGTCTGACAAAATTATTCAGAAATATTATAGACCTCCAAATGAATATGCTGTGTCATATCTATCGTTTTTTTCAGCTGGCATTGCACTTATTTCTAAATCCTTTCGTGAACTAGTCTACTCTTTTATCTTACAGTAAATTATCTGTATTCTTGTCCGCTTCCTCTCTCTTCTATCTGGCTCTAACTCTCCTGTGGCCACTACATACAATATATCTCTGAATAACCATGAACCTTGAAAGCCACAGAGGCGGCTACATCTCGCTGACATTTATCACTATTATACTCCTTCCTGTCTTCCTTTTATTTGAAAGTGTTTCAGGGGGAGTTTAGGCCTTTTTCTCCTCCTGTCACTATCTCTCTTTCTATTCTGGACAGGGCTGAATTGAACAGGTCCGCTGGGTATAGGCTTCTGAGGGGCTTTGCCTCCTACGCTTCATCCCAACTTCGCAACCCCCTCTTCCCACCCTTTGGCTCCTCCCCCTCCAATCTTCCCTCATGTACTTTCACAGAAAGAAATCTTTGAAATGTAACAATTCTAATGGACTGACCATACCTGGCTTTGTACTCAAGTTTCCTCTGCCTAACTTGTAGAAGTTTAACATTTCTTTTGTACAACTCTTCATACTCAAACTATTCTGTGAAATTAGCCTGATAATTAATATGATCATTATAATAAGTATCCATGGAAGCTCCAGTCCATATGCAGTGTTTCTTCTCTTAACTTTTCAAATCAATGCGGTATACCATTCACCGTTGTCTGCCTTGACATTTTGGACTTTAAATACATTCAGAGTCTGAGTGATTTGCTTTGATTGCAGAGTGGCTAATCAGAGGGCCGTGACAGTGTCCCTTAAGGACTTTGATTTTTGGTCCGAGCTCCCTCAGCAGAAAAAAATTGTGCTTCATGCTGTGACCATTAGGGTCCTTTTTGGAAATCAGGCCTAAAAAGAGGCTCTGACCTCTGAGGGGGATGCTTGTTGGAAGTGGCCCGGCATAATTTACTTGTAACGAGCTTCACATTCTATTCATTGTGATGACCTAGACCTGTTCCATATCAAATATATTTTGAATAAACAACCAATACTGTTCCTTCTAGTTTTAGTTTAGTTTTATTTTATTTCTGTGTCATGCCAAACATTTGGCCCATCCCGTATGGGATTACAAGACACCACTACTTAACGGACATCTTCCGGTCTCACATACACAAATCGTGTGGGGAAATACATGAATAACAGAAAAAAAAACTGAACAAAGAAATATATACAGATCATCTTGATATAGAGTGTTTTTTTTCTCTTCTCCTGTGTTGCTCTCAGAATCATACATGTCTACAACATCAATATCTGTTTTATCTCACTAAACAAAGCATCACGCTGTTCACAATCAAAAGTGTGACACAATTTGACAGTGTTAAGACCAAAAACATAAATTAAAATAAAGGGATTTCATAATTGTGGGGAATATTAAAATATAATAAGAAAGAAGAAAAAAATCTAATTTGCTGTAAAAAAAATATATATATATATATATATATATATATATATATATATATATATATATATATATATATATATATATATATATATATATATATATATATATATATATTATTACCATTTGGATTAATATACAAAAATGTAGAAAAGGACATGTTCAGACTTTCTGTATTTCTAAATGGTACGGCCCTGGTAATAGTGAAGTGTAGTTTGAGCAGCATTTGTTGTAGAAATAACAGCAGCAAAAGCAAGTTTGAAAGCTTTGAAAATACAGTACATTCACATGCTGCACCACTCGTTGGTAAGATGTTATTCACCAGACCCATGATCCATACATTTTTGTAATAATGATGCAGCATGAGAATGCAGAGAGGAGCGCTTGAACACAAAACCTGGGGAAATGGAGGAAGCTGTGATGGACCTTTTTCACTATTTTCTGATGGTTAATTCAAGAAATGATACGTTAATTGTAGCACTAAAATCAAGTTTTTAAAAATAGTTTCAAGTTGACGATATATGTGTCTATTAGTCTCTTAAAGAGAGGGACTTTCTACTGTTGGCAGCTGAGGGTTATGGCAGAGCTGTGAATTCTCATGGCTTGTTGACACAATTGCATAACACATTTTTAATGTACAAACTGATTTACTGCATTGTGAATTTGACAAACTGCAGCTTTTGCATGTACTAGATGGTTGAATAGAGATGCGAACACGTGTAGCTGGCATTATATTTCATAGTCAAGACATTTGTTGAATAATTATGTTTATATTAGATTCAAACACACTTCACCTAGCATGAGTGATTAGGTCCAAAATGTTTGCAGGCACACATTCTTGAATGGATGCTCTCGGGTACAGTATATACTGTGTATGCACATACATGTATGCATAGCTAGTGTGTGTGTGTGTGTGTGTGTGTGTGTGTGTGTGTGTGTGTGTGTGTGTGTGTGTGTGCGTGCGTGCGCGCGTGCGTGCGCTTCATTGTGCTGACTGGTTTATTGCTGTTCCAGGTGACGGAGCATGAGAACAGCAAAGCTTCGAGGTGCTGCTTTCAGGCACCACTGAAGCCACAAATTTGATAATTTTTTTCCCTCCACAAGTAGTTTAGAGTTGCATGAGGCCCCCCCCTCTCTACCTCTCTCTCTCTCTCTCTCTTTCTCTCTCTCACACACACACACACAGCTGCCACACACTGCCGTGGACCGCATCTCCTCTGGTTCCAGCAGCCTCCATTATGCATCTTCATCTGCCATTCTGTTTCCGTTCAATATCTCTTGTTTCAGTGAATCAGCAGCGTCACGTGCTGCTCTCCTGACGTTTGTTATGGCCCTTCGTGGTATACACTCAGCATCTTACTCTATGTATCTTATACGTAAAACAGACAAAAGTCTGGCCTGAGCTTCAAATGTTTTACCAGACATCACTCTGTTGTTCTAATGTTAGAAGAATATAAAAAAAGGCAGATGTCTGGAACACTTGATCTATGAGTTGAAAAAAACAGAAATTGGACCTGAAAATGTCACTTCATTTATCCTTCAAAGCCTCTCTATCTATCTGTCTCTTATTATCTATTCCCATTTGGGTTAGGCAGTGGGCATGCGGATCCTATCGCATCAGGGGGAGATTAAATAAGGAGTGTCACAAGGACACAGTGAGTTTGATAATGGGACAATAGAAGCACTTTCAAATACAACTCTTTCTCTATAGAAATCTGCTAAAAAGGAAATTCCTCCAATAACTTTGTCCCTTTTCTGTTTATTCATTCTTTAACACTCTTGCAGCCTAAATTCAATAGCTCTCTAACATGCTCCACCGAGATGAGATGGAGCCGAATCACCTCTGCAAAAGAGCTTTTTAGACTGTGTAATTAGTGAAGACAGAAGCTGAACAATACAAGTTTGGAGTTGTTGATGGCAAGTTTGGAAAGGACATGCGGAAGAGAATAGAAGGAAGTTAAATATGGCTGATCAGACCTCTTCCCAGGACTGTGTGGGTGTGTTTACACTGATTGATTGACATCTTCCTGAGTCTCTTGTTGGCAGGACAAATGACACCTTTATCATTCTTATTGGTAGATGAAGATTAGTGACCTAATAAATTCCCATCAAAGCTCCGTCCGACCTTAAACCTGAGCAGAGGTGTAATATCAGCCAGAATAACTGAAATCACCTGTGTGGGTGTACGGAGGCTTTAAACTATTTATGTAAACCTGAAAAGCTACCTGCTTAACACCTGGTTATTTAGCCTTTATATATTCACAAAGTAGATCTGGAACTCGATTAATCGTTTTGGTTGACAGAACATTGATCTGTGGCTATTTGGATAACTGATTAAACGTTTAAGGTATTTTTAAAGCAAAAATGGCAAACAATTACTATTCAAACTTCTCAGTTGTCAGGATTTGCTGTTGCTGTGTCATAAACGGAATATCTTAAAGGGGTTGTACTTAATATTCAGAACACTAATATAGCAGTAAACAAACAGCTGCTATGTAAAGATATAGGGGAGTAATGGTGTCCTGAGCAGAGAATAAAGTCACACTCCCTCTGTATGTGTAGAGATCTAGAGCTTCTCTGCAGTTCTTTCTTTTGACAGCCGGTCCGGCCTTGTGTGCAAGTTATTGCATGTGAGTGCTTTGTGTGTCAGCGTCAAGGGCCGTGACAAAGCACCTGTATTTGCCGAGTTGGGATAACGGTCTGCGAGAGCTGTGTGGCAGGGACGTCATTAGGCCTATTTTAGAGGTGCTGAAGCTACCCTTAAATGTTCGTAAATAATAATAAGAACAACAATAATAATTTGATTTTTTTTTTTACAGTGCACTTTGTATCACTAACTACGGTGAATCAATCTTCCTTCACCATTCATCTATTTTATTTTCATATTTCACAACTGTCAGCTGGTCGAAATGGCAGTGTTAGAGGCTCAACGAGCGCCCACGTGCACAGTAACGGTATGTGGACGAGCGAGGTAGAGAGTTAGCTACTGAAGAGAGCCAAGCGGCATTAAAACAAAGCAGAGAATCAAGGATTCTGCAACTGTATCAAGCATCTCATTATCACTAACCGTATCCCCGTAACAAATGATATATATCCAGCTACAAAATAGCTGAAAAGTCGGAAGTTAGACAGAAGTACAAAGAGTCGTTGTGCTATCAAGATGATGCACGGTTGCAAGTAACTGGAGGATTCATCTTGTCTCATCGCTACTCTCTCACACACACATACACACACACACACACACACACACACACACACACACACACACACACACCAATACACTCAGCTGAATGGTGAAGGAAGATTGATTACACGTAGTGAGTGATACAGACCTACGTTTTCTTGATGTAAAGGAAAGGGGATATTTTGGTTTGCTATGGAAAACAATAGTCTAGCTAGAGTGAACGAGAAATACAAGAAATAGTTAACCTAGCAAGCTATCCACAGCTCTTTATTCATTGCCAATAACATAGCCTATCTCTATAGCATTCTAAAACAATATCAGTCCCCATAGAATGTTGTTGTCACTGAAAACTAAATGTCATAGGGTCTCTGTTAATGCTATTGCACTGATGTATCCATCAATTCATTGAGCAGATGGACATAAAGAGAAGCAGGAGATTGGCAGTTGATTCTGAGGGATTGAGGTCAGTAGTGGTCCACAGGTCTAAGGAGGGGTGTTTTGTTTTCTTCTAACAATAAGCATTTGTTGGCAGGTCTAGGCACTAAGGCATAGCCTAAACTAAATTATTTAATTATTATATTATAGTTATTATATATTTATATTTGTTATACTGTATATGCTAGCTATATTGTGACCACCTTCACTTTCTGCATTCATTGGCTGTGATAAATTAAATAAATATGTAGATGTTGCCTAAATGTAGGCTAGGCTAAACATGAGCATATGCCCACAGATACACATGTGAAAATAAGCTTTTAAATTGATTGTCAGCCAAAACAAGCAATTTAAAGACATCACCCTGGGCGTTAAGAATTCAGATTGGGCATTTTTTATATTAAACAAATAAAGTAATAGTTGGACCTTTTAGGAAATATGCTTATTTGTTTTTTAGCCAAAAGCTAGATGAGAAGATTGATACCACGTTCTTATATGTTGGGTAAATATAACACATTCTATTTGTGACAGTAAGTAAACAGTGTCTTGGAAATGTCCAAACAACAGACGTGTGAGAGGCTACTGTCACTAGTCATCACAACCATCTCTGTTATTTATGTCAACCATTGGCTTTACATTGTCATGATGATGCTACATAAAGCATCTTAAACGGATACATTATAGTGCTAATTCACTCATGTTGTCACTGTGTGTCCTACGGATCTGCTGGTGTTGTTGTGATTAATGGGCATCCTGAATGTGCCTAAACAGCATCCTCAGCCATCTCTCTTCTTTTCTCAGTGAGCCGGTTGTCAGCGGTCTCGAACAGCACCTTGTCAAGTCTGATTTCCCCCTCCAGTTGGCTCTCTGAAGCCAGAGGGCCAGCTGCTTCCAACTTTAGGGCCTGTTATCTACCGGGCCCCTCTCTATTGCCTTTGGCTGCCCTCTGGTCGTCTGTCTGGCCTCAGATTCAGTCAAACCACAGCTACTTTACAGATAATCATCAGGCTGAGGCCAGCTGTGTGCCATGCATCCACAGGCCCAGTGTTGCTAATTGAATTAGACCCCATGCTGGAAGTGACAGGGAAATGAACAGTTTCCCCCGGCAAGCGAGCCATGTGATCCGCAGACTCAGAGAGGGCAGGTCGGATCAGGATGGCACGCTGGTGTATATGGTCGATGTCTGTGACTTAACGTCTGAGTTACATTCACCCCGACACTGATGTTTCTGTCAGGTTTCATTTTATGACATATGTCAATGGGGGTCAAGTACAGCGGCCAATCAAAAAGCCACTGCTGCCAGGCCCTACATGAGGTAAAGAGGCTAAAATGTCTGTTTATTCTTTCCTCTCTTTGGCATCTGCTGTATAACTTATTGGCTAGCGAGATATACAACCTGCAGCAGCTTTGGTTTTTAAGAGTCGTCATAAAAAATGCTATAAATAAACCACTTTCACCACTTTCACTGTATTTATTATAGTCACGGCTTTCACGATTTTTTACTAAATCACAAACACATTCTCCATAGACTGCCATAGTTTCCATTAATTTCAGTGTCATGTCATCAATCAAAGTCAACGAACGGCCAACCACATTTGTCCTTGATCTCAACTTTGCACTACCCCAAGATACTATTTCTTCTCTTCCCTTCGCTCGTCCACATTTTTGTAATGCTGTCATTGTCATCTTTTCAGGTCCTCTTTCAAAGTTGTATATTTCTGTCACAGAAATTGCTAACTTAACAGCATGTCTGCATGTTAAAATGAAGCAGAGGGACTATTTCTACGATATAAATTTGTATAACATTAATATTTTGTTGGCATTTTTTTATTGTAGGAAGAAGAAATCTCATAAAAAAACCTCATAAAATTCATAGCATTCGCAGCTGCTGTTAAACTCTGCCAACTGAAATGTGTGGAGGGAAATAATTGACAACTCTGATGGGAGAGGGAAAAAAAGCTAATAACTAATCAACTTTTTTCTGGAGGCTTTTAACTTTGTGAGGGTGTGACTTTAGCTGTACAGTATAATCAAACCGTTCTGCTGTGCAGGCACTTTCATTCTTTTGCTTGTCAGTCTGTGTGTGATGTTTGCCAGAGCAAAAGTCTGCCTGTGCTATAGAAAGTAGGCCATTTGGGCTGACGGCTGACACAGGTCCTGTATGACTCTCGTTGATTCTGTAGCTCTCAAAGGTTTATTTCTGGACGTTCAGCAGCGCATCATCTGTTAACTTTATTTGCCCGATAAACCTCGTGGCTTGACCGCTCTGAGATAAGCATCTGTTTTTTTTTACCACAGCATTGTGGGACGGTTATGCAAGTCCATGATGTCGTACTACGCCTTCAGTGGCTCGGTTGCACTGATTGGTATGCCGTTATGAAATGTGACACAAGTTATTTGGTTGTCATCTTAATTATTCATACACACCTCTGTTGGATGTGAAAATTGGGTTGTTGTGCTCTGCTGCGCAACAAATCGTTCATTCTCTCAGAATAAAAGTGAATAATATGAGAAGGATGTGGAAATAATGTCAGACCTATGTGAATATGAGAGCAGTGGTTAAAAACATTTTCCATTATTTATTGTTTTACTGTTTGTAGTCCCCTATTCATAATGTACGATGTTATACATTTGTTCTGTTGTCTTTCCAAGATGTACCTCACATTCTCTCTCTTTGCTTTGTTTGCTTTACTGAATTTGGCTTTAAAAGTTCTCTTTTTTTTCTAGCCTCATGCTTAACTGTACAGTATTTTGTACATGTTACATTCACCCTCCTCTCCACACAAAGCACCATGTGGATTTATTCTTCTCTCCTCTGTCTCTCTCACCATGTTCGAATTACAAGAAGCTGTTTTTGCCGGTTTGTCAGAGACTATGCATGAAATTTACTGGCCCGGAGTCCTGCCATTTGCAACACAAGACATGGCTAACAGATCTTGTGCCATTTCCCATCTCCTCCGGCTCCCGTGTAAATCTGACCTTTCCTTCCTCGAGGCTATATTTAAACTCTGAGCACCAGAGACTTATGGCACCACAGGAAATGTTATTATCAACGCTCTCCATTTATCTGACTTAATTCAGGCCTGCCGTAGATCGTGCCAAAGTATGTTGTATATTTACGCTGCGCTACGGCAAACAAGGGCACAAAACCGACCAGCAACACCTTAGCGGGGGGTGACACCTGGTGAAGCATTCCTTTGAACTGCTCTGAGGACCAGCCATGAAATGATTCTATTTACATCATCTGTGGAAAAGTGTGAGAGGAATAAAGAAAAAAGGTGCTGCAATATTATTCTGTGAAGCAGAGGGTTGACCAGAGAGCCAAACACAAAGGGACTTGACATTTTGTGCAATCTCAGTCGGTAAAATGTCATAGATTTCAGCCACAGACACATTCATCAGCTACACTAACTGTTACTCGTCATTAGAGCAGACAGTCGGTTCAATGAGCTCACGAACACACACGCATATTCTTTTTTTAAACTCTCGCCCAGCCATCTGCTTAACCATTCACTGACTTTTTTTCTGTGTTCTGGCAGGTCTGAGATGGGAGTTCAGAGGGTTCTCCAGGTGGATCTGAAAATGGAAAGCTTTCCGGAGCCGCTGGGGAGCCGCTGGATGGCCTGGCAGGTGGAGTACCCGGCCAGTCGGGACGCCACACAAGAGGCTGAGACGGAGATCCAACTGGCACAGGAGGACCTAGCGGGCATCGTGCCGCTGGCCATGGTGAGTCGTGCCACTTCAAGCTCAGTGCCACACCCAAATAGACGGATGCACTCTTATCACTCTGACTGTGAAATGTTGATTTTACATTTTGAACAACATAACATTTGCATAGGTTTTCTTTGAGCACATGAATGAAATACTTTGCTATGGAGATGGCTGAGAATTGCTGCACTTTTTTTCATGACTGGTGGCAGCCTGAAGGAGAAAGATCATTGCATTCATGAGCTGCTCGCATGTTTTGTGCAAATTATTCGATTTACTAAATGTTTAAATAGCAAGCCGGGATGCAAGGGTGTTTTCTTGCAGAGAAATTTTTTATTGGCCTTGAAATACTACTAATACCAGTACATTTATTAATAAAATACTGTCAAGGCCACAAACAGTGCCACACAAACAGTGTATCGGTTGCTGCTTAGCAGCAGTGGAAAGTAATAAATCAACATGAACTTGTGATTAAATATAAGAAAAATTGTACAAATGAGGTACTCCGACACACTGCACTTCAGAGGGAAATTATGCACGTTTTGTCTCATTACATGAATCTAATAGCAATAGTTACTTTTTCAGATCAGGAGTTTTATATACAAAACATCTGATGAGTTTATTAAACAATAGACCCAAGTGCATGCTGGTCCTACACCTGCCTGCCTACACAAACCGGAGGTGCCTGTGGGGCTATCCAATCTAACAAAACAAAACGCTCAAAACTAATTAGAAATACCTCCTACACTACTCAATAGTATATCAAATAATTACAATTAGTTCCACAGTGACTAGCTACCACATCACCATGCTGCATACACGCTAATACATCAGTAATAATCCAATCATACAATACAATGGTTCGCAAACTTTTTTGGTAGAAAAAACAAACCTATATGAAGAGGAACAATACAGCGCTGCGCCTGTAAGCTAAACAACAACCTTGTAACTGAAAATTACTTAAATGCTAGTCTAAATTTTAAATGTTTGAAATCTATCACAAAATTAGTTTGTTATTATAGTATTATTTTAGGGATTATGCATAAAAAAATCTCACGTACCCCCTGCATTACGCCAAAGTACCCCTAGGGGTACTAGTACCCCCATTTCAGAAACACTGATATAACAGATTAACAACCACTCAAGAGAGGCTGAGTACTTTTCCTTTACTTAAGTATTGACAGAGGCGATTCCAGGATTTTTTAAGTGTGGGGGGAAGCAATAATCAGTCAGGGGGGGGGGGGGGGGGGGGGGGGGGGGGGGGATTTAATCAGAATCCAGCCTAGAAAATCTGCTTAGAAATATAGGAAATATTGGATAGGATAGAACACCATAATGTAATTTTGCAAAATAAAACACATCACATTCATTATCAATATTTCACTTGTTTATTTTCAACAAATTGTGTATCCAAATACAATACACATTTTCTATGGGCTCTTAAGGCCAAACATTGGATAGTCATGGTCAATTGGCCACGTGACAAAGGGTGGGAATTTTTTTTCTTCACAGAACTGTTTAAAAATAAAGTGCAATACACTTACAATAAACTTGCCTCAAATTTTAACAAAGAAAACCTTGCTGTACACAGTTTTCAGATAACAGGAAACAGAACAGAAATGAAGTGCAATACACAATTTATTTCTTACAGCAGCAAGTGCTCTACCGTGAGTTTAATGTGTTTCTACTTCAAAACTGGCCTCAAAATGTCAACAAAGTACACGGCTGCCATACAATGTGTGATTAAAGTATATATCCATTTACCAAATGGAAAGGCAGCGATTGGCAGAACAGAAAGAAAAGTGACAGTACTCTGATCCAATGGAAATGTCAAGGATGGACCCAAAAATGCAAGAGGATTTTATTAACAAAAGATTTACAACTTAAGGTGTCCTGAGGAAGGAAGGCAGGCAGGCACAATGAAGATAAACCAAAATCCAAAATCCAAAAACCACTAGAAAACCCAGAAGACACGAAATGGAAAGGGGGAGGGGGGGCAATCATATTTGGGGAGGGGCACACCCCCCCCCCCCCCAAATATGATTGCCCCCCCTCCCCCTTTCCATTTCCCTCTAGACCCGCTCCTGAGTATTGAGACAGAGTGCATCGCGTCATATTCTGAAAACCACACCCACCAGAGGGGAGAAGAACTCTCCACTTACTATTTACTTCCAAAAGGTTCCAAAATGCCTAAAAGCTGCTGTGTGGCGATATTCACTACCAACATGTTGTTTGCTAGCAGACAGAATTGACATGGAGGCATCTTCACGCAGTACAAGTCAATGGAGAGCGGAGAGTTCTTTTCCCCTCTGGTGGGGGCGGTACTTAAATGCACTTTGTCTCTATATTTTGCTGATATTATGTACATTAACTTGTAACAGAGTACTTTTACATTGTATTATTACTACTTTGACTTAAGTAAAGGATCTGAATACCTTCTCCACTCACTGCTGCTTAGCTGGAGAAGGCAGAGCTATAACGTAGGCATGTCCCTGCAGACTGTGTTTAGGAGCGTGGCCGGAGGAGAGCATCTGGAGCTCCCAGCAGTCCCCTGCCTGAGGGCACACCTGGGGCTGTGTGTCTCCCTCAGCAAAGCACAGGTACTCTGCTGTGTAGATTAAGCTTTGCTCCCCCTGTAGAACTTCAAATAGAGAGCTTTGTTCAGCGACCCAGAGTGCACTGCTTCTGATTCAGATCAAGAACGTTCAGGTGAAACAAATGAGCGACATCGATTCGTGTTGACTAAAGAGAAACACGTGCTGTCACATCGGCGCTGATTACTAAAACGAAAAACTGCATTCATTTCTATTTCCGTCCCTTCTGATCTGTGTGATACAGACCTGACTGCTGTGTCACGGGGATTGTCTAAGTATTGCCCGTAGCTGCGTAGATGATAGATGCATGTGGGTGGCTGTTCCTGAATTCAGAGGAATGTGGCACATCCATACCCACTGATCCATTCCCTGGATAATGAAAAACAATGTGTTCAATGCTGCAGTATTGTTCTAGTTCCTTCTCTCACATCCTTTTCATGTCACTGATGTGTCAACAGCCTGCTTGCCTTGCTCTAGGAATACATAGTTTGCTCCCACAAATGACTGCAAAGTCGATTTGCACGATTATCTCGCCAAGGCTCTACTCATAAAGAGAAATGACCATCATTTTTGAAAATCACATTTTAAATCAAATTGTTTATTTGATGTTGTTCAAGTCCGAGGAGGAAATACGTCCTCTGTTGTAAACGTGAATGCAGATGCAAAATCTAACACGCACTCTTCAATCAATCCTAAAACTGCCGGCCTTTACATATTCTGCTCAATTTTACATAAAAGAAGGGCTTTTAATGGCTCACTATAAATCATTTTTTGCAGTGGCAAAAATCCATCTCAATTAACCTGATATTACAATTATTTGCTATACTTGGCTAAATCAATTAGGGACAGGGTAATTTAGGCAGGAGCCTCTCAGGCGATAAAGATGAATAGTGTTTCATATGTACTAAAACTGTGTGTGTGTGTGTGTGTGTATGTGTGTGTGTGTGTGTGTGTGTGTGTGTGTGTGTGTATGTGTGTGTGTGTGTGTGTGTGTGTGTGTGTGTGTGTGTGTGTGTGTGTGTGTGCGCGCGCCCGGCATGCACAGAAAGGCTTGGTTTTTTCCCTTCCTTACCTTGATTTGCTATTCAGAGGACCTGTCAGTGATTCATTGAAGCAGCTGCTAGAGACTGTGTGGATAGTGTGTCTTAAAAAGGATCAGGTTCACTGATGAGCTTATACCTTTGATACCAAGATTTCAACATTTTTATTATTCAACTTTTACTGAAAAGACGTTGATTGGGACAATTGTATTTCATTCTTTTATTTGCATTCTTTTCGCTCTTCTTCCAAGTGCGTCTCCCACACACACAATTTCCCAAGGTGCACAGTATCTCCAGCCACCCCATGGTACTTAACCCACAACACAGATACTTATACATGCCGACATATACAGAACTCATTAACTCTCCCTCTGTCCCTTTTTCTCTCTCCCTCACACACACACACACACACACACATAAGCATTAGGCTTTTTGCAATCTGCATGCACCAATATGGGAGAAGCACACAAGCGAGAAAGAGTCTGAATTAGATTACTTGAGATCACTGTGGCATGAAAGGCCCACAGATAAGTTCCTCTCCCTTCCCCCTGCTACACTCCTAGCTGATAGAAAAGAGGAAGTCAGGTAATGTAAGAGCAGTGCTGTCAAACCCCCCTTACACACACACACACAGACACAACACCCCCCACCACCATCACCACCACCTTGCCTCCACCAAAGGAAAACAAAATCAGTGATTCCAACAGAAAACCGGTTTCTGCACACAGAACTGAAGTCACTAATAGGGTAGTGAAGATGGAGATGTAGCAGAGACCTGGAGCCTCATTACAGAGACTTTCTGAATCTGACATTCACGTATCTGAAGCTATGATAGAACAAGCAGTTAGAATTTAGTTTCTGTAATGAGGCCCCTGATATATAAAATGTGGGCGGACAGTCACATGCCCAAAACAATCAGCTTCTTCGATGGCAGGATGTAGTGGTGTGTTGTGTGTTCATGAAAAAAAAAATGGATTACTTTAAGAGGGAACACAGAATATCATAAGGGAAAAACACACAGAGTTGTGGTCAGACCTACAACTCAAAGATGTCTCCCCACGGGGTACTGTAGATCCAAAATCATGGTTTTACTATTTCAGTCCCAGACTGTTGTCATGTAATGTACTGTAATCATTCTCTCGTCTTCTCCAGATATACATCAGGGGAAAAAAAAAAGAGTATAAGTTGACTGACTATAATACATTTTTCCGCTTTTCAAGGAAATTGATCTTTGTATGTTATACAAGTTTTGCAGGTTTTTAACTTACAAGGCAGCCTGTGGACATCTCTTAGACTGTGTCAGTGTTCAGCAACTACTGATCTGAAATATGATCGATGTATCCCTTTTTGGCATGCTCTGAACATTACTCACTCACCTAGCAGAAAGAGAGCACTCTCACATCTCCTTTTTTTTGCACCACTGGTCGAATTCAGTCCAGTGTTTACTTGTATTTATGCCTCTTGTTTCAACTCCCAACTCCTGAGAAAAAAATCTCTGAGAGCCAAAGTAATGAGCAGAACATGGTACTGCAGACTGTAGTGTTGATCAAGAGTGTTAGCAATATTACATCACAGACAGTCAGCGTTAATATCGAAAATTTTTGCTTAATGGAGCTTTGAAAGAAGCATGAATACCCAGCTGCCTTTGTAGTTACAGTTCTCCAAGCAGCATAAAGATGAACTAAAAGCCCTCTTTGGTGTCATTGTTGTTTGTGTGTGTTTTTCCTATAGTGGATCATTGTTGTGATCAGTGATATCTACAGTTAATCAAGGTGACAGATGAACAGCACAGCCCCATACTTAAATGACATTATAAGGTCAATTTTCAAAACAACACATATGACACATACGTTCCATTTACCGTCGCACAGTGGCGGTTTAGTCACATGACCGTTCTAATTAACGTAAAAGGCGCCGTTTTAAACACGTAGTAAACGTTCTGAAACAGAACTTATTAGGTTTAGGCAACAAAAATACTTAGTTAAGGTTAGTAAAACATCAGGGATTGGATTAAAATGTGTTACGTATAACAACTAAAAATGTAGTCTATATCCACAACGTTTCACTTCCGTTGCCGCCAGAAATTCCCGCCAGATTTCACTCTTTTCGGCCGGATGTCTGTTACTTTCTGCTTTCTGCGTTGGAATTTTAAACTCCAATCGATTTATGAGGACTTTCGGTTAACTGCTCTTCAGATCTCTGCAGGGTAAATCCTGAGTTTTCTGTTGCACAACTAAAACAACTTTTGAACGTACACGTTTCACCAAAACAAGTTCCTTCCCGAGGTTATTTTGCAGCCGCACCGTGGCTCTGCCCGGTGCTTAGCGCCGCCCACGATGATTGTGATTGGTTTAAAGAAATACCAATAAACCAGAGCACTTTTTTCTCCCATCCCGGAATGCTGTGTGGACTAGCCAGACCCTCCTCCACAGCGCTGTGGAGATAGGTCTGGCAAAGCGAGGCTACTGAAAATAAGGACGTAACGTGACATCACAGACATCATTGTAATATGGATTTCGTAAAATTTGGTTAATTTTTTTAAATTTCAAAATGACAGTTGACTTTTAGCTTCACATGGGACGAGAACCCCGGCCTCCTGAGTGAAAGTCTTGACCCCTACCTCCTCACGTGGAATTTGACGCTTTGATACTTTGTCACCTCGCTTCCTCGTTTGCTCTCGCAATAATTACTACAGCCACAAAGGTCGCCGCCTAACAACGAAACCTAATTGTGGGTCGTAAGCTGCTTGCGTAACCGACTGATACAGTCGTTTTCTGGGGGAGGGCGGACTTAGATTAAAGAAAGAAGAAAAGAAGAGCGCAGGAGGAACAGACTTAAAGGAAGAAAGGGGGGTGTTTTCAGAGATAGCGGAGAGGGAGAGAAACACAGGGAAAATTCTCCTCTCTTTTTAATCTAGTTGAGAGGGGAGACTTCACAGAGCATGCTGAAGGCATCTGTTGACACAACAGCTCTGTGGTTTTGCTCTAGAAGGTCCTTTCATCTGTAATTAGCACTAATTAGTCTAATAAGCTAGACTGTATTTTGACGTAATGAGAAATCTGCTATAATTGTGTTTTGACCAGAAATAATCTCATAAACCGAATGAGGATCCATAACTGACCGTGTCTCTAAAGGTTGTAATGTAATAAAGCTAATGCCTATTAGGAATGAGAAGCTTATTTGGGGTTTGATCACATTTATGGCCTATTACTTCAATGGCTCCTCAGAACCGTTCCCAGCCAATTTATGTCGTGTTTTAAATTACTGTGCCCTTGTTGGAATTGATTATTATAAAAAGGTATTTTTATTGCATTTTCCCAGCCAAGTGATGGGCTCTGCCACGGGTAACAGCTCTGGGAAAGCAGCGGCATCGTTTTGAAAGACAAAACTCCCCGTTCCCTTTGAAGAGGGCTCCTCCTGTGTGTTGCCACAGACCTACCTGCATTGGGCAGGCTCAGAGCAACGCTCACCACTTTGTCACCAATTTCAAACTGTGAAGCAGGAGTTCTGCAAATGCAGCAATTATTTCAAAAGCAGACTGCAGAAAATAAAAAGAGTTCTCAAAAGTTTTAGTCAGTTTAGAGCGAGGAAGTGCCTGGGAACTCTTTCTGTCGAATGTAATACCGCTCGTCTGTTTCCTCTTTTTTTCTCCACCTCTTCTCTTTTGCTATGTTTTCCAGACAAGCATACATACATATATTAACAATGTAGATTCATTGCCTCCCTTGTCAACCTCTGCCTCCTTGTGTCGGCATCCTCAGTTTCACTTAAAGTGTGAAAGAGCTGTGTGTTTTTTTGGGTCATCTTGAGATGGATCTTAAAGGCAGTAATTGGATGCCTGTGCAGATTCCCCTGCACAGTAGGAGGCTGGTCCATTATCTTTTACCATCGTGAAGTAATATGCTGCCGTCCAGGCTGCCCTCATCATCATTACCCATGCTGTGGATGCCTGGTGATGGAGAGGGAGCAAGAGGACAGGGCATCCATCATATCTGGACTCATCAGTCTTCCTGTTCCAGCCGAGACACCAAACTGTGCTCACTCACACGAGCATCCGCAGCCATAGAGATGAGGAGAAATGAAGGCAGCCGTTTGTATTCACGTATACCGCTCCAATGTATCATTAAACAATACATCATCACCCTGGCCTTCTCTGGCCACTTCTGCTCTCACATGATAAAGTCATCTATCAACATCCTCCGATGAATGTTTTATTTTACCCCTTTCGATTCCATTCCTTCTGTTGCAATGCACATCTTCTCTGCCAGGCAAGTACGATCACCAGAGCCATTTATCAAACACATAGTTAGACTTAGAGACATGAGCACTTACATGCCAGATAATCATGCAAGCTGTTTATCAAAAGAGCACGTACTGTACGCCTTGCTTGAAAGTACCTGATTTCAGTGATCTAATAAGCTTGGCCAATCAGTTCCACTAGTGCTGAGTCGCTGGGCATGCCGCTGCTGTTTTAGTGGAACAGGATAAAACATAGCTTTTTTTTCTCCACATAGCATGAGTCATACTCCACAGTTTACAATAAGGGGCTGATGGATGGACCCCAAGCGAGCAATCCATTAGCATCTACTACAGCTTAGAGGCTGATGATGAAGTGGTAGCACTAATTGAGGCTGCTGCAGTATGCACATGTAGCGTACTACATGTAATTCTAATAAGGACAACAGATCGGGACAAATGGTCACTTAATCCAGAAAACGATTAAAGTACTTGGCGCTGAATGGCTTAACATTTTGCCATCGCAAGATGTAAAAGGAATTCAGAAGGGCTGACACTCATTGTCACTGTGACTGCATGTACGGCAACAAGTAAGGAAAAGAGAGAAGGTGAACTACTGTGCCTTCTCATGACACTGGGAAATACTTTAAAAAAGAACAGAGGTTGAATAGCAAATTATTCCAGTGTCACTCAGCAAGATATACCCTGAAATGCTTTTGTAATTGAAAGGCCTAAAGTGACTGGGGTGGTTTTGTTACCTTTTAAACACATACTTTGTTACACTCACGCAACCTCCCTTCTGTGGTATGTGATTAGAGCTTTAATTTCTGCTGCTGCAGAACCAATTTCTGCAAGGCTTGCTTATTACGGAGGCATCAGAAAAGGATCAGCCACCATTAAGAAAGCAAACCTTCCCACATTATTTTTGAAAGCTCCTCCAGCGGAGAAGTCAAATGACTTGTTTAATGTGTTGTTCTCAGAAGATGACCAACAATGCATTCATGCATTTGTGTAAAAGTGTATCTTTGCCTTGCCCACAGAGAAGAGTAAGGAGCTGTACCCGTTGGAAGCTCTTATATTCTAGTTTCTCTAATTGAATGCTGTGAACCTTCGTCCCCGTCACTGTAGCCCTCTTTGTTCTCCTAACCCTGTCAATTATGGTGAAAATAGTTTGTTCAGCGAGGGATGAAGGGAAGGGCAGGATCCAGACTGACACGTCAATCTCAGAGTGACAGGCTCTGCACACGTCCATATCCCACATCTCTCCATTATTGTTAACATCCCACTCCACACTCTTGCCAAGTTCTATTCATTCTGACTTTAATCCTGGCCCACTGAGGTTTGGGAGGAATGTGTGTATTTGTTTTTAAGTGGTAATGGACTCTACAATGGAGCTGACCTTTGTGCCTGCTGAGAGAGGTCTGTGTCCAGAGGACAGCTAAGCCAAGCTAAGCTGCCAGTATGGATCTCGATCAGAGCCGGGTGAAGAAATCAGACCAGAGATCAGGAGGTCATCCCCCGCAGGCATGGTTGGCTGTCGGGGAAGAACTCTTCATCGATCGGCTGAGTGTGATAGATATTGGGCTGAAATTGAGCACAGTGGCGCAGACAGGGTTGTTTCCTTGCCTTCTAGCCTCTGGGCCCCCACTAAATGGGCAAACAGCAGGGGCACCAGTGACCAGTGAGACATCACAGTACGGGAGCCACTATCAGTCAAAGCACCCACAAGCTCCCTTCCCTGAGCCCCTGCAGCTCTCTCTCGCTTATCTCTGGGTGAACAGAGAGCTGGTCTCATGAACCATACGTACATATAGCTAAGAAACGTCAAGCACTGTAATTCGTAAGCATTCCACTTTTTTTTTTGCTGTATACACCACAATAACTGGGTGGGTCATTAGTCTCACATTGCAAGACCTTCCTCTACAGCACTGCAGAGGAGGTCTGGCTAGTCCACACAACATTCCGGGATGGGAGAAAAACGTGCTCTGGTTTATTGGCATTTCTTTAAAACAATCGTCTTGGGCGGTGCTAAGCACCGGACAGAGCCACGGTGCCTCTGCAAAATAGCCTCGGGAATGAACTTGTTTTGGTGGATCGTGTACGTTCTAAAGGTTGTTTTAGTCGTGCAGCAGACAACTTAGATTAGACAGATAGTTTAGCTAGCTGTCTGGATTTACCCTGCAGAGATCTGAGGAGCAGTTAACCATAGTCCTCATAAATCCACTGGAGTTTAAAATACCAACACAAAGAAAGTGGAAGGTGACGGACATCCGGCCAAAATGAGGGACATTGCACCTAAGCAATCCCGGAAATAAAACCTTGTCGATATAGACTAGTGGGTCATTAATAGGGTTGGGTACCGGACTCTGTACTTTTTTAGTAACCGACCAAATTACGTTGGTACTACCGAAAACCGATTCACTTTAAATCAAACTGTGCCAAATTTTGATGCCCGAGAGCGCATAAGCGCAAGCATACTGTATCTGTCCTCTCTACATGTTGATGAGAGCGGAGCTCCGACACACACACACACACACAGAGCTGTTGTGCGGACGGAGAGTCACGACAATGCCGGTAAAGCGGTTGCAAGTGTGATTACACTTTTCTAAACTCCACCCAGACAGCGTATATAATGGCGAGGTGAAAGTGGTCGCGGTGTGGTAAACGTTAGACTTCCTCTGTGACAAGCAGGCACCACTGTGTTCACTATGCCCTGTTGGCTGACTGACAGGCTGGGGTTGTAGGGCAAGGCAAATTTATTTCTATAGGACATTTTAGCAACAAGGCAATTCAAAATGCTTTACATAAAACATTAAAGAGCAGTTTAAAAAGAGATAGAAATGCAAACAGGCTAAAATAGAATAAGATAAAAATACAAGAATAAAAGATACAGTGCAGTGTAAGAAATTAATAATTATTTGATAATTTGTAGGGACATGTTTGGGAGGGGAGAGGGAGATGGATACACATGAATGATGGATGGATGGATTTACAACTGTGTAATGTGTTATTACAGAGGGAAAGTACAGAAAAAATGTACCGTTGGGTACCGAAACCGAATTCCAGGTACCGGTATCAGTAACGTACAGAGAAAAAAAAAAGTGAACGGTACCCAACCCTGGTCATAAAACACAGCACGTTCAAGCCGCAGAGCAGAGTTCACTTCCCAGGGAAAACAAAGGAATTCCACCCAGGAAATGTGTATTCCTTGGGACTGTTTTTTTCCAAACCAGGATATTTTTCCTAAACTTAACTAGTCGTTTTAGTGCCTAAACTTAACTGTCGTCGCCTCATGATGCTGACTTTCAGCCGGCGATCGCCTAGTTTTGTAGGATATCATACGTATTGGTATGCATACATTATTGTAATATATCATACAGACCCATTCATGAGAATATGTTGCCCTGGTGCCTGACCTTGATTCTTCCAGAGCTAAGCCTTGGCTGTTATTGAAATTCACCAGGGACACCCGCTCCTCCCTCCTGACCCATTGATCTAGATGAATTACAGGTATGGTATTCATTAGAATTGCAGGGGATTTGTCCTACAAACATTAAATATTGTACTTCCAGCTACGTCCAGCCATGTTTTATTCACAAGCTCCTTTTCACAGCATGAGGCGCAATTCATGGCCACTGGACTCCAGAGGGTGGCTCAGTCCCTCCAGCACCAGCCCTCGATAATTCCTAACTTTATCTTCAAAGTACAGACACTAATAAGCCCTCTGACTGTTAATGTACGCATATTATTGGACAGGCGTGTTTATAAGAGATGCCCTGAAGGTGAATGGATGCAGCACAGAGCACTATAATTGCAGTTCATAAACCTATACCACTTCCAGTCACACAAAAAATCTCTTCCTTTGCATTCTGTATGTCTCTACTGAAAATAAAATGTTTAAGTAGACCCTTAGATAGAATCTTTGCATTGTGGAAAATGAATTATACTGTCAATAATCGGTGTAGACTCCCTCAGAATTAGGGACAGTTCATTAGTAGACATGTATTAATATTTGTGGGGAGATTCGTCCTGTCAGCAGCTTGTCACTGTGACAGTTCCCCGCAGTCAAAGTTTACCCGTAAATCATGTGCACTCATAAATAATTTACAGTTGAGAGCATTTTGATATGACTAAAACATCAATACGGTCCATGAACTGTTGTGTGTGTGTGTCCTCTTGCATAAGTGACTAAGCAGCTCAGATGAAGAGTTCTTGAACCGTCATTGGTTGCCCTTCTTTTGAAGTTTGTGAGGGCAACAATACGACATAAATCACTCCAGCACTGAGTCCACTGTAAGTTTATACAGCCCTTTTTTTCCTTCAGGTGCTGTGAGAAGCGACAGGAAGTGACAGTTTTGTCTTTTGATATTCTTTTTATTACCATGCTGCTTTCACAGACACACTGGCCTGCTCATCAAAAGTCAAATTCAGGTGAGACATTCAGAAGTAAAATGCTTTAGTCTTTTATTTCACGCAGTGACACTTGCAGTAAGTCGATGAGTTGAATATTAAAGGTCCCATGGCATGAAAATTTCACTTTATGAGGTTTTTTAACATTAATGTGAGTTCCCCCAGCCTGCCTATGGTCCCCCAGTGGCTAGAAATGGCGATAGGTGTAAACCGAGCCCTGGGTATCCTGCTCTGCTTTTGAGAAAATGAAAGTTCAGATGGGCCGATCTGGAATCTCCTCCTTATGACGTCATAAGGAGCAAGGTTACCTCCCCTTTCTCTGCTTTGCCCGCCCAGAGAATTTGGCCCACCCATGAGAAAGAGAGAGACATCATGGCTTGAAAACAAGCGAAGTATGGCAGTTGGTCAAGGCCACACCCCCACCCTCCACCTTGCCCCCCCTCTTTCCTCCCCAATAGCATTTAATGCTACAGACACAGAAATGGCACATACTAAGGAGAGCTCATTGTGGGATTGGCTCTTTGACTGTAATTCTGCACCATGGCTGAATTTCGGGAAAGAGACTTCAGATACAGTATTAGGGGACCACTAAGGCCTAAATAAAAGCATCCAAAAAGCAGCATGTCATAGGACTTTTAAAGCAAAAGGTTATGCATTTTGCGGAGAAGGCTTTGCTCGTTGAGAGACCTCAAATAATCTGAGCAGCAACCAGGATTCTGTGGAAGAATTAATCCACCCTTAAAGAAATAGTTCGACATTTTTGAAAATGTAGAGTCATCAAACTTGAGGTTGTCAGGCAACCAGCAGAGACTCTAGACTTCCTGCCAAAAAACAATAATGCAAATAATCCCCGTAATACTACAACTTTTCCGTTTCTATACTTTGGTTTTTGTATCAATTGAACAACAACATATAACTTTTTAATTAGCTAGCTTTTAAAGTTCTGGTAGGTAATTTTTGTACAGAGCCTTTGCAGTTTCTACCTGTTGTCAGACTTTATGCTATGCTGAAATAAGATAATTGGCAGCTGACTGTAGCAATGGCCTTCTCATCTAACTCTTAACAAGAAAACAAATAAGTGTATTTCACAAAATATTCTTATAACACACATACACAAACATTATATGAACAATATCAAACAGCTTAGCACATTAGGAGGAGTTTGGGGTGGTGGAGTAGCTGCGGCGGCATCGAACGCGTTGGTGTTAGTGTATCAACAGAGTAATAGGGAGAAGTGTCAGGTCATCATGGCAGCATTATATACTTGCTTGAGTTTGATTGTAAGTTAAGCTGGTAGCCAAGCAGCTGATGAATGAACCAGTGATTGTGAGGCATGAGAGTAGCAGGAATGCCAATTGGCTCATGAAAGTGCAACTTCAGTACTTTTTCTGAACAAATCCTATGCTTCATACTTGGTTACTATGAAACTGTCCTAGGTAGAGCATATTCTACCTAGTATCTAGGTATCTGTCATAAAGGAGTAATTGTTGCAAAATGCATACAGATTGCAAAAAAGAAAAAATTCTTAGAAAGCACTATAGCGAGTTACACTCACAAATGTACCATGGGCCGTAATCGACACCCGGCTATAACAGCAACCATCCGAACAATTCAGCTCCTTCACATATTGCCACTTTTGAGTAGTTGACTTCCACTCTGTACTGGGAATGAAGTGTCCTTTCTATAATGTCTCTTAATTATTGAATGAGGTACCTTGTGTTCCGTGTGATCATCACCATGATCTCCCATTACCTTTCTCCCGACCAGACACAGCCAACAGAAATAAGCAGATCAGAGATCTGACCGGCATGTACCTCCTACCTACCATGGGGCTCTTTTTGTGTCACCTACTGCTGCCACCTTCATCCAGTCTGCCGGGAAGAAGCGAGGAAAAAGGGGAAAAAGGGGAAAAAGGGAAGACCGGAGAGGAACTGGCTCATTGTTGGAGGAGCAAAGAGTAATAGTAAGAGTAGGGAAGTGAGCAAGAGAGAGAGACCCTCATTAAAAGGCAGTGTGTTGGCTTCACAACTAACCCACCACTTCAATGCGCTGTCATGCAGTGATGTATCGCTCTGCATGGTGCTACCAAGGCCTTTATTCCCACTCTCCTCCATGTTTCTTGCTTCTAGCCAATTAAACACCCACTGGAATAGAAGGGAGGAAGTGCCACATTGAGCATTGGACAACGTGGAGAGAGGAGCTGATGAAAGGACATGTCTCTTTTAGTCTGCTTAATAGCTTCAGGACACCGTTTGAGTGGCATTTAATGTCGACAGCGTATAATTCACCATCCCTCGACTCATGTTTCAGTTTCCCTACACGCACGCTTGCTTTATCGCCAAGGGATAGAAATGTTTATCAGAAGTATGAATATTTCATTTAGAGTATTGGCATACTTAAAGGCCCCTTCTATTGCTTTTGCTTAAGAAATGACTTGACACATCATAAAGAGGCTTGTGTCCAATGACAAGTCATTAATCATGGTGGTAAAAGCACCAGATTAGGTTTATAGGTTTTTTATACTACCTGACTTGTGCTTTTGGGTTTATCTGGTAAGCTTGTTGGCTTAAGGACAGCCACAACAATGCGGGGCTGACAGGACACACTAAGCATATACACTGTGTTTACCAGCCTCTCTTCTCTCTGCTGCACTATGAATAATGCAGGCCTTAAAATCCCAAACTCAACACTGTGTCTGACCTGTTCATTTGTTCCGTAGTCAGGATGGCGAGGTCTGAGAATGTGGATGTGTTAGTGCAGGGCAGAAGCAGAGGCTAATCGCAACAGCAGGACGAGCAGCAGCTTCGCTACTTCTCATGCTGCCCATGTCACTCTGGCTGACACCATAAATCTCACTTATTTTCAGATCCAACCGAGACACAGGCAGAAATTACGGCCCAAAGCACATTACCAGCTGGAGCAGTGTGCTGAATTCTAACAGAGAGATCCTTGATAAAGCAGACGGGCAGTTCTCCCACAGATTATTGAACAAAATCTGTTAGACTTGAGGGGGAAGATTGGCTAGTAAGAAAAGCAACACGGGTATCAACGGTTGAGAATCTACAAAGCATGCTGCATGCAAGAAAAAAATATTAATACATGCCTTTGTACAACGCCATTACTGTCATGTTCTTTCTATGTAAAGTGCTATACAAATATTAGCTTTTTTACCTTGTACTGGAGAGTAGGAGAATGTATGTCAATGGGGAGGCACAATGAGGTGAAGGATAAAAAGATGAGACAAGTACTTGATTCACATACGGTATCTCTGTTCTAATCAATGCTCACTTTCACCTATATCTAAAATGCTATATGCAGAAGCCATAGAAAGTACTTCATTCTGACAAGATATGTGTGCATTACTTTCAGATAATTGAACAGTCGCCTCCTCACCATTCTAAATAAATGCTGATAAGTGATAGGTAATTCTTTCATGTGTTACTAGGCAATGGCTTCTTCTACTTCGACTTGGCTGGATTGCCAACCGGCCATAGCGAGCAACTGCCACAGGGCCCCAAGACCCTCGGGGGTCCCAAAGGCTCTAGGAACATTATGTGGTGTATGTTATAATTTGATTCATTGCAAATTAGTTCAGTAGTGAGTTCTGTAAAAGTACAATCTCAACTGGAATAACAGGAGCCTTAATTTGACATCTGCATTATTACATCATCTGATGATCCACCTTGTAGAGGCCCTACACAGGACCCTAAAAGCATTTTTGTCCCAGGCCCCCCTAAAGGGTTAATTTAGCCCTGTCAAAGACAATGTCTAGTGTTTAAGTCAGATAATCCATACATCAATACACTTTAAAAAATAATAATGCACAGGCTGTTAATTTCTGATAATTTCAGTTTGTCGTAGATTATCTCTTAATATATCATTACCACATTTATCTTGAAACAATTGATAATAATTGTGAGCAAATAAGGCCTGTATACAGCAAGCAACAAGAAAGAGGAAGTCATTTGTTGCTGTTGTTGCTATTTTCGGGATTCTGATTGGCTAATGTGGGCTTGAGCTTCTCGTTACACTGCCACCTACAGGTTTGGCGTGGTCTTGACGGCATAGATACACGGGTTCGTGTAAACAAAGACTTTTCTGAAAACTGACAGGTGTGCACAATGTTATTTGTGAAAACGGAGAGGGTGAAATGTCCGTTTATGAAAATAGCCGGCCACGTGTAAACGTAGCCTTAGACCACTTGAATTATAATATGCTGAAAGAATATTATGGAATTTTTGCCCAACGACGCCAAAAATAAAGTGCCTACCACAGTTGTAAGAAACACAAACTACTACATTTGGCACTTTTAATGTTCTAAAATTTAAGGGACATAAAAACAGGTAGGGTGAAGAAGGTACAGAACTAAGGTTAAAAGTTTTGTGAAATTCCCCTTTACGATACTGAGCTTCTTAAATACGAAACCCATTCATCTCCTGCCATATAAAATCGTCAGGTCATTTTTTTCCAGTTTTACAGGCCCAAATTTCATTGTGTCTTCTCCCAGACTTCTTCCAGTAAAATGACTGAGTAACACTGCTGATGTGCACCACTGGTCTCCATTTTATGTTTAATTGCGCTGTCTATGTCTCCGTGTGTGGCCCATTGATGCATCAATGTGGGATCCCGCTGTGGCTTATTACTGCTAGGCCCTGCTCTCTGCTGCTCTCAACCTGCTGGGTCATCTCCAGCTGCTGTAATCTAACATTAGCCTCCACTTTCACCAGGTCCCAACCATTTACCCCATCATGTATTATAGATGACCCTCTGGAAATGGAGGAATCCCAGCAGACAGAATTAATTTACAGCAACTCTCGATTTTAAAGGGAATTGAATCAAAGTCAGAGGCACAGGGAGAGGGGGTTTATATTGCTATATAACACTGTCACAGTCTATAAAATTGTAATGAAAAGCCATTTGAAGAGTAAGTGTTTTTTTTTTAGATTCATTGGTATCTCTTGGCTCAACTAATAATCATTTCACTCCAAAGCTGACTGGTCTCAGTAAATGATGCTTACAAACGACCAGGCTCCTTTCAACCAAACTTAATCCTCTCTTTCTCTTTTTTTTTAATGACTCTGATTCACAAGCTCACAAACACAGGGGGAAGTCTTTAGAAACCGAGTTAACAGGACAGCGTACAAATCTTGTGTACTTCCTTGGTAACAATGGGATACACATGAATGTGGTGACAGGAAGTCAGGCACTGCACATTGGTCCTGTCGGCGTTTGACAGGTTTAACAATATTACTCTAAACAAATGTGACATTTTATTCAACAGGCATCACTCCGGAGTTAGGTTTCTCTCTTAGTAAGACAAATAATTGTAGCTACCTTAATAGAATAGCACTGAAATGTCTTTAGTGCTGGCAAACCTTCAATACAGTGCCCAAAAAAGGTGTCGTTGGGTTCCTGCCCATTAAAATGAAAGAAATCCTAGCAGGGATTTTGTGTAAGATCATTCCCAGTGGCAGAATGAAATAAGCTTACAATGAGATGCCTTTGTCACATTGTGCAATTATCTAAAAAAAGTTATTTCAGGTTCCCAATAGCAAGAAAGCCATGTTCGTCGTACAGTACAAGTATTGAGAAGCACACTTTGACCTCAATGGCTGAGCTGCCAAGGGTTCCACAACTTTTTCAATCCAATGTATATGTGTGACTTCAGAGAGAAAGTTAGCTCAAACTTATCTTAATTGGCCCCAATTATCGTCTGTGACAATAGAAGTGTGTGTGTGTGTGTGTGTGTGTGTGTGTGTGTGTGTGTGTGTGTGTGTGTGTGTGTGTGTGTGTGCGTGTGCGTGTGCGTGTGCGCGTGCGTGTGTAATGAAAGGTTAAGAGTTATGGTCGAAGTGATGAAGCTGTGCTATAGAACTTAAAGATCCCAGGCTGTCTAGACCGCTGAGGTCCCTCACTAATAGAGCCTAGTTAAGTCTGACTGGCCAGTAGGCTTAAATACTAATTTACACAGGACTCAGAGAAGTCTCGCCATCAATTTTATACCATACATTGAATACACTGTATTATTCTGTCAAAATACAGTACAACAATACAAAATACATTAACTACATATTTTACGGTTTACCTTATTATTATAATGTCTGTGCAAAGAGTGCTGTAGCTGTCTCTGCTTTTGACTCTAGTGAAATTCGTGGTTAAGTAATCGTGAAATTGTAAATTAATGTCTTTTATTGATTCAATATAAATATCAATAGAAGGCAGACAGCCAGGCACTTAGCAAAACAGATATTTAATCCCTATGAACCATGGAGTGCTTAAAAGGGGCTTAAAAGTCTTTAATTTGACTTGGTGAAACCTGCAGAAAACCCCTGATATTTATTATCCCTGAATCTACGATGTCCTCTTCGGCCCATCCAACCTCCCTGTGGTCGGATAGATCTCTGCTTTAGGGCATAGGGTTTGCTCGAACTGTTTCACATTGAGGAAAAGAGGCCAAGAATACTGAAGGTAGAAATGGCATTCACTATGAATTCCAAACAAGGCAGTTTTAGATGTAGGACTCTCACCAGGCAATTACAGATGCACAAGAGGAGGGTAATCGCAGTCACCACGGAGACTGTAGAGAGTGCCTTCAAATTGCTGTGGATCCAGCACTGTATGAATAAAAGCTGGACCAACCCGGGGCAGCAACAGAAACACTCAGTGACTTCATATTTTACTGATGATGCGTCTGGGCAAAGAAGCAAATGATTCATGGAAAAATGCGGAATGTAATAATATCCACGCATGAAATGTATTTCTTTAAGCATTCAATTTGTCCCCTGTCGATGATAAAGTAAAAATCTAAATGTTATCTGCCGATCTGTAATTGTGCTGACTAGCCAACCATAATGTAATGCTAATTACTTTCATTAATTAGCTGGCTGAAGAGCGTGGCGGTAAGGAGAAGGTTCTGTATTTATCCCGATAATTGCACTCCCAATAAATACAATAACCCCCAACTAGTTAATGGTTAATATCATATTTAGCAACATAGCTTAGAATGGAATTGGACTTTTTGCCAAAACAGCGCGAAGGTTTAATGCACTCAGCCTGAACATACTGAGAAAATGTGATGTGACAATGGTGAAAGAAAAACATTTTGAGGAGTTTTCAAAGGTGCTACAACTGCCACTGGCAAAAAAAATGCTGCATGTTGCACCTTTAAAAGTAAAGAAAGTCTTTCCAGGAGACCAAAGGTGTACAGTGTCACAATTTAATTGACATAAAACACGTTCTTTTCGCTGCTGTAACACTGTGCCCCGTACAATGTGCCTATCAGCTGCCATCAGTCATTAGCTGTCCACGCAGCAGTGGTTCTGACTTCAGAGCACTTTAGCCAATAATCACTAATTGAGCGCTGATTGTGCAGAGCTTCTTTAGGCCATTTTCAATACTACTTGTTACTTGCACTTTTACTATTTTTTTCTGAGCCAGATCGGCTGTTATTGGCTGAATTAGAGACCTGCCAGGCCTTTGACCATTGCTGTGCTCATCTCTCTCTCTCTCTCTCTCTCTCTCTCTCTCTCTCTCTCTCTCTCTCTCTCTCTCTCTCTCTCTCTCTTCCTGTCTCTAGGACTCTGAGATTTTGAACACCGCTGTGCTGACTGGGAAGACAGTGGCTGTCCCAGTAAAGGTGGTGACCATTGGAATAGATGCCTCCGTCACTGATGTCTCCGAAGCAGTCAAGTGTCGCTCAACAGACGAAGATGTGGTCAAGGTCAGTAAGATTACATTTTTGAAAGAGAAACAAGCCTCTGTAAGTTTGTATGCACATTTTCAGCATAGAAAAACATGATTCTATTTCATACTTACTGACATGACGCTGTCATCCAGGATTCATAGAACCGTAGTTACATCCGTAACTTTCGGTTGATATGCAGAAAATTGCAACAAAGTGCAATGGAAGCCGATTTAGAGGGTAAATCAAGACGTACATGAAGCGTGTGATTTAAACGTCCACTTAGGCTTCGCTGAAGAGACAAAACAAAGCAGCTGGTGAAAACATCAGATCTGTGTTGAGTGATGAGGAGGCTGTACAGTAACTTTCCTCAAATGAATACAGGAAACAAATACCATCATGTTTTTTACGAGGTTTCCACCATTTGAAGTTTGACTGCTGCTCGTCATCGCGTTGTGTCCACTTCTTCAGCAATGGTTTAATGGCAGCCAAACATTTTCATCACCAATGGGAATGCATGTTAATTTGCAATTTTTTTTGCAGATTTTTAGGGAAATTTGGTTAAATTATATTCCTTTGACTGCCTAATATATTACATTAATTCACATTTAATTCAATAAAATACATACAAATGTGTGTAGTCACTTTACCATAATAGACTGCTGGCAGTTTGCAAGTCCATCCTGTTTATTAGAGCAATATTAATTGCAATACCTAGTTAATATCAAATTGAACTGAAAAACAAACAGATATGTGCATTTAATGACCGACACTATGCAGGTATTGTTTTACAGACACTGCATAAGAACTTGTGTGAAAGCAATACTGGGAGTATTAAAAATGTGACAGATGAGAAGATTGTCTATGTTTAGCACATCTATATAAATCCTTCAGAAAGGATAAACTAACAGCTCCAAACAACATGAAAGTGTGTGTTTGATGTGCAGTGACTGTTGGCAGGTTGCTCCTTTATTTTTAGAGCCCCTTTCAAACCCAGGGCACAAAGCACAACAGAGTCAAAAGTCCCTTACAGTGTTATAAAGTTGAGGCCTTTGCTCTCCAACACAATCCCAATGACTCCTAGAAAGAGTCAATGAGATACCCGAGAAAATCTGTCTTTGGTCTGTTTCTAAGTGGCGGAGATGTTGCTCGGTGTAGAAACGGTACCCTGCTGTGCCGATGGCTCCTTCCAATCCTGTTTCCAGTTTGAACCTGTCAACATCAGAGGAGAATTCAGCAAATCAAACTAAAGTAATGTACACCAAAGAGCAATAGTGAAAATCAAAAACTAAAATAGAGGAGGACATCTTGACACATCGATCCACTTCATGATGTCTGATGCGTGAGCTAGGGATGGTTAAGTTCCGGAGGGAAATTATCTTGCATGCTCACTGCTGCTCACTCAGGGAAGTTTTCCTCTAATCATAGCCTGCAATCGCATATGTAAACATGACTAATTCATCTGATTTTGACCCGGGGAATTAGCGAGAAGTAAACACAGAATGACATTAAACCTCAATAATGAATCACTGTGCACATTAAATGATGCTTCTACTCACTGGTGGCCCTATAGATAAAGTTAATTTGAAATAAATACCTCAGGTCACATGCGTTTCCTTTAAACCTCTTTGGGGATTTGTCTTGTTCAAACTAATTTTGTCTGACATTTATAGACTGAAATGAAGTTCTGCCTCCATTATTTTGCATGTGCATGTTGATCTTTCTGGATTAGTAGTTGGGACAGTTCAGTATAGGGCCTAGGCATAAAGCCAGGTTCAAAGCAACAGCTTTATTTGTAGTCATTTCTCAAAAGTATCACATGTCTTACAATTACATTCCAGGATAATGTTAGTGTCCTTTCTCTGACAGAAAGAGTCTTTGGATCAGAATACAATCTGTTTCACTACTGTGATTCTGTTCAGCTTTACAGATTTCACACATAGCTTAAAGCTTGTTTTGTAACTTACTTATGAAATGTAAGTAATTTTTAATCATGAAATGAATGTGATTTATGAAATCAATGTGCTTCAAATTTGTTTGTATCATGTTTGTGTTGTTTGAGTCTGGAATAGAGGATTTAATATACGGTACCAGAATTTTTTTAATTGTAATTAAAAAATAAATAAATAGCTTAAGAACAATTCCAGATACATAACATATTTTGCAATGTGCATCTCAGATCACATTTTCACTCACTATGAACACTACTGCTGTCAATATTAAACGTTTTGCCAAAATACGAAACAATAACGTTGCCGTCAGTGGGCTATTTGCTAGCTCACCACCGCTAACCACCGCTGAGGAAAAATCCAGATCATAGACTGTACCTTAGAATAACGTTACATGAAACTGGTGCTTTAACGTCACCGCTAATTTTACATACAGCTTACAGTAAGGACATTTTTAAAGACTTAAAGCAGCTATAATCTGTTATGGTTTTGGTATTTTGTCTTGTATTCTTGTATTTTTGTTGCCTGGTTTAGTTATTTCTGTATGTTTCCTGTGTTTGTATATTTATTCTATATTTTTCTGTCGTGTAGATTTTCCTCATGTTGTGTATTCCCCGGGTTATGTTCTATTTCCTGTTTTATTTTGATAGTCTGTGTTCGATCTTGTCTTGTCTAGTTTTACTTTCTGTTTTCCCGCCTGGTCTGATTGTCCTGCCCCGCCCTAATGTGCTTCACCTGTTGTATCACCTGTCCCTCGTTTGTTCATTACCTCTTGTATTTAACCCCTGTGTTCCCGTTGTCTCGTGTCAGATCATTTTTGTGTCCTCGTGCCGCCCGTGTGTACCTCTCTGTGTTCTGTCCTGTGGATTTTCCAAGCCTTTGTTCTGCCGTTGTTTTTGCTTTATTAAAATCATTGAGCTCACACCATCTCCTGCCTGCCGTCTCCCTCTGCATTTGGGTCTGCCATCACTCACCATGTCACAATAATCAATATCTTCATATTAACAATGGATCACGTGTGTGTGTGTGTGTGTGTGTGTGTGTGCGTGTGCGTGTGGGTTTGTGTCCCATTGTGAAACCATAAGTCAATGACGTCTCGTTACGTCCTCATTTTAGTAGTTTAACGTGACTCATTTTAGGCCGATCCCTATCAGCTATTCAGCTATTGGAAATTAACCTATTCTGTCATTTAGGTTTTAGTTCTCTCTTACCACTTTTATCAGTGTTGGTTTTTTTTTTTTAATGCTGATAAATAATAAAACCCACGGCCCGCCACCTGCCTAGCATCAAACAGCAAACAGACAATGTTAGCCACTAGCTAACTAGCTAAGTAGCTAAACAGAACATTTTAGACCAGATATTTCCAGTTAAAAAGGGGTTCTCCATGCATTTAAAAAATAGATTTTAAGCAATTCTGGGTCACCATTGGTTTGACATTTTGACAACCTGTTTACTGTATCTAACTTTGTATAAACATATGTTTGTAATATTTTGATATTTGAATTTATTCCTGTGAAGAAGTTCTATTTTGTGTGTGTGTGTGTGTGTGGGTGTGTGTGTGTGTGTGTGTGTGTGTGTGTGTGTGTCCATTTGCAGTGGAGATGATAGGTTTCACTCTGTTTAATTTATTAAAACTTCCCAAGGACTACGATTGGAAATTAGCTATTAGCTAGATCTGGTACAATGCATGTTTTTAGATGAATGTATTTTTGTACATGGTCTTCGATGTACATACATTTAATAATCTGAGTTGATCTAATCTAATCTTCCAGCAGTATGCAGCTGAATCAGGTCACCTCATATCAGCTCGAGGACAGCAAATTCACAAGGGGGAAAAACGTCTGAAGCACACAAATTGATTTTCAGCCTTTAATAGTGCAAACAGACCAACGTTTCAACACTACTGTGTCTTAATCAGAGTCAAAATGGACAAAGACACAAGGCAAACACATATATTGTCAACCATAACCATATAACCAAAAATAGAGCTCAAAGAGAATGCATGTTGAACTCCCTTCTGCCATGTTGACTGAAACATGACTCCAAATAAAAGATTATGTTGCTCTGTATCTGCTGGATGTGTAAATAGGCAACTGTTAGCTAACAACATCACCATATTGACTTAAAAGATGACAATAAGTCAATGTTGTGTTATTGCAGGTTTTAAATTCTGTGAGTTAAATATGAATTTTAAACACATTGTTTCTTCTGTCTGGTTCTCTAAGAAAGAAAGGTCCAAACATTCACTTCATGCTTTTCTGACATAAAGAAAATTCTTTAAATTTTACCTTTGACTCCCGGGACTTTTTGTTGTTGTAGAAAAATGTATTTCAATTGCTCACACACACACACACACACACACACCAGAGATGTTCACAAGTCATTTTTTGGAAGTCCATGTCGAGTCTTAAGTCTTTGAGCTCGAGTCCAAGTCAAGTCTCACGTCTTTGAGGGGCAAGTTCAAGTCAAGTCTCAAGTCTTTTTCCATGAGTCCAAGTCAAGTCTCAAGTCTCTGGCCATCTGATCTGTCCCTAACACTGTATTGTTAAATCTTATGAATTCAAAGCATGTCCTGTAGCTACCATCCATACAGTACAGTATCAAAATCAGTTGTAGGATAACTTTATGGGGTCTACTGTAATGCAATCTGAAGAAACACAAATTAAGAACTCTGTTTCAATTTCATAACCGTATTTTTCAACATTCTGGTATCTGCACCAAAGAATGCATGTTAGTCTGTGTTACTAACTAGCTGTAAAGCCCAACCTCATCATGCATTACCTTTTGCAGTGTTCAAAGTTTAAGGGAAACCTCTATATTGAAAGTTAATACACCAACCATGGTGCAAACATGAGAGAACTGATACTTTCCGTATCTCTATTTAACAACAACTTGGTGAAATATTAACCTAAGTCTGTCACATCATATGGATACAATTATAACGATACAATGTGCCTGTTCCCAGTATTAGCACAAGACTTTGCGATGGTTAGCTTGTTACCTGTGACAATATATGCTAAATGTAACGTCTCTTTCACATTAGCAAGTGACTTACCTATCTGGGTACGTTTTGAGATGCCTGATGAAGTTCAACGTTGTTGATCCAGCATAATGTATCTTGGTGCCACACACATTGCATGTAGCTGTTCACTTACTGCCACTGTTTACAAAGTTATTGAAAGCAAAACTAATGACAAAAGGGACAACTCCGGGAGGACTTGGTGTCGCCATCGTTAATACATTTTTTGATATGTGAGTGCACGCACATAGGCATAGCGCATGCGTTACATTGCACATTATGGCAAAGAGCAGGGGACATGCAGCTCGTCATATACGTTTCCCCAATGTATATGTGCCAATAAAAGAAAATAGAAATACATGAATGAATTTAGATTTAAAAAGCAATAATTGCATGAAAACAGGATGTTGACGAGTCCGAGTCAAGTCTGAACACACACACACAAAGAACATCAGCAGCACAAACAAAGAGCAGTCTCTTCTAACCACTGCTTCCACGGAGCATGGCTGTTAGAATATATACAGACCTTCCCCTTGCATTGACGTGAGTGCTGTAGCTTATGCAGAAGAGTCTGATCGGCTTAATTGCTTCTGTCAAGCCAACTCTGTGCACAAGCACGAGACAGGCTCACCCCACCTTCCTGCTCACTACTCCCATCGCTCATATCTGCCGTGGATTGTATCTGTCTGGTGAGTTGTTAATTTCCTGGGCTAGATCCAGAGACAGCCTTAATGTCATCTCTAAGTATTCTCCCGTTAGCTGCCTAATGCATCTGATTAATGTGGCAGTGGATCCTCCTGGACGTTTATGAGACTTTGTGAATCAGAATGATGGAGAGTGTGTAATTCACAGAGACAGTCCCACTCTCAGTCTGCCGCAACATACATATTGATTTGGAGCTATTTCGGCCAATCATACAGCACAGCAGGAAGGTGTAATGTGTTGGGAAGGCTGGGTGTCAGTTGTAATGTTTGCCATAATTGTTTCTTCTTTGATTGTTTGGGAATGGATCAAAGAAATGCCAGCAGGCAGTTTATTTGCCTGTCATGGGACATACTTTAGCAGAAGTGTATGTTAATAAAACCTAAAGTTATTAACATGCCCTTTACTATAAATAACGGCAGACTGACTCCTTACCGCTTTTTGTGAATGTGGCAAACAAAAGACTAGGATAAACGTATTTGTTAGCAGCACATCCATTTTATTAATCATTCATTTAATAATAATAATAATAATAATAATACTAATAATAATAATTAGAACTGCAAGCAATTATGACGGGGTCCAAGCCACCGATGCCAGTCGCCACCGATGCCAGTCGCCCCCGACGCCCCGAGGAGCGTGCGCAAGCGGAACCCAAAGCCTGGCGGTGGGGAGGCAAACGTCAGTAAATGTTGAGAGGTGTGAGCCGCGAGGTCTGCGGTACATTGCCGTTGCAAATATA
The DNA here is from genome assembly GCA_023566125.1 of Zingel zingel. Classification (NCBI taxonomy): domain Eukaryota; kingdom Metazoa; phylum Chordata; class Actinopteri; order Perciformes; family Percidae; genus Zingel; species Zingel zingel. Next base: position 42,114,493 of record CM042314.1, read on the forward strand.
GTGGTTAACAGTTCTTCTCCATGCATATACAGACTACCTTTAACAATTCTCTACAATAAACAAACTTCTTAACCCCCCTGACCACAGGGGACAGCAGAGAGAAATGAGAGAGTGACTGAGAGGGTGGAGGGGGGGAGGCAGGTGTGGTGGTTGAAGGGGCAGGGGAGGTGGTCAAGTTGTTGTAAATGGTGTCATAGGGGACGATTTATGTTTTCCTCCGTGGGTGCTCACAGGCGCACGTCCTTTAAAAAAAAAAAAAAAGTATTGAAAAATTGTTTGCATTTCAGAACCTTAGGAAATGGACAGCGGCCGACACAAACACATACACTTTTTAACTCGATAATAAAGCCATAAAGTAGGCTTTCAACTCAGGACAACGCCACTTCTCACAAATACAGATAGGATTGGAGATGAAAAGTTTAACTGACACGTAACCGTGATCAGCTTCGTGGGAAATTAAGAATCAATGCCACCGACATCACCAATCACACTATGACAGATGCTCCACTTAGCACCAACTGCAATGTTTAATTTTAAATTAATGTAGTCTACTGGGAGTCTGGCACACGTGGGTGCTCAGTATTTTCCGGAGCACCCACAGTATCGGCACCTATGAATGGTGTTGATTTTTGATGGAAAAAGTGAGAGAAAAGAGTTGCATTTGTCCACTGTGAAGGTTGTAGAAACTTTGTCAGGTGGGTTAAAGGACAATTCCGGCGCAAAACAAGCCTAGGGGTTATTAACAGATGTGTACCCACTCTGTCGCTCTCTGGGACATGTTTTCATGCTAATCGAATGAGTTTTTAAAAGTTTGGCTCAAAATATCACCAAACTTCAACGGTAGCATAATGAGGGTCCCTAAATGTTAACCGAAGCATTGAGAACTTTGTAAGTGTACAGACAGTTTATTGAAAAGATAGATTATAAGGACACTCGCGTTCATGTTTACATGCCGCCGCCGTCTTGAAAACCAGTCATGACTTACAGCTGGCGATGCAAACTAAAATCAAAAGCAATTTGCTCAATATATCTGAAATAATCGCACTCTGCATAACTTGTCTAGTGTACTTACTCAGTCGATAACTGTCCATCTGGTCCCTGCGGTCTGGGTCGCCGAAAAAGTTTCAAGTCCAGCCCTGTTCATCAGAGAGGGGAAATCTTCAGACTGTACAAAACTCTGCGTCTCTTGGGTGTCGCGACGCAACAGGTCCCACTCCGTGCAACACAGACACTCCTGTTCGGTGGCCATAGCTTCACAATGTCCGCAGGTACACCACCAGTTTCCCCAAGTACGAGGCTGTGTTACGGCATTGACTACCGGTAGCTCTCTCTCTCTCTCGTAGCCCTTTCACAGAGCTCCCGCAGCTCTTCGTTCAATAAACTGTTTGTACACTTAAAAAGTTCTCAATGCTTCGGTTAACAAGTAGGGACCCTCACTATGCTACCGTTGAAGTTTGGTGATATTTTGAGCCTTTTTAGTGGTATAAATAGCGATTTGTTTTTACGTTCCCTGTGCCCTGAATACTAGCGTTGTAAGCTAATCGGTGGTCCGCGCTAGCTTCTTGCAAGCTAAAAACTAATTCGATTAGCATGAAAACATGTCCCAGAGAGCGAAAGAGTGGGTACACATCTGTTAATAACCCCTAGGTTCGTTTTGCGCCGGAATTGTCCTTTAAGAAGTTTGTTTATTGTAGAAAACCAGGGGAGCACGCAAAAGCAAAAACCAAAACATAACGGTAGGAAGTAAACATCAGTAAATAGTAAGTCAGATCAGTAAGTGCGAGCTGCAAGGTCTGTGGTACATTCCCATTGCAAATATTCCATTAACATTGATCTTGATCGTCCACGTTGATTATAGCGCCCCCTAATGGCCGAATTAGGCCAAATTTGGTCCAGAGCCTCAGAACGGCATGCCGAAGGAGCATCACAAGTTTTGTGTTGATTGCATTTATTGTGGCAGAGATATTGCAATTGCAAATTTCCCATTTAAATGCATTGACTTATTGGCCAAAACAAATAAACGTTGCTTATAGCGCCCCCAAATGCCGATCTTTGCCAAATTTGGTACAGAGCATTGTAGTGGGATGTTGAACAATGATCTCAAGTTCTTAGTTCCAGTAACTTTGGTCAGGTCCATCGGTAGATGCTATATACCAGGTTTCGTGCAGATCAGTCGCACAGCCTAGGACAAGTTCGAAAAAGTTGGTTTTGCGCATTGCACGATATTGCGAAAAAACTTTTAAGCAGAAATGGGCTTGGCCTATATTATGTGATTCAGCCTGATTCAAGGAACACGTGGATGTAAGGTTTTCTAATGGGCAATGTGTAATGTGGGAGTTAAAGGCAAAAAAACATTATAGCGCCACCTAGTGGTCTACATGTGTAATTTTTGGTAGGTGGTTTTGATTTTTGTCCATCTACCCTGTAAATTTAAAGTTGTTCGCATTAGTTTAAGTGGTGAATCTAGACTTGGGTCCCATAGGCCACGCCCACCTCAGTACCCCACTCTAGGGTTGGCCTCAGGAGTGGCCCTAGATGGTACCCATCAAATTTTGTAAAAATCGGATGAGCCGTTCATTGGCTATAAACTTTTTGTACTTGCTGCACCCCCTAGTGACCAATTTTTGTAAAATGCATGGGCGACCTCCAGAGGGTCATGGCAAACAAGAGTCTAAAGTTGGGCGTTGATAGCATTTATTTTGGCCGAGATATGGCAAAGTTGGTGTTTTCATAATTAGCTACACAAATTTGTTTGTGCGTAATATGCGCAATTTTTATTCTATAAAAATTCTTTTAATAATTTTTGTCAGGTCCATCTGGAGATGCTGCCTGTCAAGTTTTCTGCCAATCGGTCGACCGGTCTAGGAGGAGATCGAAAAAGTAGGTTTTTGATAAATCGTGATATTTCACGCATAAAAGTCTACGCGGAAATGGAAATCAGGAGATTCAGCTGGATCCAGGGAACGTGTGGATATATGGTTTTTGAATGTCAGTTGTACGGTGTGGAAGTTATAGGGCCAAAAGCATTTTTTCTGCTATAGTGCCACCTAGTGGTGGAAGTGGGTCAATTGCCTGAGGTACTTGTGGAGTTTTGGACCAGTCCTGAAATGGTAACCCCTCACCATGGCGGAGAAGAAAAATAATAATATGAATATGGAGGAAAATAATCCTTAGAAAAACAATAGGGTTCCACAGCCCTGCTGTGCGAACGGCGTAGCTTTTGCTACCGCTGGGTTCTTCCAGACTCGGGATTGGACCCCTAATAATAATAATAATAATAATAATAATAACTTTATTTGTATAGCACCTTTAAAAAAAATAGTTTACAAAGTGCTTTGACAGAAGAAACAAAAGCACATCAAATCAATACACATATACAGTATGTACACAGAATTGTAATAGTGAAAAAGAAAAGATGGGGCAGTTTTAAAGGGCAGAAAAAAATCAATATTCAATAAACATAATGAAATTAAAAGTTTTTAGGGCAAAAAGACAGACAGGATAGACAGAAAAGAGATAAGAAAGACAATAAGAAAGACAATCTAAGTCTATAAAATGTGTTTTAAGTAGGAGTTAAAAGAAAGAAGTATCACTGTCGGATATGGTCAATGAGCCATACGTGGAGCCCAATCAGGTGTGTGACGAGCCTGCGAGCTAATGCTCGTGCGGACAGGTTGCAGGGCCCCATCTTGTGAGAGAAGTCGGAGACGAAACCGGCTGTCAAAGGTACTTCAGTATCAGCCGAATGAGTGCAGCGAGAAAGAAAGAGCCGAACAATTGAGGGCTGATAAGGAGCAAGGACTCCTCTGACATCTTTATCAGTTCAAACACACTCTCACACTGGGAGCCCAATCTGCTCCATGACTGACTGTAGCCAGGGGAACGCCAAATGTTTAAAAGCTTCATTAAACAACTCTGTCAGTCCCTGTTACATTGCAGTGTCATGCAGCATTAGTTCAAGAGCAAGGCACTGCTATGTATGCTCTGTACTCTTTATGTGCTGAAATAAACACAGAGCAAATATCCATTGATCCTGCGTGCGTCCACTTGAGAATGCAGGGCTTGTGCAATCCTTAACAGACGTTATCTGATGGTTGGCTGTAGCCTTGAAGGATGCCCTGCAGCTTGCTTTTCAGCTTTCTCACGGGGGTTTCCAGATATTCTTGTCTGGTGCTCAGACATAAAGTCCACTGCTTTTGTAAGCTTATATTGGTTGGAAATGTTTTTTGTACTATTTAAAAATTGTACAAAGTGGTAAAGTCGAACTAAATTGCATTTCAAATAAGTGTAAATATCCTTGAAGTTTTATTTATTTTTCAGATCTAGTGTTCTGCAGGGGGGGCGTGGAATTGAGTGGAGTGAAAATGTCCTTTTACTGGTAACTTGATTATTGTAATATCTTTGGGGAAAATAATTCACTTTAATTCCAACATCTTCACAGCCAGTTAACTAGCTGGGAGGCAGACGTTGTTAGCCGTTAGGTCCCATCTTTGATTTTAGAATTCGCTACACTTCTTTCTGACTCCGTATGTAACTCCTTGACAACATAAGTAACATTAGAAGTGTTAAGATTAAGAGTGAGCGGGAGCTGACGGTGACTCAGCACGTCTAGTTTATTAGCAGACGGGAGTAATTAGCCTTACATCCTCCTAAATGTAGAATGCTATAAAGGGACAAATGTCCTCAATCACTAACAGGACATAACCAACACTATGTAGGCTTGTTGAAAAAGAGGAAAGAAAATATATTTTTCAATATACTGGCCCTCAGATCTCGTCAACCACTGGAGAAACAAAAGCAAAGAAAGAAATTTGCCCAACGGAGACTCGAGGTGTTTCATCTGACTTTCAAATTGAGAAAAACTGGTGCTTTTCAAAGTGGAGTAGGCACCTCGATTTATTGATGAACTGTGGAAGTACTCTTTAATATTACGCATATATTGAGGGAATGAAAGCAAACCTTCAGTTTAATATGTTGCTGCAACCTGATCTCACAGAATTCTGTGAAATGAACACGGCCCCTTAAGTTAAGGGAAAGGTCGTGGGTGGGCTTGCGTTTCCATGACAAAGGGAAAGAAGAACGGGACGGTTGGGTTTAGGAAAAGAAGAACGGGACGGTTGGGTTTAGGACAAGAAGAACGGGACGGTTGGGTTTAGGAAAAGAAGAAAGCGACAGTTTAGGAAAAGTGACACGCGGGACACGATCCCCGGTCTCCTGGGTGAAAGTCCTGTGTTGTTTGACCCATCCACCACCCCAACCAACCTCTGCGGATTTTCGGGCTTTCGTACTACTCGCTACCATAGTCGCTCTTAATGCTACATCATCTTCTAATTGACTTTTCATTGACATTGTTTTCCGTGATGGCCACACGGAATTCTCACACATTCCGTGCCACCACCACGTAATGCGGTGTTAACAGTTTGTGATCATTTTATGGAATTCTGTGAGACCAGGCTGTGTGTGTCCATATATATATATATATATATATATATATATATATATATACTTGCATCATAGACAGTTTGCACATGATGTCTTGGATGTGATACCACACACTGGTTCTCTAGGAATGCCATTAGTTCTAGTCAGTGGTGGAATGTAACGAAGTACAAATACTTCGTTACTGTACTTAAGTACATTTTTCACGTATCTGTACTTTACTTAAGTACAATCAATATTGCATACTTTTGACTTTTACTTTGTTACATTTTGCAGCAATTATCTATACTTTCTACTCCACTACATTTCTACAACGTTCCGTTACATTTTCTGATCAGTTTTTCCCCCTGACAAAACGTCTTCCTGACCATCACACGTTTGCAGTCTGCAGGGAAGCCTTCAGCAGCGGCCGTCCAGCTCCCGGTGCCGCTCGTAATATTACGAATCCAACTATGACCACGCCAAGACCCGCCCTTCAATAGCATTTATTGGCCAGGCGCGTACCACTCCCGGTACTACCGCTGCTCCTGTTACTGCTGCTGCTCCCGATACTCTGCTTGGTCATATGTGAAGCATCTGTTCACATAGGGTTAATATACAACCCGTATATCTATCTTAAAAACACTCCCGGTCCTCCTCAGCTGTGAAGCCACATACTTGTTGTCAGAATGTAAACTGGGCCATAGATGGTAAGCACAATTAAATTAACCTAAGACTAACTTAATTAAAATGCCACAGCCCATACTGTTTTTTTTATTATTATTATTAGAATATAGACATTAAGAGAATAAATCTTTGCAAGTACTTTTACTTTTAATACTTAAAGTACATTTAAAATCAGGTACTTTTTACTTTTACTTAAGTAGGGTTTTCATTGTTGTACTTTTACTTTTACTAAAGTAAATATATCTCTGGTTATTTGTACTTTTACTTAAGTACTGAGATTCAGTACTTCTTCCACCATTGGTTCTAGTACACAGTCCACATGAGGCTACAGAGTGTCAAATCAATGCAGCAAATCTCCAAATATTTGCTTTTGTTTTGAAAAAAAAAAAAAAGCCAATTTTAGTTTCCACACAAAGTCTCCTCTGCTGGCTTCACACTAGAGTGAATGTGTAGCGGAGGGACTGCGGGACCTCACACAAAGCTATGGAATCTGTCACACATAAAGTTTTCTTCCTGGTCACAGAGGCTATCCTGCTGCAGCTTCATGATTAATGGCTGTTTATGGTTTTATCTCACTGTGGAGAAATAACTTGGAAGTAGAAAAAAAGACATTTCCCCAGACCATCTAATTCCATCTGGTTCCACCCATAGTAGTCTGCTATATGATGGGATCAATGCCCAGAAAAAAAACAGGGTATCTCTTTTTAAGACATACTGATTAATAACCTTGTGTGTGTGTGTGTGTGTGTGTGTGTGTGTGTGTGTGTGTGTGTGTGTGTGTGTGTGTGTGTGTGTGTGTGTGTGTGTGTGTGTGTGTGTGTGTGTGTGTGTGTGTGTCTGTTGTGCTCGCATGGCCATATCATAAGGCTTTTAAAGAGACAGAAAGAGAGAGGATTCTGGGCATTAATCAAACGCTGGTTCGAGTAAAGAAAGAAGCTTGGGGTGTTGGGCAGCTTCAAAGATAGTGAGCCAAAGCGACAAAGAGTTGTGTCTTACGATAGCACAAATCCTCCAAACTCAGTCCTTTTGTAACGCAATTCATGAAACAGATGGCGTTGAGTTTGGTTTTATCAAGACTGCTCTCCTCTTACTAGTTTCCATCTGTTTGTTCCTCTCTTAGCTGTAGGCAGAACTATAATAGAAGAGCAGACCACGACCTGTTTTCCCTCAGGTTCAAAGATGTCCACGCTGTCCTCCCTCCCTCTTTTCCAGAGTGTGGAGCAGATACAGGACCTTTGATCTTGTTCAAAGTAGTTACAGGAATACTGCATCAGTGGGGAGCTAAGGAGTGTAAACCTTATAATCAACTTGGAGAGCCCGGTCTACAGTGCATGCTGTACAGTATATTGCACTGTGTAATTCACTGTGTAGTCATCTAGTGCACACCATCAGAAGAGCTCGACTTAAATGCCAACCCTCTTAATCCTTCCCTCTCTTCTCACGCAGGTGTCAGAGAGGTGCGACTATGTTTTCGTGAATGGCAAGGAGATGAAGGGCAAGGTGAAGATGATGGTGAACTTCACCTACGGGTACCTGGGCGCACAGCTGGAGCTCAACGTGTGGATCCCCCGACTCCCCCTCCAGATTGAGGTGTCAGACACGGAGCTGAGCCAGATCAAAGGGTGGAGGGTACCCATCATGGCCGCCAGTCAGAGGTACAGCACTGCATGCGTCTGTGTGTTCCGCTCTCATATTTACCACACATTTTTAATCTACAGTATGAATCTTCCTCATTAACAGACTCAATGATGAAGTATTGTGTAGCGTATACGTCATTTCTCTGAATTAGATTAATCCAGAGAAGTAGAAATAATAGGAAGGTATTTGTTTGACTCACTGGACAGACTATAAGTTGGCTCAGCTTCTACTTTACGTTTACTTGGTTTTTTCTTTTTGTATAACATTCTGCTCATTTTATCACTTCAATTGTTTTGTGTCATCAGCTGTGTAATTCAAGCACGTTTTCCAATTATCCAATGAGACAGCATCATGCTGTAAATTTTAATTTGAGTGGATCCAAGTTAGATTTAAAAATGCACTCTGTTGAGTTTTTTCATTCTCCTATAATAGTAATGTGCATATTGGCATCCCACCATGCACATCACACAACACAACAACAACAAACTTATAATAAACCTTTAACATGCTGAACCTCAATGTGACATAGGGCTCTGGCTATTATTTGTATTGCTTTGTTTGATTGTTTAATGCCACATGTGGACCACATGGTCCTATTGAAGGCCCAGGATCCAGTTTGCCACTGCATCCCATAAATGCTCACAATCAGAGCCCTTTCTCTACTTTTGCAGCAGCACTAGTTTCATTTAAAAGGCCTTTATTCCGGGTGATATACGATCTCAATCATGGCAGCCTGAGATAAAATAATGATGAGATGTGTGACTGAACACCACTCCACCTGTCTTCTGCCGACAGTTCTTTGGCCGATAGCAAAATGGCTGACCTGTGCAATACAGCTTTCAGTCATTAACGACTACCTTAAGGTGGCCTGTCATTTTGCCTTTTAGTCGTCAGTAGAACAGCACATTATTAGAGCTGCCTGGAGGTCAGACCTCTCCCCTGGGGCCTCTGCAACTGTTGAAATCCATCAATTGATGGAGCAACTATCAGCCTACCTGCAGTAATTACTTCTGGAAATGCGATGAGGTTGGACTCGGACTTCCAGAATAAGAGGGGAGCAGGGATAATTAGAGTAGCCACACTGGTGCATGGGGTCCACACACCAGTGTGGCTACTCTAATTATCCCTGCTCTCCTCTTATTCTGAGTGACAGAGGTACAGCATTCGACAAAAGCCACAGCTTGTCCAGGACGGTGCTTCCCCAGTTGTGCAGTGGTACGCCTTTATCAGCGGGGACAACAGAGTTGCGTTGTCGTTGTTGACACCGGCACCGTTGCTGATGGGCAGCAGAGAGCTTTGTTCCTTCCTGTCTTACACTCGCCTCTGTTTATCAGCGGATAACAGGCGTGGCGGTGCAAGTATACCCGGTGAGAATGGGCATCCGTCCACTGCCCATAAGCTCGAAAAGAACTACTGGGCGACAATAGCAAGTGGCGGGACCTTCCTCTATCAACCAGGCTAGCAAGTTGGTGTCACACTGGCTGTGGAGGGAGTGAGGGAGGGGAGAGAGAGAAATGAGAGATAAAGAGATATCAGGCCTGAAGGCTGGATAGTTGCAAAAGCCTCCTCATACAGTTTTTGACTGGCACTTCCTGTATGGCTCACCTCTTCCCTCCCTAAGCCCTGTCAAAACAGGGACAAGAAAAGCCTTCGCAGACAGAAATCCTAAATGTAGGCGTAGCACTCAGGCATGCACCACTCATTTAACGTGTCTTTCAAGATATGTATATTAGAGATTCCTTTTTTCCCTCTTGTACCTTTTAATACTCAATTTTGAATGTTGTTTTTGTACTGAGTCGGCTGAAACTGTGTGTACCGAGTGTTGTCTTTCCACAGTAAAACAAACTTGAATTCCCTACAAAATTGAAAAAAAAACTGTAGAGCGTTGTCAGATAGAGCTGTATCTGTATATATAGAAGCAGCACTGCCTATTGACATTAGTCATGTTACTGTAGCAGAAAATAAACAAAAATAAGCAAGACACACAAACACATTAATATGCAGCATCTCCTGTGAAGTCAGAAGTGAGCTTGAAAGTGAATGAGGCGGAAAGAAAAATTGCTTTGTGAAGCAGGTTGTTCTCTGCGCTGAGTGTGATTTGTTTATTAGATTAACCTTAGATTGGATTTTGAGATGGCTGCACAAGCACTGGCGTATTAGATTTATACAGGAGCTAAAATGCTTGGACTTCACCATCAGCTTGTTTACTGCTGAATCCTTTACATCTAACTAACACCTGCATGTATACATGTCCTTATGGATATACAGTGTAAACGCTGATTCGGTCATGTCAGTACAAACTCACGTAACATCAATGCCATGTGTCAACTCATTGGCCATGAATGTCAAATAAAAAAATGTGTTAGGCTCAAAAACGCTCACAATATGATTCAAAAGGATTTAACCAAAGCAGTCAGCAGTGAGAAACTTTCAATTACTGCCGTTGGAATAATTGGAAGATGGTGACTGGAATCATTGGCAGATGGTTTCCTCCTCTGCTTATAATATGTAAATGAGTGGGGAGAGAGTGGGGAGACAGGGATGTAGGAAAGGAGAAGAGAAATGTTAAAGAAAAAAATGTAATACAAAATGGATTTTTAAACACAAATTCATGAGTCACCAACCTTGTTAGTCAGGTGTATCTGAGGAAGTGCTACATTTTATGCAGAAGGTCGTTCTTTTGTTTATATGTGAATTCGAAGGCTGGCCTTTAATTAGCGATTGTGGACTGAGGTAACCCAGGGAGGAAGTTCCATGCATTTCATAAAATGAAGATATTATTGACCAGAAGGACTCAAATAACCCCATCCTCGCCGGGGAGCTTGGTGCGTGATCCATTTCTTTGTGGAAAATGACATACAAATCACAAGTGGAGGCATTAGCATTCATGAATATGCATTAAATGTGTAATCTAGGGTGTGCTTAGGCACAACTGATCTGCTATTTTAATCTAGTGTTACAAGCGTTTCTAAAATAGAAAATGAAACATTTAAAATACAATTCAAAATACAAAGATATTCATCCAAGTCTGGTATAGTCTTCCTGTAGTCTGCTCTTAAAACTACAATAAATCTGACCGTGTTCTTACTGTAATCATGAAGTTGAATTTCTTTCCGTTCCCATCTGGACCACGTTGATCTGGTGCCGAATCTGATCCTCCAGCAACCCTGACCCCATGGCAGCTCGCCCATGCTAGCATTATAGCACAGTATTAAAGAAAATATAAAGATTTTGTCAATCAACTTTTTACTATTAGTAATGGGATCCTACATGGTCACACTATTTTCTGCTTATTTCACATTTGAGATTCCTGTTTTCCTTTTCTCTCTTGGCTCTTCTCACTGGTTTGAAGTGGGCGGGCGGGACTTAGTTAGAAACATATTTCTGTGCACCAATTAGCATTTCATATTTGAATCAAAATCTGATGAATGGGTTGTTTGGTCACTGTTTCTGATCAAACCACACTCACACAGTCCTGATGAAGCACATTATCTGTGTTTATTTTAAATTTGATTGTTGCTTATTCAGACATGAATATCGAATGTTACAGCGCAATATGATATGAAGTTGTCGGGCTTACACGACATAATAATAGTAGTATGAGTGTGTCCGAAACACATTTACGGTTTGAATCGGAGGTGTTGTCTCATGGCTGGATCACTTGTTGAATCGCAAAGGTTTTCTTACCAACAATATCTACAGTGAAATCCTTTTCTCTGTCATTCAGTTATATGTGAAAGCTGTCCAGTCAGCGGTTATAAGCCCTTAACTCCAAATCTCACTGTACTCTCAGCTTTTCTCTGGTGCGTGCAGCTAACATCTTTATTCCCACGGCGTCGCGTGCAGCCAGATTTCTCAGGGGATTCAGACAGAAAAGAGACCAGCAGAGCGGATAATCGCGAGAAAAACAGTTTAAGAGATTAATTTATTTTCTTCTCCCCTTCATCATGATCACAACCTTTGCTCGTGTGGGTGTGGGTGATAGAAAGAGAGAGACAAGTCTACAGTGCACTATATGACTAGTAGTTGTGTTGACAAGGCACTTTTCCTGTTTGAAATTGTCCCAACTGTGCCCCAATGTAAGGCTGAAGAGCTGTAACAGCATTTATATTCTCCCAGATCAACCGTTCAAACATTGCTTTCTCAACATCTTATCGTGCTTCATCTGTTGTTTGTTGAAGCAAAAGTTATGGGCAAAATCTAATGATATTGAAGCTATATTGTTACCATTTAAACCCAGTTTGTCATACTCAAGGCAATTTTCCTGGTGTGAAAGAGCTGAGCCTCTGTTGGCTGATTTGTTGCCTAAAGTAATCAAATTAGATTTGCAAGCAACAGAGCAATAAGGGAAGCTATTAAGTAAAGCAGTAAGGAGGTGTATGCACATTCACAACCCTTGACCAGGTGCTCCGCAATGGTGAAGGAGAGATAGTGAGAAAGAAAAATTATAGCCATACGCTGGAGTGATTCTCCCTGTGTGGTTTAATCCACAACATTGCATAGTTACTTGATGTCCGTCGGCTAAACATCCGTGTCTGTGTGTGTGTGTGTATGTGTGTGTGTGTGTGTGTGTGTGTGTGTGTGTGTGTGTGTGTGCGTGTTTGACAGAGATCAGTTGAAGTTAAATGCTGCGTAAAATACCACAAACCATACATCAATGCAGAATGCAGAGCTGACACTTTTTCTTCTATTAAAGTGCTCATATTATGCTTTTTGGCTTTTTCCCTTTCCTTTATTGTGTTATATATCTTTTTGTGCACGTTATAGGTTTACAAAGTGAAAAAGCCCAAAGTCCACCCCAAAGGGACTTACCATCTTTCAGAGAAAACACTGTTCACAAACTGCTCCAAACAGCTCTATTGTAGTCCAGCCTTTACTTCCGTGACGAACGTGCGTCACTATGTAACACGTTATAATGCTCACCTAGCTGCTAGCGTGGCATGCCCTCATACTCTGCTTCTGACTGGCTAGTAGTCCTTACCTAGGTACTGCGCATGTGCGACTCCCAACAAAGATGGAATAGAAGTGAGATGTCTCACTCTGTAGCTAAAACAGAGAGCTCAACACACAGGGTGAAAAGAGGAGCAGCAGCAATGTGCAGTACAACAAAAATATGGTGTTTTTAAAAAAATCTAAACCACATAAACCTATTCTGTTACAACCTCTAAATACAATTATGAGCCTGAAAATGTGCGTAATATGAGCACTTTAAAGGTGCAATATGTAATACTGACAGCTATTGTTTAAGGTGCCCATATTATGAAAAAAAAACACTTTTTCTGGGATTTGGCGTGTTATTTTGTGTCTCTGGTGCTTCCACACATACAAACTTTGAAAAAAAAACATCCATGCTGTTTTGAGTGAGATACGGTTTCTGAATGTAACCAGCCTTCAGTCTGAGCTGGTCAAAATCTGCACGGCTTTCTACGACACTAGCCGAAACGAGGGGCCCAGGGGGCTAACCGTTAGCATGCTAGCTCGTTCTCAATGGCAAAACACTGCTACAACACACACAAATTCACCCTAATCTACAAAATAAATTGTATAGAACTACTTACATGTCCCTGTTCTGCAGGTATTCCACGCAAAGTTGGAAGTGCGCCCTCGTTTAGAAGAAGTCTTGCGGCTAATCCTGCCTTGTACTGACCGAAGTTGGAGAAACAGCTAGCTAGCGCATGTAATCCTTACCTAGCTACTGCGCATGTGCGACTGACAACAAAGATCTTACAGAACTTGAGAGGTCTCACTCTGTAGCTAAAACAGAGACCTGAATACAGGTTAAAAAGAGGAGCAGCAGCAATGAGCAGTACAACAAAAATATGGTGTTTTTTTGAAAATTAAACCATGTAAACCTATTCTGATACTCTCTCAAATTACAATTATGAACCTGAAAATGAGCATAATATGGCCACTTTAAAATAGGTGCTGTAGTACAAATTCAAAACACTGGAGAGAGTCGTCTCCCCCGCCCCCTCCTCCCCAGACTCAGAGTTCACATTGGTTGCCAGGCTGAGACCGGAGCATCCAACAATGTTGCTAGATGCTTGTCTCACATAGCCAGATATTACTCCACAGCACAGCGGAGTAGCTAACGTTAGATGCTGGCTATATTGACAGTCATCAAAGCCCGTGCTCTGGAGCTCTGTACCCAACTGACAGACACACTTTTTCGGCTTGGAATTACAGTAGGAACAGCTAAAAAAAAACACAACCTCGCCGGGTAGAATCTATCTCTGTTGATCCCGTTTGTTTGTTTGCTGCTTTCATGGCTGTACTAACGTTACAGCTGTAGCGTGCTGGGTATACATTTTTACAGCTATATCTGGCAACCCAGCCTGGCTGTCAAACTGGGCAGTTGATACCAACACACAGGCCACAACACAAACAGCAATTCCGTCACGGAACGGAAATTTCAAAAGGAGAAAATACTGGCATTAGCATTGTTGTTACAGTAAATATATTACATATTGGACCTTTAAGTATACTAAATGTATTTACTTTTGTTGTGACTATTGTCTATTAATATACTATTGTTATATTCCATTCTGTGAAAATTGAAAAAAGCTTCTCTCATCTGTTTTAATTGGTACCATAAATTGTTACACACATAAATAGTTTCCCTTCTTTAAGATGTATCTGCGTGAACCTACCTTGAACCAATCCTCCTTTCTTATCTACTGTGCATCATCGAAGTGAATGGAGCGATTGATAGAAAATGTATATATTCTTGTGTGTCTCATTAAACCTTCAGAACATGGTGAACTGAACACTGCTTTCTGTCACTTTGTTCTCAAAGCGCTCGCAACTGCTTTCAGAATCAACTCACAGAGTAGATGATAGCATACAGCTATTTTTGTATTTAGAAATACACTATGCACATATGTCACAATTATTTAAATTCTGCCTTTGTCAGACTTTTATATAATAATCACCAAAGTACATATAATTACATTATTTAATGTGATAAAGCTTTGATACAGGTGAACTTTCTATAATGTTTTAATCAAAGTAGCATGCATAATAAAGAAGACTAAGAGTCTACAGCGATGCTCAAAGTGATAATGCTAAAATGCACATTTGTAGCAGGTATAATAATTTCCATGTTCACCTTCTCAGTTTAGCATGTTTATCATGTGCTGAGATTTGATAATAAGCACTAAACACATAGCACAGCTGATATGGATGTCATTAGTTTTGCAGGTATTGGGCAAATTAAAAATTGACTTGTAGTAGTGCTAGATGAAAAGTCAGAGGATCACCAACATTATCTGGATTTATCCTATGGGGACCATGAATGTCTGCGCTAAAGTGTCTTGGAAATCCATCTGTAATCCCATCTCTAGAGCCACACACGTTAAAAAGATTATTCAAGTTGCCTTTAGTTTGCACGTCTGATTTCTTTTCGTATTGCCAGGTCCACACGGGACAGCGAGGACGAGGATGATGAAGACAGACGAGGACGAAGCTGCACCCTGCAGTACCAGCATGCCATTGTCAGAGTCCTGACCCATTTTGTAGCTGAGTCAGCTGATCCTCGAGGCCAGACCAGCTTCATGCTGGGCACTGATTGGCAGGTGGACATCACAGAGCTGGTGTGGGACTTCCTGAAGGTAGAGGACCCCCAGATCGCACGGCTCCTGGACAGGAAGATACTGGTGGGACTTGACATGGGGATGACCACTATCCAGGTAGGCCATGAGTTAGCTTTAAAGGGGAACTGCATACCAGTTTCATGTGTAGCATTCAGAAATGTCACAAGTACAGTTAAAGAATAATTACAGTTTATTACAGCTAGAATCTTATTTTCATAGCTTTGGACTAGGTCTGGGCAATATATGGATATTATATCTATAGATGAGGCTAGATATCGTCTTAAATTTTGGATATTGTAATATGACACAAGTGTTGTCTTTTCCTGGTTTTAAAGGCTACATTACAGTAAAATTATGTAATTTTCTGAACTTACCAGACTGTCCTAGTTGTTCTATTATTTATCTTTAACCACTTAGTCATTATATCCACATTATTGATGATTATTCATCAAAAATCTCATTGTGTAAATATTTTGTGAAAGCACCAATAGTCAACCCTACAATATCGACGCAGTATCAATATTAAGGTCTTTGGTCAAAAATATTGTGATATTTGATTTTCTCCATATCGCCCACCTCTACTTTGGACATCATTTTTTACTACTATTAGTAATGATACATTTGTATTCACCATGTTACCCCCAACCGGCACCATCAGACAACCACCCACCAAGAGCCTGGGTCTGTCCGAGGTTTCTGCCTAAAAGGGAGTTTTTCCTCACCACTGTTGCACTAAATGCTTGCTCTTGGGGGAATTATTGGAATTGTCGGATCTTCGTAAATTCTTCTATGCCATAGAAAATGCCTTTCTACAGGTCCCAGAATTTTGTGCTACGCCCCTGATTATGATTACCTAAATTATACATGCAAACATGTATTATAGTATACAGGCCGACTTCGTGGTTCAAGCTTTTACCCACTGTACATTTTTGGTGAGTAAAATGTTGTCGTATTGACAGAAATGATAGCTAAAACTATGAAAATAAGATAACATTTTAGAAACTGGAAACGATTAAAACAGTTCTGTCAATCAACTAAGTGTTTAATCGGCTAATTATTTCAGCTGCACTAGGTCTATATATTGTTGGGTAGTTTAAATGTATAATAAAACATTGTATTTGCATGTGTTTTGTGTGCAAAAATCTTAATTTGTAAAGTCACTAGTACCTAAAGCCAGTCCCTCCAGAAAAACGTGATTACCCAATCGCATAATTCAATGCATAATCAGCCAAAGTCTGCATATTTATGCAGGGGCCGCAATTTTTCAAATACGCCGCACTTTTGCCGCATAAATTGACGATTTCCGCGCAATATATGCGGGGCTTGCGTGATTTCATAATCCCCGCATTTTTGTTGCAAAAAACTCACATATATCTTAGCAGAAAGTTACAAAATTTTGCGTTTACGTCACACAAGAGCATCCATTTTCCCCTGTTGCCATGGGAACGTTATGAAATGACGTAATTACGCGACGTGAACATCATCAAAAAGCTGCAAACCCCGCGATGAAGCCATGATGAAACTGCAGTTTTTGCAAGTTCCCGCAATTCTTGCAACTTCCGGCAATTTCATCGCATAAAATTGCATAAATATCCCGCATATTCCATCGCATTTTTTAAGAAAACATGCCGCATATTCAAGGAATTTTGCCCACAACAATCACACAAAAACTCTGCATTTTTCTGGAAGGACTGTAAAGCTGTCAGATGAATGTAGTGGAGTAAAAAGTACAATATTTCCCTTGTAATGTAGCGGAGTAGCATGAAAAGAAAAGATTCAAGTAAAGTACAAGATCCTCAAATTTGTACTTAAGTACAGTACTTGAGTAAATGTACTTAGTTACATTCCACCACTGAGTGCTAGTCATTTTACCATTCCACTTGTGTGTGTACTTCCCAAATTAAGACCAGGATTCCCATGAACCCTGTTGCTTCCTCTCTCAAAGAAGGTCTATCAACTTGTCCTTCTCCCAATCAATGCTTTGTGAAAAGAAGGAGGAGGATCTGGATCAGCTCCTGCTAACAGTTAATATGCACTCTTGCACACTCATTCTACCATCTTCCATTGCGAGAATCTCTTAAAGCTTCCGTCACATTTGTGCTGGAATATCAGTGTCTGCTTCTTCCTATTCTAGAAATTTCTCCCAAAGTCTGATGGTGTTGACTTGAAGCTGTCACTGTCCTTGGCAAAGATCTGTTTTAGTAATTACAGAATACAATATGTCTCAAAATGAATGCGCCGGTAATGATTTCATTACTGTTAAAGTATCATCAAATTGGGATCATTCAAATTATGTGAAATATGATATTAAACAAAATATAAGAACACCAGATGTATGTGTGTACTGTCAACACAGACACATGCTAATATATAATATACTGTAGGAATATGAACATATGGTTTATTCCAGGGACAATAACAGATGTCACTGTCGCTGCTGCGGTTTGACTACTACCTCCTGTTGTCTGGTGCACACAGGTGCTTACCAGTGTGTACAGCGGGCTCTCAGCAGTGAGTGGGTCCTCCCCCTCAGCCCCTTTGGTTTGCCATGCTTTTCTGGCTAACTGGATGAATATGAGACTCCTACTGGCATCTGTGTGATTGGAATCTGCTCCCTGGCGTCAAGGACTCATCTTTCTGCCTGTATGCAGACGTGTATTCACCTTTTGCGGAAACATCCACGCTCTCACACAAAGCCCTAATAGGAAAACATGACGAGCGCAAAGGTCTGACAGCCGGTGACTACCTGTGCCACGTGGCACACAGACTGATGCACAAGGAGACGTCTATAAAGATATGCATGCAGAGAAAGTCACACATGAAGCTCAGCGCAAATTCTTTCAGGAAGACTTCAAATAACTTAAATCACGGCTCTCTCTTCCTAAATCAAATCAGCTGTTTTTAGAGGCGTTCACCTTTCAGTTAAACCAATCAGCATTACAACCCTGCTTTAAATCTGTTTCTCTCCATGCTGCTGTCAGCTGTCATTTCAGACAAAGCGTGCAACCCTCCTCCTCCTCTTCCACCTCCAGTCATCGTCACCCGCAGTGCCCAGGGTGTCCATCCAGCAGAACGCTCCGTCGACTCCTTCGGTCTGGTCTTCATGCTCCTTCACCACCACCACCACCACCACCAGTGTCTAGACTCCATCTGGGGAATATGCCTTGGCTTCGCTACCCCTTTAAAAACTATTTTATAACAATGGAGTCTAATCTCCAAAGACTCTGTACATTTTATATTATGCATATGTACAATAAATGTTTGCATATCTGCAACGAAGTCTCTCCTGATTGAAATACCACACATGGCATTCATCATCAGTACAGTTAGACTTCCTGTTTCTGAATTGGGGTAAATGTGTTCCTTTCCTCTGGATCAAAAAGGGAATGGATTCTTACCTGCAGGAGTTACTGGGCTTGGATGACAGCCAAGTTGTTGTTTGATCTACACAGCCTCAGTAAAGAGATAAAATAAAAAAGTAGGTTTTGCATATTGCGCAGGGGCTTGTGAGCTTTTTATGTTAGATGAAACATTCGGGAAGACATTTTATTAAATCACCTGTAACTAATAATAATCCGTTTTTTTTCCCGTGTCTGTGACATCTTCACTACTAAGTGCTCATTGATGTGATGTTTTTGCATTCCACCTGTCAGGAATCCCTTGTCAATCAAGCGGTGTGACCAGTTTTTTCTGCTTGTTTCTCATCAATTTTCTGTTGATGAAGTTTCTGTAGGTACAAGTGCTCTTTTTCTCAGTTCAGCTTCGGTTGCTGTCGCTGCTGATTTCTCCTGGGAAAGACCTCCCCAACCCTGGGTGTTTAGAGCAGGAAATATAAAAAAAACTTTCATGAACAGGTTATACAATAGGTTGAGTCACTATTGCAGAGTAGCACAGCTGTAATTGATCGTACCAGAATGTCACAGGTTATTGCTCGACTATTTCAGGGGGAATGTTGTGGGAATGTGTTCTTCATCTTTTCCTTTTCCTTTAATGCCAACGTCTGTCATCTTTTTCTTCTCTTTCCTGTCTTCACTGTCTCTTGCACCTCCTAGGTGTTGTCTCCTTTGTCAGACTCAATCCTGGCAGAGAAGACTATCACAGTGGTGGATGACAAAGTGACCATCACAGAGTTGGGGGTCCAGCTGGTGACGGGCCTCTCTATGAGCCTGCAGCTCAGTCCTGGAAGCAACAGAGCCATCCTGGCTACCACCACCACACAGGAGATTCTGCAGAGCCCCAAGCAGGTCAGGCTGCTTCAACAATTAGTTGATTAATCGAGTCATCCATCGACAGAAATCTAATCACCGACTTTTTTGATGTTTGATTACTCGATTTAGTCATCGTTCAAGCAAAGATTCCAAACACTTGCTGGTTCCAGCTTCTGAAATGTGATGATTTGCTGCTTTTCTTTGTCATATCTGATAATAAACTGAATATCTGTATAGTCTGGGGTGTTAGTCAAACAGAACAAGCAATTTCATCATCACCTTCAGATCACTTTAGGCTGCATTTTTCACCATTGTTTTGTCATTTTATATACCAAACAATGAATCGATTAATTGAGGAGATAATCAGCAGGTTAATGGATAGTGAATATAATTGCTACAGCCCTGTATATAAGAGACCTGAAGTAAAGTGTAAACTGAGACTCTGTTAGCCACCACGGTTGAATACAAAGCCTCTAATCTAATATCTTAAAAACAAGGCCAGTGGTTATTTGCAAACACTGTTTAGCCAGGTCTGATTAAGACAGATAATGATGATAATGAGTTTTATTAATTAATTATTATCTCCTAGCATAAATAATTATTACTCAATGGTTTGATGGTCATTTAATGAAAGACAGACATTTATATTATCTACTGAAGCCAAAGAAAAAAAAATTGCATTCTGCGGCTTTGATTACCATGATTTTCAAAACAAAAGACTTCATTTCACACCCTCAAGGTCCTTGAATGAGCAATGTTCCAATCAAAGAAAGCCATGAGTGTGCATGTGCTCGTGTACAATTGTCTATTTGTTTGTTCCACACCATCCCTAACCCTCTTAACTCCCAAGGCCTGAAAGCAAGAGTGTGACAGAATGTGTTTCCTTGGGCAGCTAATGGAAACGGGAGCTTAATCTCAGAGCATGCAAAAGCAACACCACGGCTTCCGCTCTAAAATATGACTTACAGCCCAAACTTTCATATTTTGCTTCCCTTACTCATGTGCCCTGCCTATTGTCATTGTAGCCCCTTTGATCTACCATCAAGCCCCCTCGCAAGTTCTCTGGAATGCTCCTTTACATTCCTCACCTCCCCCCCACCCCCTCTTCCTCCAAGGAAGGGAGGATGGGAAGGCCATTGTCTACACTATCTCCCCTCGCAAACTGTGAAGATAAGTAGGCAGCGCTGCACTGTAAGTCCTCTGGTGTCAGTAATTAGGGAGCGTTGACAAACCGCTGCGGGGATCTACTTGTGTGCTTTTGGGGATTTGTCCTTAGGCAACATTAAAAGGCAAATTCGGAAATTAAAGTAGGAGAAGGCATAAGATGCCTATGTATGGCAAATCCTCACTCGCATGAACAATGTTTTATGTTACTATTTGATCTTTTCCACCTATCTTTTAATCTATATCCCCTCTTAGTTTAGAGAGTAGCCGCTGAGATAGCAGAACCACGCGACTTACTAAGCTTGTACTGGACTTACAATGTTTTCCACAATTAGAAAGCTCTATAAATATTGTTAGTGGATGTGGTGCATTGACAAAAGGAACCTTAAATGCAAATACTCATTGTGTTATGTTTACCAATTCACTGCACTCCTGAGAGTAAAGACCCGGACACACAGAGCCAATAATCGGCCATTGGACAGTCTGGCGAGTCTGTTCGGTGTGTTTCGTGCCGTCGTCCATCCGAGGGGCCGTTGTCCTTCATTTTGGCCAATTTGACATGTATAATCGGCGGGGCGGGCACTGCCGGCAGTCAGACTCAAATGACCTGATCTGATTGGTAGAGTGCTAACCCGGGTGTTCTGAGGCATTTTTTTGACAAACTCGGGGAGACTGATCAGTCTAACTACCTTTTCTGCTGACAGTTGGCCGTCTGGTTGGTGTGCAAGCAGTGTAAAAGCCTGTGGCAACAAGCAATGGCATATTACAGTAGTATTTGCGTTCAGTATCTGAACAACATATGTTTAAAGCGCTAACTACCCAACAAAGACGCCTTGCAATTTCATAATAATTTCCCCGCTAATACAATGAAAGCAATTTGATCTGTGAAATGAGGCTAGATGCAGTATATCTCCGCTATTATTTCCATTTCTTTGTTAATACAAAAGCACAACATGTTGTCTATGTGTCACTGCCTACTTATTTCCTCTCTCTCTCTCTCTCTCCCCCTCTCTTTGCATATTGTTGTTTGTGTGTGTTCTTACAGGAGGCCTTGATCAGCGCCTGGCTACAGTTCAGCGACGGCTCTGTGGCTCCTCTAGACCTGTATAATCCCGACTTTTTTGTCCTGACGGCCACCTCCCTAGATGAGGAAATAGTAACAGTGCAGCAGAACCCCTCGTGGAAATGGCCTGTCATTGTGACGGAGACGGAGGGCCAAGGCCTGCTGGTCAGGGTGGAAATGACTGTTTGCGAGGTCTGCCAGAAGTTCAAGCGCCGCAGCATCCTGGCGGCGGGGAACTGTAATGTCAGGGTGAAGTTTGGTCACGGTGACAGCTCAAGGGGAGGGATCAGCGACTACGGTCCCGAGGGAGACGATATGGAGAACAAAGGCAGGCTCTCCCCATCCCATGACAAGACCGGCCCAGACACCCACTACTATGGCAGCTCCATCTCTGACATGGAGGACGGGGTGTTAAGGAGAGCCACCACCACTAGAAGCGCAATAATGCGCAGACCCAATGGAGATAAACTCTCCGATGATGGGAATCAGAACATGCCGGTTGACTTTGCTGACTTCCCTGCACAAGTGGACCTCCCCCGTGGCCGCAATATGGACGACGACCTCATTCAGACAGCTCGCGGGCTCACTGACCTGGAGATCGGCATGTACGCCCTGCTGGGGGTCTTCTGTCTTGCCATCCTCGTCTTTCTCATCAACTGCATCTCCTATACCTTGAAATACCGCCACAAGGAGCTCTCGATCGAGGGCCAGGAAAACCTGAACCACGCCCACGATTGGGTGTGGCTGGGGAACGAGGCAGAGCTGCTGGAGAGCCAAATCAGCCTGTCGCCGCAGCAGGAAGAACATACTTCCATGATGGATTCGAGCAGTGGGCTCGAGGAAGGCAGCCACTTGCTGAACGGAGGCTCAGCCCAGAAGAACGTGCAGGGCCAAGTGCATCGGGCGGCAGACACAGGGTGCATAGCCAAGGACAGCAAAGGAGACTCCCCCACCACCAAGAGGAAGCGGGTCAAGTTTACCACGTTCACCACCATTCCCTCGGACAGTAGCTACCCCACTGTTAACACGCTGACAGGAAGCCACAGCCAGGACATTAAGTGGGTGTGCCAAGATGTGGAGCTGGGAGACTCCAAGGAGCTGCGCAATTACATGGAAAGGTTAAATGACAGTGCTTTAAAAGAGGTGGCATAATGTACTGTGTGCCCTTGTAACAAACTCACCCTTATGCCTTTCAGAGGAAAGTGGGTCTGGACAGAAAACCGGACCTGGAAATTGACTTTAGAATCACCCCAAACTGCCAAAGGGTCATTAAATGAAAGAGGATTGTCATGATTCCACAAGTGACTGATGATGAATCATTCATGAAAGAAATGTCAATAACTGAGGACGTCAGGTGGTTCTTTTTTTTTCATTTGTTAATCAGATGATTACCTTTTTATCATAATTTTATTACTGCAGAGTTTAGATCAACCCAGGACTGATCTGCAGCGACTATGTGTAACGTGTAGATTTTAAAACGAACAGTAAGACGACTAGATAGATGTTCCGAATGTGAGTGTACATTAAATGGTTTTGGGAAGTTTTGTAACATTTTGGATATTAATTTCTTACGCCAGATCCTTATTCTGTGGAAGAGTTCTGGAAAGGCCAAAGTAGCAACGGGAAATGTTTGCATGTCGATGAAAAAAAAAAAAGGCACAACTCAACGGTTCATTCTCATCCTCCTTAACACGGCAGAAGACCTGTTATGTATATACCGAACAGTCTCCAAAGCATTGTATTGTTGCTCTGTACATTGTATTTTCATAACATTTAAGAAATACACAACAATGTCAAGAGCGTGTATCAGATTTTATTGACCATAGCATCATAAGGCCATTCATTTAAGGTCACCTGAGAAATGTGTTTGAGGAGAGGGGAATCAATTACACATTCATCCTTGTATCAAGAGTATTCCATGAGATGTAATTTACCCACAAGCCACAACACAATCTGCTCTACTTTAATGCTGGTGTCAATGAATACTCTCATCTCATGTATTAGAACTCAGTACCCTAACATGACAGCCAGTGTATCCATGTAAGGGGCTTTTAACCTAAATGGCTGGACTGCATGGTAATGTGACATTTACTACTGCCAGCCCCAAGTTTAACGTTTTGTCAGCTTTAAAGGAAATGCCAATTAAGGTCTCGTTAACCTCTGTCCCATGGCGTCTGGGAAAAGCATACTGATGGACAAACTAGGGATGAAATGTGCTCTCCATCTCTCGGGCGGAGTGTGGATACAAAGAGGGATAATTACAGGCAAGTTGGGAAGTGTTTTCTTTGTGGAAATTGATCTTTTATTATTCAGATAATTGCACAAATAATAATCACCCTGGAAACGTCTTAAACAAAGGTAGGTCAGTGAATGTTATTACCATCACAGTGGTGTTGGCTGATTGCGTTTTTTTTTTTTTTTGCATTATTATTTTCCATCAAGCAGAGAAATGTTCACATTATGTTAACTTTTGCTGCAGTGTGGATCAGATTGTTAATAAGCAACGCTCACAGTATTAGCTTGGAAGAAAGGAGGTGAGACACTCAGACGGTAGCACTACCTTGAGTGTAATTAGGGGATGCCATTTAGTTTGGCTCAGTTATGTCAACAGTCAGCACTAAATGGAGCCCCTCCAGACACCTGTATAAAAGTTTAGTGGCCTTTCTACTTTTATTTAATTAGTTCAAGTAGCTTATAACTGTTTCTCTTTTCTACTTCTGTGGTGCTGCTGTTGATCCACTGCATGCTGATCCAGGACACCGACTTAACTCAACAAAAAATAATATGGATATCAAAAAGAAAGATAACAAGCCATGATAGGTATTAAGATAATTAAATGGGGAGTTCTGCATTTTAGGAAATAAGCTTAATTGTCTTCATGACGAGATGTAGATGAGTTAGATGAGTTAATAAGATTGATACCCCTCACTTTACTGTACAATAAATATTAAGCTACAACCAGCAGACGATTAGCTTAGCATAAAGACTGCAAACAAGGGGAAAAAGCGTACCAATTAAAGGAGAACTCTGGGCAACGTTAATCTTGATCGCTATAAGTATGTTAGTACTGTCGATAGCAAAAACAAACGAGCCAAATCGGTGCTAGCATCATGGAGCTACTGCAGCTAATGCCGAGAGCTCCCACTTAGCTAAAACGGCAGTTTTGGGGGCATATCATAAAGAGTGCCTTTGTGCCTCTTAACAGACACAAAATGCAATTAAAATGTCTGTGCAACATGAACAGGGCCCTTACATGACAACAAGAAGCATTTTCAACTCAGACATTGTTTAAATTCACCTACCCTGTTAGCTGCTAGCTGCCGTCTGGGATGAGTGAGTGTGTTCAGCCAGGCTTCGGTAATAATCATCACGCAGCAGTTCTGTGTGTATTTGTAGCATATATATCCATTTTGTGTGCGATCCATCTGGCGTTGTTGAAAAGTAGTCTCTGCAGTGGCGAACTGTGTGTTAGTTGCCTTAGCCAGGCTAGCAGGTCCGACTGGCATCCTTCTACTTCCTCCCCGCCTTCCCTGCCTGCCGCAGCCGACAACAATCCACGGGCGCCCGCTAGTCTGGTGGATGTCCTCCAGAGGACAGTTCATGTTCTCCTCTTCCTTTAATACTTTATATCTTGTTTATTTGAACTGTACAAAAGCCAAAGCCTAAAAAGGATTTACAGTACGTGTTGGACTAATTCCTGGTTGGCGTGGTTGGCTTCCTGGAATCTCAAAATATAACATGTTAATCAGTGAGTTTTCATGGGCGTCAGTTTGGTTTGAAATGTGCTGGGGACAGAGACGCATTCAGATGTACATTTCCAGAAGTGCTGGGTACAATGACGCATTTTTTTTTCTCTCTCTTTTGCGCAGGTCATGTTTTGAAAGACGCTGTCCTGTAATGGATAAAAACGTGGTTTAATGTACGTAAACAATGATCAATGATTACCAAATTTCTCTCTCATATTGCTCCTCATAACCACTGAAAACTGTCAGAAAAATCAAACCCAAAGGCCTATTATTATGGACGTTATCTGACATTAAGCGTTTCTGCTTCACATTTTCAGCAGGGCAGCGGATCGGCTGATGGTTGACTCCCCACGGTTCTCATGGGCTTTATAAGTCATAACAAAAGCTTAACGTGGTTTAATGTACCTAAACAACGATCAATCATCATCACATTTCTGGTTCGATTTTTTTACAGTTTTCAGTGGTTATGAGGAGCAATATGAGAGAGAAATTTGGTAATCATTGATCATTGTTTAGGTACAAGCTATTTCCTCGCCATAGGCGCCAATGAAGAAGACAACGCTAAAGTGAGATAACTTCTATAATCGTTGGATTTCGGTTTAGTTCTTTTGACAGACTTAAGTGTTCATTACAAGATATGGCCATGAGAAATTTGGTGTTCATTGATCGTTGTTTAGGTACATTAAACCACTTTAAACTTTTTTTCACGTTAAGCAGAATGTCCCGACAGGCAGTGTTGTGAACAGAGAAGCGTGCAGCCAGCGCAGCAGCATGGCGGCTGTGTCTGCTCTGTGGGGATAGAGATTGTTGTGGATTTTTTGGCATCTGTCGCTCAAGAATTATATGTGTTATGGACTTTTTTTTTTAAACTAAATTGAGCTCGAGGTTTTCAAAAAGTGGTGGGTACAAAATGACTCATGACGAAATCTGGTAGGTACGCGTACCCACCGTCCCCACCATCCCCACCGAAATCGACGCCTATGTGAGTTTTACAGGTGCTGGTAGGTGTATTTGAACATTTGAACAGAGCCAGGCTAGCTGTTTCCTCTTTTCCAGTCTATGTGCTAACCTGAGCTAACCGGCCGCTCCTGCTATCTTCATATCTAGCATACAAACATGAGCGTGGTATCACCATACAGTAAAAGATACAGCCGTTGTTTTCAACGGAGACCAGTGAAGTCTATTACGGTGCTGACACACCAAGCCGATAATCGGCCGTCGGACCGTCTGGCGAGGTCGGTGACTCAAGTCTGTTCGGTGTGTTCCGTGCCATCATCCGTCCGAGGGGCCGTGGGCCTTCATTTTGGCCGACCCGACATGTTCAGTCAGGAGACAGGGCAGTCGGGACTCGCCCGGAAATGGCGAGCGGATGAGCCGCTCAAAATCTGACGAAAATCTTTTAAACTAACCTTTGTCAATCTGGAATGAAGAACTTTTCTGGTGAGGGCTGAGCGTTACTGCGCAGCCTCCAACTGCTTGACTACGAAGATGTGACGTGAGCAACCTGTCTGAAAGTTGAAGTCTTCTGGTAGCTGTGCCAAGAGAAATCTCAGTCATTCCGAATCTTGCAGAGACGGAGAGCATAGGTACAGTATATGTAAGGAGATAGGCACAGGCTAATTATTGCTAACTAAAATGCTAGTTAACATTAGTAATTAAACTTAAACAGATAATGTAAGTCGAAACTGCCTGTGAGCTTCTCCTGTACTGTACGGTAATTCCTCTACTATGTGACAGGAAGTTGCGTGGTTATGACACAATCGTTAGCCTATTTTTAGAAAAAAAACCTGCTACGGAGCCATAATGTGAGATACAAGGCAATGGAGCCTTTTATACATTGTCGTGTTTCTTTAGAAATAAACAATGGACAAATAAAGTATTTAAAGGCTTCAGATGTAAAGTTATTCGCTGTCAAAGTGACGTAAAAATGAATGGCAGTCAATGGGATGCTAACGGCGGGTGAGTGCTAGGTAGCATCAAAATGGCGCCATAGGAGGTACGCTTTGTGGAAGCTGGCTTACCCCCTTGGGTATCACCCATCTCATCGAACTCAGGGCGAGAAAGCACAGAAGCGTATTTACAAAAGGTGTTTGAATATTTATATTTTTCAAAAACCTGCATGTTAGCAAAAGTGAATAAAAATACCTCAGTTTAGCCATTCTACTTTTTAATTGTTTAATTTATTTATATTACCAAATGTCTTACACATGCCTTCATGCACACACACACACACACACACACACACACACACACACACACACACACAGGAAAAAACTCTTCCTCCTCACTCTGGCGTCTGTTTCTGTTCTACCCTGAGTTGTTGTCGTCTTTGTTTCTTTGTCTGCGGTGCGATCTGCTGTCTACTGTGTGATTTCCGTAGCTCCATCGGTGGCTGCAGGGGATTGAAGTGGGGTCCATGTGCGGCGTGTGCTGTGTGCTGGGAGCATGGCTGCTGTGCTCAGCCTGTGGACTGTGAAGGGCGAGGAGAGCCAGTGCAGGTCTGGGATGGGTTTAACTGTTAGCAACAAGGGGTGTGATTGATGGAGGGCACTGTGTAATTAAAACACCACTGTGACTCTCTTCCCGTGACCGTTGTCGGTGGCTTCAGTCTTTTCAGGTAGGAGCAGAACAGCGCAGCCCATTAAAGCCCCACCATCTCTACCCCCTTGGGCTCTGGTTTCAGACAAGTGTTCACACCTGCTGGGATGTGGTACAGGAGATTTAATGATTGTATTCACTTCCATTCTTAGAGCACGGTAACTCAAGACTCCTTTCCATTGGCCTTGACGTCTTGACTTCCCTGAAAGGAAAGGGAAAAAGCCTTTCCCAGGCCTCCATCTTAAATGGATTTTTAATTAAATTGATGATGTGAGACCAACGTACCCACACTAATGGTTGGCTGTGCTCCCTGTGGTCCTAATGTGTGGGGTCTGTGTTTGCAATTTCCAAATGATTATTCGCTGCTTGATTTATGTTGCTTCCTTTGAATTTGTTTGGAAATCAGTTCGCCGTAGTTTTACAGAAAGTAAACGTGCACAAACATGCTGTCGCAGAAGAACGAAGGAGCAGCTGACAAGGTCAGTTTGACATTCCGGTCTGACCGATTTTTACAGATGGAGCTGCAGGGAATCAAACACAACAGCGCTCATAAACAACACCCTGGTGCCAGATCTGTGTCTTGTAAACACAATCTCCCACCTGACCAGTGCACCACAGTGGGAAGACAAATACCAGAGAACATATACACACACACACACACACACACACACACACACACACACATGTTAACACACACTGAGTCTCAATAGCCTTCTAAGAGCTCTTTATTGACAACATTGAGCCTACAGCCTGCTTACCTCAGCCTGGACCTGGAGATAATTATAACTTTACAGGACTAGGATGGCATTAATCTATAGTTTTCTTATTGTCAACAAATCCCACAAAACATAAAAACCTACAGTATCCATCGCTCAATAGGCTACTTTATGACTTCCCTACTCAGTGGCAGCAGAAGATGTTAATAAACAAAATCTATAAAAAAAAAAAATTATACTTTAATTCAAGTAATGTCTTAAAAAAGCTGATCACTGTGGTTTTTTTTTTTTTTTTTAGCAAAAATGAGCATTTGTTGGGGATTATATTTAGCTGTGGATTAATACAGACACTATGGCAGAGAGGAATAAGCCATATCAGACTTTAGCCCTATTCACACTAGAGGATAGATACCCGACCCGAGCCCAACGGGACCCGACGGGCTGGGCAGATATTTAGAAATGATGTTTGGGTTCGGATCGGGCTCGGTCACATCAGCACGTTAAGTCATTCATTGAGTTGGCCCAGCAGCTTATTAACATCAGTGCTACATATGGTTCAGTGGCAGCGTAGGACGTAGCCTACTGCCTGACCCCACCACTGTGTCAAAACGGTGCTGTAAGCTGGCAACAAAGAAACGCACAAAGCTGGTTGAGCAGCTAAATGACATTCTGACTGAGGTGAATTTGATCGGAATGACAACGGATATCTGGACGGAGGACTACCATGCGCTCATCTGTTGACATTTCCGAATGCCTTCCTACAGTTTCTTAATAAAAGCGGGCTTTTCCACACAAACAAATGTACATGTGTCATTAGTAAGAAGAGAAGAAAAATGAGATTTTAACTGTGTCGGGCTCGGGTCGGGCTCGGACATAAATATCTTAATGCCTGTCTGGCTCGGGTCGGGTTCGGTTACTGCTCTGTCGGACTTGGGCTGGACTCGGACAGAAAAATGCGGCCCGATCCGCACTCTAATTCACACTGCAGTAGTATTATTTGGGGACCTCTAGTAATTTGTAATACTGTAAATGCGGAGGTGCCTGTGATCTTAATCCCATGCGAACCTGTTATGTCTGTAATTTGTAAAAAAGTAAAAAATTCCATCGCAAATTACCAACTGCGCCAAACAGAGGTTGCGTCATAATATTAGTCCTGTGCGAATCGGCATCTCTGTGATATGGGGTCGCTTTGGCTGCGTTGCCAATAATGAACACATTTTTTGGCATCTTAGGCCTTTATTTGATAAGGACAGCTAAGATAAAGGGGAGCGAGAGGGGGAATGACATGCAGCAAAGGGCCGCTCTACCAGGTGAGCTATCCAGGCAGCCTGTGAACAAATGTTTTGACATCACTAATGCCGTGTGAATGCGCTGCAGGAAACAGACGTGGGGGTAATTTCTAAATCAAGTCAATACATCAATTCATTGTTGGTTTTCTTGGTTTCAGATTTGTCAACAGTAAGACAAATATAGAATACCACCAGCCATGTCCCCTAACCTTTAAAGCTATAGTGCGTAGTTTCTGTCTCCCCCATGAGGAATTCTAAGTAATGACAACAATTCTGTCGGTGCATCCACATGATACAAGCCTTCCGTGATCACGCTTCACCGCCACCCCTCCTCCACGCAGTTGCTACGTAGACAAGGAGGATTAAAAAAACATGAGGGACTGCGCGCGAAAGTCGCCGGACGACACCAATTTCTAAACACAGCCATACTGAGAAATACAGAGAGAGTTGTGTGGAGCTGATAGTCTAAATAAGCTTTGTATCAACTCATTTGGCAATGGCTTAAACGTAACGGACGTTCATTATTATAAAAAAGTTACGCACTGAAGCTTTTACCCTAAATCCAAGTCCCTCAAATAAACTTTTTGTGGAGAACAGTCTGTTGGTCCCCAGAATGGTGGTGCGTCCCAGCAAAATCAGTGGACAATCATGTTCTGATTCATACAATCTGATATAAATACAAACTCACACATAACACTATAAACATATGCACTACAAAAATGACTAAAAAACCCAAAGGCAATAAACAACTACAGTAGCAGGCGAAGCCCTTTAGTGGCCTGACCATGTCATTTAGATACTGTATATCGGCCCAGGAGGACCAGCCGAGCACCGTGCACACGGATCAACATATCAGCCAGCGCCTCAAGACAGACCGGGGCATTCTTCTGCCTAAAGGGAAACAATAAAGGTCAGAGGGACACCAAGATACACCTAGCACAGATGGTATTCCTCAGTGAGATTGAGGCTGAGAAAAATGTATCTTGATACCTGTACTGTTATATGGGAGTCAAGCCCCATTCTGTACAACTAAGACACTCTAAACCACAGGACCTGCACATAATAACCGAGGTTGATGCCGTAAATCCAGATGGATGTACGCTGTTAAACACATTTTACGGTTGCTTATTTCACAGATCATCCGTCTGAATGAACAACCTCAACCCGCCGCCGTGCTCAGTCCCACAGAAAACTCTTTCAAATGACAAGACTAGCACACTTTCTGGAAAAGTAGATTGTGAGAGGCTCTACATACTGTATTTTTCTTTTCCATTGCTTATATTTTCAGCATGAATTCATATAGCGAGATCGATCCTGAATTAAATAACTCTTGTCCAACACTGTCCCGTTTGGAATATCGCACCGAAAGAGCTCCAGGATGCTGACCAAAAAAGACAGATAATAGAAAGATAATTAGGTCTGTGTAAATGCGGATGAGTAGTACTTTAGAGATAGGCAATTTGTCTGCTTGGCCGTTTTCTTAAACATTGTGTCTGAATTAGCTTATCTTAATTAACGTGTGATGATACCTCCTAATCCTCCAATTACTCTGCTGGTCGCTCATTACACAGGTAAGAGTCAGTAATACAATTAAAAGCAGCTTAGCATTTTGTAGATTGTGTTAGACTGACACATGCCCCCAAAGAGTCATTTAGAGTAGATGACATCTTACAGTATATTAAGCAATAAACATAATGGACATGGAGATACACACACCAACTTCATTTTCTTCTTAATTCCTTTTTATAAAACTTGTACATCATGTTGATACACTTCTACATAGAACTAAAGATATATGGAGAAAGTGACTGAAATCTGTAACCATTACTTAATCCATCTTAATTTATTTTTACACTATGTTGGCGGCCTTTCAGATTGTAGATATATATTTTTTTAATCTTACAGAGTAGTGGGAGGCATTTAATTGGCAGGAATTAACAAATAAGATGAAGAGTCATAGGCCATGCTGCAGCTTTGTGACACTAAAAAAGATTTGACCTACAGACCAACATTGCCATAAACCCTAACCCATGCTACTAAGATGGTTTAAAAATATATACTATCAAATTTAGAACTCTATAAACTTCAGAGGCAATGCATTACATTGGCTTCTCGAACATTCACAAAAATACAAAAACAGGTAAAGAAGGTATAAATGTGCTGGAGGTGCCCTCACTGTTGTTTGCTGAACCCTTGTGTTGTCTTCATTTCAACCTCGAAAAAAACACTTTTTTTTCTGACATTTGTGATGCCTTTTTTCACAAATTGTTTTCTGCTTTTTCCAACGTTTTAAATTTTAAAATTTTTCTTCTATACATTTTCAGCGCTTATTTCTACGTCCAGCATTTTCTGATATAAAACAAAAATTTAAAACGGGCCAATGTGACCCGAAGTCAACACACGGGTTAAATCCTGGCCAATAAATCAACTTAAAATATTGGGAGGTCAGTACCAAAACTATCTATCTCAGTATTACGGCCTTGCAATTCTGCCTCCATAACCACCTCTGTGTCAGAAATTCCTCTCAACATGAGAAACAAGGCGCCACACTAAAATATGACCCGGAGGCATTGCGTTGGTTTCGAACATCAAGCTGTCTGCTCGGTCACGGCTATGTGGGCTCTCTGACCAAATCAAACAGGAAATGGCCCTTTCCGAGCCTGACTGCGAGGGCTTAGCATTGCAAAAATGATCTGTTATGACGTGTTGATTTCAATATGTGTCTGACGAAACTAAGAAGAAATATACTGCCTTCCCCAATGGGAACGCAAAATTAAGCTCAGTGTTTGCAACCTTTTTTCAAATGGCCTGCCACAGGGTGTGCCTTTTCAAATATAAACCATTTACACAGTCTACTTTGGCTTTCCCTTAGGAGCAACAAACCACAGCTCTAACCATGAAAGCATTCTGGCAGGCTTTAAAGGCACAATCCGTAATTTACAGTTAAACAACAGGGTCATCCTGCCGCCTGAATTTAAATCGTGGTCATTCTAAACTATTGTTTTCGGATGCTTAAAATATTTGTCTTGTCTTGTTTGTATATCAGTGATATTTGTGAACACAGGAGTAAACGTATAGATATATATTTTTAGAATACTTTCATATAAATGACGCCCGACTGCACAACCTGTAACTAGAAAAGCAGTGCTGGCATGCAAGAAAAAAATAAGAAATATGCATAATGAAAGAGTAGTAAAAGTAGAAAACAGCTGGTAAAGTGTGACATCTGAACTGGCTTTGCAAGTCGTGCCTTAAAATGACAAACGCCAATTCTCAATGTAATATACTTTAATGGCAAAAAATAGAAACACAAAACAATATTCCAGTTCTGTAGCATTATGAAAACAGAAGATAATTCAAAAATAAACATACCAAATCTGAAGATGACTAATACGACAAAGCAAGTAAACATAAAATACGCAATAAAACAAGGAACAGCATTTATCCGACCAATTAAACACAAAATAAAATCACTCAACAGGAGTCCCATACTTTTTATGTACTGTTACAAATGTAACTTTATTTACACCACAGGGTAAACACTGTTCTGAGCTCCCAAAGGCAGTTTTACATTTCCTGGAGAGCCGACGATATTCATCGAGTCCTGAGAGTACCTTGTGCTATACCTATTCTTAGAATTGAAGGAACACGCACACAAGCATTTTTCTTTACGGTATAAAGCTAAAACAAATGCGTCACAGTCTGATAAATACAACAACGAGGCTTCTTTTTCAAGATGTCCTGCCAAAGCTGCAAAGCCATGGTGGCACGACAAATAGTGCTTTGCTTCGCTATGAAAGTTTAAATTTAAAGATGCCGATTTGAAGTCCACACCTCGTTTTATCGCGATACCTGCATTACAGTAATGCAGATATTATTTTAAGAGCTACAGTCAAGGTTGACTTTTAAACTAAATGTTAGTTCATAAATAGTTGTTTGTCATGTGTACATGTGGTTTTGCAGCTTGACCAGAAATGAAAAACTGCTGTGCAGCTTCATAGGAGTCCTGGAGTATTTTATTTAACACGAGGAGTTATCATTAGTCATGTATGGTTCCGTTTAAGGATTTATAGCACATTTATAGGATGGATTTAAAGTAATCCCAGGCAGCGTAAACATGGCGATTTTTATTTCTCTCAATAGTAGAGTTGAATAATAAATGAGTGAAATCTAAGTGCATTATTTGGAATCTCCTCAAACAAAAGCCCTATTCTGTCATTAATAGCAATGCTTTATGGGAATCCGCAACAACATCAAATTACCCTCTCAGGTCAAACTAATTTCCCATTCAGTGTGATCACAATTGTTACTGCATATGTATGTCAAACTCTCCAAAAGCCCAGCAGTGGTAAATGTAATCAAAAAATAGTTACACTTTATAGTACATTTAACGCACAAATGTCAGACTGTGGATGTTAGTCCAGATCGTTTAAATACTGATGTATCAGTAAAATGGTTATCACAAGACTAAATCCAAAAATAAGAAATAACAGTAAAAATCTAACTGAGCCTTCTTTATGATTAGAAATTAGAAAACCTGGATATCATTGGGTTTTTTTTTTGTTTATGGCACCATTCCTCAAGTCAAGTGCAAATGATCAAAGAAAGGCAACAAGAGTAAACACGCAAGAGTCAGGGATTACAGTAGAAATGATCCAAACATGGCTCCTGCATCAATCTCTATATTTTCAGTGGCATCTGTGCATTCATCCAGTGACCTAAAACCATTATTGTTGTACAAAAAAAAAAGATGAGAGTCAGATATTTAGCTAAAAAGCTAAAATAAACATAAATACGAAATATATAGTCGAGATCATTTGTGATTGAAAGAGGTCAACCAAACTTCTGTAGGATCTGATTAAGAAGCTATTCGACAGGGTCGTTGGGCCCTGATCGATATGACTGGAGAAGGCGGGTATGGTGAGGCGGGGTATGGGAACATGTGTACGTCAAGAGGTGTGTCTCTGCCGTTGGCTCCCTGTTTTGCCCCTCTGCCTTTCATACTTGAAAGAGACAATAAGGAAGACCAGCAAGGTGATGCCCTGGATCCCTGCAAGCAGGAAGAAGTAGTAGTGCAGAGAGCAGCCATTGATATTACCTGGAAAGAGAGAAAACAGGGACATTATTATAATGGAACATGTACCACCTTAGCTGAGACTCCACACAGCCCAGACACAAGACTCAAAATTGTGAGCTGCACGGCAAAAATGACAAATATGGTAATTTGGAGAACAAAAGAATCAGTCACGGCATATTCAAAGGGCGACAGCAGGAGGGTTCTTTTTTATCACAAAGTACTGCAACGTGTTAAAAGAATACCAAAGGCAAAGGTAAATGGCCACAAGCCCGCAAGTGCGGCAGGTTGCGGCGTTTTTGCTAGACATAAAAGGCAGGCTTGAAGTGAACGTGGCAGGGAAACGCGATGCTGTCGGGAAATTAGGATTCAGTGGATGGGGCTCGTTACTACTCATCTAACCACAGAGAAACCTTCTGAAAGTGAAGACGGTTGACCCCTTCTGCACTGATACAGAGAGGCGGTATTGATGATGTGGGACTGAAGCATCAGAAATAACAGAGCAATATGGGCCCTCAGCTGTGATTCGAGCCAGGGAGTCTTTCATCGGTATTAAAGGACGGTTTGTTTCCTCATGGGAATGGGATGCAATAAAAGGGAGGGAAAAAATAAACTGATGCCTCTGCTGAGATTTGCTGTATGACAAGGGAGGGGAAGACAAACGGACTGAAAGAAAGAACTGAGGACACACAATAACTTTCAAGCTACCCATTTCTTTTCCTACTGGGTCTAGAGACTTCAGCCAGCAAAAGGGCTGGGTATTGTTCAAACATTTTCGATACCGGTACCGATACCAATACCGTGACTTTGATACCAGTTCCTAAACAATACTTTTTCCGATGCCAGTTTTATAAAACAAAAAGAAATGACAACATTACACATTCCGACACAAATCTTTTTATCCATATTTCAGCTCCTACTACGTGTAACGAGTTTTTCCTGCGTGTTTCTACGACGTGTAACGTTAGACAGCCAATCACAAACATAATTAGATCTGGGTTTGAAGCATGCTGCGTGCTTATTGGCTCACCGAGGCTGATAAGATGTACTCCTTAGGTATTGAAATTGGGTATTGAATAACAAAGTATTTTTAGATACTCGATACTTTAGAGGCAATTGGGTCGGTGCCTAAAAAGTATTGAACTCGGTACCCAGCCCTAGCCAGCAGCTTTTAGCAGCAGCGTCCTCATTCAGCAACAAAGCTCAAGAGGAAAAGCTCTAAACAAATCCTGTTTTTGCCTTGCTAGGATTTCACATGAAGGGCCAAACAGCAATTGTCTCTACTGTTCAAGTATGGAGACAATTGGATTGCCATTAGAGCAGCTTCTGTCCTCTTGACCATGTCAGGCCAGACCAATTGACTTTGTAGCCAACAGCGTGAGATGAGGCTGTTTACTACTTTGCTGGACGAGGAGACATTTTGGGGGTGTTAAAGGTTGCCTTATACTGAGCAAAGGAGGCATTCTGCCCCCCGTCCGCTACAGCATATTCAAGAACAACGTTTTGTTTTAATTAACAGGCTCCATTTAAGGCACAGTTACACCAGTGGACAGATACCTGTAGCTTACACCCTACATTATTGTCAAATGAGTAAATGTGAAGCCCTGGAGCAATCTGAGGTCTGTCTCTGAAAGCTCCCATTAGCTTCTTCATGTGGAGCTGTCACACCCAATAAAAGAGCCAGGGAAAGAGAAGTAGGCTTGATTTTAATTATACATGGGGGCGATTCTCAATTTAAGTTCTGCTTATTCACATAGAGCTTGTGCGTGCGTGTGCGTGCGTGCGTGCGTGCGTGCGTGCGTGCGTGCGTGCGTGCGTGCGTGCGTCTTAATTATACCTGGCTCCTGGGTCAAGATGGTGCTTATAGACTAGCAGGATTTATTTCACATCTTAGATTTTTGGCTATTTCATTGAATCATTTTGGAATGTGTTCAATGTTATGCAGGTATACAAGCACAGCAGAAACTAGATACTTTGCAAACTTTTTTTTTTTTTACTTTTGGAGAGAAAATGAAAAAGTTCAAATATACAGTACACTTGAGGTCATCACCCTTAACACTAACAAAACCAGGCTTTGAGCAGTTGAATGATGTTGTTCACGTATGTGCAGCAGCGCAAAGTGCAAAAAGGCTGGCTGAAGTTAAATATAGTTTAGAGGGTGTGACGATTAATAGGTACACTCTCAGCCAGTCACATCGCTGGTCTTATCGCTCTGACACAGCTGTTCCAATCACAGCGAAGTATGACATCAATAGCTCAACAAATGGAAAGACTCTTTTTCAGGAAATCATGTTGTTGTCTGTATGGTGCAGAGTGGTGTGGACGTGAACACACAGGCCCAAAAAATCTGCAGTGTTTTTTTTTTAACAGTGAAATTAGTATAACGATGATAGGAATAAATAATCAAAAAGCTTATATATCATTTATCATATAAGATGGTGAAGCAACTTATATGATCACATCAATCCAGTCAACATTTCGGTCACTGTATTTCATGTTGCATATGGTTACACCGTACCGCATTTGCTTCGTAATGCATTTCAAGAATAAAACGATTTTTCTTTAAATTTTATAAACAAGTTGGAAAGTAGTCTATCCTGCACAGGATGAGTGAGCTCTGATCCCACATAAACAGCAGAATTTGGAGTTATAAGCGTCTTGTATGAGTGTAGAGGTGTATGGGGTTATTATGTAGCAGCCTGGTGTCATTTGGAGGTTAACACGGTGAACGGTTGTGCGTAATGGCACTATTCTTTTTGGAGGCTGTAGATCTATCAGCATATCTATCCTAATGCCTTCGGACGGCTAATCCTAGTGCCATCCAGGCAGCGCTGCCTGGAAGTAGCAAAAAACACCGATAAACCAGCAGTGGACAACAGATACTGTAAGAATCACTCATATTAATTTATAGATCAGTGCAGACGGATTTACTGATGTTCCTGCTTTAACCACATTGAACCACATTTTTTTTGTTGTTGCATTGAAAGCATTTCTTGGCACCTATTCAAAACGCATCTACTGGCTGGGGAGCATAGGTGCCAATTTATGTTTTCCTCCGTGGGTGCTCACGGGCGCATGCCCTTGTGCAATGTTTGCATTTTAGAACCTTAGGAAATGGACAGTGGCCGACATGAACACACACGCCTATTAATTCGATAATAAAGCCGTAAAGTAGGCTATCCTTCAACTCAGGACAGCGCCACTTCTCACAAATACAGATGGGATTGGAGATGAAAAGTTTAACTGACACGTAACCGCGATCAGCTTCGTGGACCTGGTGGGACTCTCTGCACTGGTGGTGGATGTCGATGCACTGCATCATTAGGTTTTGCTTTTTTAATAACAAATCTGTCCATTTTAGATTCACTCTGATTATCTAATGCACATGCACCGACTGTATAGTGAGGGGATGGAGGGGTCACTAAAGAGGCGTTTTCATCCGAGAGACGCTGTGATTGGTGGATAGGGTATGGAGCAGGGGACTGACAGCGACATAACCAATCACACTATGACAGACGCTCCACTTAGCACCAACTGCAGTGTTTAATTTTAAGTGCCTACTGGCAGTCTGGTACACGAGGGTGCTCAGTATTTTCCGTGGGTGTAGTCTCCTCTCTCTTCTGTTCTGGGACTCACTGAGGACCAGCACCCCCTCCCCTCTCTCCTCATGTGCAGCAGCACTGCGTGCAGTGTGCAGGCAGGTAGAAATGGAGAAGGGACAGGGTGCGGGGCCCGGTGTAGGTACGAGAGACAGTGGGATGCGATGGGAGAAAGACGCCGCTGAGCTGGCCTGGCCCTGGGCAAGCCAGCCTTCTTTGAGAATTCTTTATTGATCTTTTTCCCTCCCTTTGTAGAATTTCTTTTATTTACTTCAAAGATAGGCTACCTAAGTAATAATTATAAGGTAAAATAAATTGCTGTATTGAATTTGTGATTATTTGGCTAAAGATTTCTATTTCTTTCTATCTACCTTGCTGACACAACCACTAAGCTTTATGCAAATGAGTGCGTATGACGTCATCTAGCTACTTTTAGCGACTCTTGGAGCTGGTGCTAGCGACTTTCATTGGAAAAGAGTTGGCAACACTGGGAGGGAGGGGGAGACAGTATCTTCAATGGGTCAAACATGTCCATTTAATGATAATTATACTGCTCAAGTTTGTTCTGTAATTCAAAAACTGTGGGTCCAAACGGCAAAAATATTATCATCACCAGAGAGACAAAAGTCTGGCGAACGCATTGATGTGGTTTTTAGGTTTGTGGTGTCAAATATATGCGACACAGAGCAGGCAAGAATCAGGGAACCGTCTACATCCTTCCAGATATTTCTTTTCATCGTTTGTATCGGCAGTTGGTATGAACAGAGCCAAAAGTTTAGGTCCGGTGGATTCCATGGTTACATGCCTGTGAGCAGCAAAATGTTCCTACATTTTGGTGAAAAAAATGTAGAGGGGAAAAATGCACAATGTTGTGCCCTTTCTAACAATGTACTTAGGGAGGCAAACAGACTTTCATATTAGGCACAGTGAGCTTCTAAGTGAAGCGGTGTCCACCAACTGCCACACTGCCTCCTGTATTAAATCATACCAGAAATACCAGGAGTACAGAAACAGGCCCTTTTCAGACAGCTACTGTCCTCACATTTCTTACACAACACACACCATTCTTGCACAGGATGTTCAGCAGGGTGTCATATCTCTCACAGTATTACACATTAAGCGATAGGAGTTAGGGTTTTTGAGCTAGAAGCAGGACTACCAAAGGTGCGCTAGAGCCTTGTCTCTGTGAAAACGGCTGTTAGTGTTGAGGCCATGAAGTCAGTCAGTTGGTCAGTTAGTCCATCATGACATCATGTTAGCTGACAAATAACACCTCCAGTGTTGCCAAATTAGCGACTTTGTCGCTAGATTTAGCAACTTTTCAGACCCCCTTAGCGACTTTTTTTTTTCAAAAAAGCGACTAGCAACAAATCTGCAGTATTGTCCAGCGGGCACGCAAGGCATTTCTCTCCTGTGGCCGCCAACACAGTCTCCTCTCTCTTCTGTTCTGTGACTCACTAAGGAGAAGCCCCCCCCTCCCCTCTCTCCTCATGTGCAGCAGCACTGCGTGCAGTGCGCAGGCAGGTAGAAAGGGGAGAAGGGACAGGGTGCGGGGCCCGGTGTAGGTACGAGAGACAGTGGGACGCGATGGGAGAAAGACGCCACTGAGCTGGCCTGGCCCTGGGCAAGCCAGCCTTCTTTGAGAATTCTTTATTGATCTTTTTCCCTCCCTTTGTAGAATTTCTTTTATTTACTTCAAAGATAGGCTACCTAAGTAATAATTATAAGGTAAAATAAATTGCTGTATTGAATTTGTGATTATTTGGCTAAAGATTTCTATTTCTTTCTATCTACCTTGCTGACACAACCACTAAGCTTTATGCAAATGAGTGCGTATGACATCATCTAGCTACTTTTAGCGACTCTTGGAGCTGGTGCTAGCGACTTTCATTGGAAAAGAGTTGGCAACACTGAATAACTCTTCTCCTTTCTTCATCTCCTCTTCTTGTCCTCTCCTTTTCTTCTCCTCCTCCTTTGGCAGTATGTGTTGCTAAAGTGATTTGCGCACTGGAGGAGGGGGGAGACTGTATGTGATGATTTAATGATGATTATAACTCTGACGTTCGTTCTTTAATTCAAAAACCGTGAGTCCAAACGGAAAATTATTATCATCACCAGAGAAATAACAGCAGGTAATAAAAAGGGAACCGTCTGCATCCTTCCAGATATTTCCTTTTCATTGTTTGTATCGGCAGTTGGTATGAACAAGGTGACATGTCTGCGACCGAAGTAGTAACAGCTGATCTGACATACCTTTACTCTGCTGTTTGACATGTCCTGCAAAAAGAGGACAACACAGCCTACAGTAAAGAGTCTCCATGATAGATGTGTGTGTCAGAACTTATCAAATTAAAGTATCTTCAATGGGTCAAACATGTCCATTTAATGATAATAATACCGCTCAAGTTTGTTCTGTAATTCAAAAACTGTGGGTCCAAACGGCAAAAATATTATCATATAAAAGTCTGGCGAACGCATTGATGTGGTTTTTATGTTTGTGGTGTCAAATATATGCTACACAGGACAACTTGGGGAAGCGCTACCCTTGGCATCCCGTATTGCTCGGCACCCCAAGGTTGAGCACCACTGGCTTAAATATCGCAGTGTATTAGATAATATGTACTTCAAACACTACTTAAGAACTTATTACAAGTATCTATGGTTGGTCAGTAGTGTCAGTAGACACCCAATGGAGAGGATATAATAAGAGAAAGATCATTTCCAGGGATGGTACTTTCCCAGTTTTGAACCACAGCAGTCCATTACTTTAAGAGGTGACAACCACTAATAAGCTGCTAGTCAGTAAGGTATATCATATCAAAATATAATCTATAGATGTATAGTAATATAAAAAAAATCACAACTAGAATTTGCTCACTCAGATGGTACCTGTATATTAAATTGTGGGTCCGGACCCATCGACTATATAAACTAAAATGATAGAAAGGGAGAGAAAAGTGATAACCACTCTCAGTGGAGTATTTTGGAGCAAGAGTTGTTGTTTTTTTGATTTCCACGTTAGTAAATGACGATTGTGATTACACTAAATGCACAAACAGAAGTGGTCAACCATATAATATCTGAGTGATAGAGACTTGCCGTGATATAAACTTGCGGAACAATGTACCTGCAAGTGAGATGAGCAGACCATGTGAGTCCAGA
Organism: Zingel zingel; assembly: GCA_023566125.1. Classification (NCBI taxonomy): domain Eukaryota; kingdom Metazoa; phylum Chordata; class Actinopteri; order Perciformes; family Percidae; genus Zingel; species Zingel zingel. Next base: position 42,156,447 of record CM042314.1, read on the forward strand.
TGAAACGGGTCAATATCAATTTAATGTTTGAAGAATTGATTAATTTGTCCAGACCTTTAGCGCAATGACCCAACAATTTAATGCTTCAATGCATTCAATGCCATCCTCAGAATGAAATCAGAGGGGAATCGATGCACCTTTGTTTCAGCTATAAATATAGATTTTTCTGCAGCTCCCCTATTGCAGATAAAAAAACTTCATGATTGAAGCTGGAATTTTGTACATGGCCACAACATGCTAACTATTTCTGTTTGCCCTCTGTTGCCTCTGACATGTCTAACACTCACACCAAAAATGACTTTTTCAAATAGAGCCGTTTCAGACAGAATAAGAGTTCATGTTAAATTTCCCAGGGATGACATTAAAGGCGTCCATTAAACATTGACATTTCACTATGTGTGATTTTCAGGAGCAGGATGTGCTAATGTCAGCTCGCTCTGAGCGTCTGAACACGTCCCAGACATAGAATATAAGATCAGTCAGGACTTAGAAAAAGGACAAAGAAAAAGGCCGTTTCCTGTCATGTGACCATATCGGTTCACAAAAACAATGTTGAGTGAATGATACTCTCACAAAGGGTGAACAATTTAAATGCAACAAAAGACATTTTCTAGAAACGAAAAAAGCTCCACCTGTGTAAAGGATAATGCTTGTAAAGAAAGTAAAAGGTTGATCTTTGATCCACTTGGCTCATGAGGTGGAAAAAAAGCTCAGAGCCGTAAAGGATGATATGATGTATAAAATACCACAAAAAAAAAAAAGAGTGTGATGGATAACTACTCAACCAGATGTGGAATCAATCAAGGATCAATCATTTCAACACATAAGCTTACTCATGTTTTAAGTTTAAGAGCAGATGTGGCTGAAATATTGTATAACCATTTTCACCACTGCTTTGCAGACTAATGCCACAGGCTTTAAGTTGCACATGTGGTTTTTCACGCCGACACACCAAACGGGAAAGTCACTTGTTTATGGAGATTCAAAACTGGATTAAAGGATATGAAGATATGTTCTTGCAATAAGAGTTTGTTAAACAAATAACATTCACAAACATGTATACCTGACAAAATTGGGATTATGCTATATTTGCAACACAGTACATACATTTCATACAGTTGTACCTCAATTCTCTGTTGATGAATGCCTGTAATAGGGCTGCAACTAACATTATTCTTTATTCCCTTAATTAATTAACGTTTCTTTTGCATGGGGTGTAAATTGATGATTAACTGCAAACATTATGCTTAATATTTCATATAAATAAAAATCCTTTAAGTCAATCGCTTGCTTTTATAATGTTTCATTATGAACAAAAAGATGACAGAATAGTTGAGCCAATAGGCTACAGTGTAGCTGCAATGGGAAAGTGTTCTTCTTATTAGGACCATCATTCAAATTGTCACAAAAAGACACATTAAGTATATAAAATCACACACAGCATGTGTAAACATTGGCCTAAACTGAAACAACCAGACTATTCACTATAACATGTACACGGTTGAAATAAAAAATGAAAGATCCCAGCTTGTAATACCGTAACAAAGGACAGACTTTACGGACTCGTCATATGACACTTGACTCATTCTAAATAACATAAGTAAGTGCAAAGCAGGGAGAGACTGAGCAACAGCGTTGACAGGGGAGCTGAGCATCCACCAGTGTGATGCCAGACTAGCAGTGCCATCTCCATGTAATGCTCCAGGGACAGCTTTACTTAAGAGATCCAGGGCTATGTAATCAGACCCCCAGCCTGTGATTAATGTTGCTCATCTGTCTTCAGGGCCATACAGCTCAGTACAACTTAGCACAGCTCACCCAAGATGCTGTTTACTGCACACTATTTTGCCCGCAGCCATGGAAATAAGTTGAATCCATTCCACCTAGAGAGCCGTGAGATGTGGAAGAAGCTAACATCGACCAAACTGTGAAAAACAGACTGCATGATTCCTGACTGTACTTAATGCCTCAGCTTTGTGCCGTGCCAGGAGGATGTTTTGTTCACCTTTTAAATGACATGTTTTGGAAAGCAAAAATAGTCTTACAGGCAATCCGGCTCTAGTTTAACTGCCCCTCAAGTCAAGCAAGGCTGAGCAAAGGATGGATGAAGCGTGCCAAGCATCTTCCAGTGCTAACATCATCAAAAGCACCTTCCTACCTGTCGGCACACTGTATTAATGAGCTATTAGGTGTTCGTGGGTAAACAATTTACGGTGTTGGCTTATTTACCGCATGCTCAGGGAAAAGTGCATCTGGGTTGGGAGCCTCCTCACGCTAGGGAGCCCATCCATCTGCTGCCAACACCACACTATTCCTTCTACCACTTGGACAGATTTACACAAACCTTTTGTCGTTAGTCTGACATGTCTATTTATTATTGGAAACACTTAACACAAAAGAACTGCACAGGATGGCCCTATCCTCTCTGCATCTAATTTACAAACGTTAAAGGAGAATTCCGGCGCAAAACGAACCTAGGGGTTAATAACAGATGTGTACCCACTCAATCTCTCTCTGGGGCATGTTTTCATGCTAATCAAATGTGTTTGTAGCTTGAAAGAAGCTAGCACGGACCGCTGATTAGCTTACAACGCTAGTATTCGGGGCATGACTGGTTTTCAAGACGGCGGCCGAGTGTAAACATGAACACGAGTGTCTTTATAATCTATCTTTTCAATAAACTGTCTGTACACTTCCAAAGTTCTCAATGCTTTGGTTATCATTTAGGGACCCTCATTATGCTACTGTTGAAGTTTGGTGATATTTTGAGCCTTTTTAGCGGTACAAAATAGCGATTTGTTTTTACTTTCCTTGTGCCCTGAATACTAGCTTTGTAAGCTAATCAGCGGTCCGCGCTAGCTTCTTTCAAGCTACAAACACATTTGATTAGCATGAAAACATGTCCCAGAGAACGATCGAGTGGGTGGACATCTGTTATTAACCCCTAGGTTCATTTTGCACCGCAATTGTCCATTAAGTGGATTTAAAATCAGCACAAGCTATAAGCATTCTTATGGTAGGTCCCTGAAAAAAACTTAATGCATTCTAAATTAATACCAACAATTCTACTACGAGTTCATACATACAGTCGATGTGCGAAGTCAATAGTGCACTCCACATGCACTGAGCATCTAACAGCAGGCTTGAAACTGTAATGCTTAATTCAGGGGGATTATGGACAGCCCTGAGAAAACGGTATGGGTAAAGATCAATCACCTCTGTGCAGATATTTGATGTTGAAATGGATTTTAAACATATGGTATCGAAAAAAAAAGTATCATTAAGGAACCGAGATAGAACTGAGATATAGAAATTGGCACCGGATCAAAGATTTTGAACGATGCCCAGCCCTATGTGTGGTTTGCAACAATTACTGCAGAAATTACACATGTATAAACTACTGTATTCTCTTACCAAAGTCTTTGTGGGATGACATCCAGCCAATCTCCTTGAGGGAGACAATAGCCAACAAACCGGAACCCACAAAGGAGCCAATCCCAGAGAAGAAAAAGAAGAGCCCCATGATGGCACTCTGCATGGACTTGGGGGCTGCAGAATAGGCAAACTCCAGACCTGCAACCAAGCGTTAAAAAACAGATATTTGTTGAATTGTTGTGGAATATGTTAGGGAATAAAAATAGTTCATGCTATTAACTGTACATGCTACAGCCATTGATAGTGTAATGTAGCCGGCAATATCATGTCATTTAGTCATGACACATACAGTCAATTTTATGTCTTTGACAGTGGTGCAAACAAGGTAACACTACTCAGGTATAATATATGCATTTATGGTATATGAGGGGTTTTGTTGACAGTGACTGTTTTCTTTTTAGTATATTGTATGTCAGACCAAAAAGGCTTCCTCGGCAGCTAATTTTCCACCGTGGCACTGGTCTGTGGTGACACTGTTGGTTGGGTATCTACTCGGCTTGGTACTGGTCTCAGAATAAAATCTGGAGAACACATCACTAAGTATTTTCTGTGTCATGAAAGAAAGAAAGGGACTGAGAAAATTATCAAGGGACCTCAGAGGAAGAAAGATGAGGAGGAAAGAAACATCAAATACATGTGTCATTTTGGCCGAGAGATCTGTCTGCCAGCAAGCTGACATTGCTCATTTCATGGCACCTCAAACATGTGATTTTTCAAATGAGGCCCTATAGCTACATCTGTCTGGAGAGATTAGGGAGCTGCCGTTAAATATATTTGCCTTTTAAGGCCTTCCTTGGGGGGGGGGGGGGGGGGGGGGGGGGGGGCACTGAACAGAAAAGGAATAAGATAAGAGCATGGCAAACATAAGGTTATTACTCAGTGGAAAGCATGAATGACCTTTCAAAAAGTTACAATACATTTGTTTATATCCAAAGGTAACCTTTCGATAGCAAACTGGTCAGTAGCTATGCAAATCGCAAGGGACTGCAAAGTTGTGTGAGGATCCTCAGATACAGCTCTGCCCAGTAAAGAGGACAGTATATTCGGACTTTGTTAAATCTAGCACTTGTCTGTCTGTGTCAACAATAATTTAAGGAACAATCAAAGTGAGCTTGACCTTTCTTGACCATAGAGGCAGAAATAAGTGAGAGAAAAAAAAGACAAAAAGGGATGGAATTTGAAATGTATATATAATTCTTTCCTCCCAAGGGCACTGTTGGAAGGGTGATTTTTCTTTCTCAGAAAATACATTTATCCTTTCACATTTTCAAAAGTGAAATACATAACTAAAATACAGAAGGGAATCATTTTGCAAATGTTTTTTGCATATTCTTAAAGCCTGAAAGCAGACCAACTTGGGTGGTGTACAAGCAAAGAATTACCCATCGCCCTACAAGATTGGGGATTGCAGCGAGGAAGTTTGACGGCACTGGAGGTTTTCCACAAATATATTCAAACAGAAGAAGACTAAAAGGAAAATACTCCTCTTAACCAGACATATGTCACAATTCTGTCAGCCAATTTCCCTTGAAGTAAGCCTTGTGGGATGGTATGGAGAGAGAGAGAGGAGAGTAAGTTTATTTTAAGGATCCCTATAGCTTTGTTATGTCTGGATTTGACTTTCATAGGGACCCTGATAGTTTTTGTGCAAATTCCAGTGTTTTAAAAGGAGCCTTATAAAGTTCTGTTTAAGGGCTTTATAATACCCAAGATTATTAAACACATTTCAGTATCCTTGGATTTTAAATCAAAAGATGACGATTGTGAATGTTCATTCGTACAAAAACCCTGCAGTGACTGGATCGGCTTGATAATCTTTCCACAGTGGTGAGGAGGAAAAAAAAACTAAACAAGTGTTACATATTAATGGTTCAATCTTCACTCTTGATGTAGGAATAAAGTGAGTGCTATATAGAAGAGCCTACAACAGCATGACCCGTAGTAATAAGAGAATGACTCAATCATGGCTGCAGGTCTTAGCAAACTCCAATCACTAAGATAAGTGAGGCCTTAAGCCTGAAGCCATGTTCATGACTCTAGAAGAAAAGACATAAAAAGGAGAAAAGAAAAAAACTATAGACGCACAACAGAGCGATAAACACAATGCAAGGCAGATTTCTGATGCTTCTTCATCACATTCAGTGCATTTCTCACAGACACAAACTTCCCCTCTGAAAAGGAGAATATTGTTGCTGTTGCTGGCATTCTTGGCTCAGATTTTGCGGCCGCTATTTCATATAACATTAGAGCAATTTCTCACTTTGTCACATTATTGTATTACTGGGGCAATGTGGCCTTACTTCTCATAGCGTTTAATGAAATGGCATTTCCTGTTTAGGTCAGGGCACACACAAAAGAAGAAAGCAGGCTTGCAGCAGTTTTCAGCCGATACCCTGAAAGTATCAAAAAGAAGTCTGCAGCTGTCACTTCCAGCATGAAATATTCTGACCTGCTTTGATTCAATGCTTTTATTTTTAATCATTTTCTGGAGAAGAATAGGGAATCTATTTCTCCAGGGGGAAAGCAAACACGGCTACATTTCCAGTAGGGGTGGAACGGTACATGTATTGAACCGAAATGGTACGGGCGTCTCGGTTCGGTACATAAATTTACACAGAGAATACACGGTATAAAAAGAAATAAAACTTGCGTGCAAATGAATTAATGTAATGTGGAACTACTGTTACATACGCGTTTCTTAGGGACACCTAATCGGTAGCCCCGTCTTAGCTCTGAAGCTCCCAAGCTCCGCCTACACGTCGAGTCGGTCCAGTGAGTCCACACCAGAGCCACGTCTCTCTCTCTATCACTCTGGTCCACACGAAGCAAACTAGTCCCTTCCATCTACAACCAAACACGGATGTACTGAGACTCTGTTTGCTGCTAGCTCCGCTGTTAGCGTGTGAAGCTAACGCCACAATTCACCAACTGCTCTGTGTAACCGAAGCTGCTCTTTTAACACCCCTGCTCTGTGCATTCACATATGAGAGCAGCGCTCGTCTCCCATATCACACTACTAGCTGATTGTCTTATTTTGTTTACAAGTTCCAGATGGAGTCTGGAGATGATGTGGGGTAGCCTACTTATTGTTTACTGTTTACATCTTACTTTATACGCTTCAGGCTGTTGCAGCTAGCTCAGGGGAGAGACTGGATGACACTAGGTGGTACAGCCTGAGACATGCACAATAAAAAAAAATTGCCTTCTGCATTTTTGTTATGCTTTTCCCTCCATTGTAACGAACCGTGACTTCAGTGTACCGTTCCACCCCGAATTTCCAGTGAAGGATTATGGGTGGCCTCATATTGATGAGCATGTCTCTTTGAATGATTTTTACTGGGGTGAATCGTGTGAGCAGCAATAGTCATTACACAAAAGCAAATCTGGTACCACATTCACAAGCTTCCTCGTGAAAAAAGTTGGTCCAGGTGCTTACAATTGTGATATTTTCAAAGAATTTATCATATATTATGTTAGTAGATAGAACATTAAAGCTGCTCACAAAGGCGTTTAACCATTAAGACCGCTTCTAAGGTCACAAAATAATTATTACAAAACTCAGGGGCTTCCAGATAGAGTGAATTTACCAGAGTCACACTCTAGGTGAGTCATGCAGATAGTTTTGGCTTATTGTGTAAAAGGTTTTAAGATATCTGCCTTTGGAACTTTGGCTGCCAACACACCAATGGTGATGAATCAAATTTTGTTTTTTTTACACCCTTTACATCATGGAAGCAATATCTCTGGTTGTATTGGACCATTGCGGACAATCTTGCAAATCTAAATCTACATGTTGTGTACTGATAATTCAACTTCCCATCATATTCTGTGTATTCAAGTGTAATATGTCTCTGTGAAGAGTGCGTCAGCTGGGGTAGGGCACTAATATGATAATTAAGAGTAGAACTTGAAATGCAGTGTATGTGAGTACAATTTGTCAGTATTATTTCTCTCTCGAGTGCGATTGTGGTAAAATGTCAACACACCGACCGGCTGAACATGGAGGTTAAACGTTTTTGTTTTTTTTAAATTTATGATAATTTTTGGGCATTTTTAGGCCTTTAATGACAGGACAGCTGAATAAATGAAAGGGAAGAGAGAATGACATGCAGCAAAGGGCAGCAGGTCAGAGTCGAACCCGGGCCTGCTGCGTCGAGGAGTAAACCTCTATATATGGGCGCCCGCTCTACCAACTGAGCTATCCGGGCACCCATGGAGGTTAAAAGTTGATGTTATGTTAATTGTGTTGCCAATGTGATTATACCCTCAGGGATACACGGTACAGTGTAAAGGTGCATATGTGTGTGTCTACTGTACTGGACAACAAGCAGAGGAAGATGTGTGGATTGGCTGGGGTGAAGTCATAGCTTTCATCATCACTTCAATTTTTTAAAGGCTACTTTATCCACACCATATTTATAAAATGCCCCATTACTAAACAATGTCTTGAAGTGGGGTGAAAAGATTAGGTTAATCACATTTGGCAGAGGGTTTATGGGTCCCCCCTCAAGAAAATGTTATGTTTTCAATAAAAGAAATATGCAATGTAACATCATCTTGGACCATTATTATTACCATATATGTGTCTAAACATTGGAAAAGCGAGAGCAGATCATTAATAAATTACACTTAATAAGCTCAAAGACAAAACTTGCGATAGAAGTTCACTGGGGACCAACTACAATCACTAGATCTGAGAAAAGTAATTTAGTTAGTTTTAATGTCACATTGATTTCACGTTCATTTGGCTTAGGTGGTCCACAAAAAACGGCTTGGGTGCTGCGCCTAAGCCTTATAATGGTAGGAAAAGCACATGAAGCCGGTGCAGGCAATGGATCAAAGAAACTGTTCAAAAAGAGAAGTGAATTGCATTAGCTCAAACCACGAGGCTAATCACTGAAGGATACTGTATTTCACTGTAAGTCTGAATCATCATGTCTACCTGACCGCTGTGCCAAATGAGACACAGGAGATGTCAAACAACTGTACCTGCAATGCTGGCAAAGATTTCGCTGATTCCTATCAGCACATATTGAGGCACTTGCCACCATATGGGTAAATCTGCAGCGTAGTAGATAACTTTGCCAAGCACCTGGTCAATGGTACCATTTGATTTGATGATCTCCAGGCGTTTGGTCTCCAAAATACCTGAGAGGGCAGACAGAAAAAAAATGCACATGAGCACAGTTAGCTGAGAGGTAAATGTTAAAAATATTAGAAACACTACACACACACAACCACACATACGTAGAGCAGCTAAAACTTTGCAACATACTAAAATAAAGAAAAAATGCAAACAGGGCAGCGGGTGAACTTAAAGGCTTGTATATTTCAGTCAGGATGGAGAAACGCTTGTTTAAGTATTACAAGTCCATGACACCACCAAACAGCCTAACGCTGTCAGAGTAAGAGGATTCAGTGACAGTCCATTAAGCATTTAACTAGTTTTAAGGCTACACTACCACTTCATTAAGATCATATCTGCACGCTTCCATATTATGGCAGTTAGTAATGGAACTGTGCAGACGGTTCAAAAATAAGAGCCAAGCAGTTGTCATCAATGGCTGCCTCCTCCTAAAAGCTTTATTCGATAGAGCTATTATCATGTAACCAGCGGCTATTTCCAGATAACTACCAGAGACAGCCTCCTATCATAACTACACTTAATGCTGTTTTTGAGAGGACTTGTAATCCGGCTATCCTATAATACCAGCCGTCCATCTCGGGCAGTGTGGCCACTGGGCTGCCAAGAGCAAGAGTCACACTATAAACACACACCCCTGCTTCCCCCCCCCCTCCTTACTAAACATCACACATCCGACAGTGTGATCCCTGGCAACACTGCTCCAGCTTTTTGTAGAAAAAATAAAGATGCTGTTGGACACCTAAAAGCCACGGAGCTTTAACCAAAGCAGATTAGAATATAAAGTTAAGATAATGTGATAAGACATGCTATAACAAAAAAAAACTTCAAAAGCAATGTCAGCGCAGCTTTTCAGAGCTCGCCCCAGTATGTGGTTGAAGTCTGGGACTGTTGTACACGGATGAAAAGCAGATCAGAAATGCTGTCCGCCTGAAAGCGTGTCTTCAGCTGTCCCTTTGCACTACATGGGAGGTCCAGCTGTCCTTGCGTCACGCGTGTCAGTGAGCATGATGAAACCCCCGTGAAATATCGCTGCACTAATGACATTATGAAGAATTCCTGTTTGTTGCACATGGGGACGATGAAAGTGATTCTAAAGCTGCAGACACACTGACCAGACGGCCGACCCTCGGCAGAAAAAGGCAGTTGGGCTGATCAGTTTCCCCGAGTTGGTCAAAAAAGTGCCTCGGAACACACCGAAGCGATGAGACGTAATACGTCCATAACAGCAGGCGGCGCTAATCTGTATTGTCGCCCAAAAAAAAAAAAAAAAGGCAGCTGATTAGACAAACGCATCACGTGGGTCTGGTTTCTCCGGATATTCAAAGCCAGACTGTCATGGCGGCTTGTTCAGAATACGATCTCATATTGTACCAAAATAGTTCACCGAAACTTGTTTCTGAAAACATTTTAAGAGAGAAATAGGCCATGCAGTTGCTGAATTTGTCTTCATTTCAGATCGACAAAGGTCAGTTTAAAGATTTTGAGAGACTCTAGTCACACTCATTCCCCTCCCCGTTTCCGATGGGTCATTTGAGGCCGGCAGTGCCCGACCCGCCGATTACACATGTCAAATCGGCCAAAATGAAGGACAACGGCCCCTCGGACGGACGACGGCACCGAACACACTGAACAGACTCGAGTCACTGACCTCGCCAGACTGTCAAACGGCCGATTATCAGCTTGGTATGTCTCGGGATTAACTCTGAACAGCAGTGGTGTGGCCAACGTTGGGGACGCAGAGTGGCGGGCTGACAGTGCAATGTGTCGGACTGGCTATTCTCTGGGCAAAGGATGCCACACTCAGTCATTCGCAACAATCCCATCTGTCAGCCTCTGAACACAACATGAGTTCAGCTAGTGGACAGATGCAGATAAGCACTGAGGACACACAGAAAGCCAGCTGAGGGAAATGCAATTCAAAAATGTAATAACAGTGTAAGGCAGCTCCCAGGAGTCAATGTGTGTAACTGAATTAATGTGAAGCAAGGCAATGCTGGGGATAAACAGCACACAGGCTCAACTCAAATTATTCTTGGATGAATAATTGTTTAAATTAGGTGCAGATACAATAACATTAATACTGTGTCTCAATAACTCATTTTACAAAATACACTGCTGTACAGATTTGATCTCTGATTTGTCTCCGTAAATCCTGGCCAGAACTTTGTTGCACACCAGTTGTGTATTCACCTACTGTTCTGTGACCAATGGCCACACCACTGCACCATCATAAACCCTTTCTCTCCACTCCCAGGACTCAAAATTGCTTTCTGCAATATTCAGAATTCATTGCCTGAATTCAAATGCAGGGATTGCACTTTCTTTCAAGAAGCCAAATGGGAAAAGTAAATACCCAAATAGCTTTGGAACATCAGAAAATGAACATGTTAGAGCACCTTTCCTTCCAGGAATGCTCATGTCCTCTGAAAAGAAATTGTTACTTTAAACCGAAAAAGTAGACGCATTAGATTGAGTTAAAAGACCTTTTGAAAAGGATGTTTTTGATGGGCAAAGTCAGGCTTTATTAACTCGAAAAACTTTCTCATCTCTTCTTCTCCATATTTATTTTAAATAAGGCACAAGGATGAGAGTTGAGTCCAGCACCCTTTCTTCTCTCTTACACATAAAACACACAAAGAGATTGGGCTGCACGATATTACGAAAATATCTAATTGAGATTATTATGACTGATATTCCGATTGTGATATGATTCACGATATTAAAGGGAATGATTTTTGTATCATTATTCTCATTTTCTTTGAAAAAAAAAATAAAAATATATATATATATATATATATATATATATATATATATTAAAAAATAAAAAAAGTAAAAAAAATGATTAAAGAGTGATTTTTTGCAAGGATCTGTACCAAACAAAGATGTTTTTCTTTAGTTTGTAGGATACGATTTGTAGGCTGGGATGTCTCTGGAGCACCACAATACTTTATTTTAGAATGGTTTGACACATATTTTGCCTTTAACAAATATTGCGCCCCCCCGACGATTTGGATATTGCAGTAGTTCATAGAGCTGGGCGATATGGAAAAAATCTACTATCACGATATTGTTGACCAAATACCTCGATATCGATATTACGGCGATATTGTAGGGTAGACAATTGGTGCTTACAAAAAATATTTACACAATGTGATTTTTGATAAATAATCATCAGTAATGTGGATATAATGACTAAATGGGTAAAGGCAAATAATAGAAAAGATATAACAGTCTGGTAAGTTAAAAAATTACATCACTTTACTGTAATCCAGCCATTAAAACCAGGAATGACAACACTACTTGTCATATCACGATATACAAAATCTAAGACAATATCCAGTCTTATATCACGATATCGATATAATATCGATATATTGCCGAGCCCTAGTAGTTCATATTGCGATTTTGATAAAATTGCGATTAATTGTGCAGCCCTACAAAGAGACCCAACACAGATTTTTAGGTGGGTAATCTATGAATCATACATTCGGTCTATATATCATACTCACTACTTATTGCCACTAGTAATATGTGAACTTGGATTTGAGCTGATTAAAAAGGCTCTTGGTGTCATAAGGTGAGCTTTTAACATATATGAAAAAATGTAATGCTTCTTTTTAAGATTGATATTGATCCACATTTAAATACCGTGTTTTATACATACAGTATTGGTCTGTTGACCATGTGGCTTTTTACACATTCTCATGTCAGATGACTGTAAAGAGACAAGAATTACTAACTTTATTATGCAGATGAGGATTCGGAGAACTACCTTTAAGATCTTATTTGACGGCTCCAGTGTTGAAACTTGATAGGATCCGTGTGCAACGCACGCACGCACGCACGCACGCTTTTCCGATCTGGACTCAATAAGCACTTAGTAAAATCATTTGAAACAATGAACAGGGCTCTAATAGCTGCTTTAAGGGTTCACTTCAATAATGACACAGCTAATCAGAACATATCATTTGCTGTATTTAAAATGTTGAACTTCTGTAGATTTGCTAGTCCCCAATTTATCTTCATTTTAATTTGTATGAAGACAATATTTATTAAATTCACAATAGAATTTAATTATCACTCACAATTGTTGTAAAATGTGATTCAGTGCATCGTTAACAGTCAATTGGCAATCTGGTTGAAGCGCACCAGTCGATATCTAGAAGGTCACTAACAACAGAACATGTTCATATTCTATGTGACAGATGTATTGTGCATCTGACAAAGGGCAGGGGTTGTAGAAAATATAATGTGCATTGATTCTCAGGAGTGTTACTGATTTGCTTTCTTCCTGCCTCCAGGCTTGTCTCTCTCACAGCATTTTAGCCTGGATGTATCAATACAGCAGCACCCGGTGACAGATCTGGCTGGCACTTTATTTCCAAAATAAGTCACAGTGTAGAAGTGAATACGACTAAGCAGCACTCTGCTCCTGAGCAGTAAGATGCCACAGCTCCCCCTGGGCTCTACAGGAAGAGGGAAAATTGATTCATGGACAATTAATACATCTGTGACAGACCATCTGTTGAGTCTCACAAAAATGGAATACAGTAAAGGCAATCATTAGTTTAAAAAAAAAAAAAAAAAAGGAAAAAAGGATTAGCCAAATACCTGTAAATCATTCTTAGAGCAGATCAGCAACAATATTGTATCCTCGCTGTTGGACAGGAACTGACATATTAGTATTATGTTTCAAAAGCTCCTACAAAAACAGTACTCAGAATTCAATTACATGATGTAGCTGTGGCACTACAGCTACATTGATTGCTCGTTGTCTTGGAAGCACTGATTGCATGTGGCATTTACCACGAGCGCTAACTTTGTTATTTCATTTGTGTTTGTTTGGCCTACTTATGTGACAGCATAGAGAACATGTCTGTTGTTTATGCACTCACCCGCTGCCACGGCTGACCACATAACAAAGAACATCCCCACTGCAATCCTCTTCAGAGAGGAAGGCAGCAGGCCGCGGCGTTTCAGGATGGGGTCCACCACTTTGTCCTTCAGGGGAATCAGCATAAGGATGAGCACTGCGTCAAACATGGTGAGCCAGGCGGCAGGGAAGTGGAACGTCATCTGGGGGGATCCAGAGGAGAAAGATGAGGTAAAACAACAAAGCACGAAAACTACGGTGAATGTCAGTGCATTCCAACACAGATGTGTGCATATGAGTGTGCATGTGTGTGAGTGTGTATACTTGATATGGCTTAATACTGCTTTGGCACCCCCAAGTGGTCAAAACCAAAAATTGTGAAATGAAAAATATTTATTCAGTTCCCAGTAAAGAAAGCATACAGTAAATCAATACAATACAAATCATCAATACATTAAAAGTTAGTAAAATAGTAGTATGTAAATAGTTATAGTTAATAGAGTTATTTTGTTTGTTGTTGTTATTTCTATTATCATAAGTAGTAGTATTGTTTTGTTACATGCTTATACATGAAATGTGTAGTGGCATATAGGACTAAGTGTACGTGACTGAAATCAAAATAAAAGGTTTTCAGCAAAAATTCTAAACATATAGTACCATAAAGTGTAATTTATGAAAGGAATAATTACACTGTGCAATCAGACTGGATGAACTATCAATCAGAAAGGAAAGCCATTGTGAGCACACAAAGTACCTACAAGTTAAAGCGATAGCTCGTTGAGTGAGCGATGAAAGACTGCAAACTGCTGGAGATGTGTTTTTTTGCAATTCAAATTCCAAGTGCCATCTGAGCTCCTGATGCGTCTCTGGTTTAACACTTCTGATAGCATCATTTATTCTCAAATTGAATTTCCATTTCTTGGAATAACCGCTGGCAATCTATACGCAGCTCCTTAGAGTGTTTTCCTCCCTTGTTTGTGCATTATCATATTCAAAATGATAGAAAGTGCTAAGGGAGACTTTCTTTTTTTGCCAAGGAAAGCCTGGTATAAATGACGGTGCTGTCCCAGCAGGCCCAGGCCCGTGGTGGGCATGATGTTCTGCTTTTTCTACTTCCCCAAATGAACCACATACATCCTGTATGCATATACTACACAGAGAGGTTGGCAGCCACTTCTCTATATGCATCATATGACACCATAAGGATAAATGAAAGGGTAGTTTTAAATTTAAAGTTAGTTATGTGTACAAATACCTCACAAAATGGTATTAGTTCAACCCATTACGAATGCAAATGATACATAGCACGTTCATGGAGACATGAAACACATGCCAGTACATTAGAGTAGTAATGTCAGGATCTAATTAAAACCCATTCATTCACTCCTGCCTCCCATTGCAAGTAATTATAATTAGTATGGGCTCTGTTTGAGGGAAGAGACAGTATTTGTTCAGCTTTGCAAATGTGTCAGGTGAGGTGAGGAAGCAAATCACGGAGGCATCTAATCTCACTTCCCTTTTGATGTGGAGAAGTGTCGAGGCTGGTAGCTGAAAAGGCTTAGTTTCGTTTTTTGATACTAGATAAACAGTATGTGAAAAAAATTCTAATACAGTTTTTAAACACCACAGAAGGATATGAGTAAACAGAATGATGTCATACCATTTCAGTGTCCCAGGTCTCATACATATTATAGTGAAATGTAAAAATATACATAAAGTATGTATACAGTATGTCGTGTGTGTGTCACATACACAGCACTAGGTTGGATTGTGTGGTTTACAGTCAAGTGTATCACTTCACATTTCCATGAAGTCAGTGTACTTCACTATCACCTCGAGCCTGCCTGCATAAAAAGAACTGGCGTACCACTAAACATTCTAGACATTCCCAATCACTTTTAAACCTTTGATTTTTGAGGAGTCGTATATCAGTGGTGGAACTAAGGGGGTTCAGTCATCAACGCCACCCAGGACATAACATACAATCTGTCAGAGGGAGACACAGGTAGAGCAGCAACACTAGTCAGGAATAATCAGTTGGAGGCGCTGCTGTGGAGAGTTGCAGTCACAGCCAGGTTGCTAATCTGCGAGGTATTAGTCTGCGAAGTAAAGTTCTGACTTAATCCCCACAGCATTACCAACCTTTGCTGCTGCCTCTAGCTGTTGCCTACCATTGTGTGTCAGTGACCTACTGCTATCAGACGAACGTGTCGGCAAGCTGAGAGAAGGTGGAAAAAGGACAAACTCAAAGTGTCATGAAATTCTACAGCACTGTCTTGTCCGATTATCAGAGAACTGTAAAATCTGCAAAAACTGAGTATATTTCTAACCTGGTTTCTCGTAACTGCCACAGGCCTCAGGTTATTTTCTAAATGTTTAACACTCTAATCCCCTGTGACTCTGCCCCTATCAATCCCACATCTGACCTTTGTGATTCCTTTCTTAAATTCTTCGTTGAAAAAGTGTCTGTCCTTCGATCTTCTGTGACCACATCCTTTGATCAAGATCCCTCTGATCCTTCAATGTGCATTGCGGTCTTGGACAAGTTTGAGCCCATTTCAATCACCTCCTTGTCTGAGGTGGTCCACCATCTGCGGCCCACAACTTGTCCCTCAGACAGCATTCCCGCTCGTGTACTCAAGGAAGTCTCTGACACTGTTGGACCATGTGTCCTATCACTGATAAATACCTGTCTTGTCTCTGGTAATGTTCCAGCTGCTTTCAAACATGCTGTTGTGCAGCCCTTGTTAAAAAAGGAAAATCTAAACTCCTCTGTTCTGTCTAATTTCAAGCCCATCTCGAAACTGCCGTTCCTATCTAAAGTCTTAGAGAAAGTAGTTTTGACCCGAGATGGCCCCATTAACCTGCGGTGTCCCTCAAGGCTCTGTCTTAGGCCTTATCCTATTCTCATTATACATGTTGCCCTTGGCGTTCATATTTGAAAAACATAAGGTCTCTTTCCACTGTTTTGCAGATGATGTGCACATTTATATGCCTTTTAATCTAAAAACTAAGGGCTCATTGCAGCCACTGCTTGATTGTCTAAATGACATTAAAAGATGGATGAGCCTAAATTTCCTAAACCTCAACAGAGACAAAAATCGAGGTTATAGTGTTTGGACATCACGATCTGGTTGATATCGGCACCCTAGGCCCATTAGATCCTAATATTTGCTCCGCTGTGAAGAGTCTTGGTGTCTATTTCGACAATGCTTTCAAATTTGAGAAGCAGATTTCCTCCGTTGTCAGGTCTACCTTCTTTCAGTTGAGAAATATAGTCATGGGAAAGGCCTATCTACGTCCTAATGACAGAGAGGCTGGTCAATGCCTTCATAACCTCGCGACTTGACTAGTGTAATTCTTTGTATATCAGCTAGTCCAAAATGCTGCTGCCCGCCTCCTGACAGGAAAAAAGAAGAGAGACCATATTACACCGCCCCCTAGTCCCGAGTACTTCAAATCACTGTTAAAAACACATCTCTTTTCTCTGGCCTTTCCTTCCAGCTAAGGAAGGATATTATTACCCTTGTTCGTTTATTAATTTCTTTGTGGTGTAATCTGTATTCAATTGTTGTTTTATTGTTGTTTTTACCTTGTAAAGCACTTTGGTCAACCCAGTGGTTTTTAAACGTGCTATATAAATAAACTGACACTGACTCCTTTAGTTTTAGCAGGGGAGAAAAACCTACTGATGTGGAGGTAGGTTCGAGCTCTAAACGGGTATGTTTAACTCAATAGAATTATACAGTAGTTGCATGTCACACTGCAAATATATGTTTTTTTTTTAATTAAACAAGAAACATGTACTTGGAGAGAGAGTGTCTCCACTTTCTGTTACCTTTTGGGGGTCATCAGTGATGTTCGAGGGACTATTAGGAATCCTCAGATGGAGGCCCTGCAGGATGTACGTCGTCTGCATCTGCAACACAATAAAGAGATTTGAGTCTCAGCGTGAGGTAATTCTCCACTTTAAGACCGGCAGGGTGCCTGGTGCAAAACCGCTCTTCTCCAATGTTGAAAAGGAAAATAGCATTCCCTCGTATTGAAGAATAAAAAAAAGAAAAAAAAAAGTGCATACAGTGGGGCAAAAAAGTATTTAGTCAGCCACCAATTGTGCAAGTTCTCCCACTTAAAAAGATGAGAGAGGCCTGTAATTTTCATCATAGTTACACTTCAACAATGAGAGACAAAATGAGAATTCACATTGTAGGATTTTTAATGAATTTATTGGTAAATTCCTCAGTAAAATAAGTATTTGGTCACCTACAAACAAGCAAGATTTCTGGCTCTCACAGACCTGTAACTTCTTCTTTAAGAGGCTCCTCTGTCCTCCACTCATTACCTGTATTAATGGCACCTGTTTGAACTTGTTATCAGTATAAAAGACACCTGTCCACAACCTCAAACAGTCACACTCCAAACTCCACTATGGCCAAGACCAAAGAGCTGTCAAAGGACACCAGAAACAAAATTGTAGACCTGCACCAGGCTGGGAAGACTGAATCTGCAATAGGTAAGCAGCTTGGTGTGAAGAAATCAACTGTGGGAGCAATTATAAGAAAATGGAAGAAATACAAGACCACCGATAATCTCCCTCGATCCGGGGCTCCACGCAAGAGCTCACCCCGTGGGGTCAAAATGATCACAAGAACGGTGAGCAAAAATCCCAGAACCACACGGGGGGACCTAGTGAATGACCTGCAGAGAGCTGGGACCAAAGTAACAAAGGCTACCATCAGTAACACACTACGCCTCCAGGGACTCAAATCCTGCAGTGCCAGACGTGTCCCCCTGCTTAAGCCAGTACATGTCCAGGCCCGTCTGAGGTTTGCTAGAGAGCATTTGGATGATCCAGAAGAAGATTGGGAGAATGTCATATGGTCAGATGAAACCAAACTAGAAGTTTTTGGTAAAAACTCAACTCGTCGTGTTTGGAGGAGAAAGAATGCTGAGTTGCATCCAAAGAACACCATACCTACTGTGAAGCATGGGGGTGGAAACATCATGCTTTGGGGCTGTTTTTCTACAAAGGGACCAGGACGACTGATCCGTGTAAATGAAAGAATGAATGGGGCCATGTATCATGAGATTTTGAGTGAAAACCTCCTTCCATCAGCAAGGGCATTGAAGATGAAACGTGGCTGGGTCTTTCAGCATGACAATGATCCCAAACACACCGCCCGGGCAACAAAGGAGTAGCTTCGTAAGAAGCATTTCAAGGTCCTGGAGTGGCCTAGCCAGTCTCCAGATCTCAACCCCATAGAAAATCTTTGGAGGGAGTTGAAAGTCCGTATTACCCAGCGACAGCCACAAAACATCACTGCTCTAGAGGAGATCTGCATGGAGGAATGGGCCAAAATACCAGCAACAGTGTGTGAAAACCTTGTGAAGACTTACAGAAAACATTTGACCTCTGTCATTGCCAACAAAGGGTATATAATAAAGTGTTGAGATTAACTTTTGTTATTGACCAAATACTTATTTTCCACCATAATTTACCAATAAATTCATTAAAAATCCTACAATGTGATTTTCTGGATTTTTTTTTCTCATTTTGTCTCTCATAGTTGAAGTGTACCTATGATGAAAATTACAGGCCTCTCTCATCTTTTTAAGTGGGAGAACTTGCACAATTGGTGGCTAACTAAATACTTTTTTGCCCCACTGTATCTGCATCCAGAAAGCTATTTCCATATTTAATTCCTTCACATTTTTCATCTTGTGTGAAACATGGCTCATAAATTGTGAATCAAATTTAAAAGCCTTACCTGGAAGTACACAGTCCAGTATGGGATAAGGGCGAAAAAAACTGGGAGGATTTTCACCACGGATTTCACTTCCTCTACTTTCTCTTCTGGATATTTTCCTCCATATGTCACTTTGGCACTGTCTAGCAGCGTTGGTTTGTTGCTTCAGGGGAAATAAAAGAGAAAAATCGCCATCATCATCAAAAACTACAGCATGATTGATGACATGAAATAAACACGTACATAAATAAACAAATACAGAATACACTAGAATTATTCTAAACTCTTGAAGTGCGAGACTTAATCAGCCTCTTTGGTGAACATCTTACTCTTAAATAACGGCACTTCTAGAGATAGGAAAGAAACTTTATTCTAAAGCCTATAATCCACATCTCTGGAGAAAATGTCTTAATATGGAATTCTTGAAAGGCTGTAGGATTGGCCAACTTAAAATATTCAATGTCAAGTTTCTGAACCAATTGTGCTGCTTTGGTTCAAAGTCAAGTAACAGCACTTGAGAATAACTTTTCACCACAGGGGAATGAAGGTGAATGCCCGGACCAGTGGAAAGGAAAGAACTAATCAGGGGGATCAAGAGTGGCTTTAACATAAAAGTCTACCTACAACACCTTCTTCATCACACTACACTTTGCCGTGAACAAAAATACTGGCTTCGCTGTTGGAAAGAGCCTTCCCATTAAAATTGATGATTGCTTTGCTATGCCACAGTTACTTTAAGCATGCTGTTCGTCACTGAGGAAATTGCTTTACCACTTTTACTGCGTGACAATACAGTTTTATGTCATCTTTTTGCCCCATCATAACAATAAATGCTCTAAAATGACTGACGCGCATAAGTGACATGGTGCTCTCACCGGAGCAGATTAGGCTCCTTTGGTTTCTTGGAGCAGCAGGCAAAGCCCAGGATCTTGAACATATCTGTGAAGGCGCTGCCATCAGCAGGCTTGGTGATGAACACAGTACGTCCCAGGAGAAAGACCAGGAAGGAGACCCCAAGGCACACAGTTGGAATGATGTAGCCGATTTTAAAGCCGACGTTTTGCTGGATGTAGGCCACGCCTCCCAGAGACAGGATGGCTCCTAAATTGATGCACCAGTAGAACCAGTTGAAGAATCTGCGCGTGGCCTCCGGTCCTCTGTCTTTGACCTAAGATCACAGAGTACAGAACGACAGCAAACAATCATGTCATCGTATGTTGGTCGCAC
Source organism: Zingel zingel (assembly GCA_023566125.1). Lineage (NCBI taxonomy): Eukaryota > Metazoa > Chordata > Actinopteri > Perciformes > Percidae > Zingel > Zingel zingel. Next base: position 42,176,875 of record CM042314.1, read on the forward strand.
ATGCAGGGAGAATGTTAAAAAAAAAAAAAAAGATTTGTCTCATAGAACTCAGAACATCGCTACAGCTGTATTTCATACCAGTTGTCAACTAGCCGCATTGGTCAGCTATACAGGAAGTGTACCCATATTCGCATTTTTAAAGTCACATGAGGGAAACTCCAGGAAGACCAAAGCTTGCATTTAAAAGGCAGTTGCATTAGGCAACCAGACTAAATGTATTCCATAAACTGCACTGATAAAGAGGAACAATGGTCACACGCTGAAACTGACAGGGATTAGACGTCACATGAAAATTACTGTATTTAGTGTGATAATAATTATTGGTGAAATCTTTTTGCAGCCCTGATGAATTGGTAGAAGACAAGAGAGGGAGGATTCTTTTATATAGCGTAGGTGAGGCATAACTAAAATAAACAGCAACTTATTTATTCTTTATTTGCTTACAGAATTTTCTACGAAAGTCTACGCCATTAGCTTACCAAAACTGCAATGAATTCTATACAAGCAAATAATATTATTCTCCTAATGGCACTGATGCAGTGCAGATGCAGTTATCCCTGTGGAGGAAAAGATTGTATCAATGCGTGATGAAGTGGATAGGTCTTATATATATATATATATATATATATATATATATATATATATATATATATATATATATATATATATACACAAAAGTACAAAAGATGCAGCGGTACAGCCACAATTAACTATTGGGAAGATAACGTCACGGCGTTCCCAAGCCAATGCTGAGAATAAATCTTTCTGGGGTTCCTCTTTTGCTGAATGAAAGAAAAAAAAAAAAAAAAGCATCAAGCTCAAACTGACCACTTGATTTCCATGTGATACCAAAAAAACTCAATTTGAATACTTTTTAAAATAATATGTACAAAGAGCAGGGTACTTTTATAGCTTCTACATTTAGTTTTGACACAAGATCAATCAGAGTAAGTAGTTGTGTTCCCTCCAGCCTTTACTCGTGTCAAGACAAGACAAACATCTAATTTACCATCTTGTTTCAGTGTTGACCCTCCATCAAATATAGAATATGATCAGCAAGTATTACAATGCTCATAGGCTGATAAGACATTACATTCTGCACTGACTCGTAAAAGGACAAAAAAAGGGAGACAGTGGCAAAACAGTTGCCTACCCTCTGCTTTAATTTCCTCTATCCACCACTAGCTGCCTACGCACATGCTTTAGCAGCCCCGGTAATACTGTAACTTCATGATTACTATGATCAAGGTGCATATTCATTTAAAAACTACTCACAACATTGACTATGGCAATTGTCACACTGCAAGGGCGCGCAATTGCTTTTTTTTGGACAGAAATCAAGCCACATTAACCGAAGCCGAGCAAATTTCAAGCGTTAACAGCTCCCACTGCCACTTGTGTAGGACTTTCAGCTGGAGAATTCGTGGGAAAATGCAGTTCATATCATATCTTTAGCAAAGAAAGTAACATGTTTTGTCAACTTGTATAATGACTTTTTGCTTGACAATCTCCGACATGTAGCGGATTTATTCCATAGATTGCCATTTTTCTCTGTTGTGCGTCGTAACATGTACTCATTTCTGTGCTTCTCTTTTGTTCCCCCACAATGTATGGATTTTGCTTGGTGTTGCGTATATATGTGTTTGTTTGAACATGATCAAAAGGGGCATTGAAGGAAAGGTGAAAAATCTTGTAATGAGCGTAGTAAGCTCAAGAACTAATCATATTCACCCCGCCAGTTCCCTTGGAAAGGTTTTATCCACTCATGGTTAGATTATTGTCAAAAACAATAAACCCATTAATGAACTTTCCCCATGACTATGACTGCTTCTTGTAGAGGGGCTGACATTATTTTGTCACCAAACCAACAGATGTGTTGTTTTTCACTTCTCATTACCACCAACGTATAATTCAAGGCATTGTTCTGAAGTGTTTGTGTACATTACTGAATGAGAGAAAGAGGGGTTGTCTAAGTCTCTACATTATGCTCTAAAATGTCAACTTTATAATGGAAATACTTATTAGTGGCCATGACAATGAAGGCCATGTCTAAGTGAACTGCCATGGTGTAACACAAATCCCATCACATGTCTGACCTCCATGATGTCACACTGCATACCCAATCTTATACACGGGCCTATGTCAGAAGACAAATCTCCATGTCTACTTTCAGCATTCCTTATTAACAGACTTTGAGATCTGAAAATAATATTGTTCATACTCTACCTGATCTGCCCCAAAGGGAGTGATGTTGGACTTCACAGTACCCACGCCTAATGCGATTAAAAAAAGTCCACTGAAGACTACTGGGCCACAATATGGGTTACGGATGGGGCAGGTTACATTGCTTGGAGGGGTACTGTTTGTGCTCAGACACTCAGCAGGTTGCACAGGAAATGCCGCCTCATCTCCACACATTTGTATCCTGGTGTCATCATTTGAAATAAAAGGGAAAAATAGCATGCCAAGAAAATATAGTATCAAACTTGAAACTATTGTCCAGAATTTTCCAAGGTACGCATCCGCCAACCAGCCTCCAAATGGTGAAATTAGGTAAGTAACTCCCATGAACATCAGGGGTGCCTGGCTCGCCTGAGTGCCCTCCCAATAAAAGGGATTAGTATTGAGAAAAAGGACCAGATTAGATGTGATGCCGTAGAATGCAATCCTTTCTAATGATTCAGCCAGCAGGACGGCTGCACATGCTAGTCTTCTTCCCTGGAAAACTGAAGGTGGTGAAGGTCTGCTCCCAGAACCTGAGTCCAGTAGAGGGGTGCTCTCATTGGCATCCTTGTTGTTAGCCATTCTCAGCCAACTTAATAATTTAGGTTCTTCTTGATTAGTAAGAGTGTAAGCCTGTAAAGAAAATACAGAGGTTAAACAAACGTTGTCATCACTGTTGTGTTTACACAGAGAAAACAGCTAACGTTAGTTACAGAACTTACATCTGATGTCCAAGAGCCCCCTTCCTCGTCATATATAGCTATAACCTAGACACTTTGTAAGTAAGCTAGCATAGCTTTAGCATAACGATGGCTTGGCAATAGTTTGGTTTTACGTTACCTTTAATTATTGAAACACGTCCCAGTGGTCTTCAAGTATCTCCATAAACCTAGATAACATTTACGACACAAGCGTTAACTTTGTTTCGTCTTAAATCAATTCTTTGTCAAAGGAGAACTGGAAGTCAACAAAAAGCAGTATCAGTACTATCGCGTGACACATACGCTCACAGTCAACAAACATACCTGCGCTGCTCTGGAGACGATCTCTAAGTGAAAATAACCGTTGTGCCCGGTAAAGTTAAGCAAGAGTAGCCGATCCATGTGACTTGTAAACTTGATCTGGTTACGCAGACGTCGCACCACCGAGGGAGGAAGTAGTAGTGCGGGGGTTTTTTTTCTTCATTTTTTGTTACAAGTGATTCTGACATTGAAAAACTTGTCAGGAGACAGAAGTAACGTTAAGCTCTGGTTCGTTTTTAAATGATGGTTTCGAAACAAAATACTGGAATGGCTGGAAACAGCCGCGTACAGTATGTGCTGCCGTCATGTGTTTCCAGGGGATATTATAGGGGACGGACTTGTAAACATTTCAGGCGTGGGTATACACTACTGCCAACCAGTAATGCAGCCTTGTGCTGTGGCGCTCGCGTATAGCTCTGCTATACATGCATTGGAATGGGTTTAGGGAATTTGACAGCCTACTGAAAAAGCACATAGAAGCTCTGATTGCTGCTTTATTCCACCTGGTTCTCACTAATGTTTACATGTTAGGTAGCTAGCTCGCTCGTCAGACCAGTCTTTAGTGGAGATATGAAATTACTCTTTCTAGCTTGTCTTAGCCCCAAAACTGGAAACCACACCACAGCTGAGAGAATAAGGTAATTTTCGTTGTTGCTAAGTGAAGCTAGCTACAACAGCTGTTGCTAATTTGTATTTTTTTTTTCATTTGTATTCTTTATTTTATAAAGGACAACACACATTAATTAACATTTTTGTAAATGTGCCAGTGTTAGCCAGCCGGCTAATTTTCAACTGTAGCTAGTCCTTTGGCCAGATGATTTTAGGCCAGAGCAACAGGAAACAGCAAGACATTAGTACAGGTTAAACGCTAAACGTTAGAGGGAAGTCAACAAGACACCATACAGACAGCTATAGCAACGAATAAGCTTTCTCAGTAAGCAATGCAGAGCTACAGGAAGCAGCAAGACATTAGCACAGTTACACATCAACAGTTACCTGTCGAGGCTGCATTAGGGGATAACGGGGTATTAAGTGTTAACCATGACTACCGCAGGACTAATTGCACAATGGCTTTAAATCCGCTGTAACATGATGCCTACCTTACTGCACGATGGCTTTCGTCAGCTAACATGATTCAGGGAGATAAGGCTCGGGGTAGAAAGCGATGTAACGTTAGACAACAGCATTAAACTAACAATAAAGTTCATTTTAATGTTTGTAAATTTTCTTAACCACCCTGCCGTCCACAGTCATGTGCTCCTTTTTTATTTTAGGTCTCACATTGAATCAGCAGGACACACTTGTGAGCTCAGAGACGCAGCAGACTTTCAGTCTCCTGCTGACGTGGCAAACCTAATATCTCGAAATCCTCCATTTGAGGGTGCACTGGCCATTCACCTGTTCAGAGCAGGCAGACTTCTCTTAGGTAAACATCCTTGCTGTTATGTAATCTATTTACTTATCTCCATACCTCATTAAGTAATTTCTGTTAACATAATATTAGACCTACAAATATACTGCTTCCTCTCCCACAAATGTCAGCACCTTTCTTTTTTATGTCTAACCTTTACACCAGACATCCATGTACCCTTTGGCGTTATCTTTGGCGGAACAGATATAAATGAAGATGTGAAAGTTGAGCAGAAGCGTGTGGTTATGGAGCAGGTGCTACTGAAAGCCAGGTGATGTTGCTGCAAACTACTATTTTAACCCATTTAATTCCAAAAAGCTCCAAATTAAGGACATTAGTTATACTCCTTAATTCAACATATCACACAGACAGTATACACCTGTTCTAAAATGTGTTTGAAAAGGTTTGTGGAAATATGTGTGGTGTTCTATCTGTGGAGAACTGCGGACACAATTTGCATAATAATATGTATGATGAAGAATGTGTTTTTTGTCCCATCTGTTTAGTAATATATAACTATTGCTAGTAAGTAGTAACCATTTTAGACTTACTTTATGATTCACACTCTTTAACATCTCATAGCTGGAAAAGCACAGGTGCAACTAACAACATGCCATGAGAGTGGTTATCTTTTTAGTCTGTTTGAACATTTTATCAGTAGTGAGTGTGATACACACATCACAAACAATGGCTTAAGGCAAACCAGAAATGTGATCACTTTTAACTTGACATGTTGCATAATGTATTTTGTCCTTTTCTACTTGTGTATAGTATATTTGTATCTATATATTGTTACTAATGTTCTGTTTTTGTTACCTTCCTAGGGAATACAGATGTAAATTAGCATTCTTGCTAACTCCGGCATGTTTACATCTTGTATTTTATACTGATGTTCATTTATAGAATATATATATATATATACACACACACACACACACACACACACACACACACACACACACACACACACACACACACACACACACACACACACAGAGAGAGAGAATATGCCAGTAATGTACTTCCTTCAGTGCAAACAGGAAGTATATGCGACCATTTACACCTCAACTAAAATTGTTCATATAAAATCAAAACCACCTCTAATTGTATTAATCATGTGATGTTTACTGTTGGACATAATTACAAGTTGCGTATAGCTTTACAAGCACAAAACAGTTGTCACATTTGTAACCAGTGGGAACGAATATCTATTGCCATAAGTCACTGCATATGTGGCCTATTTCAGAATCAGAATCAGAAAGGGCTTTATTGCCAAGTACATTGCACATACAAGGAATTTGTCGTGGTGCTGTTGGTGCATGTCACACATTCATTTAAATGTAGGGATGACATTGATCCTGTTGCAGATATTACTATCACAATGAGATGGCAGCTCAAAAATATTGGAGACATATTTCACTATTACTTGAATTGTTACAAAGCATTTGAATCATATGCTATTGTGTGTGTGGGTGGGCGGGCGGGCGCTGGATCCCCACAACATCCTCCAGTGCCTGGAAGTAGTGGCATGAAAGAATGAGGCTGAGCACATGCAGGCCAACTCCAGCTGTGCAGGCTGTGTGTTCTCTTCTCCCCTAGTTTAACACTAAAAGTAAATGTGCACACAGACTAATCAATATCTTGTCCTGGTCCCTAACGTCAGACCCATATGTCTCTGTTACGATGAAAATGGAGTGTAGGGCATCCATCCAGTAAATCTAAGGGGATAATTGCCGTATGGGAGAACTGGGAAGATTCAGGTCTCATGGCTTCAAAAATGTGATTTCACAAACCGCCCGCTGCGTGTGCCTTCTCACACAAACCTTGATCATGAAATTCTGTCACCACTCTGTGCCCGCTGGCACATTTAATAATGCACGCTCTCACACGCGCAAATTAATATCTCCCCACTGTTCTTTGTTCTACATTCCTTTTGTTTTTCTCTTTTTATTCTTGCTGTATTTTTCCTTAAATCCGTTGCCTTCAAACCACAAGCACTAGGCCTATTTCTCCTCTCACATATTCAGCCTTAGCCTGGAGACTTTACTGTTGTTACCACCGCTTCTATCTCTATTGTTGTCAAAATTGTCATTGATTGCAATAAGCAAAAACTGACTGTCAGCAATGAAAATTCTTGTTTTACTCTAATGGCTTTCACAGGGGTGATAATGAAGTGTTTTTGTTTTCATCAGGTTCGCGGTTGCATTTACTGACAAACTGAAAGAAGAGGCAGAGTTATTTTTGGTATGATTATACTCTTGTATTTTAATAGACCAACTGCAGTAGTTTATATCTAATAAGCACTGATGCTTGATGCAAGTCTGTGTATCATGTGGCATATTGTTGTTAGCAGTTTTAAACAGTTGTGTTTTACTAGAAAATGCCTGTACAGTTAGTAAGTACCTAATTGGTGTTTCATTAGTAAGGTTATTATTGCCTGCTATGCGTCACCCCTCACATAAACTTAACTCAGACTGTCAAAGTGATTAATTTAAAAAAAAAAAAATTTTTAAACATCAACAAAATATTGACCCCTGTATTACACATTAGCAGACAGCAGTAGCCTGGCAGCTTCAATAAATACAGCAGAAAGGCTTAAACTACACAAACACAATATCCTGCCGTGCCCCATAATAGTTTGGCATTAAAACAATATTATCGTGTTTTATTTTCAGATTAGATTCCAGCCGCAGCCTGCAGATTGAGGCGAGTGGCATGCTTTATCTCTGCCATTTAGTGCTGACAGCAGGCAGACAGGACAGACACTGAGAGGCATCACCACGCTTTTTATTGTGACGGAAAACACACATAGGGGATGAATCTTGGGTGATAACATCCAGTCAATTTCCTTCCCATCCCCTCTGATTTATTTAGTAGCACCCCCATTATCTTAGCTATTGCTTTCCTGACTCTCTTTTCAGGTTTGCATTTTGATTTGAATTTGTTTGGAGCACAGCAAGCATTCATTGTCTGTGTATATTGTCTTACATAAAGAGAAAGAAGCACAGTTAGTAATAATCAAATGTAATTTGTATAAACAAACCCGACCAATAATTACTGATGGATTTCAAACACTTATGTAATTATGTTTTGGTACCTGTTTTAACCACCATGTTCCTATGTTTTGTTTTGTTTCCCTGAAGCTGTCCCAGAGCAGTAAAATCTATGTCCAGCCCCAAGGTAAGCTCTGCAGGGTGAATCTCCTCGCCTGATGCTGTGCATCCCTGACTCGCCATTGAAGTGTTGCATTAAACAGCTTTGACATTGTTTACCTCCATTATCATGCTGTCTGCCGTGCAGAGTTGTATTTGCTCTTGCCATTGGCCGCCGTGCCATTTAGGACAGCCCAAATCACTCTTCCATGTTGTTTCCCAGCAGTAGCCTTGTTAGGCAAATAGTGCCCCTTCAGAGATTAGAGGAGAGCCCTGGGCCAGCTGCGTGGCTGAGCCCTGACCAATGAGAGCTTATCTTTTTTAGTTGCATGCTCACTATTGCAGTGCTTAGAATAATGTTTTTGAAATACATTACATTCTATTTTGGTTATTTCATATACAGGTTAGAGTTGCATTCAGGTTAGAGTAATATTTCTTTTATACTATGTGTCCAATACGAATAAATGTCATGAAGAACATTGGATGTGATGTTTCTAATTCTTTAGTGCAGGGGTGTCAAACTCAATTTCATGAGAATGAGAATCGCATCAAGGGCCAGTAGGGCTGGGCAATATGTCAATATTATATCGATATCGTGATATGAGACTAGATATCGTCTTAGATTTTGAAGAATTGTAATATCATTACATGGTAAGTTTAGTCTTTTTCTGGTTTCAAAGGCTGCATTACAGTAAAGTGGTGTCATTTTCTGAACTTACCAGACTGTTGTAACTGTTCTATTATTTGCCTTTAACCACTTAGACTTTAAATCCACATTATGATGGATATTTATCTAAAATCTAAATGTGGAAGATATTTTGTGAAAGCAGCAATTGTCAACCTTACCATATCGCTGCGATATCGACATCGAGGTGTTTGGTCAAAAATATCATAATATTTGATTTTCTCCATTTTGCCCAGCCCTAAGGGCCAGACATGTAGGGTTTATTGACATGCTTTTATTTAATCCAAAAAGTTAAATATCTTTGACTGTATTAATGCATGTCTCATATAGTCTTCTCACTCACAGTTTGGTCGGCATAAAGTCCTAAAAAAGTCAGCAAAAATGTTCTTAGCCATCATAGAAGAAAACGCCCAAAACTTTGGAAAAAGCGACAAAAACTAGGTGGGCCAAAATGTATTGTAAACCAAAACTGATATGTGGGCCGTATCAAAATCCGCAAGGGGCTGGATTTGGCCCGCGGGCCTTGAGTTCACATAAAGTTCAAGGTCAGAAAAACAATTCTGAACTCATTTATCTATTTAACTAAAAACCACATTGCTATTTTTTATTTTATTTGGGGGGGGTTGTTTCCAGTTATATGATTTGATTGAGCTTTAACAAGAACACTGTGTGTGTGTGTGTGTGTGTGTGTGTGTGTGTGTGTGTGTGTGTGTGTGTGTGTGTGTGTGTGTGTGTGTGTGTGTGTGTGTGTGTGTGTGTGTGTGTGTGTGTGTGTGTGTGTGTGTGTGTGTGTGTGTGTGTGTGTGTGTGTGTTATTTTAAAGGTATCCAAACGGACGTGAGTGAAAAATTCTCCTGGACTGAATTCCTCAGGAGCTCAGGTACTGTCACTGCTTCAGTTGGTTGTTATTCCAGCTATTATCTAATGTAAGACTTGATCCACAGGCCTCACTGTGGACAGTTTTCAGGTTTGTTGTAGAAAATATTACCCAATGAAAGCTATTCTAAAGGGAGGTCCATGGGTCGTCCAGAGTGAGCCAATAAAACAGTTTAAAATAACTTTTTTGATTGGTGCACTGACCCTTTGATAGCAGGGCAGAATCATACATTTTGAAAGTATTTGTCATACTTTGGATATACTGTATTTTAGCTTGATATTTTGTGCTCTTTAACAACAACTTGTTATTGACAAGCGACATGTTGTTTAGGCACTGAGTCTGTCTGGTCTAAGCGTTATAGTCTAATCATTAAGTCTATGTCTCAAACTATAGCCGCGGTAGTTGTGTTTTTGGATGTGCACAAAACACACACAAAACATTAGTGTGACATGTGCTGGATACAGTGGTCGATGCAATAAAATGGAGAGGTACTTTCCCACTGAAATGTAAGCTCCCTTGTAAAATAGACATATACACGGGCGTGCCACATATTTGAAACTGTTTGCAATATTGTACATACATTCTAGACGGCATCCTTCTCACCTTTCCTCCACTATGAGTCATAGACGGTGTAGTGCACTGCGGTGGAGCCACCACTGGGAGCACGATGGGGGATACATTCATACACCCCCAACCTGAAATGTACCATCAGAAAGCATACATTTACTCCGTTAGATGCATCAATGTGGTGGTCAGGGAGGCAGGCCAGAGTTTGTAGCAGTCAGAATTCCCTTTTCCCTTCTCTCCTCCAGTCTTCCACCTTTGCAAAGCTCCGTAAATATGCACCGTTACTCCGAGCATCCCTTTCCACAAACAGCCCAGACTTTAAATCGGACATTGCAAGATGATGGTCATCCCAGGTACATTTGTGCTCATAGAGAGCCCCGTTGAGTACAGAGAAGAAGAATTGATTAACAGCTCTCCTGCCCAGAGCCATTTGTCAACACGCTTCACATTCCGGTGCAAGTAATACTAATTACACCACGATCACTTCTCCATTTGTTATACTTGAAATAGGAGTCACTACCATTGTGCTCTTCCTCAGTGATGTGGTGAAAGCACTGTAATCTGCTTTTAGAGCTCTAAACATTGTTCCAGTTTCTGTGTATGTGCTGTCGTTAATTTGAGTCATTTTTCGTGGATGTGGGTCAGATGCGTTTAATACCAGCAAGGTGTGTTTTCCTTGCCACGGTGTTATCAGCACAGTTCTTGCACAGTAACAAGACAATACACATTCTGGATTTTGACTTGCGTTGGTATGTAATGAGGACAAGCCCCAAGGCAGAGAGCTACATTCAAATAAAATAACGGATGCTGCAATCCTTAATTGTTGTAAATGTGCTTTTGTCGTAGTGTTGTGATGAAACAGAAAACCTTTTAAGCATTGTTGCTTAGTTCTCAGATGTTCCATGGCCTTGTTTTGAACCTTGACCTGCTTTATCGCCTTTTAATAATAAGTTACATCATGTTTTTAGTTCTCCTCAAACATCACAACACAGTCTGACAGAAGTGACTCCTGCAGAAATCCGTAATCTGGTGTGGCATAGTTGAATCATCATTAAAAGGAAAGAAAGAGAATACTGTATATAGGCTAGCTTAATAAAGGTGTGGAGGTTTAAGTGTTTGGAATACATATATACTTTGTGACCCAGTGTTGCAGTGGCACACTGTAAAAAGACCTCTGCCGGTGAATATGAAAGCTGACTGAAGATGCATGACTTTACTGTTTGTGTGTCTGTTTTATCCTTTGGGTGTCATGCACCCTCCAAAGGCACAGACTTCAGCACTGGGATCCAGAAGCTGTCAGTCCATTAAAGCAACTCGGTGTATGTTGTTTGTGGCCTCTTCTGTGTACCTTGTGAGGTATACGGGCATAGATGAAGAACAGCACTGTTGAGTGAGCAGCGATGCGATGAATCACTGCGTAACAATCAAGTATCAAAAAGTGAGGAGGACACGCTGTTGGATGCTGTCCTCCTCTCCTACGCTTTCTTCAATGCCTAACAAATCTATTTCTTTCTCTCCCAGTGACCCTGTCTTTCGGCTTGAGCAGCACTGGCGGAAGCCTAAAAATATTGTAAACAAATTAATAACATAACTAATTACACTGGTCGGACTGTTCAGCTCTGTTTCAGACTGATACCTCCGGTTCAGGCTGGTCCTCATCCTCAACACGTGCCTTTTTCAGGTGCGGAAAATACTTTTCAATACTCATCTGGTTTGAAGCAGCAAACATTCAGTGTAAGAGTAAAAAAAAAAAAATTACATAACATTATTTGTAATAAGTTTATTTGATTCACAGCTGCTACATATAGTGTTTTGACCTCTACAACCCAACTGCATTTTACCGCAAACTTGCGACTAGTTAACTTTCTGAAGCAGGCACAATCGCTTGTTTGCTAAGACTCAGGTCGGGACTCCAACATTAATACACTGACAACATTATATTCAGAATATAATTTATTTTTATTAATATTTTTTTCGCGATTGTGTAAAGGTGTTCACGAGATAGATACCAAGCTTTCGTGAACTTGTGAATTTCACCGGCTGTCTTCTTTGGTTTTCATGGAGAGTGTGTGTGTGTGTGTGTGTGTGTGTGTGTGTGTGTGTGTGTGTGTGTGTGTGTGTGTGTGTGTGTGTGTGTGTGTGTGTGTGTGTGTGTGTGTGTGTGTGTGTGTGTGTGTGTGTGTGTGTGTGTGTGTGTGTGTGTGTGTGTGTGTGTGTGTGTGTGTGTGTGTGTGTGTGTGTGTGTGTGTGTGTGGACTGATCTGCATACTCCTATGTGTCTATCACAAGGCCTTTCAGCCTGACGGAGGAGAGCAGCGAAAGGAAATGCAGCTGAACGAATATGCTGCATGTTTTAAATAGCGTTAAAAAAAATGATTAATAACGAAACGCAATATGTGGCGGCCGGTGTTGTTGATTGTGTGGCGCACCGCCACAAATTAGTCTGTGTGTGGGAAACACTGGTTCAGTCACAGCAGGCTCAATTGCTCATACTCAATACTCAGCTGTTCTTGTGATCTGTATTGGTTATTTGTGTCTGTTATTTAAAGTAGGAAGTGTTACATTTATGTAATGCGTTATTCATAAAATTGTCTTGGCTGACCAAAATGCTGCTCTAACCTCTGATGCTTATATTTAAGTGCAGTCCCGGTGTGAAGTGAAAGAACTAGCAAAGTTTGTGACAAGCACAAACTATTATATCTTTGTAACTTGTTAGCTGCTTTAAAAACTTCACATATACAGTCAAATGGTGTATTATCAAACCTCTTTAATTGCAAGATATACAGTATCTCACCTGTGTAGCTTTGTTAGTATATGTCATTTTCTCAGTTAAGTTCTTTTTTTTCCAATGGCGTTGTGTCTGTATCACCCTGTGCCACTCAACAGATTAATAGCTGTTCAGATAGACTGCTCCACCCACACACACACACACACACACACAAACACACATACTGATTAAAGCGTTCAGAATGCCCTTCTAAAATCAAAGGCAAATGAACAAAAATGTGTTTTGCATTGAACTGCAAAGAGAAGGAAAAGAGTGCTGCTGGCACAACAGATGATTTGTACAATTTTGTTTTTCTTCCCTGAGGAAAGATGAATTGGGTCTTTTTTTATTATTTCTTTGAATTTCTTGCTTATTTTGACACATCTGTGCTCTGTTATGATTCCAGCTATCCTTCCAACTCCCTGCACCTTGTTCTGAGGTAGTGAGATGTTTGTTTCCCTCAGCTGACGCGAGGAAGTTCAATAAACCCAGCAGATGAAAAGCTTTTTTGACAATCGGTTCCCAGGATCAGGTTCAATGCCCAGACTCCACACTGTCATTTTAAGATGCTCTTTAATAGCATTAAAAGAGCTGCTTCAGCCTCCTGATCTGGACTTATCTGGCAGCAGGGGATTTCACTCCACTGTTACTGTGCTCTAAGCATGTGCTTTTGTCTGTCTGTGTGATTTCATTTTATTTTTATTTTTTTTGAAACAGTTCTCGGTTTTCTCATAGACACTTTCAAAAATACATTTTATTATGGGCTTGTACTTCACTTAAATGTTGGGTCAACTCAACTACACCATGTCAACATTCATAATTTATCCTTTTGGGTCATTGTCGCGCATAAAAAAAGGTTAGGGATTCAAAATGTATCTTCTGACACTTTCTAACCCTAAATAAAAGTAAAATATCCTTTTACATCTGCTTGTTTTGGTATAAATGCTCTCCTACTTAGCCAGCAGACCTCAACCTTAAAGTGGTGCCTTTACACCAGTGGCGTAGGCAGAAATAGTATTTTGGGCGGGCCGGTACAAAAGTGAATGGGCCATTTTCAAAAAAGACGTAGAAGTAGCAAAAAGGACAAACTGAAAAAAACAGCAAAAATTATACCTTCCAACATATTATGCATTACAACAGCAATAGCAGTACTGTCTACAACATGCTCAACCAACAAAGCTCAGTCTAAAAAGTTTGGGCACAACACTATAGACAAAAACCTGTCGATTTTAACCTATTCAGGCTAAAATATATTTGCACCGGCAGAACCAGCAGCATTGGCTCTGCACAGCACTGTTACACGTTTACATACTGCATGACATAGAATAGCCTACATCCGACAGAAATCACACATGTAACATATCCTTTGTGCATTCATAACAGCATTGTTGCTTCAGGACTATGGTCAGATCATGAGCAGCAAATAATAGTAAAAGAAAATCAAAGAATGAAAACTTCCAGCCAAGCATTGTTTGAATTATGAAAGATCAGTGCTTGAAGTGGGGAAAAAAAGGTGCCAGTACTCTCTTGCATTGGCAAATTATTATGACATTTGAGATTTCTACAGTGAAAAACAAAAATTGGAAATATTGCTGGTACAACAATTTATTGTTATTTATTAACAACATAAATGTATGTATTTATTTAAAAGTGTGTGTGTGTGTGTGTGTGTGTGTGTGTGTGTGTGTGTGTGTGTGTGTGTGTGTGTGTGTGTGTGTGTGTGTGTGTGTGTGTGTGTGTGTGTGTGTGTGTGTGTGTGTGTGTGTGTGTGTGTGTGTGTGTGTGTGTGTGTGTGTGTGTGTGTGTGTGTGGCCCAGAGTAATTTTATTCTCCCCAAAACAAGTTTCCTTTTTATTTTTAAAGAACTATATATAAAAAATAAAATAAATCGCAACTTTCACTGTCTCCCGCAACTTCATTGCAACAAACAAAAAGACATTGCAACTTTTATCGCAACTTTTTACAAAAGCTCCCGCAAAATCAGGCATTTTGGGCCACAACAATCACAAAAAAAGGCAGCGAAATTTCGCGATGTCGCGATCGCGCCATTTCACGCAAATTCAACCAATCACCGTGACATTGGCACGACTCGTAATTTTGACCGATCACCGCAAATTTTCCGCAAATTTGACCAATAAACGCAACTTCAACCAATCCCAGCAGTTCCACGTGCCAGACTTTACGTCTGAGTGCCACTGACCAAGCGGGAGTGAGAGAGAGCTTGTTTCCGATATGAAGACGAGACTCGAACATCTCACATTTACCAACAAAACGTACAGCGAAAGACAAAGTACAAAACATTTTAGACCGACCTGCCAAACTGTATAGATTTTAACATCAATGTACGCTGTAACGTTTTTTCACTCGCGGGGCTGCTGCTTATACAGTTCCCGCCGCTACTGACTCGCACACACACCAACGCACACATGGTGGATGCAGGAGATGAGACGACACGATGACCAAACATTGAGGACAGCTATTCTCGTTATTGTAAGTGCAATGATAAGTTAAAGTCCAATAAGTACTTTATCAACAAGAGGCCAAGCCAGCCTGGTAGCAAAGCTGCAGCCAAATGCTCAACTGTATTTCCCAGCAGTCAGCTCCCCCTGCTGTCCATAAGGTGCCTCTGCACCCCTTTCGTTTCAGTCCCTCCCACCAGCCTTTGGGCCACGCCTCCTCATTTACATTGACACTTGTCAAGTCTAAATTGAAAAGCCAAATGTTAAATCGAAACGGAAATGGTGATTCTTAAAATGCCAAAGGGCAATTGACAAATGTAAAATTCTAAAGATAAAATTGAAAATTATAAAGTACAAAGACTAAAATAAAATTATATATATTTTTTTCTATTTTAGATTTTAATTTAAGTATTTCCATTTAAGCGTTTCCATTTCACATTTTGAGTTTCATATTTGAGGTTTCTCAATCAAAGATTTCAGTTTAAGTAGTTATATTTAAGCTTTGCATTTTAAATTTGACTTTTTACATTGGCACTTTACATTTTCAAATGATCATTTTACATTTCAACTTTGCTTTTTCAGTTTCCTTTTTCTTTTTTAAATTTAATTATGGCATGATTTTTCCTAGTAGCGTAGTAAAATAATATATTTTTAATTTGATCTCGCTTCGTTTTCTCTTTGGACTTTAAATTTGAATTATGAATAAATATTTCCTCCATATAGTTCTGTTACTATTTCTTTTTTTTTTTTTACATACATTTGAATATTTTTCATAACAAAACGTATTTTGTTCAAACTTGGCTGGACGGGCCAGTGAGTAAAGTGACACAAACCTCACTATAAGCTTACGTACAACCACGACTGCCTTCTCTGGGTATAACAGCTTTAAAACTGATGAGGTTTAGATTCCACTTGGCAATCCACCCAACTGTTGGATGGATTGACTGTTCCCCAGATGATCAAACCTACTGATATTGGTCATCCCCTGACTTTTTCTCTAGTGAAAAAACTTTCACTCATCCAGTGTCCTAATTACCGTGGTGATCCCTTAACTTTTAATGTAGTGCTTCCATCAGGTCAACATTTAATTTGGTCTATACTTAACTTTGGTTAATGACCAAATGCCTGCTGTAGGGTTGGGTACAAAATAGCAAATCATAGCATACTAACACCAAACTAAGATGGTGAACATGGTAAATATTAAACATCAGCATGTTAGCGAAAAAGCTCAGTGTGAACATGAGTCTGATGAACGCGCTGCTCTCGCCAGTGTTAATAAAAGAACTTTGATTATATTTTTGCGGGTTGAGTGAGTGTGCGGTGTCCATAGCACAAACACTTGTGATTTTTTTTATTGTGATCAGCATGCTATCATTGTCATTATTAGCATAATCTCTGTCCACTAGGCGGTTGTGAAGGTACATCCAGTCCACCTCCACTACAGATTCTTTATACAGTATAGGGAGTATGTCAGTAACTTATCTGTTAAAGTTCAGCTTCTGCTAATTAGTGAGAACTGAGAGACGTGTGTGTGTGTGTGTGTGTGTGTGTGTGTGTGTGTGTGTGTGTGTGTGTGTGTGTGTGTGTGTGTGTGTGTGTGTGTGTGTGTGTGTGTGTGTGTGTGTGTGTGTGTGTGTGTGTGTGTTGCCATCAGGAGGGTGCAGGGCTGTGTTGTGCAGGTCAGGACTTTTATCTGTTGCTTTTGGACGGTCAGGGCCAGAAGAGTAGTTGTTGGCAGTGAGCACAGTTGTATGTCTGCCAGTTCCTGACTATTCTCTGGATTGATCCTGAAAGTTGGATGATCGAGGGGAAAAGAGCCGATTTTAGCAGCACTGCCTCTCAATTAGAGCAAGGTTCTTTCAACAACAACAAAAAAAAAGTGTTTCATGTTGTTAGAGTGATGTTGGGTTAGCTAATTTAAACGAGGGCTGTTCAGTGAGCGAACTGTCACCCAAACACTGTGGCTGTGTAGTTAGGATGCCATATTACACACTGTGTAGGCTGCAACCTTCCAACGTTTTCGTGTGTGTGTGTGTGTGTGTGTGTGTGTGTGTGTGTGTGTGTGTGTGTGTGTGTGTGTGTGTGTGTGTGTGTGTGTGTGTGTGTGTGTGTGTGTGTGTGTGTGTGTGTGTGTGTGTGTGTGTGTGAGAGAGAGTGTTACAACTCTGATCAGAGAATTGTTCAAGCACATTAGTCACTGCTGTCTTATTTACCTCATGACCTTGGGTGATGTATTGCTTTCATTATGTGCCGATGTACTCAGGATGATCATTATGCAGTGTTTTGATATTGTGATGCCATCTTTCTGTGTGTCTGGCTTCTCCCCAGGTGTAAGCAGGGAGCGTGTGGATGAGCTGCGTGTCTTCCTGTTGGTCTGTGGCCTCAGAAGAGTCAAGGATCCCCTCTATCTGGTCGAGGTTTTTTCAGGTATACCATGCAATTTGTTCTGTTTACCATCTATTTAATATAACGTGTGTACTGGTAATTAAAAACCTGTAGCAATCACACGGGACAGTACTATAGAAAGTAGCTCAGCTAAAAGTGGGGTGTTTTTTCTTGGTGGCATATTTTCAACCTTAATGTCGGTTGAATCCCCGAAATTACAAACCTCTCTGACTGCATTTCTGTAGTAGCCTGTGGTAGAGGCAATGGCAACGTCCTCATCAATTAGGAATGAAGTTAGACCTCAGCGGTTGAGTTTCAGCTAATTAAAAAACCCATGTGAAAGTGCAAAGAGAGTCTCCTGACTAATATCTTTCTGTCTTGCCTTTATGCTGTTTCTTTTTTATGATGACTATTGTATATATCTTAAATGGATCTCATATATTCAGAATTCCCACTGATTAGCAACATCAGTGTGTTCTTTCTGAAATCCTCTTTTATTGTATGTGACTTTGATAGCACACGGTTATGGTAATAAGACAGCACTAGATGGCGTCAAATTATATATTGATGTTTCAGCCAGATGGGAGAACTAGATGTGTGGATATTCATATGGCATTTCTTGGCATTAAATTGTTCTATCCACACGTGCTAAACATATGGTCGCTAGCAAGTATAGCTGTAAGAATTGCAGAACACATCTTTACTGCTGCTGCTGTTTATGTTTGCATGAACACTTTTATGTTTGCATCTTTCAGAGTGGCATTGTGAGAATCCGCTGAACGTGTTGGTCATTATTGGGCCGAAGGTAGGTGCACACTCATTATACCATGCCATTTGTCTCCCTCTGTACCGAGACTCTCTGTGCTGTTGACATTTACGCAGAAACCTTGCCTGGGAAGTCAAGCGGGTCCCTAATTGGATGTAGCAGAGATACTGGCTCTAGCTGTTTAGCTGGAATTAACGGGCAATGCTGGGAGGAAATGACAGTCTTCTGCAAACGGGGCGGGGGGTCAGCAGCAGCTGACGTGCTGTAGTGGTCCCATTTCCTTTTGTGTCTCTCTGGCTGACTGCTTGATATACAGTACTGATCCAGTGCCTACTCCAGATTAGCACTTGCCTTTTATAGAGACCTGTAAAGAGCTAACCTCACTTTAATACTCAAGGAGGGGCATATATCTGGACATGTCCTGGTATAAATTACAGCCAAAGCTATTTGTAGCATGTTTCACGTTTCTGTCCTGTGTATCATTCCTTAATAAGACATGAACTGCACACATACAGAAGAGGTGTTGCTTCATGTCGTGGGGGCGGCTGTGGCTCAGGTGGTGGAGGCGGTCGCCTACCAATTGAAAGGTTGGTGGTTCTGCACTCTCATGTTGAAGTGTCCGTGGACAAGACACTGAACCCCGAATTGCTGCCAATGCTGTGCCATCGGTGTGTGAATGTTTATCTGATGAGCAGGTGGCACCTTGTACGGTAGCCTCCGCCACCAGTGTATGAATGTGTGTGTGTGAATGGTTCCTGTACTCTGTAAAATTGCTTTGAGTGGTCATTAAGACTAGAAAAGCACTATAAAGGTAGTCCATTTACATGTCAAGGCACGTCAAATAATCGGGGGAAGAAAAGCAATTGAAATCTTACAGCCTGCCATGAGTTACAATATTCATAAATCAACCAGTCAAATCGGAGTAGGGAGATTTTATACATTTACTGTAAAAGTTTGTGTTCTGATTGCACCTTTATGTTGGAGTCGAGTAATATCCTGGCCAACAGCAGCAGCATCAGTGCTTTACAACTGTTCTTTCTTCCCCCACCCCCCATTTCATTTCCAAACTCTCAATCATTGAGTGTATGTTTGTCTTCATCTTCTCTCCCCCTGACTTGCTTTGATATGACACTATACTATGTACAGTATTTTAGTGTCTGTTCTTTCTTTCAAGCAGTGGTGTCAGGCAAAAGGTATGTTCTGCTTTAGATTTGCTCAAAAACAACTCAATTAGACATGGCCCGGGGCTTACACACTGTCTGTCTGCCTGCCGCTTCTTGCTCCGCTACGCTTTGTTGTTGTTGTTTTGATGAAATGGTTCAGTGGAAGCGCACACGTGTGATTCATCTCAACACCCCCGAATTACAGTTAGTGTTTGTTTGTTTGTCTGAGAAATCAAAAGCCATATATTATTGTTATAATAAATGTGTATAACTGCCAGATTCCCTCCTCACTAATTATAGGATTCCGCTTTTTGGTAAAACAAACATTTATTGAATAGATTTAATGAAGTGACCGTAAATTCTAAAAATACAGATGGATGTTAGAATGAGACGTCCTTTGCTGAGGCTGTCATTACATACTATAAACCCACAGCTACATTTCATTCAAGTAATAAGCACTCTGGCTGCACAGCATCTGTCATTAAGAGGAGTATTCAGGTCAGGTTGTTAGCGATGACACATCCCACTCCTCTGTAACTGGGCTTTATCAAGCACCACAACATGCAGCATACTCTGTATTGTTTATTGAATTAAAGGAAATGTAAAGATCATTCAAAAAATGTGAGGTTATATATTGGGGACCGAGCGGCAGCAACGGCATCATCGCATAATGTATGACTGATTCACTTGGGAGAATGTAAACACTGACACAGCGTCTGCCTCTCCCTTGTCACTGGTCATTTCCTTTTAATTCCACATAGAGCAGTACAGAATCTGTGCAGTGCTTAAATCATTTGTGTTTGTTAATATCGCCTTTATCGTGATTCGCGATCTATCCCCTGCTGGTTTCACAATGACTGCTAAATCCCAGATTACACCAGGATACAAAAAAAGGTTCTCAGTTCAGATTCTTTGATTTTTAATGCACACGTGCTTTAAAGCAGATTCTATTTAGAAATTTGATGAGCTATAAAATGAAAGGGGGAAAAAAAAAAAAAGTAGCAGCTTGCTTGGCAGCATCTTTGACCTAAATTGCTTTTACTTCTCTGTGGGCATGCTAATGCACGCAAATCTCACATTGCAATTAATCAGATTGGCCAACCACCACACCCTGACCCCAATCTCTGAAAATGCAGGCTTTTCAGAGAATGATTTGCTCATGATAGAAATGATTAATTGTGTCATTGTTTATTACAGTACTTCCTTCACATTAAGTCATTGCTGGATGAAGACGAGCAGGTTTCAATTTTCTGCGTAATGTTTCTGTCTGTCTTAGATCGATCCTGTATTTACTGTTGAAGTGGAAGCTGTTGTTAAAAGGTAAGCCTTCTTCTCTTGTTTTCTTTTCTTTACAAGTTACGCTTCTAATAAAAGGCAACTTGAGATTTGACAGTCTAATCGGCAACACTTTTCTATTGTGTGAAATTTGAAGACTACATATTTGTCTTTTTATCCCATGTGGCACAAGAAAATATCCAAGCAAATTTAGCTTACTTTTATCTTGACATAATGTGAACAGAATAGAAATCTGAAGGGAGAGCCAGGATCCTCTCTTTATCTGTCCTCCTACTCTCAAGTCTTGGCTGATCTTTCAGTTTTTTGCCGAGGGGCCTTTACCACAGCAAGCTCTTTGCAGCAGGAAACTGCCCTTCTCCGGCTGAGACTTTACCTTGACTGTCCGTGCATGTCACACAGAGTGCAGCTGTGTTTCCTGCCCTGAGCTTGTCACTGCTCTTTAGCATCATTCACGCCTCCGTTAGCCCTGAGTCATGCAGAACTGAGCTTTGCCACTGCTTCTGCAGAACAGCAGGGGTCTTCTTGGCCCAGGAGAGGAGCCAACAGGAGCTCCATGCTGCCATGAAAAGGTGCTTCTCCGTGGTGAACAGCTCCGTCTCAGAGGGCATGTCCGCCGCCATTTTGGAGGTAAACATCTCAAGGGCTAACTGGACAATAGCATGTTCTGGCTTCAACAATTCAGCTGCTAAACACAAAAGTATCTTTTTTTTTGTAGCTCACATTATTGTGGTGCAGAGTAATATTTTGGTAATGACATTTTTTTTTTTTTTTTTTTTGCTTTGAATTTGCCATCGAAAGCCCTTGAAACATTGACACTGTGAATATTTACAGGAGTCCTTATCTCGCTGTTTCTTGCTCAGCTACAATGTTATCTGACACCTTCAGGGACAATTAGCCAAATTAATTGCTTGACTCCAATCTTCCCATTCCTGAGTGAGCAAAACCTGCAAATCCACTTAATCTCTTTTAAACCCTGTCGATTAAAACAATCCACAGTAGGCTTAAAGTCTGATTAGTATGTTAGCATGTTTCACTCAACAATCTGCTGAAGGTATTAGCTGATGTGGATTGTTAATTCTGTTAGTGAACTAAGGCACTAAAGAGCAGAATTCCAACGTCTATGGTGCTTCGGTGCTTTTTTTTAATCACGATAATGATAGAATGAATGAGTCTGTGAATGAGTAACTTTTGTCTGTGACATTGGGAATGTCAGCGACTTTTAAAGCGTTTCATCTCTCTGCCCCAACAGGCCATGGATCTCGGGGTACCTGTGTTGGCCAGGGACATTCCAGGAAACGCGGCCCTAGTGCAGCATGAGTTCACTGGCCTGCTGTACTCGTCTCCTCAGGTATAAAGTGGCAAACACTGACCATGTTGACGGACTACACAGAGGATATTCTGCATATACGCTGTAGCCAACAGCTACTCCTGTCACCTCAGCCAGGTTTGGCAACCTCAGTGTATAGCTGAAAGCCCAGATTACACGGCTAACACAAGGAGCCATGAAAATCTTGAGATTCAGGCAGCATCCCACACTCCAGGCCGTCTCTGATCATATTATCAGGCCCAGAAGATAATTCCAGACCCCACCTATGTCCTCCACCCTGAGTAGCAGCTTCTTCCCTCAGGCAGACGCTTCAGAGTCCCAGTGCAGACTTTTTGCTCCCCTTGTCCATCAAGGCTAAATGGCTAGCTAGCCAGAGCCTAACCTCTTTAACGCTGCTTTTTATTTTAACTGTACACATGTACATTCTATGTTGATGCGGCTGCTTTACTCTTACTGCACATATTGCGCACACTATTATGTATACTACAGTGTGCCGTGCATTTTGTGGGTTGGTGGCGGTCTGTGTGTATGCTGTATGAAGGCACTATGTTTTGTTAATTTGTATTTTCAGCTGATGCTGTACGTGTCCATGACAAGTTCCCTTCAGGACAATAAGCTCTTATCGTATCTTATTCTCAACTGACCAAAAACAATTCCTTACCGCTCATACTGTAAGTAGTATTGAAGCGCTGTCTCAGAATGACTAAAGATGTGTATGTCCCCTTACTCGAAAAGATTTATCTAAAACGATGTCTTAGAATTTTAAGAAGGAAAACTTTAGATCATTCTGTCAAACTTTGTACTTTAAATTCTCATCATTAGTCCAATCTAAGGAGATCAAATATAACAAAAGGAGCTGATGTTTTCCCAGGTGCTAAGATTAGGATCAAAAAGTGCAGCCTTAAGGGACAGAGCATAGATACCACATTACCATGTAGTGATGCAACACATATCAGGAGAAGTGCAAAGTGGGGAACTCCCATGAGAGCTTTTCACTCTGATATATAATGAGGTTTGATGCAAAAGGAGAATATCATAGGTTAAGGCAAGTCGACAGAGGGCTTGAGCGCGGTGCTGTCAAGACACCATCCTCTTGCGTGATGTTGTTGTAACGGCGGAGATAAGTCCTCTCCGGGGGGAGGTCACGTGTGCTCAGCTCAGCTGCCAGGAGGAAGCTCTCACAGATGGTGGCAGCGACTTGGGCTGGATAATCCACGACCTCAGCAAGGACCGATGGGCAGTGAGTGCTCATCTTTGAGCCAAAAACTTTCCCTGCAGTGAATCACACTCAAGACTTTTTTTTTCTGCATGCTTTAAAACCCCCTCTTATTTTTGATTGACAGTGTTTCTGGTTCTTTAAGCCTTCAAAGTAATTACATGAGGAGTGTAGGTATCAAGAAATGTGTTAAAAGAAACAAACACACAAGCACTTGCATGCTTTAAAGAGAAAAATGGCACTTCCTGCCTGGCTCTATAATTTGTGTAGTGTAGTGATTATAAGCATGCTGCTCATAAATTGAGCTTTAATCCTGTTGCTGAGGATTTATAGCTCTCATATGGCTATACTGAAGAGCCATTTCCTACCAAGATTCTCTCCAGACATAATCACATCACTTGAATGAAGTAAAGTGAATTGGCCAGCTGACTGGCAGTGGCTAAAACTTTGTGTGCCCAATGGCTCCCGGCTTCAGCAAACGTTGGCTGCCATGTTGCAGGAACACTTTAAGACACTTTCACTTAATTTCTTTCATTCTGCTGGGCCAACAGACGAGCAGATAGGATTCAGAACGCTGTGTGGATGCGTCATATCTCATTCAATGCTCAGCGATGACACCATTACTCATTTCTATCCTCATCGTCCCCTCCCCATGTCCCCGTGACAGCTGGTGTGGTAGTATTCTGTGTGGCAGTCACTTAGTTTGCTTTTCCCTTTTTGTTATAAAATGAGAGGTGGCTATTAGGATAGAACGAACAGGTCTTTTGGACAGCCGTGTTTTGATCTGGAGCCACAAATATCTCTATCCTTTGGCAATGTACAGACATTTTTTAAGTATTTACTGTTCGCCGCACAGGCTCTTATCTGAGGTCTTTTCTTGTGCTTTGGATTATCTTTTATGCTTTAAAAACATATCTTCAGGCAAGCTTTAAGTGGCATTTGGCAGTGAGTGAGACCTGTTTTGCTTTTATCCCTGCCAGGAATTTGTGCATCAGTCTCAGAGGCTGTTGTCAGACCAGGAGCTGAGAGAGAGAGTGGTGAGGAATGGAAAACTCTACGTGGAAGAGCATCACTGCCTGAAACAGGAGAGAGAAACCTACCAGCGGCTGGTGGACACTCTGGTCTAAGCATAAGGTCACAGCGTTCAACCGCACTCTGTATACTTTTTCAGGAACTGCAGGGCCAGACAGCAGGGCATTACACCAGTGTATTTACCTTGCATAGGTAGAACTATCACAGATGTCTTTATTCCCAGTCTTTTAAGAAATGAGGCTACACATAAACTGTACAAACTATTCCATGTTTTATATGCACTGCCAGATTGAAATTATGCTGCAGAGCACTTTGAACCAAAGACCTAGAGTAGAAACAGCTGTTTGTCTGGTTGATGTATTTTATGTATTTGAAATTGATGATTTACTGTTATTTATGGTTTGGTATGAATATAGAAACTGCATGGGTTCTCTATTTATTTATTCATTCATTCATTCTATTAAATAAAAGAGGCAAACAACTCCACTGGTTGATTTGGAGTGGATGGTGATCTGAAAATGTATTTGCATTCCCTCTATTGAGACAGATATAGCTGTTTATCATACTCAACAAAATTCTGAAAGTGCCATTAAATCTCGATTTCTCCTCAAATGCAGCGGATCAGCTATTCTACTCTTGCTAAAAAAAAACTGTTCCAATAATTCCTTTCCATCCAATCTGTATGCTATCACATTCATTTTGTATAAAGTGCAGCGGTTGGGTTGCACACATTCAAGGGCCCTGCAAAAACTCAATTTGTTTAAAGGGCAGAGGGGCACAAAGGGTTCTCGTAATTTACTGTTACAAAGGTTGACTTTGGCAACACACTGGAGCACGGGCTGGTTAGGAAACCATGAAAGTTCTGCCACGTTTTTGATGCTGAACTGTAAAATTGAGCATTACACAAAATATAGATAAAATCAATAACTGACTTGCATACTGCTACTTGAGATGATATGCCTCTGGTAGGTGCTTAACATAGAAAACCAAGAGGCAATATTTAAGAGATTCATAGTGTTTTAATGAAAAAAAAATCTAATGAAAATTTGATTAAGTTAAATTTACAAAGAAAGGGATCTTGGATATTGCATAATAGAAAACACCCATTTCAGCTAGAATTATGTTTAATCAAAGCCACATTTTTGGTGAAACATATCTATCGGACCTCTGTTGCTCTGTATTATAACTGGTAATCAATATATTGTTTTTGTTATGTGGAATACTTTTTCAGCGTGTCTTTGTACTGTGTATACCAGCATGTGAGTGCAAATATTATCCACATGCAGCATTAACAATTGGGTTTGGCTTTTAACATTGTGTAAATAAGAGTCCATCTGGTCAACCATCTAACACGCATCCACACTTCAATATTAACAATAATATACAGTACACATGTAAAAGGCATTCATAGTTAATGAAATGTATGAAGAGGGCAATTCCAAAATCACATTTTCTAGACAGTTATTGGACTTAACAAAGGCATTGAGGTGATCAAAGCCACATCTACTGTACATGTAAGGTCTGATCACAGTCTTTATTATAACTGGTCCCCAGGCTGTGTAATGGGCACTTGGGGTTCCTCCTCACAACTGTCCTCCTTCCCAACCCAGTGGATGCCATGGCCGTTCTCTCTGGGCGGGAGATGTGGCGAATGCTGGCGCTCCAGAGTGGAGAAGGTGGTGAACTGGACTCTCTTTCTCTTGCTGGTGGGCGAGTGGAGGGACTCGGTGTGCATAGGTTTGCTCCTAAGGGAGCCCACGCAGCTGAGGGGCGAGTCTGTAACGGAGGCCAGACAACTGGGCCTTCTGGACCGAGAGGCAGTCTTATTGGGCCCAATGTCTATGACGGTGGTTGTAGACTGGGAGTCTTGCTGGATAGGACTGCCTGGCACGCTCATCACCAGCTCGGCGTCTGTGCCGAGCCATACCCAGTCATGCCTGTGCCCCGTGGGCTCCTGGCCATGACAGAGAGGCTTCTTGTGCCTGAACTTAACAACATATGAGATACAATTAACCAGAAAAACCAGGATGGCCAGGCAAAAGACGCCTAACAGAGCGTACATGCCGATCTCTAAGTCTGTGAGCGGCCTGTTGCCCAAGATTTCTTCGCCACCAGTTTCTACCTCTCCTGTCTCCTGCCCAGGTACCACCACCTTGGTGGGGAAGTTGTTATAGTTCACCAAGTTGCCAGGGGCCTTCACAGTGCTGGTAAAGCTAACACTGCTCATATCCTCCACTATCATATTGTCTGAGCCATATGCTCTGCTGTTGTCACTGGGGCTGTTCATCATGCTGATATTCACCACGCTGGTAGGACTGCCGGTGTTCCCCGAATTGCTGTTCTTACCTACTCCTCCGAGGCTGCCGCTGGTGATGAAGGTTCGCTCTGGAGATTTGATTGTGGTTGTGATCTTCTGCCTGGCACTCTCCTCTCTATCTGAGGCTGAGCTGCGCGGTGGAGGATCCTGGGACGGCTTCCTCTGCTTCCTCTCCATGTCCACATCTTCCCCTTTGTTCCCATAGTCACTGCTGTTGTCCTTGCTGCTGTCGGTATTGTTGGTATTGCCGTCTGGGCGCCAACTCTTCACTTGAAACTTGACTTTAAGGCTGCCGTTGCCCACAGCCACTGTGCTTTTGCGTTTGGACTTCTGGCAGGACTCGCAGATGGACATCTCTACTCTGACCAGGACTCCCTCGCCCTCACCCTCTGCCACCACAGCGGGAGGAGTACCCTGCACTGACACCGCCCCCAGATCGAGAGAAGTCACTGTCACTCTGTAGTAAGCAGGGTCATAAATGTCAAGAGGCGTCTGGTTGCCATCACTGAACTGCAGCCAGGCACTCACCAAAGCTTCCTGGAAGAACAGAAAATAGGAGAAATTGTTATTGTGCTTTTAATCTACTGTTTTATTAGACTGGGTAAAGCCAGCCCGAACTGCAAACGGCGATTTGATTTCGCCCTGCAGCTCAGGCTGGAAACCTGTAAATTTTTCTATCCTGCTTCCGTTACAAATCTGCGGGGACCAATCACAAACTGGCTTATCCACCTGGCGCGCTATTAGCGGGTTCAACGTGATGGCGATAGAGAAGCGACGGCAAGCGGCTTTTTTTTAACATTCAACATGGCGGCCACCAAAGCGCAGCAACCCGTTGATGCCGCTGTCACTGCTGTTTTAAAAGATTTCAAAGGCAAGTTTTCTCTGAAAACGGAACAGAAACTTGCCCTGAAAAGAAGGATGTGTTTGCCTTACTGCCGACCGGCTTTGGTAAAAGCCTAATTCACCAGCTAGCCCCACTGGTGGCCAAAAGAATGGAGCTCAGCTCAAACCCCGTTGTTGCGGTCGTGTCACCGTTGACGTCACCTGGATCGTTGGTCTGATTGTTTGAAGGACTATCCAATTGCGTACAGAGTCATTTGAACTATGCCCGTTGATCACGCCTCTTGTGCAGTAGAAAATACAGAGCAGACTCCCCAGACTAATGTTCAATCTTAAAAGATTGAGCTTGGTGTGATGATAGCCAGACTACTGTTTTATCTTTCAAGACATTTAAATGGATTCAGACTGTTACCTGTTTGGGGCTCTGTAAGACCTCCTGTGTGGTCGTTGTAGCCAGGATGGCCCTATTGCTTCCAGTACTGAGCTGTAAAGTCATAGAGAGGCCTGTAACCAGCTGGACCCCCAACTCTGTGATGGTCACTTTGTCATCCACGACTTTGATAGTCGTCTTAGCCAAGATTGCGTCGGACAGTGGCGAAAACACCTGTCACAGAACATCATCAGATACAGTAAATTAGTGAGGGTGCCTCAGACTATTTCCTTGCCAGGACCTGTCCTGTTCATCAGGTTCAAAGTAAAACAAAGGAACCTTCCCCATCCAGTCCAGAGTCTAGCTGCTTCTTGCTATGACGTTGGTAACAGGCTGTTCGTAGCATGGTTAATCCAAGCAGTAGTTCAGTTCATTACCTGGATGGTGGTGGTCCCGAGGTCCCGTCCTGACAGCACCCTTCCCGCCTGCAGCTTTGCCACTCGAGGGTCCTCCACCTTCATGAAGTATCGAACCAGCCTTGTGACATCCACCTGCCAATCCGAGCCCAGGAAATAGGCCTTAGGATCCCGAGGGTCCGCCTGCTCTGCCAAGAAGTGAGTTAGCACCCGCACCAGGGCGTGCTGAAACTGCAGCATGCAGCCTTTCCCCTTCCTGTCGTCTTCCTCACTGGTCCAGCCAGGTCTGGGAAATGAGCACAAAAACACCCACTGCAAGTCACACCTTTAACATGGTAAATGCTTTGACATGCTATACTCCAATCACTCAACCCTGTCTCTTTGCTTGATTGGATCACATTGAGATATTGCAGTACATTACATAATGTAGTCAAACCCTAAACCCTCGGAGAGATATGATTTGGACTTGTATGGCCTAAAGGGCACTTCTAGAAATCTCATGTAGAAACCAAATAAGGGGAGTCTTTATGTAAAGCAAATGGATTGTTTGTGTGTCCCACCTTTTTGAGGTTAGTATGGGTACCCTCCAGCTTTTGATCTGGCTCAGCTCCGTGTCTGACACCTCGATCTGGAGGGGGAGTCGAGGCATCCACACGTTCAGTTCGAGCTGAGCACTCAGGTAGCTGTAGGTAAAGTTCACCACCAACTTCACCTTGCCCTTCGTCTCTTTGCCATTCACAAAAACATAGTCGCACCTGTCCGACACCTGGATGGGAAAAGATAATATATAAAGAGAACAATCCATCAGAACACGAATGTCTTATCATTTTAATTTCCCTGATACCATCAACGTGTTTGTGTAAGTATGCTTGTGTAAACAATCTATATCAAACTCAGAATGTGAGTGTTGTCATCAAACCAATGACAAAAAATAATCAAATATTCTCATAAAAGTCACAGTTTTAACAAATAGGCCATTCTTACAACAACGAATGGCCTTGCGGCAGTTCTGCACTGCATGTGTTACCATAGTAATGTCAGTTGGCTGTAATAAACTACTGCGATGATCACCGGTCCGAAGCGTTAGGAAGAGGCAGCATTGCAATTTTATGTTAATCAAAATATCATGTGGTTCAGTGCTGAACATCAGTCCTTCACAGCCAAATGCATTCATTACACCGTGATTTCAAAGGTGACCTCGGCAAGTTTGGGCGGCTGTACAAAGATCTCATGGACATTTTGAGACGCGAGTCGGGAGGTTTGCTGTGGTCCTCTCAACAGCCACTGCTTTAAACAAATTGGATAATTAACGCAGCATTAAGATTCCGTCACCAGCCCTCTGGAAGTGCACAGGGAAATGGAGGGAAGAAAAAAAAACGGTGACTTTAACAGATAAGGAATACAAATTAGGAGGAATACAAATACACACACAGATTCACGCTCTCATTCGCGTGAACCCGACAGTTTGTTAGAGGATATGCTGTCACGCAGGGACATGTTATTTTTGAGAGGATCTTGTGTCATCAGTGCATCAGTCATCCTGCACCCATGACCAGAGCTTTAAGCTTTAGAATGACCACATCACTACATGTCATCCTTTGCTGTTAGCCGACATGCCCTGGCCTCTTCCCTGCGAATAATCCTATGCTTGATTTATATCCAAACAGCAGATTTAAAACGTGGCACTGAAGCCCTTCAACAGTTGAAAAAAATGCATAATACAAGCATGGAACAATAGACAAGGATTGATTTAGTTCCAGTGAAGTTATCTAGAGTTCTTGTGTTTTTAATTCGGTGTGGAGGCAGTCAACCAGTCATCCGTGATCTAAGACACTTTGCTTTTTTTTACTTTTTCACAGAAGCGTCTTCCACTGAACTTCCACGAGCCCTGTTCCAATGCCATTTTAATGTGCCATCCGCCCACTCATATCAGTCACAAACTCATTCTGCAGCCAAGAATATACCATTTTTTTTTTTGTGTCAAAATAGACATTTGTTTAAAATGGGATTTGAATTTCATCACTTGGTAGAGTATTAAATATAAGCAGAAAAGAAAATACTGAAATGCACGTTTGACTGACACAACTGTGACAATAGTTTCCTTGTGCAAAGAAAACAAGTTAAATTAAAGCTGCAAGCAGCGATGAACGGGCCCTCGCCCCTCCCAGCACGTCGGGGGTACTGGCAGACGCCGCTCTATTGCGGCCGTGCATTTGCGTGGCACTCAGACACTGCAAATCATCACCAATAAAAAGGGAACGCTCTGCAGAGTTCAATGATACCTCACACA
Organism: Zingel zingel; assembly: GCA_023566125.1. Lineage (NCBI taxonomy): Eukaryota > Metazoa > Chordata > Actinopteri > Perciformes > Percidae > Zingel > Zingel zingel. Next base: position 42,207,456 of record CM042314.1, read on the forward strand.
TTAGTACAAGAAACGGGTTATTAAAGGGGGCGTGGCTTAATCATATGGGGCGGGGCAAACGTCACCAATTAAAAAGGAACTCTATGCTGTAGGGCTGGGACGATTCGTCGACGTAATCTACGTCATCGATTACGTAAATGCACCGATGCGTCACTAAATAAAATAAATAAATAAAACTTACATGCAAATTAATTAATGTAATGCGGAACTAATATAATGCGGAACTACTGTTAGGGCGTTTTCACACCTACCTCATTTGGTCCGGACTTTCGGACTTTTCAGTTTGATCCGAAACAAAATTACCGGTGTGAAACCTCCCCGGGACCATGGTTCGGATCAAAAGGCCAAATTTTGGTCCGATAAAAAGAGGTGGTCTCGGTCTGAACCAAACTGAGCCATGGTCCGGTTCGTTTATAGTGTGAAAGCATTTTTTGGATGTTTCGGACTTTCGGACCAAATACAAGAAGCTCTGGCAGGCTCTCCTTGTGTTACAAGACCGGGAAAGCTCCTGTAAGGAATAGCTTAGTGTGTAGGCTACATGTGAGAGTGTGTGACGGTGAATGCGCTCAGAGCAGACAGCTGTCGGCTCTCAGAGCAGAGAATACATCAGCGGTTTATTTGTTAAGTGGTAGTAAATGTACAGTGTAGGTTTCCATTTGTCTTGCTTCTCAACATCACATCACAACAAAAAGAGCAGCAGCAGTCAGTTGAAAAAATTCCGACACAGAGAGAGGATTAGAGAGGACGGGGAAGCCCGTCTACAAACCAATCAATTATAAGTATCTGGAGACGCGGCTCAGGTATTTGTGATGATGGCAGAACGTAGTTTTTTTCACGTATAGATCTTTAGTGCGCTTGTATAACTGCAGTGTGAAACCAAAACTTACCGGATCAAATGTATACAATGTGACAAGAACATGAACCTTGATCCGGATCTTGGTTCGGACTTTCAGGTGTGAAAACGCACTTAGATACGCGGGTTCTAGGGACACCTAATCTGTAGCCCCGCCTTAGCTCTGAACGACAAAGACAGGCTTATCAGTTCAATTTTCTAAGCACAAACGGACATTTGGAAAAACCGAAAAATGGGTTCAAATATCAAATTTTTCATTTTTTTTCCACCTTAACAAATTATTTTTCCAATTTTCTGTTTTTTTTTTATTCAGAGGATCAGAAATTGAGAATTGCGTCTGGGCTCCAATTATTCAATACTGCAATGGTATTCTCTTCCTCTACTTTGTGGAATATGCAGGTCATTAACTGCATATGGACCAAAAAAATAAATAAAAAATTGATAGACTTTGGGGTAAGAGGTTCTTGCATCTGATGGTTTTGAGTGGGGGGGGGGGCGGGACGTAACTAGGCGGAACGAGGGAGAGAATACCATTGCAGTATTGAATAATTGGAGACCAGACGCAATTTTGTAATTTTCTAAATTTCTGATCCTCTGAATAAAAACAGAAAATTGGAAAAACGGTTTAAAGATCCAATTTTTTTATTTGTCAAGGTGGAAAAAATTAAAAATTGGGTATTTGAACCCATTTTTCTGTTTTTACAAATGTCCGTTTGTGCTTAGAAAATTGAACTGATAAGCGTTACACTGACCGTTCCTTCGCACTTTCAGGGCCCGAGCATGAAAGTGCAAGGCCCCAACGGTGCCCTGCACTTTCATGCTCGGGCCCTAATAAGTTTTAATGAGTATGCAAAATGAATTATTGCAATGGGGCAAATTAAGTTTAAGCGATACACTGAGTTCCGGCTTGATGTAAATCATTTAGTCAAAATGCTATACCACGCCATTAAAAAGTCCTGATTAATCAACTAGGTAGACATCTATGCTCAATATGTCCCTGTAATGTTTAGCTGTCAATCATTGAATCCCGAACTGACAAACAGAATGCCTATGCACTTTTTAAGTCTCTCCATCATTCATGCACATTTGGAAAACCTTTCCATCACGGCAGATTAGACTTTGTTTTGTCACATGAGCTATCCATTCTAGATAAATCTTTCCCCATCTATCACGAGCAGATGTGATAGTCTTCAGGCACACCAGAAGAGACAAGATATCACAGTCAAGCTGTTAGACTAAGAAGATTAAAGGGAATATTTGTGACTGAAGCTGCTCTCGGATCAGCAAATACACTGAGAGCTACTGTAAGCTTAGAACAACAGCAAAGACGGTTACAATACAGGGTTGAAAAGAATGGTTTAGTCCACATCGGGCCTCTAGACATCCTCACATAATCCAACTTTTCTTATAACTGACATAATACATGTGCACTTACTGTATACACTGGAATGTGAATCTCCTCATGGAGCAACACTATGAACAGCATATTACATTAATTTATTAGCTGAGACATCTGGGGTCTCATTTATAAAACTGCGTAGGATCCTTACTAAAAGTGTACGTACGCCCAAAAGCCAAAAATGGCGTACGCCAAAAACAATTCAGATTTACAAAACCGTGTGTACGCACATCTGTAAGCAATGTTCCCTTTATAAATCACAGATTACCCCCAAGTGTGCGTATGTGAATCAGCATCTTATCCCGCCCTGTACACACCCATTTTTAACCATAAATAGTCAATGCAAAGCACCTCATGAATGCTGATCAGTATGTTAATGACCCTGGCAGTTGTTCTTTCGTTATGCCGAATCATGCCGAATCATGACGACTGGCAGGGAAAAAGCAAAAAACTTCTCAGACGTTCAGGAATTTCTGCAAATTGAATTATAAATTTGGCCTGTTCTCGCACAGTGTAGGGAAACCTGATCTGTAGACTACCTATATTAATAATACCTTCCAAAACGGCAGGCATTTCAGCACTCGGGGACAGCTTCGATATACCAGACCTATATGATAAGATTTAACAGAACTATATATTGTATCCAAACAAGCCTTAGTGATGAAGTGGAAGATTATATATAATATTTATATAAAACACTTAGCTGTCTGCCATTTCCCTCTGGAAACAGCCGGTTGCCCCCAGAGCGGCGAGGACCTGTATTTCCCCAATTCAGTACAGAGATCCAAGAGCGCAGCTTTAGGTAATTTAAATCGGCATATAGCCAGTCATCGTCATTGTCCCTGAAGCCTCTTTTTCTCCTGATTCTTCTGTTGTTGTAGTCCTCCTGCAGGGCCAGCAGTGCCATCATGCAGCATTACGCACGGGTTCACCACAGTATTTATACGTATGTTTACAGCATATTGTCATTGTTAACACATTGCCAAAATCACAGCATCAACTAGTGACGGTGAGACAGCACCGATTAAACATTAATAACGAGTATTTATTAAAGATTTGAGTTGGATTTTACAAGGTTTTTTTGGAACAAGCATCACTCAGTACAGGCGCAAATAGCACTGCTGGATTTAATCTTTACGGTAACGTGGATGATATGGAGTGAAAAAATGTGCGTGAGACATCAATACTTGAACATATTACGAGTAATTGTTATTCCCAATTTACTTTCTGCAGTCTGACTTCAGTTCACCACCTCACCATCTGCGTCGCCAATTCCCATTGTCTCCAAAATGTGCGTACGCATGGGTCAGAGTTTGCATGGAGGACCGCACATTCTCCCGTCAAGTTTGTTTTTTATAAATCACAACCTTTGTGTGGGAAATGGCAACAGGGGTCTCATTTATAAACGTGGCGTACGCACAAAACGGGTCTGAAAATGTGCGTACGCCACATTTATAAATGAGACCCCTGTTGTTTGCTAAACCTGCTTTGGGACATATTTGCCCAGCAATAAAAAAAATGTATTAGATGGTTGGAGTCCACTGCATGTCTTTTTATGTTTACAATGCCACTTTACCCTTGAGTAAGTACATTCACGGCCTCTTACCTCAGGGGCCGGGGGCCTGACTTTCAATTTCATAAGTAAACAAAGCCGGCTTTTGGCAGTCGGCCGTGCTCAGGTTCACAGGATAAAAGTGGCAAGTCACAGGATGGTAGTGCAGTGGCACTGGCAGACTGTGAGGTTATTTGTGGTGAGCAATTCCGCACAGTGGATGTTCATTGTCGGGGAGATTGATGGGCGATGTTGTCGGAGCACAGCTAATACTTAGTTTTACTGTGTGGAAAAGAGAGGTGACTTTGGTACAACTTATGTGTCTGCATCTATCCTTACCATCACACGTGAAATCAACCTTGCCCCTTCTTTTAACAGCCACTCTAAATTGCCCTCCCACCCCTTAGCCTCAGGGCTGACAGACAAGACATAAACATCTCATTCTTTCATTTATTGCTGCTAATAAATGTTTTGTTCTCAGGTAACCATTTACAAGTAGCGATTGAACTTTCTGCAGCAAAAGTGATTAAGGTTGACTACAAAGGTGTAAACGAAATTGTCCCCATAATGAAACTGTTCTAAAAAGCCAAGTACGCTACAGTAAAATCATTTACTTGGAATGTGTGAAACCAAAGAAACTAAAAATGATGTATCAGAAGGTTATTGTTCCCTCCGCAGTATGTGCAGGCGTGTTACAAGGAGCAGGAGGCGGTAAATCCTACCTTGAGTACATCTTCATCAGTGGAGCTACAGTCTGTGTAGTCAGACACATCGGTGACCACTCCGTCTTCTTCCACCGCTACTGTCCTCACAGGCATCACCACCTTCTTTCCAGTCAGAACAGCTGTGTTCAGGATCTCGGTGTCCTGCAGAGAGGCCGGGAAAATCAGCCAAAGTCATTACATATTGCTTAGTCTCATGAAATCAACAAACCAATCACATACTATAATTTGTTTTCATTTCACATTTTAGTGTGCAAAAAGGTTTTTGGGATTGGAGCGCTGTGGGATGCAAGAAGAAGAAGAAGAAGAAAAGGAGGAAGGTAGGAAGGAAGGAAAGATAGAGGCAATGAAGTGTGACTCAGTGACTCAGCAGTCCTGATGATGAGGTGAGAAGGCTGGGCCCCCTTTGGGAAGCCAGGTGGACGGGAGGAGGGGGGCAGGGGGCAGAGTTAAGGCTGGGTGATGGCCAGGTCACCGTATGGAAGGCAGAGCTAATCTTGGGACTTCTCTGCGCAGGCATGTCCCTCAGAGAAATGCCATACCCACTCAAACAGGACCAAATAACCACAGCCACGGACGTGGACTAAAAATAATCTCTGCACATCTACAGTGCAGCTTGTACTTTCACGCTCAATGTATTATTTAATAAGGCGGCTGTGGCAGGTAGAGCAGAGTCGTCCACTAATCGCAGGGTTGGTTTCTCAATCCCTGGGTCCCTTTTGTCCAAGTGTCCTTGAGCAAGACACTGAGCCCTAATTGCTCAGGATGGTTAGGCCAATGACTTGCATGGTAAGTGGCTCAAACTGGCCTGTGAGTACACTGTGTCTGTGGATGAGTGAATGAGAGGTGAGTTGTAAAACGCTTTGGCTAAAAATGCTCTATAAATAGTCTATTTACTATTCCATAAGTGTTTTTCCTTGTTTCTATGTACAGGTATAAATGAAATGGCGTTTTGTTAAAATACATTTATATGAATATGATTAGTACAGGTACTGTAAGAATGGTATCTGTTTGCTTCACTGTGTGTGTGCGTGTATTTGAATGCATGCATGGATGATCAAAGCATGAAAACGAAACAGATGGATATGTGTCATCCTCTGTAAAAACACACTGCTTTAATATGAAGTTGAAATAATTGAATACTGTGTGTGTGAATTAGTATGAGAGCAGTGGAGCGCAGCCCGGTCAACTTCTGTGACCGATCGTTTGAATCAAATTTAAAGAGACACTTGGCCACTCAAGAGTATGAACATGAAGCAGATGGATACGTGTCCCTCAACTGTAAAACTGGTTTAAATGAAGCCGAAATAACCGAACGTCTATTTTTCTTTTTTTTCAGTTGTCATTACAGTATAGTTAAAAAATACAGATCTGAAGCCTGTGTCAGTGAGGCTTCCGCCATTATATAGAAGTATTGAGCTGCAGCACTAGATGGAGTTCACAGAGCAAGACTCGGAGCGATCAGTCAGTGCTAATGATCCCTCAAGCCAACTATCAAATCTCCTCGTGTTTGGCTCACTGCCTGAGGTCAGCTTCTAATCCACAGGAGAGATGAACCATGTCAAATTCACGAATCAGGATACTGTAGCATATCCTCATAACTATGATGGAAATGCAGCAGACAGCACTGTGAAATATACTGTAAGTAACCTGCTGCCCAAAAGTACAGCATAAAGTATAATAACTTGGGCTGTCAATTGATTAAAAAATGTAATCTAATTAATCACATACTCTGTAATTAATTAATCTAAATTAATCGCATACATAATTAACGGTGCCTGAACCAATACTTTTTAATAAAGTAAAAAAAAAGAAAGGTACTAAACAACAGTTGATGACATTAAAGAACTTGTTTATTGCTACGGCCATATGGTCAAAATTAAATGATTTAATAATAATGTATAACAATAACTTATTTCACTAGTAATATGCTGTTGAACGACAAAAACAACCAACAGATGGGAAAAGGACATTTAACAATAACTTTGAATGCACCACGAGGCTGTAAATTACCAGTTTCATTGAACGCACAGTCTGTGTTTTACCTTCGACGGCAGCTGTAGATTGTTACACCCCGGTGTTGAATCCTCTACAGTGAAATACAGACAAACTTTACACCGTTTAGTGTTATCTGTCAGCATTTTAACCGTTTTTAATCCAGCTACTAGCTAGCGGTAGGCTAGCGTTAGCTGCTGTCGAGTATAGTGTTAACTAGCGTCACGTGCAGCGGTGTTTGTGTTGCCTGTATCGTCTGTTTCAGAGCATCAGAGAGCAGCGCAGACATATCAGTGGCACCAGATTTCGGTAGCCAACCGTCTTCAGGAGGAAGATTTTTACAAGTAAATGTTCCAATTAATGATCCAGGCAGCACATTCTCGTCTCCATCCTTCATTTTACAGTCGAATGGTGGCTAGAACGGCTCCGGGTCAAACGTCAATATGGAATGGATTAATCTGCGTTATTTTTTCTCAGATTAATTAATCAAAATGAATGCGTTATTTTGATAGCCCTAATAATATCTATTAACTTTTAATTGTACATTTAATTAATAAATGCTAAGAAATAAGGTGGTGCGAGTGTAGTTAGTATGTGACAGGTTGTCATTCTTTCAAACAATGGCGTACAAAGAAGACACATACAGTACACTCAGATTCAATATTGTAATTCAAAGTGTTGTAAACTCCTGTGTAATGTTCCGGATTTAGCGGTGGAGATTATATCACGGATTAATTATAGAGGTAGCATGATAAAGAGGCCCGCGGCACCAAAATAGAAGCACATGAAGCAGCTGTTCGGAGGAGAGGATGTCCACATGCTGCACGGCAGAACAGAGCAGAACAACACAGAAGAGAGACATCAGCTAGCTGACAGTGAACGACACAAGGTCACTCTGCTCAAAATAGATCCAATTTACAAACAATGCCATATGTGTATGCAAACCAGACAGGAATGGATCAGAGCAAAGTGCACATTATAATATTTCCATGCACCCATGCTCAAAGAATGCAGTCGAAGTGTTGGCATTAATGGAAATGCTGCTGTCAGTAACGTCAATGTCGATTTTAGTCATTATTAGATGTGACATGGAAGGTGTCAGCTGACTCACCATTACAAGAGGGGCCAGGCCAACAAAGTCTCTCTGAGTAGTATAGATCCTCATGGCTCCTTCGGTCTTGGCTACGTTTTTGGACGCGGATGGTATTTCCAGCCTCCATACGATGACCTGACTGTCGAGAGGACTGCTCAGCTCCTCCACTTCAAAATCCATCTGAAGCACCTCCAGCAGACTGCTGTCAAGCCTGAATAGGAAGCAGGATGAGTTAGACATACCATACATGTATTAATACCTGTCTATAATTCCAGTACAGCAAATGTGGTTTTCTTGAAATTAAACGTGCAAAGGTTGATATGCAAAACAACACACAAAATTGATGTTACTGTAGCGTTCCATTGTCATATTATGCTATTATCATGTGGTGCAGGAAGTGCTACATTTGTTTGAGGGATCTAATTATTTCAACTTCTGCGTAATGCAAATTAGCACCAGAAAGTCAGACTCTTTCCATCACAGCCACTGATACTTAATAGGATTATGTCACCATCAGGGTCTGCAATTCTCTCTCGGCACATTAAATTCCTGTAGAGATAATCATGTCTGAGTAAAGGTGCAGTGATTATACCACAGTGTGTATCCTGCACTTCAGACTGTGGCTCGTTGCTCTCGGTACAGGACGAGTCAGTGTGAATCCAAATCCGTTTGATTCAAATGTGAAACAACAGATAACTGAATGGACGCGTTATCAGCCAGTGTGAGCAGAGCCAAGCTTCAGTTATCCTCATAGTCACAGAACCACTAACCAGAGGTATAGAAATATGATGTTGTGACATTGCTGCTGTGACATATTGACAGCTCAGAATGCATCAATAACACTTCACTGTATGATGCAAATGCATTATGTATTAGGCTGCATGGATTCAGTCATTAATGTCTACTATCAGGCTGCAGTTATTTCATGTTTAGGGAATTGTTGGGACTGTTGAAAGAAGAAAAGAAACAAAACAAAAACAGATGAAGATTGAGACATTCTGGTGATCAAAATCTCAAAAGTAATGTTATGAATTCGGCCCCTGTGGAAAGAAAGTGAGGACATTTTTAGATGTGATCCAGTAGTTGCGACAATACCCTGTGCTCTTTTTTTTTAGTAGAGGGCTTTGCATCTCTAGGCATTTTCACAATGTAAACTAAAAAAATAAATAAAATAGAGCTGAATTTCCCTGTGCTGGCCCTATCCTTGAGCTGCCGGTACTGCTAAATGTGAACTGAATAAAAGGTGGTACGAGGACAGCGGCATCCTGCATACACAACAAAGTAAAAGCCTTTGTAACTTATAATGGCCTCTCAGTGATGCCAGCTAGAACAGAGTGTCCTCGCCATGGATTCAATTTTCTCCCATGGCCCGAGTTTGTATCCTGGGTTTTATTTTATTATTGAACTATAGAAAAGATATATTGGTGGACAAAAACACAATAAGCATGCACATACCCACATGGACATTATCAGACCCACAGTGCATCTGTGTGTAAATGCTATAAATATCTGTGTCAGGGCTGTACAGACACACAGTAAGTCCTGTTTACTGCGTGAAAATGACCTCTAAAGAGCTGCGTACCAGCTGCCTTTCTGCATTAAAGCAACAACAATTGGAGAAACTGCAAATCATATTTTGTTAATCCTCCATTAAGTTCCAAACTCAACAACAAAGCACACAAAAGTCCTTCGCAGTATCTCCCATCTCAATTAGTGCTTATATTATACGTGCCCTTATTAAGGGTAAGACAGAGATTTAGTGTAATTGAATAATCTTAGCATATTGCTCTGAGACCTGAGATTAAAAGATAATAATGGCATTCTGCTCAAGTATCAAAACAAGAAATGCTTGACTTCCATAAGCATGCATATATCCTCTTAAGCGTGCATTAACACAGATATCTGTAAGGTAAGGGATGACGCCGTGCTATTTCCGCCCTCACTTACTCTTGTGAAGCTTGCAGCGGGATGATGCTTCAACAACTTGTTTACAGTCTCTCTGTGAGTAGTAGTGCTTTAATATTTAAGATTTAAACCAAGCTGCTGTGACAGAGGATAACATAAGCTTTAATGTACAGATACAGCAAATACGTGTAGTGCTCACTAAAGCCAGGAAGACAAAAAGTAAGAGAAATCCCCACAGTGGCATGATAGTCAGTCCCTCCAGAAAAACGTGATTATGCGATCGCATAATTCAATGCATAATCAGCCAAAGTCCGCATATTTATGCGGAGGCCGCATTTTTTCAAATACGCCGCACTTTCGCCGCATAAATTGACAATTTCCGCGCAAAATATGCGGGGCTTGCATGATTTCATAATGCCCGCATTTTCGTTGCAAAAAAAGTCACATATATTTTAGCAGAAAGTTGAAAAATGTTGCGTTTACTTCCCACAAGTTCCCGCAATTTTTGCAAGTTCCCGCAATTTCATCGCATAAAATTGCATAAATATCCCACATATTCCATCGCATTTTTTAAGAAAACGTGCCGCATAATCAAGGATTTTTGCCCAAAACAATCACAAAAAAACTCCGCATTTTTCTGGAAGGACTGGATAGTGGACACTCTGCAGGGGTTCTGTTAGTTTCATGACATTTTGGAGAGGATTAGAATGACTGAGTGAAAGAATATGTTAACCCATAAAGAGGTTGTGATAAACAATGTCATAATCCATGCCAAATGGGGAAAACAACATAATGAGGTCAACACATTATGACAAGCACACCAGGTCAGTGTTTTGTCTCTGTTTAAAGCAAGCTGTGTCTGTCTATTGATGTATGACCTTACACGAGTCAGACTCACCCACATGTTTAGCTCCTAAAAGTATAAACCTATCCTATACAGGAGTAAATAAATCTTTTTTTTAGTTCATATTGAAGCAAAGTTCACTTTAAAAGGTTTTTCTTTTCTTTTCTTTCATTAGTACTTTGTTTTTTCATCCTGGGAAAGTTGGCAGCATACACTTGTTCTTTTCCAGCTATGCCAACCATTCACACACCGATTAGAGCTTTAGTTTTACAAGCGTTTCTTGGAGCTGCTGTAGAGGCAGAAATAATCTTACTGTTTGAGTTCAATCTCAACGGATCCGTTTTTTGGAGCACTGGCAAACATGAATGGCAAAAAAAGAAAGAATTAAAAGCAAATGCACAACAACAACATAAATAGTATTCTCCTGAATGTATTTGTGTTTATTCAAGACAGCTGGATGGTCAGTTAGAACAGTTAACTCACCTAACGTTAGATAACTTATCGGCCACGCTAGCGGTCAATCTGTCGGCCCACAACTTACATCCAGACAGAAATGTCTATCCATATCCGTTCATGGTCCCCAGAGGATAAATCCTATTGACTTTGGTGATCCCCTGACATTTCCTTTAGTGCCACCGTTAGATTGGCATTTTTATTTATTTATTTTGAACATTTATTAAAACAAGATCCTTAACAAACAGTCATAAACAACATGGTACAGATACAGATAGTATTTACATGAAGTTACATACACAGGTGAAGAGTTACTTTCCAAATTATACAGTAAGTGACCCGTTAAAATTGTACACTCTATTTGCTGTTTGCTGTATACTGGTATAACAGGTGACCACCTATCTAAATAAATGTCCACCCTGAACTGTAGTTTTGCTGTTATATTTTCCATATAGTTGACAGCTTTGACTCTTTTGGACCATTGGTCTAGGGTGGGTGAGTAGGATTTGCATTTGTGGTTGTAAATGAAATGTCTCCACACTATCTCCTTCAGGATGAACTTTGGTAATCCCTTTACTTTTCATCTTGCACCATCATCAAGTCAACATTTTAATTTGCCCAGTACTTTGGTTTCTAACCAAATACTTGCAAAACTAATGACATCCCTCCGAAGTCCCTCCCCTTCCGGTAGACCTCATAGGACCTTATTTTGGAAAAAAAATATGTACGGTAGTAAACAGGGAGAGACTAATAATTTTTTTATCCCGTTTGAATTGCGCCATGAATTACACGTGATGAAATACACTGATGTGTTTTATACAGCGTCTTTTTATCAACCGAGAACAAAGAACGAGCAAGATCCGCTGCACGTCACTTCTGCGACTTTGAGGTGACTAGTCTTTCTAATTACGTATTTTACATCTTATACTTCAACAGTTTTTCAACAAACTGAGACTGTTTTGACTTGCAAAATTATCTTTTAAATTGACAAACATCATATGTGTAATTTATTCATGGCTCAATTCAAAAGGGATCAAAGAATAATTAGTTTTTCCCCATTCACTACTGTACGTATGTTTTCCGAAATAAGGTCCAATGGTGGTCTGTGGTGGTGTAAGCATGCTAACACGCAAAACTAAAATGGTTAACTTGGTAAATATTATAATTGCTACACATCAGCATGTTAGCACTGTCATTGTGATTGTGTTTTAAGCCCCCAACCTCTCCTTCCAGGCAGCGCAGCGACCGTTGACTTCAAGGCACCTAACCCTAACCATTGCCTAATCCTAGTGCCTTCCAGGCAGTGCTGCCTGTTAAAATGTTAAATAGACTCTTAGTATTTACAGTTAGTACATTTTCCTGAAGGCTATAGCCTATAAAATATGAACTGAATTAGAGGTTTAAATTAAGGCTGCTGTTGTGGCAGCAAGGCAAGACAGAGAAGGCTTAAGAGGGCATGACCACCTTTTACCCTGTGTTTCCTATGCCCTTTTTAAAAAAGGTGTCCTGTAATCTCAGGAGGCAATGGCCACGCTTACCAGTATATGACTTAACTCTGGAATGAACTCAGCTCACCTCGTTTCAATGAAATGCACTCAGCTGAAAATAAAAAGGACAATTGAGAGGCTGCTAGGATGTAGTTCTTTTTAATGAGGTTATGGGGCAAGTTAAGTACTTCTTAGAAGCCCAATGAGATAAATTGGATCAGACCAAGCTGCAGATGTCTTGTAAATAGTTTTAGTGTTTTAGTTTTAGTTTGAAAATGGCTCAGTTTTGCTATAACAACCTTCCCTGCTTGAAGCCTTTAAATCATAGGTTAAAATATGTTTTACTGCATACTAGGAATGCATGGATGTGCACAGCTGGTAAATATTTAGAAAGGATTAAAGCACAGATGAGAAGTGGACAATAAAGGGGGGAAAAGCAATAGCTGTTTAAAAGGGGCAACTTTACAGGAGCACCTGCAGCAAACCTGTGTTTAGAGAGTATAAGAGACATCCTCCCAGGATGCAGCACAGTATGCTTCTGCAGTAAGCCCTTGTCAGGCTTGTACAGCACAGGTAGTTTGTCTTTTACTCCACAGCTGCTGAGACAAATACTGATATTCTTTGCAGGACATACATTACAAAAATGCCACTTTTATCAGCAAGAGACACTGGCAACCAACAGTACATGAAAAATTCCCTTTGGACCTTTGCAGTGTTATTTGTCCATTCAAACAATAGCAATTGAAGCCTATGAATATGTATAAACTTCCAGCGACAACACACTAGATACAAATTGATAGCATATAGTGGCGTAGTGATGTAAAGAGAAGCGACTTGCCTTTTCCCAGGTATAGGAGCCTTCCTCTGACAAATAACCGCGATGGCTCCATCTGCACCCATATCCAGAGTGATGTCCCACAGTAAAGAGTTACTGGGTGTCGCTGTTCGAAAGGTTACACCTTTCTTTACTGTCGCTCTGTGGGAAGTCAAAAACAAAAAAGGTCAAGAATGTGGTAAATGTGGAGTGTCCCATACTAACAACCAATGGAATTCGGGGCAATGAATGTTTATTTATTATTTTTTATATTATTTTTAATATTTATTATATTATAATATTTTTTGTAATTATTTGCTTGTGACAAATTATTATTACATTTTCCATTCCCAGTGTATGATGTACAATTCCTCACATGGAATATATTTGATTTATTCATTCATTCAAACTACCTGTCCTGGATTTCTGTTACAAGAAGGCAGCCTCATATATTTCATATTTCACATGGAACAGTAATACAACTGTTTATTAGACTTGTGTCAAAGTGTCAAAAAAATTTAAAATCTGTGATTTACTGCCATCCACCTACCTAACCACCCTCATCACCTCTTGCATTTGGAAGAAAGCAGTGTTCTTTGTGTTCATCCTTATGTGTGCTCAGTATTTAAACTGTACTAACGATCATTCGTTTTCTTGGCCTCTAATTAGTAAATGATCTGCATTATGCAGCCAAACATGTACACCTTCCCAGTGGGCCTGGCCAGTATACGCAGCTTGCAGTAGGTCAAATATTAATGAGATAGTCATCTGTGATCAAGTAAGGCCAGGGGAAGCATACATGTAAAACTCCAGCCCTCTGTTACAACAATACTAATAATCCATATGCACAACTTTTCTCACAAAGTATAGCTCCTTTATTATTATGTATTCATAATAAGACGCAGACAAGCTGTCTGAAATAGTTCAGAACATCATCCTTGTGTAATTCTTTGGTTTTCATCTGCATGCAAAGCTGTGTGGTTTATCTCTGAATCTTTGAGATAAACAAGTGTTAAGCACATTATGAATTTCTGAGGTGTAATCTAAGATAGGAGCAACAGCATTCTATACACTTCTCCTGCTTTGGGCTGGGCGTTTGACTTTGAAAGAAAAGGAGACATTGCTGGCCTGTTCAGCACAATGAAACAAATCAGTCTACCAACATGCATTACCTTAATTGAAATATTTAAGATGACCTCTTAATGGATGTCTGTGCCAAAATCTGCACATGTAATCTGGAAGGAAGGTCTTAAGTGGCCACTGATTTCAGCATGGAAAGTCCTTGCTGTAGAGCCACAATGTCTGATCCAATGTCTTAACCACAGGAGTGCAAGATAGAAAGGTCTCCCTTTTTTCCCCTCTGTCTCTTTGTCAGAAAGATTGGATTTGTCTCATCTTGTGGCATTTGTGACACCGCTAAAAGTTCAAATAGACAAAGAGCTCACAGGTTAAAGGTCACAATTAAAAAGGGATGACAGTGCAGTGTCTTTTTCAGTCATGATAATTTTGTGCCATCGTGACCTCCGGAGACTACCAGTTTCCATTCCAGCTGCACACAACAGCAGCTGATTCATCTGATTAACACAGGTGAAACCAGGGAGCAGCAGAGGGCTAAAAGGCAGAATCATCTGGTGCTGGAAAAATAAAAACCTGTAAGTCTTTGGGTTGTGATTGCACACTGCTGAATGCCTCAATTTTAGAGTCAGTGGACACATAATTGCCATATTTTTTACCATAAAATAGCCTCTAACCTCTCAGTCTCTGGCAACAGAGGCTGCTGCAGCAGACTGTCTTAGGAAACACACTGAAATAACAAATTGAGAATTCCAACTCTGGCTGTGAGCAGTTCCCATCAAAGAAAGTGCAAAAAGGAGCCAAATATTGAAGGGCTGCATGTGCTCTGTGTTAGTATAGTAAATTAAAGTAGCTTCTCTGTGTACTCTGCATTAGATTGAATTACAGTAGCGAACAGAAAGGGGTGGCCAACAATACAGGGGCTGAATGAGTAAAGAGAAATATGTGCAGTGTTGATTTAAAAGCTATGAACTTTCTGGTTAGGGAAGATGAAAGATGAGGTGATAACAAGAAGCAGGGTGCACCCTGTTACCCTGTTAACTGCAGAACAAAAGAGGTAACAGACTAGCGCGTTAATTATTTCTGTTTCTACAATTACTTTTCAAACTGACTTTTAATTAAAGTCATACTGCCACACAATGTGCAGTCTCAGACGAAGTATTTAACTTATGATTGTGACTATTACAATTTTCCAAAAGGCATGGAAGGGGAAGGGGGAGGTTTTGAGACCCGTTTTTCTTTCTGCTGTGCAGTATACCCAGCCCTGCTGTGCAGTATACCCAGACCTGCTGTGCAGTATACCCAGACCTGCTGTGCAGTATACCCAGACCTTGTGCAGACAAAACAAGAGCTACATCACACATATATAATGTTGGGGAACGTACAATACCACAGCGTATATACTATCGCCTGACAATGATGGATGTCCATCTTCCGCAAGCAGCTAAAACCTTAAGGCGTTAAGCCATTAGTAAGCCTGGTAGTGTTCTGTGGGATTTCGGTTTTGCTGCAGCTTAGATTCACTCGTCTCTGCCTGTGAGACTGTGTTGAGGGTTGAGATGTCCCAGCATTTCTTTAAGCTCTGTTTACCGTGTCACATCTTTCCATCACTCGCTCTGGCGGTCACTATTTTTCTAACTGCTCAGCTCCTGAAAATCTCTTCCGCCAGAAAGCGAGTTGTGTTACTATTACAACCGGCAACCATATACACTTCCGTTTTTATATGGAGATTTTGATTTTTTAGTGCTTTGTTTCTTCTGTTTTGATATGTAACAAAAAAATATAGTTAATATAAATGTTGCAGATTTTTTTTAACTGTGGTAAAACGTTATTAAAAACGCACAATAAATAGTGATATGATATGATAAAATCTGGCAGCACCCTGGGCCCGTCCTCAAATCACCATGCTGGCATGAAGCACAGCGGTGCTTTGAGCTAAATGCTAACAGCAGCATGCTAACATGCTCACAATGACCACGCTAACCTGCTGATATTTAGCAGGTATGTTTACCAGGTTACCATCCTAATTTAGCGTGTTAGCATGCTAACATTTGCTATTTAATTACCACTAAACGCAAAGTCCATCCGTGGCGTATTAAGTATTAACACTGCTGGGTTATTATTTGGATTAGTATTGGATTGTTATTATTATCTGGTCATTGCTGTTCATCCTGAAGGGGGGACATGAGCGTCTGAACCAAATGCTATGGCATCTCATCAAATTAGTTGAGCTATTTCACTGTGAATGTGAAACTTCATGGTGGCACTAAAGGAAAAGACAGAGGATCACTAAAGCAATTAGGATTCATCCTCTGGAAACCATAAATGTATGTACCAAATGTCATTGCAATCTATCCAATAGTTGTTTTTTAGGTATTTAAGTCTGGAGCCATGGCGCTAGCATGGCTGAAAACGTCATTCACATGTAATACATTGAACATTGCACATGCAAAATCTATCAAATAATTGCAATATGATTTGAAGTGCTGCCTTCCCCAACTTGTATTTCCTATTTCTGTATATAATATAAATAGCACCACTGATGCTGACTGAAGAGAATTGTAGGTGCAATGTAATCCGGCATAATCAATGAGGTACTAAGCAGGATGGCATGCACAGTGTATTAATTAGAAAACCTAGGAGGACTGTTAATCTAGTAATGACTTGTGTAATATGCCCTGCTGTAATGAAACCCCTGTGTATTGAGCTGCGTGGAGCAGAGTTTAACTAATAAAAAGTGGCAGTAACAAGAAGACTTATCTGAAGCTCTTTTTCTCTCTAAGCCCTCCACCCACTTTAATAAAATCCCCTGCCACTGGAAGAGGTGTTTTTCTTATGAGTGGTTGAAAGCAGAAACCAGTGTCCATGGCTTTGGTTAGCTGGCCCTGAGGAGGCAGTGGGCAGAGGGAGGCACTGGGCAGGGAAGATGGATGGCTGTGGAGACTGAAGCTGACAGTGTGTGAGAAAAGCAGCTCTCATGTGCTGCACCTGCCATCCATCTCACTTCTGACCAGGCAAG
Organism: Zingel zingel; assembly: GCA_023566125.1. Classification (NCBI taxonomy): domain Eukaryota; kingdom Metazoa; phylum Chordata; class Actinopteri; order Perciformes; family Percidae; genus Zingel; species Zingel zingel. Next base: position 42,224,666 of record CM042314.1, read on the forward strand.
GCATGAGTGGCACTATTCTTTTACCTTTTACATACTCTTCATCCACTCCCGCACACATGCATGCATGAAAAAATGCTACCACACACAAACACACATGCACACTGGTACGGACATGCACACTTGGCCTTCATCAGTCAGTTCCTTTCCCCATATGTATTTGTAGAATGCTGTTTTCTTTAAACTTATTTGAAAGATCACAGAGCCGTGGCCAACAAAGGAAAGTAAAACAATAGCACTATTCCAAAAAGCAAAATACATAATTCAGGAAAACAGAGACTGAGTCTGATCAAAGACCTATGGTGCAAGATAGATTGTAATCTCTGTGTTGGCTACACATCCAGGCCCAGTTGCATTTCATCACCATGGCTGCTATCGAGATGGTACAGTACATAAGGCTTGTAATTGCTTCCCTGATATAATTTGTGTTACCATCCTTGGCTTTGTGAATCCATCACTGCAGGGCCACAGTACCACCGGTGAACCCCAGTGCAATTGGAAACAGATGCAATCGTTTATTATGCAGGAAAATGTCCACCATTTAGCCAGTCTGATGGCCAGCCATTGGCAACGTGCTTATCGTACTTATGGAGCCATTTAGGGAGCTGGGGAGACGTTCATGCCAACACGCCTGCCAGATGGCAGGCACCACAGCACTAAAAATGGATGTGAAAAGTCCTATTTGTCACACAGATGAATGATTAGACTCCCTGGTTGAAGAGCTCACCGACATGGTGGCCTATTGATACAGAAGCTCGGATTTATTTATCGCCACACTGCTGCCTTTAAATAATAATTAAACCTATAGAACAAGACAAACTATTGTGCTTCATCGCTGGCTTTTTATAGCCGTTAAGAAGAAAACAAAAAGTAAAACTGTGAGCTCATACTTCTTCCACTCACCGTTCTGAACGTACACTAAAGGGATCATCTAATTACCCTTCACCTGGGTGTGTGATGATGGAATAACAACACTTTATCTTTGACCTTTATCAAACTCTCCCTGAGAGTGGCAGGTTCATTTTGCAGAAACCGACAGGTGTGGCTTGTCTTTCTGTCAATCGACCTCAAATTTGTATGTCCCTTGACTCCAGCTACAGACATCAATAACAGGTTTATCATGCTGATGAGAGAGTATTAAGCAAAGCTTAATGGGACATTCCGACAGTGATAAAGCACACAGACAGCTGTTGAGGACCGAAATGCACAGGGCTTGTTAATGTGCTGATAAGCTGGAGGAGGGTAGCACTGTGTTACTGAATAACAGTGAGTCTATTATGTCATGTTTTTAGGATGCAAAAAATTTAATTTCAGAGTAAAGTCACCAGACACAACTGCCCATCACACAGGTTTAATTACTACAAAGCTTCCTAACGAGATTGCCAATCTTCCAACTAAGTGATACCTGAGAGGAGAGGAGAGGAGAGGAGAGGAGAGGAGAGAACTCTTATATGACAGCTGGGGTAGCAACCATTGCAATTTAGACAACGGAGCGCACACCTTCTCCTTCACTCCCTCCCAGTTCTTCTTAACAAATCCCTCAGAACCCCAAAACCTTTGACCTTTCCTTCCCCCACTCAAGTCCCCCTGGCAGACTGGGCACTGTTTTAGGGAGAGGAGAGGAGAGGAGAGGAGAGGAGAGGAGAGGAGAGGAGAGGAGAGGAGATGGGGCTACATAATGAATCGCAAATTTATTGAAATCGCAATATGGACTGGTGCAATATCCAAATTGCAGGGGGGGTGCAATATTTGTTGAAAGCAAAATATGTGTCAACCCATTCTGAGTTGTAAGTATTGTGGTGCTGAGACGTCCCAGCCTACAAATTGTATCCAACAGACTAAATCCTCGCAAAAATCGCACTATAATCCTTTTAATTTTAATATTTTTCAACAGAAATGCAAAATATTATACAACAATGATCATTCCCTTCAATATCATGAATCATATCACAATCGCAATATCAGTCAAGCTAATTTTCCTCATATCGTGCAGCCCTAAGAGGAGAGGAGAGGAGAGGAGAGGAGAGGAGAGGAGAGGAGAGGAGAGGAGAGGAGAGGAGAGGAGAGGAGAGGAGAGGAGAGGAGGAAAAGAAAAGATAGGTGAGGGGAGAGAAAGAAAAAAGGAAAAGCAAGAAGACAAGACGAGGTGGAGGCGACATTTCTGCTGTGACTGAGTAAATGAATTAAAGCAGCGATGATTAAAAGTGACAAATGAAGAGGAATGAAATCAGGATTTCTTGTTTGGCTTCATTGCTTCAGCAAAAATCAAGAGACAGAAGGAAAAGGAACCCCAGTTAAATAATGCAAATACATTATGTAGCCTCTTTAAAATACATTCATGCAAAGCCAAGGTCTGTAATGCAGTTTAACGATTCTAAGATTCTGCTGGAAAATCCAGACAGCCCAATAAACGTCGGATGAAGAACTCTTTCAGCCTCCTGTTTCTTTGTTTCCCTTTTTGTACACCAGAAAAGAATTGAATGACCCAAGAGAAATGTTGAGGGACTCAACTCTAAAACCTGATGAGTACATCAATATTTCCCCATTCCAGCATTCACAATTGATCAGACCAAAGGGACTGTCAAAGTGAATGAATCCAGGAACAGGTGAAAAATGAATAATCCATGACTGTCCCCTCACCTGCTCGCCTCCACCGAAGCATGCACTTGCAAGTCAAGTCGGAACTAACTCTGAAATTATTTATTTTCCAGGAGGTTTTGATTGTGAGTTTTCCCATCTACGAGGAAAGGCTGTAACTACTTCCCAGCCAGGAACTAACACATAGATAAGCTGCCTTCAAGGACTTTATTGTTGAGTTCTTAAGTCAGGACACCTCACTGGACATCATCCAACAGCGCTGCAAACAGCAACATAAATTCATCATTAATACACAATGTGAAGGACTGATTTATGACATACTTTGGCCATGATTTAAATCTACACACGACCCAAATGAATAACTGAGAGAATGTATTTCACATCTCCTGGCAGCCAATTACTCGCTGGCTTTAAGTAAAGCAGATAGCGTAGAATACTAATAAAAAATGTGTCTTTATCAAGTTAGCGTAAATCTCTACTTGTCTGCTCTGACAGCTAACCTCGACAAATGTAGATATGCTGCAACGTGGTTCTCTTTGATCTCCGTCTGGATGATGATAATAAAAGGCATCACGCCGCAGATGACCATGAAAACCATCAATAAAACGCATAGCGAGATGGAGGCATTTAATTCAAATCCAGTTTTGAGGTGCCAATCTCCCACGTTGCATCATTTCACCTTGAAAAGGAGAGTAACAAACTGACATGCTGAGAACAGACTCAGTTTTGTTGTTCTTTTTCCTTTGTTCGTTTGTATTTTCGTCCTCCAGAGGATAATACGTCAGGAGTTTGAGGCAGCACATTTCTTTAAAAAAAAAAAGAATATCTGTATAAAATTAGGCTGTAGTACCTAGAAGGTCACAGAGACCTCCGGAGGATTAACTACAAGATGGAACTACGAATGCTCTCATCTCCAGTCGAATAGGAACATTTTGAATTACGAAATGAAGAAATGTAATTGAGCTATGCCGGTAATTCCCATGATCTTTACATATTCAATAGCAGTGCATTGATATACCACAGATCCAGAGTGTACCCTTTAAAGCAGAGAAATAATGAGTCACAAGCTACACGTGATCTTATTTGATCCACTGCAACCTTGATGACTACCACTCTTGATGCAGCCCTTAATATCGTCAGGCTGTGCTCACTGAGTCAAACATGTATTTTTATAATTTGACTCGAATAATCTACCACAGTTCCCAGAGAAACAGTTAGCCCCCTGTCATGTTTTCAGAGAAAATGCCATGATCCATGCTGAATCTCATTTCCTCCAATATTGCCATATTTTTGATGGCACAGGATTTGTGCAAGAAGTAGAGAAGAGCACTAATACTGTGAGTGAATGATTCCCTGTATTTAATACTTATTGACCAATTAATTTGGACTGGCATCGTCCCCATCAAATAAAATAAAATTCAATATTTCAACTCAGTGTATGGTAATGCATGTCTACAACACAGCCACAACAAACAGAAATCACAGTCTTACTTGAGAGTGAAGTTAGTCAGCTGAGCAGAGCTGGCCATGAGTACGTAGAAGGTGGCGATATCAGTCTTCTTCAGCGGTTTGGAGGATGTCCGTATGACAATGGCATTGCCGAGCTTGAGCCGAGAAAGCGTTGCCATTCCTTTAGGCACCTGCAGAAGACGCACGCTGCCAATCCTCTGCATGGGCGTGACAGGAACAAACTCTGGCTGCTGCTCTGAGCCAGCCCAACGACTTCCATCCACAGAATCACACTTCCCGTTGACTTTGGGTTGCGTCTGGTAGTACAGCTCCACAGGGTTCCCAGTAGACGGGTCCTGCCTCTCCCTGCTGGTGCCCTCTGACCCCGGAGCAAACCAGCTAGGTGCTGGAGCTAGCTCAGCCATGCAGGTTCCTCTCTCGCCTCCCATGGCACAAGAACCCCTCACCTCCTGGGTCTGCCAGAAAGCATACACTGTCACACACGGTAGCTCATCCACAGTTCCTTCCCCCCTTCCCCAGTCCCTCCCTGCAACATAGAAGAGCACCCGCACTTTGGGCTTAGAGGAGAAAACCCGAGGCGTCAGCACGAAGGCCTGGATTTTCCAGTCAAAGGTGAAGACGTCTGGCGCGTTGAAATGCTGTACAGTCTGGACCAAATCTCGAGGCACAAGCTGCTCTGTGGACATAGTGCCGTAGCTGACGTTGACAGCTGGCTGCCGGATGGCCCGCAAGATAACAAAGGGCTGCGTGTGGCGCTGCATGCTGGAATTCCTCATGAAGTCCTGCCCAGCCTCCTTCAGGAAGAAGAAGTCAGCATCTCGCACCTCGTAGTTGACAGGCAAGAAGACAGGGAAAGGCACTGGGCTCTTACAGTCAGTTAGCTCTTTACTGCTCAAATCTGTGGGGTAAAAATCACAAATAGGCTTGTTAAAAGATACAGGAATATGTCATACCACATTTCTTAGCAACTAGAATTCTACTTGAAACTAAAACAGAACTAAGGAATTGATTTTGCCTCTACATTTGAGAATAAAATACTGTGAAAAATACCAGCATAAAACACTTGAGCACCAAAAGTCATCCAAGGCTAACTGATCAACTGAGTGGAGCATCAGTGTATTACACTAAAAGGACTCTGAGCTTAACCTGAAATATTCCTGTAACAGAGTACATAGGTAAAATAGTGTTTATTACAACAAGGGACGTTTGTTTTAGTTTCTGAGGCTGGGAAAAAGCAGCGGTTGAACTCCAGCTTTGCTAAGAGACTGTACAAAAATGATTGGTGTGAGGAGGGCCGAACCTTATGTTTACTTTCACACAAAAAGCAAAGCCCTCCGCAGGGATATTAATATTTTCTTTGAACCCTCCTCGTAACTTAGAAGAAAACTGCAACACTCTCCCCACAACATATCAAAATAATATAACAGTATTACATTGGTACAACTTGTTTAATTGTGTACCCCAATTTAAATCTTAATATCTTAATGGAACTTCTAATGTGCACCACAATTGAAACGTTAGTAAACCCCTGATGTAGAGACAGAATTGTTGTCTAATGCATATGGTAAAGTCCACCTTAATGAACATGGTGCAAGTTAAAGTTGTCTTTCTGATTATTTACCAAACTGTTTACTGCGTTTTGCAAAGTAAAGCTAAAATAAAGTATAAGTTTTAGATTAGAAAAGATTAGAAAAAGTCCTACCTAAAGCCAAAAGAAGAATACATTTATTTTTTACCAGTTATAATTTTCATAATATCATCCATGTAACTAATCATGTCACAGAAAGATAATATACTTAATATAAATTCTTCATTTCCTATAGAAGTACCTTTTCATGACCTGTTTACTGCTACTTATTCAAAATTTAAAATTGACTTGCCTGTCATTGCATTATTTCAATAATACCCTTCCACTGCCCCAGTTTCATCTCTCTCATGGATGATCATCTTTCTCTATATGGGGAGGAAAGGTGGGATCTGATACATCTGGCACAAGGTTGAAATCAGCCATCACAAACTGAGCTTAAAATGGCTTTTCAGATTGTCAGCAGGCCTCTGAATACCCAGCAGATCCTCCATGAAAAAACAAGAATTGTAGAGCATCACCACGTGAAGTAAAATAATATATTAATCTAACTAAAACAGAAATACATCTGAAAATGCTTCTGTATGTTATTCAGTAAGATAAAGTATGTAAGTAAGTAAGTAAGTAAGAAGCTTTGTGTTGGACAGTATAGACCCGTACATTGATCACAAGTATTACTGTCTGACTGTTATATACCGATCACAAGTGCATAGAATTACATTTTAAGGCAAGTGAGTAAAAACAAACCTACAGCATAAACATTCTCTAATCTGGTTTAAAAGCTTAATGTTAAGTGTCTCAGTGGACATGGGCAGGGGTCACTCGGCCATCATGTGTCCTCATTAAATGTCCATTTTGATAGAATTATGAAGATTATAGCTGCTGACCTGAGTGTGCGCTGTTTATCTGGTGGCTAATTGCCCTACTTGGTGAATTAAGGACAAAAACACTGGGGTTTACTTGGCAGATTATAATCAAATTGATGAAGCTGCATTAGCATGGTTGGAAAAACAGCTTCGGTATGGCATCTGAGACCTAAACCAATCACCATCCCAGTGGTGTACCAACGTGAACAATGTCTTACAAAAGAGATAATATCTCTAGATCTTTACTGTAGACTTGCATAAGATGCATTTGTGAAAGTATAACAAAAGTTGGCGGACACAGACGTGTCTGTCACTGAATTATTAATTGTTATTTATCCATCGAGGAAGGCTTGAAGCTTTTCTACGTCGATATCAGTCGAAATGTCCCCCGTGGTTGCTGGCATTTGACAGGTATGTCTATCAAGGCCCGTTCTGCTTTTCATCCTCAATCATCCACGCCGGCAAAGAGCCTGTCATCATGGTCTGACACTTCACACAGCGTTGAATATACAGCATGTGTCAAGATCATGTCAACCCAACAGCCCTCGGAGGAAGACAACAGCATCTTTTTTTTCTTTCTCCTCCACAGACAGACAAGAGTGTCAGTCATGTTTGCTGACACACTGCATGAGGCAGGGACCGGGTCTGGGAACGTGGAAGTACTGGCTTTGCCTACCAGTGGCCACAGTGACAGATGTGCTGTTTAATACCGGAGCTGGCAGCAGCTTCGGCTGGAGTGAAAATAAACTGGCTCACTGTCTCCTGACGGGAGAATGCACTGCCAATGTGGCAACAAAGTACTTCACATGCAGGCTCATCTCTTTACAGTTGGGCTAGATGGGTCATCTGTACTCTGCTTGTTATTTCACATGCTTTTCATTCCAGAAAACCCACAGGAGACCATTTAAATGAAGCATACATAGCATAAGTCTATTTTGTAGCAGGCTTTGCAGGCACTGTTTATGGTGCATCTTTCTCCTTCGCCAATAGTTTGGATATGGAACAAGAAGCCAATGTAAGCAAAACTGTTGGTAACTATGGTCCTCTCATCATGATGAGAGTCCTGGCCTAAACTGATAAACACGAGAGCAAATCCGCTGCACCAACTGTTCCAGCCTCTCAAATCACTCATTTTGAATACCCTGAGCTCCTCGTCCTCCTTGGCTGAGTCAGAAAGCATCAGTGTTGTCATGTTACAACATGTACATGTACAACATGTGTTGCCAGATGCTACAACTGCCTCTAAAAGCCACCTCTCCAAGACTGCTCATTTCCAATGCCTTGCGTTGTTGCTTTATTTATTTATTTATTTTTTTTATCCACAGTATGTAGGCTAAGTCCTTTCTGTAAGGGGGGGGCAGAAGATTCCCTTTATACCAATGTTCAAAGCATATGTTATTCCCTCTCTGTGTCAAAATGCAGAGTTGTTCATATGAAACTACTGTACCTCTGAGCGATAGCAGAAAACCACTTCAAAATGGATATGTGACTTTTCATGTGTACACCATCCCTCAGTTGTTCTGTGTTTTTAGCTTGGCCACATGTATAAAGCCAATACATCCCATTAAAGGCTGTACTGCTATGCATTCAAATGGAAAGTAAACATGGTACTTAACTTTAAAAAGTGTATTAAGTTAGCTGACATTTTCCTGTGCTGTATCTAACTGCGCCGTTTACCTAAGGATTAATACAGATCCATTTCAAAGTAATGTTCCTCATCACCAGTTTTAATGAAAACACAGCTGTTTCTAATGAGCTACATTTTGCCCTGCGGTTTGTCTCAAGGCGCTATATTAAAATATTTTCATAGGCATGTCAGCTTCTTTTCAGCGCGTTTGTCTTTTAGCATCGTTCGTCCAATTGTAATCAATCTTTGTATTATTCTATTAAAATGCTGAGGAACCACTGTGAATTCTAATGTGCATTAATGACTTTTACCATATGTGCAAAACAGCTTGCAGAAGTAAGTCGTCTCCCGATAGCATCACAGAGGACAACAACGTATGTCTACTTTTTAATCAGTAATTGAGAGAATAAAAGAGCTCTTTGTGCGATAAAGTTTCTCTTTCATGCTGTGTTTTAAAGGTTTTTGATAATTTCTGTTAGCGTTAGCGTTATGGGTCACATTTCTAGCAATACACTGATGGCGAATACTTTAAAATAAGGAAGTGTTGGCAATGGCCCAGATGCAAATGACACTAATTAAGCACCTGTAGCAGAATACATTCTCTATTGTCAGCTGATGTTAGCACTATGTGTTTTTTGTATCTTTTGACTGGCTGACCTTTCCAATACATGCACTTTTAATAAAGCACCAAAAGCCCCAATAAGGGTCTGACAGGTGGCTGATAAAGATCCGTGTGAATACAAAGGTTTGAGTCTTTTGGGAGACATTTTACCACCTTGGGATGTAAACAGCGGTTGTAGCTGTTAATACTCCAGGGACTTTTTTTAAAGATGCAATGTAGCTTTCAGCATTGTGGTTAATTCTCAAAGGGCATCTAGAAAGAGAAGGGGAAACTGTGATCCAAAAAGGAGTGTTAGAAACATAAGCAGAACGTGGTGTCTGCTCCCAGCACCTACTGTAATTAAAGCGGTCTAATTAAATGAAAAGTCACAAAGATTTTGACTTCACTTGCCTGTTCTGAACTCAAATGTTAGGGTCGTTACAATGAGAATATTAACCAAAAATGATGAAATATAGTGAGTTAAAACCTTTCCAGTGGTAGTTTATTTATGTTCTGTTGTCAAGTCTCTTTTGCTGATTTGTTGCTGTGCCATTTACTTTATGTCATGACGATGAATTATGTGCTGGAAACAGTGGAGCTGGGAAACAGGCCTGGTCTTATGCACTTTCCAGGAGAAGAGTTAGACGACAACACTTCTTATCATTAAAATCTCATGGTCTGGTCAAAGTACTCCATCAGTAGACCATCATATTCTCATCTTACATATACAAACATACAGAGATAATGTTGTGATCTTATATGTAATGCCCTGAGGGCCTGGTAGTGAGAGGGTGGAGAAGATAGGCAGATAGAGAGATAAAGAGAGAGGGGGGGAGGCTTAAGCTTTTGCAGTGATTGGTAGGGATTGCTATGTCCAATGAGGCTCTAAAAGCTGATTTAAAAAGAAAAATCAGTTTTACCACAATTTCTACACTTTTCTCAACATTTTATCCACATAAATCAGCCAGCCTGCATTTGCTGGAAATAGCCATCTACAGTATGAGGCAGTTATAGGCTTTACAGTGAATGCCTTTGTGATGGGCTTTCCTTTATTATCAAAATTGGGAATTTAGATTGTCTGCTTTGTGTTTGGCCTGTGAAAATTGGGTAACACGGTTTTCTTACAGACCTCCATACGGGAAAGCAATACTCCCCAAGAGAAGCAAAGTACTGAGCATTAAGGCATGGCTCAAGTTGTAATATAAACCCATCAAGTATTTTACTCCTCACTGATTTCATTCTAAATGTTTAATATATCCCACTCACTGCTGTCATACCCCTTCGCCATGATACGTACATACTCATGTTTGGCTCACTGGAACTCTGTATCACTGTGGAGTATAAGATGTAAGTTTGTGGCACAAATGAGGACATTTATATATTATTTAGACTTCTAGAGAAGGTTGTAGCAGTATGAATGCCTAAACAGTGACAGTGACTTTGGCAGAAGCTGATCTTGTTTTCATCCCTGGTAGGCAGTTCAGATTGCAATACACCACAACACGCAAACAGTTACTTCCAGTTCACTTACCTTGTGTGAGAACTGCGGTTATTGTTGTAAAGAATATCTGTAAGATCCTCCTGCTCTGATAGTAAAAGCTCATTTTGGCACCCGGCGCGGCGAGCTGTTGAAGACAAGTTCCCAGTGTCCGTGGTTTGGTCTCGTTTCAGCAAAGCATGAAGCGGATCGTTTCATCCATTCCTGCAGTTCGCACAATCAACATAATCACACCTGTGTGAGTATAGATTGTAGTGTAGTCCGTGCTGCAGGTGACAGCGCATCGAGATCAGATCATCGGCAGGTTCCCCGGTTGTGCGTAAAAGTTGTGCGTAACGATCCCTGGAAATGTCTCTCCTGAGACTTTGTGCCCGGTCAGAAGATGTGGGAGTATTGAGTTGAGACTGTGTCACGGAGAATGTTCCGGTTCGATCAGTTATTAGCCCTCTAAACGAAGCATCTCAACAAGTCCTCCAGATTGAGTCGGTCTCGCAGTGTGCCGCCGCGGCTGGTACTCTGCGGAGTTAAACGGCTGTTAGCAGATCACTGACTGTCTTGTGCGCAATCCTCAGGGCACTAAACTCATCATCTGTCACTGTTCATCCGCTCAGGAAGCCACGTCCAGTAATCAGCTGGTAGGATTAACCCTGCGTTGCTTTGACTGTCACGTCAAATGATCAAACGTGACATTTTAGGCTACTCTGTCTACTGATTGTTGAACACTGAATATGCTGACTTCACTGTGTGCAGACCCAGAGTCTAAAGTCATTGTGGAGGATACATGTTTAGATTTGCAGCACAATTTGAAAGCATGTAGTGGGAGTCACTTGACCCACCTCTCAGTCTTTATGGTGTGAAGTTGTAAGATGTCCTTGAAAGTAGGATCAAACAAAAAAATAGTCTTTTTAAAATACCTTTGCTTTATATATAGAAATGGATACTTTTCTGAAAGTATTATCTATTTTTGTTTTACCTTATGATTGTTCTCTTATGATGGAGGCAATTGCCTACTGAAATAGACACACTGAAGCCACAATTTGGTAACTCTAGCTTCCCCTGAATTTTCATAATTGTCTACAGCAAAATTCCGCTTATTTAATGTATACGTTGATTATTCTTCCCCCATAATTATGGAGGATTTTCTACACATAGATACTAATTGTCTCTGAATGGTTGAGAGCACAGGTGGATTTTTACTGCCCTCTGATGGAGTTGCTATGTCAGTAAAGCAAAGGTGAGTGAGTGAGTGACTGACTGACTGATTGCTTGCAGCCCAGTTGCATCAGAAGGTTATTCGGTTTTCAACTCATTTTGGCTCATTTTCTTAACAGATAACCTGGTAGATAGAATGTCTATTCATGTATGTACCCTCATTATATGTATATGTGCAGGTGTTGCGTGAAAGAGATGCTAACACTTGTACAACATGCTTTTTTACAGAACACAAGTGTCAATATGTTAATGGTTGAACTTGGTGCACATTTTCACACCAAAAAAGTTACTTGTTTGCAGACTTGTAGTGGTAAATTTAATGGGGCTTTATTGACTTATAAAGAGGATTATGTGACATATCAACACACAGAGTGTGTAACCAAACCTCACAGTATCTGGAGACAGGAGGAAGTTGCCACAAGCTGCTGCTGTTAAGTGTATTTGAGCTCCTCCCTAGCACTGCAGCACTGTGATAAGCTGCAGCAGCATATGTGTGTTTGGGTTGCTCCAGTATGCTGTATAGTGCTGCCCTAGGATAATTTAGATCCTTTCCCATGTACCTGCTCCTCAGGCGCAGAGAAACGACAGCTACACTGTGTATTGACTAAGACTGAGAAGATTTACCCCCCAAAACTGGTGCTGAAGTAGTTGTAGTGGTACAGATACACTCTCAGTAGTGTTGCATGCACATTCATACTCACAAATGGAGAACTGGAGGCTGTATGAAGAGGACATGGATACTTGTCGTATGTGCATATTTTGCTTATTAATTCATTTATTTGGCTTATTCTTGCTTTTTCTTTTTTACAGTGAAATACGTTTGTGTCTTGTCTTTAAGTATATTAAGATCTTTTGTTTATTCTTTTGTATGTTGTTCGAAAGAACCTTCATTAATTTATACAAAAACAAATATTTCGTGAAATTCAGCAGGCCTTAATAGCTGCAAAGTCAACAGAACCACAATTTTCTTTGCTATGTAAATGAAACTGTTTAGACATGAGGAATAGGCAGCTGTATGCTAGAGTAATCTCCCAACCCAATCTTTACTTAGGTAGTTGAGGCATGCTCTTGTAAGGAAACTGCCTTTTTAGTCACCTGAAGTAGCATATTTGGGGAATCACTTGTCAGAAGCGTCACACATTCACCCATCATTTAACAAGACATTTATCTGAGCAACAAATTTAAAAAATCAGAATTTTGTGACCTTCCTCCAGCGACTCTCCATGAGAAGCGTCCACAGTAGCTTGCAGATGCAGAGGCAACATATGGGGAAACCTGTCAAGAGTATGTTATAAACACTTAAAGGACAGATAAACAACACAGGCCTCTGGATATGCAAGTTAGGATGTTGACATAGATGGATGTCACTGCAGAGATGTGCTGGAGTGGGAAGAGTGGCCATAAACTGGTGATAGATGTGAGTGCCACGAGGAAGGGAATGTGTTTTCAATGTACATCATCCTTCTGTTTGACAGATAGTGCTAGCTTCTTCTGCTAAGGTGCATTTAGCCACACACGGTGCTCTAATGTTCCCATTCTCATTTTCATCGCAAACTCAGAAAGTGAGTGCGCTGAAAATGTACATATCTTTTCAACAACATTGTTACTAACCATTGAAGGTTGAGTATATAGAGTCATGTAAAGTATTTATGTGTGTGTGTGTGTGTGTGTGTGTGTGTGTGTGTGTGTGTGTGTGTGTGTGTGTGTGTGTGTGGACTGATCTGCATACTCCTATGTGTCTATCACAAGGCCTTTCAACCTGTCTTCTATGAGCTCTGCTGTGCTTAAATTATTTTTAGTATTAATACGTTTGCTATTTGATTATACATGATAATAATGCAGTTGTAAAAGTTAGTAATCTTTTGATAAATACTTATGAGTATCTCACTGTCTAAAAAGCCATTAAGTGTGCTGTATTGTTAAAGGAATTGCGCTTATTCGCCTTCGCCATTAAATAGTTATATTAATTCATATTAAAATAAACCAGGGGCTGGTTAGAAGAAGAAGACATACTTTATTGATCAGGGGGGAAATTCATTTTTTTCACTCTGTTGGAGTTACACATTACACACAGGCCCGAATGCACACACATGCACAATCAGGACCTTACACATGCATTAATGGAGAGATGGCAGAGTGAGGGGGCTGCCAATGAAGGTGCCCCGTACAGTTGGGGGTTCGGTGCCTTGCTCAAGGTAAACTGGCACCTGTCCAGCTACCAGTCCACACTCCGTACATGGTCCATATGAGGGCTTGAACCGTCGACTCTCCGGTTCCCAAGCCAAGTCCCTATACGGACTGAACTAGTGCTGCCCCAAACTGAGCTACTGCTGCCCAGCTAGCGTTGCGTAGCTTAACATAAAGACTTCACACAGCTAGCCTGACTCTGTAAAGGTAACAAGAGCTACCTATTTGTTTGATCCATGCATTTCCCCAAGTGGCAAACTATTCCTTTAATAACTAGCAAATAAATGTACTTTCCAAAGGCTCTGCAGCACTTTTGCAGAAGGTGCATGATCAAACCGTCTATAGGACAGTTTTTTTTTCTTCTCAAGAGCAAGAGCAAAAAGCAAGCTAAAAAGAGCTCATAGCCTGGCTAAGTGAAACATTTCATAGATCTAAGTGTGCGGATATTTCTTCTCAGTTTGGAATCATTGATGCTTCCAGTACCTTAGTTAAGACGGTGGTCATTCTGCATAGCCGGAGCAAAATATGTTGTTATTAATGGATTATTACAGATAAAGCCGTATGTTACATTATAAAAACTTTTTAATATTTCTCTGTAATTAAAAGACTTTAGTAGCCCTAAAAGAAATTTCTACCATGGAAAAATAACTTGTTATTGAACTCTGAGAGTGTTAAAAATCAACAACGTGTGGTGCAGCGTGGGACTGATCTTAATAATTAATCATGAATCTTTGCCTGAAAGTTGTATTCACAGCGAGTTTCACTGTGTTGATAAGTTGTTACCTTTTTGAATTGAGTTATTTTGAGTTAAGTGTCGACATTTCTTACCAGCTAAATCAACATCTCTGCAAATATGGCTCAATATTCAAATCTGCTGAAGGTGTTTAAATAACTCATTAGAAGCCTGGCATCATGTTGATTTTTAACACTTTAAGGAATGCAGGCCAGGTGTATTGTTTGGTGGAGACCTGGTGCATTTTTCAGGTAGTGGTGGCTATAGTCTCGCATTGCCTAGTCTCGCTTTGCCAGACTATCAACACACTGAGAAGCGGAGGAGGGTCTTGCTACTCCACATTGCATTCTGGGATGGGAGAAAAACGTGCTCTGGTTTATTGCCATGTATTTAAACCAATCACAATCGTCATGGGTGGTGCTAAACTCCGCACGGAGCCGCTGCAAGATAGTCGTGCGAGAGAAAACTCGATTGGACAGATAGTCTAGCTAGTTGTCTGGATTTACCCTGCAGATATCTGAGGAGCAGTTAACCATAGTCCTCATAAATCCATGAAGTTTAAAATTTCAACACAAAGAAAGCATAAGGAAACGGACATCTGCGAAAATACATGCATCCGGCGGAATTTCCTGCGGCATCGGAGCAATCCCGGAAGTGGAACGTCAAGGATAAAGACTCGGGAAGAACTCGTTTTGGTGGAGCGTGTACGTTCAAAAGTTGTTTTAGTCATGCATCAGAAAACTCAGATTGGACATATTCTGAGTTTTCACACTAGCTAGCTGTCTGCATTTACCCTACAGAGATCTAAGGAGCAGTTAACCATAGTCCTCATAAGTTTAGAGTTTAAAATTCCAACACAAAAAAAGCGTAAAGTAACGGACACCCGGCCGAAAAAAAGGACATACGGCGAAATTTCCGGAGGAAACAGAGCAATCCTGGAATTGGAAGGTCGTGAATATAGACTATGGTGGCTATGACCAAACACAGGGACAAACTGCTCTCCAAAATAAAAATTTTATGTGAGTTGGTCGAAAATCTGACAAGTGTAACTACACCCACTAACGCTTCAAACCATTTCAATACACAGACACTACATGCAATTACAGCTCGGGATGCTTCCACCTGCAGTAGGCTCCAGCTATCCTTTCTCACCCAATAAACATTCAATGCATGACAATCCTTCTGCTTTTCCATTATATTCTACAGCGGATAAAACAACATAAGACAAATCTTTGATATGCTGAAAGCATCTTATGAAATAACGTGAAAATGGTTTCTGTGTCCTTAATAGGAGGGAGGCGTCTGAAGACTTTTTTCATACTACATGCCAGCACAGAAATCCACTGACTCCCACGCACGCTGCTCTCCAAACATTAATTGCAAGTCTGTAAAACCTGAAAGCAGAGACCTGAGCAAACACAAGCTCAAATGGCTGAAATACACACGGGAGCCAAATTTCTCTTTAGTCCCCAGTGTCTTAGCGGCATACAGGTTAGCTCAGCACCACTGTCACCAAGAGATAGTCAGGCAAACATTAAACCAAAACACACAGGTGATTCTGATTATAGATCCTGTACAGTCTTTAAAGTGCAGAATGTGCATTGGCATCATTTCATGTAGTGATAGCCACACAAACAGAGATGAAAGAGGGATGCTTACAACTGAAAATGTACTTATTAGTTCACTATTTTTATTGGAATGGCATACCAATAGTTTTTTTCCCCAAAATGCTCTCTGCAGCTTCATTATCCAGCCCAAACTGGGCCATGAGAGACAGCTCTCCATGTTTGGGTTGAATACCCTCAGGCAGCCGAAGAAGCGTTTGTTCAGCCTAATCTCCACTGTGCGATGTGTGACTTCTTCCCCTGCTGTCGTACTCATGTAATCTACTGTTTGTGCCGCTTTAAGTCCGGGGAGTAGTGAAGGGGTTGAAGCGGGAGACTACATGACGGGAACTGTCATCTCTGTCCCATCGATGGGTGCTGCCAGTATCCTGCTAATCCCCGGAGTAATCCCACCACCACAACAGAGAAATCATACACACCAAAGCAGGCAGGACAGCGTTCTGCAGCCCACTGCACAGCCATTACATTCTGTAGTGTACACACACAAACACGCACTGTTAACACAGTGACAACAGCCACTTTACATCAAAATTGGCTCTCATGCTTGATTGACGACTGAATCGATGTTTACATGTCTGGACAAATAACCAAAATGCGTGAAGCAGCTGTGAATTGTTTGCATTTTGAGTGAAACTGAGTTACTTCTGGGTAAAGAGAAATGACACGTGTGATTAAGATTTGTGACATTTGCCGGTGTTGCCTTGTTTTTGTACGACTTCTTAAGCAATCCACGCCGAAATCTCACGTAAATACTTTTAGTGAATAAATAATTTCTCCAATACAAAGAACGAGGAGCAATGTTCTTACTAGAGAAGTCATCAATGGTGGTTGTAAAGAGGTAGCATCTAAATGATCATTGAGCCGAGAAAAAAATGATGTGTCATTTCACAGCTGTTTCAAAAAGCAGAAACCAGATGGGATTTGACTGGGTGAAAAGCAGATGTTTGGTTGCTGCGTAAAAGCTGCTTCTTACTCCTTGATACAAACATTTCTCCTTTCTCATATTTTCTTTTTTGCCTTATGAGGAAGCTTTGATGTCTCCGAGAGACAAATAATTCTTACTGGAGGCTGCCGTCTTGACAATTATCCAAGAAATATGTTAACAACAGTGACATAAAGCAACAATAAGATTTCGACATCTAAAGATTTGTTTCCTTTTAACGCCAGAAGAAGAAAATAATACATTTAAGGCAATTATCAAACAGTTAGTTTCTCCTCCTCCAAGCTCATCGGTTACACACAGAATCCTCATGTTTTAACAATCCTCTCATTAATTTACAGTTTAGTTATCGTAATGAGTTGTAGGGGTAATTGAATCAGTGATCCAGTATTCAGGCCACAATTAAGCATAGGTATCTCATGGAAGATTCATTATAATCCCCTTATCTATCTCATTCATCTATCATTTATTTCTACATTTTTAGTCATGCTGGCAGCATTGCTGTATGGATGGAAATTAGAGCCCTGCAAGCTCGTCGGGCCCCATCGGGCCCCGACAGACTACGCCCATTCGGGCCAGGCTCGGGCTGTTTTTTTTTTTACAGATCGGGCTCGGGTCGGACTCGGGCTTATTTTAGCTTCTCTCCTCATTGTGCCCATAATATACGTGCAGCAGAGCACATGTCACAAAGTATGAAATATTGTTATATTGATTATATTATAAATATTATACATCGCCTAAGAAAGTAACACAAACGCAACACACATACACGCACGCGCAACGCGCGTCACTCACGTGCATTAAACAGGTGACACTGACAGTTGACCATGCCGGCCATATACCTCAACCTTAAGCCTAGCAAGGACAAGGAGGAATATGACAATTGAGATTTGCTGGGTTGGTGGAGTCAACACACGAAGACCATTCCTTTGTTGTCAAGACTCGCCCATCATGTGTTGAGCATACCTGCAAGCAGCAGTAGCAGCGAATGCGTTTTCAGCACAGCAGGGAGGACGCTGGAGGAGAGGAGGACATCTCTGAAGCCTTCAACAGTGGATGCTGTTCTTTTTCTTCACAGCACTCGTGAATAAACTGAATGATGACCACTGTATGTAGCAGCCTACCCTACACACACAGTTCAACGGATTTTTATTTATTTTATTAATTTTATTTAACATTAGCCAGTTGGCGACGAGTTATTTTTGGACATTGTTTTGAACATTGTTCTTCAGTTGAGTTACTGAAAAGCAAAGGTAGGCCGTTTATTTACTTATTTTTGCGGTTTGATCCCGTAGCACTATATTCTCCCTTCATGTTTATGCTTCTGTGTAATGGACAGTTTGTCCAATATTTTTGGGCATGATGTTTCAGGCCTATAATAAAAGTTTACCTCTTAGTAGTGTGTGACGTGTGTGTGTTTGCGTGTGTAGCAGAGACAGCGCGCATCAAAGAGCGCGCACGTCAGAGAGAGCTTAAAAGTGATGGATGTTGGTCTCGGGTCGGGCCGGGTTCGGGCTGAAAAAATTGCAGACGTTGTCGGGCTGGGGTCGGGTAGGGCTTGAACACCACGGGCCAGGGCCGGGTTAGGGCTGGAGTTTTTGGCCCGTGCAGGGCTCTAATGGAAATGTCAGTTGGTCGGTTCTAGGGTGACCAGATTTCCCGGAACTAAAACCGGGACACTTTGCTCGTGCACACACACGCTTTTTAACGTGAACATGTGCCAGCCCAGGTCAGACATAGACACAGACAGATTAGACACAATTTTGCCAACAGCACACGTAGGCCTACTGCTCACAACATAATGGGGTATCTCATTTAATATTCATGAATTTTCTTGGTAGGTAGCCTACATGAACTTGTAAAAAACTTTGTGAAAAGGTATTTTTCATTGCATGGCACTAAACAAATTATTTGGAACTGCTGCCACAGGCTTGAACTAAAGTTATGGTAACACTTTATGGTAAGGGTACATGAATTATGAATTCATGCATGAATTAATTCATGATTTGTGCATTACTTCATTCCTTTATATCTTATGAATCATCAGGAATTGACATGAGTTCATAGCCTCTCATTCATGACCTCATGCATGAACACATCAACTAAAGCATTAGGTAAGGTGGATCATTAGGTAATCATTATCCACAAGTTGTGTTCAAATCAGAATTTGCGCAGTGATGACCAAATTTTTTTGCAGAAAAATAAATAATCATGATCATGCTTAATAAATCATAATTCCTAATGATGTGCCCACGTGCCTAATGCTTTAGTTGTGTTGTTCATGTATGAGGTCACGAATGACAGACTATGAACACGTCAATTCCTGATGATTCATGGGATATTAAGGAATGTAGTAATACATAAATCATTAATTACATAATGCATAATAATACATACATGAATTCATGATAATTCATGTACCCTTATCGTAAAGTGTTACCAGTGTTATTCTAACCAACAACACACACACACAAATGTAATCTCATTTGATAGAGCAGATAGCTTCCCTATTGGAAACATTAATTCTGTATATTTGTTAAAGGAGTGAATTTGCTCAAGAATCAATTTGTTGGCTGAAAGCCTACTGTGAAATTGCGCACAGGTGTCAGCAAAATTGTTCATGAGCAAAACGATCCGCTCAACGGGAGCATTTGTGCCCGGGTTAAAACCCTTTCGCTGTCTATGGTTAAAACAATACAGATAAGAAGAGGCATTGCAACAATGTTTACAAATATACATTGTAACGCTGGCTGCACAGATTATGCAGACGCAGACCGCTACGATTGACTGACACACACACACATTGTTAAAATCATACGCTGGACGCTTTATTAGTCTTTCTACATGGGTTTAGTTAATGATCGGGCTATAATAAGACCACGTCGGCTATGTAATCGCTGACAACCGGGACAATTTCATAGTGGTTGGTGTAAACCGGGATATTTTAGCGTCCCGACAGGCTTTTGTTGGGACTCGGGATACGCAACTGAAAATCGGGACAGTCCCGGTCAAATTGGGACGTCTGGTCACCCTACTCGGTCCACACTTTGTACACACATTGATACCTCCCTCAGGATTAATTGTAATCACTTTGGTGAGCTCCACATTTTAATATTTCCATGTATACTTTGGTTTATGACCAAATACCTGCAAAACTAATCACATTCCCATCAGCCTCAGCATTAATTTGTGTTTTGTGCTAATTAGCATGCTAACCCGCTAAACTAAGATGGTGAACATGGTAAACATTGTACCTGCTTACAACAGCATGTTAGCATTGTCATTGTGAGGATGCTATTTCACAAACTGCCGTGAGACTGTGTTGCAGCATGTTAGCATGCTGGCATTAGCATTTAGCTCTGCTGTGCCAAAAGTACAGCTTCAATTAGCTGCTAGCACGGCCACTTACTGTGGTCTTTTAATAACGATGCCTACGAAGAAGTTTCTTTTGTTGGGTAAAGGAATATCTCTAAGAGTAATCTTTTTCCCTCTGTTGTTGAAACTGTGTAGAGACATGGTAAAATGGAAAATACAGTAGAGGACTGTGTCGTATTGTGTAATGGCAGTGTCACTTGCTCCATGACAGTTATAGTGGATTAAATCTCTACTACAAGTTTGGGTAAGAGCTCTAGAGGCCAGACAAGGAGACTAGACAGACTCTTATTTCAGTTGTTGGCAAGCTGAGAAGCCTTGACCCAAATTTAATATGTTCGCCCAAAGGACATGCGCACCTTAACAGTGAAAGAGAACCAAGAATAAATGATAAGGTGAAGTCTATCCTTGTCTGGAATCGGACATGTGAACTAAAGGGGCAAAGATGACAGGTTATTTAAGTGCAAGGACAGTTAAGTACGATGCGGGCAGGCAGCAAAGATATCAATCCACTTTGAGAGTGGCTCATAAATGCTACCCAAAGGACCTATGAGTCTGATGAGGTTGATGGAAGGGTCAGAGCGAGTGAAATGCAACACCCCATTGGTTGAACATTAAGGTCATGAGGTGGACCTTGGTAGAATCAGATTGTCAAGGATGAGATGTGCCGGTGGCAACGTTCAATAAAACATGAGAGCAATCTTCTCACCAGAAGTAAAAGTGCCCGGCAGTTCAACTCCAGGCAGCCCAAAACAGATTTCCCCTGTGAGCCAAAAACACTGCAGCTGCTCATTCACCACGGCTGGCAATCCAAGCTGCCTTCAAATCGACAGCCGTTGCCAGAAATAGTGCTGAAAATTGGTCAAATATCACACAGTATCTGACCTCTGACAAAGCTTATCTTGCACGAGAAAACGTATGGAGCTGAAATGATAGTGTCTGTCTGCTCCAGCTCCTCTTTCTGCCTCATTAGTTGCTGATATTGGATAGGTTATCTCAGCTTACAGCACATTTTATGATTGTAGCCAGCTCACCTTATCCTGAAAACGCTACAGCGGAAAGGTTACATTTTTGTGAGAATATCACACCTGAAACTCCTTTTGAATATGATGATTAAATGTGTGCCTGCTGCTTCCCCTATATGTCTCCTGTGTAGCAATGGAAGGTGTGTCAACGATGGCTACAACCTGAGTTTGTTCCATTGCTGAAGGCTGCCTGCTATAGGGCATGAAATGAGGAGACAGATGATAAGCTTCTCCCTCACGCTCTGGGGAACACAGTCAGTTGTGATGGAAGGAATCATGACGGACAGGAATCTCAGAGTCAGATAAGTATATACACCACATGATGCATTCACAAACACAATATGGTCTGTAATCGAACATGTTCATTGGGTTCTTGCAGTCCTGGATGCATGGAATTTCTGAAGTCTTATTATGTATCAAGAATATGCACGGTATGGATGCAATTTGTCGTCTGTTGTCATTTACTGGGAGCTACTCTTTAATTAATGCTGAAAAAACAGCAGCCTAAGTAGTAAAGCGGTAAGTAGTGCAGACTGTAAACATCAAACTTCCAAGTCTTCCCCTTCAGCATTCTTAAAGACTCTCTGCAAAACCAGAGGGGCTCTACATCTTAAGCCCAATTTCCCTTTCACTGATAGAGTGCCAAGTTCCAGGAATTACCTGGCAAACTGCGATCAGGTCCAGAGGATTAACAGCAATATTCTCTTCCAAAAGTCAGACTGTGTTCTTTTTTTTTTTCATCTCCAGAGGGCGGTTTAGGAAAAGGCCAATGAGTTGATGTCAGAGCTCAACTTTAATTTATGTATATTTCTTTTCTTGCAAGCTCACAACAGCATGACTTGTAGGCTGAGCAGTTAGCCAGCCATGTTATTAGATTTTTTTTGTTTTTTTTTTACCAGAGAGGAGTTTTAGGGCAGCCAACATGTCAATCTAACAGCAAGTGAATGGAAAAATACGGCACTGTATGTAATCATGTTATGTCATAGAAATAGTCAGGTGAATGTCTAAATATTCAATTAGGAATCAGAAGTGCAGCTTTGCTGCCATCTAGTGCTTTAAGGCTGCGCCTCGCTGCTTGTTGGGCGGCTTCCAATGGGATGTAAAATGAATTCAGCTTTGGACTGCATTCATTTTCTTTTCATTTATCTGCTGTGAAGCAGTGTGTGTGTGTGTGTGTGTGTGTGTGTGTGTGTGTGTGTGTTGAGATTGCGCCTTTGCACACACTTTTTTTCAAAGCATTTTACAGTGCCAGGAGTGCACACGTCTCAAGGGTAATCCCAGAGGGAATCAAAGCCACAGTCCTGGCAGTGTTATTGCCATGCTCTATCCATTTACCTTCACAGTGCATTTATGTACCCACAAGTTTGACATTGATGGTTTGCAGTTCACCCACATTACAAAAAATAAATTAAATTAAATGAAAAAAATCTAGCCATGTAGATACTGTTGTTTAGGGTTTTATTTGCCTCATTTTCAGATATTAGTCTCTGAGATTCTTGGCACATCCCCAATACATGAATATTACATTTTAAAAAAAGAAGTCAACTTTGGAACTACTTTCTACTGAAGAAATACTTCCTATGAACTGAAATAAATCCACAGTGTGTTCAGTTGATATTCAGTAATAGGGCATTTTCTGGATAGACAAGTTACTGCAGACCTTTTTGTGGTTTGGTTTGACTGCCACAAATGAAGTTAGCTTGACCTCCATTGTATTGCGATGGTGAAATGAATCTCAAAACCTGGGCAAAACACTATGTGAATGGCTGCATAAGGGTCATACCTGAGAAAACATATTTTTTTTCTATTTTGAGTGAACCAACCCTTTAAAGAAATACATTAGGCACTAATTAGTGTGTTGGTCAACAAACAAGCAAATCTCTCACTAACTGATATCTTAATCTATGTTTATATGTTAGCATACCCTATGTGGTCTACAAGCATTATCCCAAAAGTGGAAATTCTTACTTGCTTAACATCCTCATAACTTTAACGTCCATTTGCAAAATACATGTTATTCCTATGGTCTAAGACAGTCCAAAAATATTAGTTAACATAAACAACACTCCCAAATCCAAAAATGAGTGGGCTCAAATTTTTGATGATCATGTATAAAGAACTGCTCCATAGACAATTAATTGTTATAGATGGCACTGAGAGCCCCCAGGGGAATGTTCTGAGTATATGGGAACATGTTCTGTTTTAAAACTGAGAATACTAAAATAGAATAAAGATAATTTAGGTATGAAAAACAAAAAAAACCATTCATTGTCTATGGAGCAGCTCCAATACTTGATGACATCACAAGTTTGTGACTTACTTCTCTGGTATCTGGCTTTAAAAGAGAGCTAGTTAATGTTCCCAAATATTGACTTGAACTTTCCTCGGCTATGGAAATACCATATTGGAATTTTATTATTGGAATTTAGGTAGTGTTCCCCTTTCATCTCACTTAACAAGATGACATCAACAGAACTAGAAACTAGCTGTGTCATTAGCAGTTATGGTGGTAGAATTAGAAGTAGCACAACTAGTCCTTTATTGGACCTACAGTAGCAAATCCGTTTGTCACTTCAGGTGATACAGACGTCACCTCGAGTTTTGTTATTGCTCTGCTGTTGTACTGTGACTCTGCCCTGTGATTGACTGTGTATGCAGCAGGACGAGCCACACCAGAACAGAGTCACTTATCACTCCGGGAGCAAGGAACAGAGATGCAGCCTGGGCCGCGCACTGTGTCATCTGTCAGCCGGCCGCGTAGGTGAACCGGAGGATGAGAGGAGATGAGCAGAACTGAGATTTAGAGCCTGGCCTTTCTCACATTATCTCCTCTCACACCATTGCTCATGTTGTGATACTTCCTGGAGCTAAGAGTCACTGGAACACATTTTTACAACCAGGGGAATAAAAGGACAGCTCAAGGATGATGGGAGGCATGCAACGTGGTTGTGGCTGTATTTCTAATGTGAATTTGACTCCAAATCACTGTATTTATCAAGTACAATGAGTGTCGGGGAATTTGTCTTGTCAGCACTGATGCAAGGACATATCAACAACTCTGCACCAGTGCCGGCTAGACAAAGCTCAGTACAGAGAGGGGGGTTACGGTTTGATTACACAACTTCTACTTCACGCAGATAGTTTTTGCTGCAGATGTTTAGAACAGCTGTGTTTGAGCCAATGGATGATCCGACGGGATTAAAAAATGCATTGTACAATTAAACTAACTCCTTTATCCCATGTCTGCATCAAAATAAATGTACACATGATCAATGACACAGCCAAAGCCCATCATACATTAAAAAAGCTCTGTCAATAATTGTCTGCACGTGCAGTTCAGTCAACTGTTCAATCTGCCGTGTGTGAGGTACAAGCCAAGCAGGCAGACACAGCTTTCCATCCGGGAAGAGCACAGGGAGGAATGGTGCATTCAGTGGAGCTGACAGGTACCTAACTCTGATTCAATGTGATTTATTTCCACACAGAGCTCGGACGTGGCCAGTGCACCGGCAGGTCAATTTGGTTTGGGTTGAAAAAGAGTTGTCTGATTGATAGAGTGAGGGCCAGCCATGTTCTCTACGCTCGGCTCCCCCCAATCAGGGCCCCTGCTTTGGCCGATTAATCCTCGGCACACAGAGTAGAGGCTGTGCCAGGGATTTTGTGTGTGTGTGTTTGGGTAAGCCTCCATCTCTGACCTAAGACTGCCTCCTCCTGGAAGCAAGCTGTCATGGATCATGTTGGCATGGGTGCATTCCCATGATATAAAGCCAAGAAAATGATCTGGAGTCCTCTATTACCTGCTATAATCATAAATGTTGGTGTCACCACTAGATGGCAATATCAGCTAAAATAAATGTGGTCATTTTTTAAATGACAGTAAAACTGATTAGTTAAATCATGCTCTGTCTTTATGAATTTAATGTGACTGTATGTTCAATTACATTTTATTTATAGTGTCAAATCATAACAGAAGTTATCTCAGGGCACTTTACATATATTACATACTGAGGAATTTATACTTCTGCATCATTGAGAGCACCCTTACGGGGAACATCACTGCCTGCTACGGACACAGCACCGAACAGGGCCGCAAGGCTTAACATACAGTAGGCGGTGACCTACCCTGCCTAAAGGACATTTACACCAGGCACTACAAGAAAAAGGCTAGGAGAATCTTTAAATATCCAAAGGTCTAGAACTCTAATATTCACAGAGACACAACATTCCCCCATTAACGGGTAGAAACCTTGAGCAGAACCAGACGGCTCTGGGTGGGCCATCTGCCTCGACCGGTTATGTAAAGCCTGGATGACAACATTTAAGAGAAAAACATTGAAGTTGTTCCCCACAGCCTTTGCTTCAGACATAGTGCTACAGTCCTGTCAGACAAACCCATGTAGGCTACTCCTTCATTGGCACCACCTGCCATGTTCATTTGAAATGATTTTAAATGGGAAATTATATTTTTTTTCATAGTTGTTTTATTCCCCTAAATCCCTGCTTCCGCAAGACTACTCCATAGTCAAATGAAGAAGAGCAAAGGGCTGCAGACTCGCAGCTTTATCAGTCACAACAGCACAGCCAGCCTGCTCCCTGTAGTTCACTTCAATTCCACTGTCCTGGTGCTTTCTCTCAGTGCTCACCCTGTGCCTGGCTGTGTTGGATGAGACTTAGATGAGGGCCCCTCACATCTTCAAGGCTCTGTGCGGTCAAAGTGTTGCCTGACGTCCCACTGACCCAGCCCACCTCTGAGTATCTGTCCAAGGCCTCCCCTTTTTGCCTGAAACCCACCAACGGCTTTTTATCCCTTTATCCAGGCATGAGTTCAGAATTCCAGATCAGGATTAGGGTCAGTGTCTGGATCCGTTGTATCAGATATCTATTGAAGCATATCTATCCATCCCTCTTTCTCTTCTCTGGCTTTGCTGGTCCACCAAAAAGACGTTTTATCTTGTGTACCCCTTCTCCTCTCTCCTGGAGATGAGTGACACATCAGAGATAGCCTTCAACTAATCCGATCCTTTATGCTCAGTGAAAGTAAGTTGCGAGCCTGTACCCCTTTTTTTTCGCACTTTATTTGTTGTCGTTTGAAATCATATTTAATGTCATGCTCGACATCAGATGGGAGCTCTGTGCCTTTTTAAAATTCACTCAGCCAGTGATGTGCCCCTCAGGAACAGAAGAAACTTAAACATCAAAGCGAGACAAGAATTCTTCCAGTCAAACTGTTGGTTATTGTTGGAGTTGCTCCAGGAAATGGTTGATGAATGCATTGGCAGCGTGCCTGTCAAGCCAGCATTGTTTTATGGTTTTGAAAGCTTCCCACACTGCTGTCATTAAACAACACTGGACTCTAGACAGCAGGGGATGATGCATGCAAGGCCACCATGAATAAAATGCAATACAATCCATCTCAGGAGCATCCATAAGAACACCTTCACAGGTTCATCTGACTACTGATACACTACGAAGCTGAAGATCCGACTTTTTTTCTTTTTTGGGGGGTTTCTGCTTTGCTTTATCATTTGAGCTCAATTGCGGTCACTCACATTGCGCACTTATCTGCTGTGTTGGCTAATTTGTCCAGCAGGTGGTGGTGGAGAGCTGGTGTTCCACAGACAAGCACTCAAATGAAGTTAGAGACAGTGTGTGTGTGTGTGTGTGTGTGTGTGTGTGTGTGTGTGTGTGTGTGTGTGTGTGTGTGTGTAGAAGAGGGAACTATCCCCAGAGTTTTACCTGACCTCCCATTCCCCTTTGCCACACACACCTTGTCAGCAGGTTGGGCCTTATCTCTCTCCCACTGAACTGAGCCATTGAGCGCACACTTGACCTTGTCATTATCTTGTACCTTGCTTTGTTTCCACCCTCCTTTCTCCCTTTTGTGTGTTTCCTGACTTTCCCTTTCCACACTATTTGAACAAAGATAAGAGCAGAGTCTATTTACACTCCCCCCATCAAACACACACTCTCTCTCTCTCTCTCTCTCTCTCTCTCGCTCACTCTCTCTCTCTCTCTCTCTCTCTTCATTTTTTCTCGCTCCCTCTCTCTCGCTTCATTTTTTCTTGCTCCTTTGTTTGTGAAAGAAGCCTTGTGTTTATTACAAAGAGAGGCCCTGACCATGACCTTCCATGGCGGTTTGAGGTGTACTACTCAACAACACTACATTTGGCTCTCATTTGCAATAAAGAGGAAGGATCCTACTTTTTATTCTGAATACAAAGCATATTTAATGTTGCATATGGATGCTCTTCCTGTTAAACATTATTAGAAAGATTACGTAAAAAGAACTAACTTGGACAGCAGGAAGAGGAGGAACACGTAGGCCTTTAATCTCACCAATTATGTGCAGCATAAAGCCCAAATAAAGAGGCAAAAGTAATTTGAAGAGCACCGTGTATCAGACGTGAGAGTGCTAGATACTACTACTAGGTATAATAGTTGCCAAATAGTTTTTGGCAAATACTCTTATTCACTTTCTTGCCAAGAGTTTGATGAGAATCATCCATCAAGGCACAACAAGGCAGGCCTGCTTAGTTCTTACGGGGAATATATTACTGTATTGTGTTACAGTTAACTTCATTTGATATTGTATGTGATGTTTTCTTTTGTGGGGTGCGGGAAAGTTCCTTCCCCATACTATTTTGCAGAGCCAACGTTGCTGCTTAGCGCTGCCTAAGACAATTGTGATTAGTTTAAAGAAATACAAACAACCCAGAGCGATTTTTTTCTCCTATCCCAGAATGTATGTGTGGAGTAGTCAGACCTTACTCAACAGCGCTGTGAAGATAGGTGTGGCAATGTGAAACTTTGTGCAGTACGATTTCTTAACCATACCTTCTGACAAAGCCAGGCTAGCTGTTTCCCCCTGTTTTAAGTTAAAGGAACACGCCGACTTATTGGGACTTTAGCTTATTCACCGTATCCCCCAGAGTTAGATAAGTCCATACATACCCTTCTCATCTCCGTGCGTGCTGTAACTCTGTCTGACGCACCCACCGCTAGCCTAGCTTAGCACAGATGCTGGAGGTAACCTGCTCCATCTAGCCTACTGCTCCCAATAAGTGACAAAATAACTCCAACATTTTCCTATTTACATGTTGTGATTTGTATAGTCACAGCGTGTACAAATAACAAGGTCACATGAGACACAGCCATCTTCTTACCGTATACGTACTGGGAACTAATTCTCAGAAGGCGAAGCACTGCTACTTCTGCTACTTGGGCGGAGTGATATTATTCCAACTCTGAGCGAACTCCAGGCGAACTCTGCTCCTCACCACGGGGTGAGGTGCTGCGAGCAAATCACTCCGCCCAAGTAGCAGAAGTAGCAGTGCTTCGCCTTCTGAGAATTAGTTCCCAGTATGTATACGGTTAGAAGATGGCTGTGTCTCATGTGACCTTGTTATTTGTACACGCTGTGACTATACAAATCGTAAATAGGAAAATGTTGGCGTTATTTTGCCAGTTACCTCCAGGATCTGTGCTAAGCTAGGCTAGCGGTGGGTGTGTCAGACAGAGTTACAACACGCACGGAGATGAGAAGGGTATGTATGGACTTATCTAACTCTGGGGGATACGGTGAATAAGCTAAAGTCCCAGTAAGTCAGTGTGTTCTTTTAAGCTAAGCTAACAGTCTCCTGGCTGTAGCTTCATATTTGATAGACAGATATAAGAGTGAAAGCAGGATTCAGAAGAAACCTATAAGCGTATGAAGTATCTAATGATTTACAACTTTGACTTAAGTTTAATTACACAGCATTACTATTAAAAGTCACCACAGTATTTCCTACAATGTCAAACTATTAGTTTAAATAACATATAGTATTACTGTAACAGGAATGCTCTGTAATGATTTAAGGTAGGCCATAGTTCATATACATTGCTTTAGTATATGCATATGTAGTCTGGATCAACAGAAGTACAGGATAATTGCCTGACATCCGGCGCGTGTGTTGCCGTTCTCAAACTCGGATCGCTTCAGGAAACAACAAACCTCTGAACTAGCGAGCTACATGCTGAAAATGGCTAGTTTTGAAGAAAATTTGGATCATGCAACAAGGCACGTCTGCTTGGTTCTTTCGGGGAATGATTGTAAAGATTTACAAAGAATATGTTTACGGCATTTACTCTCTAACTGGGACATTTTGGACCGATTGGTTGAGATTGCTATTGAAGAAGTACACACGATGATACACTGGTAAGAGAAAATTACATTTAAGCATGTATATAAATGTATATAGCTCATGTTACTGTGTTGTGTGAACAGTTAACTTCATTTAATATGTGGCGTTTTATTTTGCGGGGTGCAAATGTTGCACCAGAGACCTGGAGATAGGTCTGGCAATGCAAGACTAATGCATATGTAATATATGTATCTGTGTGTACATGTGTTTATTAGAGAATTTTGTCCTGATAGGTTTAACTAACCAGCGTATCCAGAGGGAAACATACATTTTCAAGAACAGATAATTACAGTAGAGGTTAAAATAACCATTTTAACAATTTCCATTGTGCACTAGTTTGATATATTGATATTCTCACCCTAACCAAGGGATGTAGTCGAGTTACAATGTTGCTTTTGGAATTACAATACGCATATGCCTCCCATAAAGACAGCCTTAATATATCTGTCCATCAAAAGGTTCACTGACAGCATGAGGAGAGATGTTGCTTGCCTTTGATTCTAATGCTAAGAGCATAATTTATGTAAGATGTTTGAATGGCTTTTGAGTAAGAATAGATTAAAGGCAGTTTCATGCTTGAGGAGCCAAAAAAAAGTGCTGCAAAGCACTGTTTTTAAAACTCCTGGGGCTGCAAGAGGGTTGATGAACAGGGCGGGTGCAAATGGTGATTAGCTCAAGCCATTTATTGGGCTAACAAAACAGTGTGCCAATCACGGCCATCCCTTGAGTTTTCCTTTCTTTTCTGCAAATATGAAAGACCTTGTCCCACAAGTGACTTCAAAGGTGGCAGCAGCAGGCCCCATACCACACCATGGCGTCTCCCTGAGCCCTTCCCCTGCACACATCAAACCCCAGCTGACAAAAGCAGCTCTAGGTGGCATAATGAGACGCATCACTCCTTTCAACTATGTGTGAAGTGTGACATTCTCTGTCTTCTTGTGTCTTGTGTTGACACTGTGTGTGAGGAGTTGACCGGACAATCCAGACAGCCCCCGCTCCTTGGACACTAGCCACTGAGGGCAGTATCAAAGCCCTGCGAGTTCCTGAGGTCAACAGTCAGGGCCGTGCACACACACACACACACACACACACACACACACACACACACACACACACACACACACACACACACACACACACACACACAGTTTTTGTGCAGCCCTCCCCCTCGTAGCTTCCTCAAGATTGTTTCTTCTGTGTCCAAAGAGGAAGGCCTGCAGACTAAAACATCAACTGATAGCTCAATTCTCATGAATCCTTCTTGGGAGGCTGTGCCGGTCAACTGTAAAGCCATTTTAGGGTCTATGTTTCACGCACATGTGCAACCTATCAGATAGGAGATACTGGTAGGCATGCTCCTGCCTTGTGACTGACTCTGGTATTTTGGAGGTGATGAATGCCATTATCAGTGGATTAACAGAAACTAAGATGGTGGGGGCTCACAGTGTTGGAACATACTGCCCTAATTCTCCCTCGTCTTTATCCCATGTATTACCCTTGTCCACTGGACAGCAGATAAGATCCCTTGGAGAGACGGAAGCTATGCAACCACGCGCTGCACCTCTCATATGACCATAATGCCAGAGCCAAAAGTAAAAGGCAAGTTCAGTAAACTGTGTAAAGCTGATCCATGCTCCAATCCACAGACAGATTTTCACTAAAATACAGAAAAATCTGGGCACAGAATCCTCCAGAGGCACATAAAGTAGCATTCAACATATCACAACACAGCCAAAAAATAAAGACTGGTTTCTGCACTCACACACACACACACACACACACACACACACACACACACACACACACACACACACACACACACACACACACACACACACACACACACACACACACACACACAACAGCTGCATTCATATTCACCCCCCCATTTATCCTGATTCATGGCATAATACAATTGGACAGGTGGATTGATAATCTAATATGGCTTAGTTTTTTTTATCCTATTCCCCTCACTTTTCAAATAGTTTACTTGGAGCCCGAGGGTGTGAGCCATCCGGTTTTCTATGGCCGCCGAATTACCTCAGAGCGCTCAGTGCCTAGCTCGCTGCCAGAGAGGGAGGCGAGTATTGTTTTCATGACAGAGATCAATGGCTGGGTGAATGTGCTTTAATTCTGCAGGAGCTCCTCTCCCAGGCTAATAAATGCAAGCCTCCCTGCTGACTGGGCTGTCGTGCTGAGCCCAGCGGGGGTCAGGCTTTTTGTGTTCCTGTGCCCAAATTATGGAACCATCAATACGCTCCCTGGAACCAGTCAATAGAAGCCCGCTTTGTGGCCGAGGGGAGACCCAACTTCAAGGGTGATCAAAAAAAAAAAGGAAAGAAAAAAAAGCCTACGCTCTGACACATTTATCAAATAAGATCAGGATCAGAACGCACAGATATATTATACATTTAAAAATTCAGAATGGCTATAACTTGTGCAACAGATAGTGGGTGTGTCTCACCAAAGGGATGCATCCAGCCAAAGCTGTTTACACTTTGTTAATAATTATTTACATGTTGCAAATTCTTTTGCAGCATGAGGCAGGCAGTCCATGTAGTTGTTATAAGTCTATGAGGGGGATAAAGAGGAGGTAATAGTTATGATTGTGGCAATAACATTGTTATTACAGATACTATCAACAAAATTGAGCTAGCATTAAAAAAAAACGTTTACTTTCAAGATTCTTTACATTTTGCAAGCACCATTACTAAAATCCATTTTCAAACATGGATTTGCTTTTGAGGATACCTGAAACACCACTTTCCTACAAAATACTACATTTGTGTTGCCTGAACCAGGGGTTGTGACACACCATTTTTTTAAACACATAGGCGATGAAAATTGTTGTTATGCATGAGTTTGTTTCCATACTGCCTCACTGCTGCTTGTAGCATCAAGTGAATTATTAAGTATCCAGCTTCAAAAAGCTTGTAAAACTCTGTCCTCCTCAAAACCTCAAACTTTTTTCTTCTTTCCTCTCCCCCTTTTATTTCTGTTGGCTTCTCAAACATCAAGTTGTCTCCGGATTTTCAAACGGGCTGAAAAATAAGAGTTTCTCCAGCTTGCAAGCGCATTCAAAGGGCGCGTTCCTCAGATGTGCCACCTTGCAGCGTGGTGGTGGCTGTGCAGGAACAGGATCATTCAGATATGCTAATGGATCAGCGGGGTAGCTCCAAGCGCGGCTTACCCCGCTTTAAAAGACAGCTGCCTTCTCTCTTTCTTTTCATGCCCTACTCTCAGCCTGCCTCTCTCTTTTCCACTCTACATTGATAGCAGGTTGAAATTTAATAACCATTACATTTCTCCTAATTAGACAGATAGAGCAATTAGCCCGGGTGCATGTAAATCCAGGTTGTGAAATATGTCGGACAAAGAGAGTTCAAAGGATGAGTTTGGGCAGTCGTTGAACGCAGCTGAGTCGGTACAGTGTAATGATATCATGCTCAATGCGGAGAGCTGCAGATAATAGAGCCAGTGCCCACTGGCCCTCCCCTTGGTAAAGTGGCCCTCTGTGTCAGTGCCTGTGTATGAGCCGTTGGCTCTGCCGCCGTAGCCCCAGTCCCACACTCTCCTGGGCTATCTATTCTCTCCAGCCAGAGTCATGCTGCGCAGGAATCCTGGGTGATTGGGTTTCTTTCACGGGCCTTATAGTCAGTCATAAATCGGAGGGGATCCTGCCCGGCCCCTCGCTCTCGCCCCTAACCCTGGCTCCAGCTGGCAGGGGACGATTGTTGGAGAGCCGAGGTCATTGCGGGGTCGCTCTCTGTGGCGCTTCTTAACTCCCCTTGCCTATTTTTTTTTTCTACCCCTCCTCTCCACTGTCTCCCCCCCCCACCCTTTTTTTTCTCTGTCTCCCGGCTGAGGTTGCTAGGGCTTGGTATTTGCTTTTTAAGACCATGTTGTAATTACAGAGGAGCTCTACTCCCCTTGCCGCCTCTGGCTCCCTCTTCTCTTTTTTATCACTGCTGATTGGTGGTAAGAAGCTATACTGGGGCCATCTTACCCCCACCCCCTCCCACCACCCCACAACAGGCTTTTGTGCTGCCTCTTCCCTGGGCACACACAGAACTGATTCATTCACATCTCCTAACCTTTACAGAAGTAGAAAAAGACCAGGGTGGCCTCCTCACACCAATCAGACAGCAACAAGAGGAGTGGAGGTGGGAGTCACCTAGAGAGAGGGACTGGGTGCAGGACTCCCAGCATTTATACGTGGAAACAAGAGTACCTGCTAAACAAACTGTAGAAAATCAGGTATTATCAGTAGTACTGTAGCTGAAGCCTAATCGTAGTGGAAGTCGACATGGTGTTTTGATACAAATCTACCGTTTTTTTAGAATCTGGGTGGACAATTCTAATTGCAAAACAATAAAAACCTATTCACTTGGTCAACAAAACAGGTTGCCACAGGCTCAGGCCACATTTCTTTATGGCCGCTTGGTGTTTTTGTAGCAAGAGTCTGTGTTTGCTGTTTTAGCAGCACTACACCACAGAGAACATCAGACGCAGCCCTGAAATGTCTTTTCTGTGGGATCGCACCCCTCTGCCAACATCTGTGACCATAAACCAAGATCAGAAAGTGATAGTGAAAACAATACCGCAATGGCAACAAACAATCATGCCATTGGACAATAAGTGGAGGAGGAGTCGCCTGGAAACACAGTTTGGCCAGGGGGGGTCCTCACAACGAAGAGGGCAGTTACCAAACTTCTCTAGTGCTGGCTCTTTTGTAGGTCTTGAATTGAATCTCTTTTGTAATAAAATAAGATAAAGATAAGATAGATTTTATTGTCCCGAAGGAAATTTTTCTTGGACAAACAAACAATATCTGCTGTTTAAAGAATACAACATAGTGCATATACAGTGCCTTGCGAAAGTATTCGGCCCCCTTGAACTTTTCGACCTTTTGCCACATTTCAGGCTTCAAACATAAAGATATAAAACTGTAATTTTTTGTGAAGAATCAACAACAAGTGGGACACAATCATGAAGTGGAACGAAATTTATTGGATATTTCAAACTGTTTTAACAGATGAAAAATTGGGCGTGCAAAATTATTCAGCCCCCTTAAGTTAATACTTTGTAGCGCCACCTTTTGCTGCGATTACAGCTGTAAGTCGCTTGGGGTATGTCTCTATCAGTTTTGCACATCGAGAGACTGAAAGTTTTGCCCATTCCTCCTTGCAAAACAGCTGGAGCTCAGTGAGGTTGGATGGAGAGCGTTTGTGAACAGCAGTTTTCAGTTCTTTCCACAGATTCTCGATTGGATTCAGGTCTGGACTTTGACTTGGCCATTCTAACACCTGGATATGTTTATTTGTGAACCATTCCATTGTAGATTTTGCTTTATGTTTTGGATCATTGTCTTGTTGGAAGACAAATCTCCGTCCCAGTCTCAGGTCTTTTGCAGACTCCATCAGGTTTTCTTCCAGAATGGTCCTGTATTTGGCTCCATCCATCTTCCCATCAATTTTAACCATCTTCCCTGTCCCTGCTGAAGAAAAGCAGGCCCAAACCATGATGCTGCCACCACCATGTTTGACAGTGGGGATGGTGTGTTCAGGGTGATGAGCTGTGTTGCTTTTATGCCAAACATAACGTTTTGCATTGTTGCCAAAAAGTTTGATTTTGGTTTCATCTGACCAGAGCACCTTCTTCCACATGTTTGGTGTGTCTCCCAGGTGGCTTGTGGCAAACTTTAAACAACACTTTTTATGGATATCTTTAAGAAATGGCTTTCTTCTTGCCACTCTTCCATAAAGGCCAGATTTGTGCAGTATACGACTGATTGTTGTCCTATGGACAGAGTCTCCCACCTCAGCTGTAGATCTCTGCAGTTCATCCAGAGTGATCATGGGCCTCTTGGCTGCATCTCTGATCAGTCTTCTCCTTGTATGAGCTGAAAGTTTAGAGGGACGGCCGGGTCTTCGTAGATTTGCAGTGGTCTGATACTCCTTCCATTTCAATATTATCGCTTGCACAGTGCTCCTTGGGATGTTTAAAGCTTGGGAAATCTTTTTGTATCCAAATCCGGCTTTAAACTTCTTCACAACAGTATCTGGGACCTGCCTGGTGTGTTCCTTGTTCTTCATGATGCTCTCTGCTCTTTAAACGGACCTCTGAGACTATAACAGAGCAGGTGCATTTATACGGAGACTTGATTACACACAGGTGGATTCTATTTTTCATCATTAGTCATTTAGGTCAACATTGGATCATTCAGAGATCCTCACTGAACTTCTGGAGAGTTTGCTGCACTGAAAGTAAAGGGGCTGAATAATTTTGCACGCCCAATTTTTCAGTTTTTTATCTGTTAAAACAGTTTGAAATATCCAATAAATTTCGTTCCACTTTATGATTGTGTCCCACTTGTTGTTGATTCTTCACAAAAAAATACAGTTTTATATCTTTATGTTTGAAGCCTGAAATGTGGCAAAAGGTCGAAAAGTTCAAGGGGGCCGAATACTTTCGCAAGTCACTGTACATACATACACACATACATTATGTACACAGACACAGACTGTTGCAACACTCTGCATGCAGAGACTGCCACTAGCCAACAAAATTTTACACAGCCCGTTGTTCAACAAATCATAATAGTTGTCATAATATGTGCAGTAAGGGTAACCTGCCAACATAAAATCCTGGTAAAAGAAACGTAAAAATGTACATGTGTGTGTTTCAGGGGTTAGGCTGGCTTGCCATTCAGGGCTTTGATGGACAAATGAGTTCTTAAAGTGGCTGAGTCTGCACCGGGGGACTCTGAAGCGTCTGCCTGAAGGGAGAAGCTGGTACTCATTGTGGAGGACA
The DNA here is from genome assembly GCA_023566125.1 of Zingel zingel. Taxonomy (NCBI): domain Eukaryota; kingdom Metazoa; phylum Chordata; class Actinopteri; order Perciformes; family Percidae; genus Zingel; species Zingel zingel. The sequence goes on from CM042314.1 coordinate 42,260,998, forward strand.
TGGGTGGGGTCTGGAATTATCTTCGGGGCCTGCCTGAGGATAGTATTGTCAAAGACAGCCTGGAGTTATATAATCATATATACTGTATAACAAAAACAGCTGTAGGTACGAACTGCAACAATTTTGGGATAAGAAAGAACTAAAGTAATTTACTGTAGCTGCTTCTCAACGGTTCTGGGCCTACGAGACAGAGGCCTGAGGTGCAGCAGCCAATCATAAATACACTGTACTAAATGATTATATCCGCATCACAAATCCTTTAAAGTGAGTAAAGCAATTGATGCTATGCAGAGGCTTGTCTTTCCCCTAACACACTTCAAAACACACTGAACCAAAATATCACAAAAATGCGTACAGTGTGCGGCTATAGAAGCATGGCTTGCCTTTTATGTGCATGGAAAAGTGCCACAAACTAGACATTGTTCTCTATGAAATAGGATACAGGCTTGGAAGAGCCATTGTTCTATTTCAGTTTGCTTGAATCTCCTCTGTTGCATGCTGGCTCACTGCTCCACCGTGCTGACTTCTGACAAACAGCATCTGCACCAGGGACACCACTTCCTCCCACGAGACAGATGGGAACAAACCCAGTATAATCACTTCAAATAAACAGGATGCCATTAATTGTTTGCCCCATCAATTGAAGTATGTCCCTTGGTATTCAATGAGAACTTGATTAATCATTTTAATGGTTTGACTTATTGGATGCCAATGACGAGAGATAACATGTCTGGCAAGGAACAAATGACTGGTTGAAGCCCACATTACCCTGCAGAGGCCAGGCTTAAGACAGCTAATCCATTTCTACTACTACTAGGCAACAAGATTTTGGTACCGGAAGCGTTCTGGTTTCCGGTTGTAGTCCATTTGTAGTCCGAGTAGTATCATGTTTGAGCGGCCTTTGGTTGCACACATGTAAACAGTACGTGTGGAGAGCAAAAGAGATGGAACGCATTGGCCGAAATGTAATCTCGGAACCATAAATTGTTAATATTAATGGACAACGCATCCGGTTCGGCGAAGTGCCTTAAACCTGCATTCTGTCTGAATTCCAGCAGGGGGAGACACGTGCGGTTGCAAAAGGAGTTCGGTTTCTGTAGAAGTCTATGAGAAAGTGACCCACTTCTCACTTATTTATTACCTCAGTAAACATTTTCATAATGACTTTATGGTCTCAATCGCTAGTTTTAAGTCTTCTGCAGCACAGAATGATAATTTTTTTAAATATGGTTTCGTTGATTTTAAAATCGGCGATAAAGCAGGGCGTGTTTTAGGGCGTGTCTATGATGCGATTGCCAGTGAAAGTGTGTAACGTATCGTTGAGTGTAAGCACCTCTTCCCTCACTCCTCGCTCTCGTCTAAAATCGTCACATCCACAACCAGGATGGCTGCGCCCGTAACGGCAAACTCGACGACGGATAGCAGATCTCCACATACCAAAGGGTGACGTCACACATGCTCTGTCCATTAATATTATACAGTCTATGCTCGGAACCCATCGGCTATCGTCTGGCGACCTGACCCCAGACACCAGCGCCGCCAACAGCCAGCATCCACCAGCACAGCCAAGCCCTCAGCGTGCTGCCGTGGCTATACAGTTACAGTTAGCGGTTAGCCTGCACACTAACCACTTAAGCAACAAGTAAAGCTTTCTGTCCATCAGGAAACTCCGTAAATTACAGAGTCGGGGCGTCCTCTTGCTCACCCGGTAGAGTGTCCACCCCATGTAGGCTGAGTCCTTGGCAGCGGCCCAGGTTGGAATCAAAGTCCTCTCCTCACTCTCTTCCCCCTTTCCTGTCCATCTGCACTATCTAATAAAAACAAATTTAAATTAAAAAAAGAGGCAGAATTAAAACCAGAAAACATTCTCTCCACAATATATAATCCAGTTTCACCTAAATCAGTGGTAGTGCCGTAAAGTGTACAGGCGATCGGGGCGTGCAGAATGACGGAGGCACCATTGTCCCTATTGTGTAGCATCAAAATTATTTAGTTTGAAGCTGTTATTTAAGGGAAAATAGTTATGCAATGTTGATTTAAAATCAGGAAGGTTTAACTTCTAATGGCAGTTGCGGTAGTAGAGGCTAATTTAACTCAGAGTATAGAAGGTGAACCCCAGAAACGCATTTGAATTTTTTCTGATGAAGACTGATGAAAGAAATGCTGCAGGATAGATTGAAATGACTGACAGAAGCTAGTGGAACACAGGCTAGTCTGACTTCAGCTCTCCTTACTATGTGTGAACATGATATGCAAAGTAAAATGATACATTAAAATGCGTGGAAGGATGCCAAAAAAGAAATATTATCATACTTCTGAGCTAAAACAACAGTGTCAAACTTTACATCTCACACATTGGACTGTAATGCACTCAGGAATGACAGATATCACTCACACACACATATCAGATGTCAACACTGAGCCAAATGTCAACAGGCATAAACAAACACCTCCAGACAGCGGAGCAAACAATCATTAGAGAGGGAGCAAACAGAACGAGTCTTTGCTGAACTTCCTCCCGGTGTTGTCGGGCCTGTCTGCTTTGACGTTGTCACAGCGGCAGGTTAACAGCCCGGCCGTGGTCAGATCACAAGGGCTGTGATGGCTGGATGAAAGGGCTTCACCAAAAGGTGCTAATGGAAACGTCCTGAACCTGAAACACCAGCCTCTCTGTCAAAACCACAGAGAGAGAGGAGGTGAGAGAGTGAGGGGGAGAAACGGACACAGATACGTAGAGAGGCTACACTTGTTTGTCCAGACAGAGAGGGTCATGGTGGTGACAGCATGTCCTATTCTTTATGGCTAGAGGATAGAGGACAAGGGTGTCAGTCGTCACCAAGGAGAAGAGCTGGGGGGGGTGGGGGCCCCAACAACGTTGTGTCAGCTCCCAGAGGACATTGGGCCAGTCGATGCCGGTGTCCTCTTTCACTCCTGCTGACCTGTTTGCACTACAGTGGGCCGTCCTCTGTCACCCTTTTTAGAGACAGACAGCTAACACTGGTGCTCACTCTGATCCCAGACTGTCAACAGCACTTGACACTCAAGACGGCACTTAAGATACAGAAGTTTTGTTTACTCTCCTTTTGGTCTTCCTGTCAGATGAATGAAAGCACAGATCTTCTCAACATCTGTAGTGGGGATGAAAAAGAATAATAATTGGATGCTGTCCTTGTGAAGTTCACACAGAGTGCGTCCTTTCTGTAGTAACACCTTTTAGATGATTAAGGAGGGATTTAGAAGTTAGATGGGTTGTTACAGCAAATAGAAGTTACAACTTGCACAAACAGACACAAACACATTTCAATTGTGAAATGTTGTTGTCAACATGAACACCAATTAAAATGCATCAACCTTAGAGGTGTGTTAAGTTCCAGTTAGGTTTTCCAATGTTGTTCTGACTAAACACAGCGAATTTTAGATGCAGCACGATTGCGCAAACAGACTTGAAATGGCTCCGGGCGCCACAAACTGGAGCCAAGACACGCATGTGAGTTGAAAATATGTCAACCTCATGGGGCTTATTTGGAGAATAAATGTACAGTAGGGCTGCCCCCCTGAAAGACGAAGATACAAATCATCAATCAAACCCCTCAGTCGAGCTGTCTTTTTTTGTTTTGTTTTGTTTTTGTCAGTCAGTGTCCAATGCACTTCTGGGGACATCTTCTTCAGTCTTCAGAAGTAGCTGTTAAAAGGTGAATTATACTAGACGCATCCAAGGTGGCGCGCGCCATCGTGACGTCAAAATGACATAATATCCTGTCGGCGCGTCCGATTTATGCCGCGCGCCCAACTGTCGCACACGGCTCTTTTTTTTCAGTGGCGCGCGACAAAGCCGAAACGGGAGGTCTGAACGAGTTTGCCGACAACCGGATGCCAGGACTCTCACAGTGACTGCAAGTCTCTCTTGTAAACTTACTAGGTTAAGATGAGTTATTTTATGGCGAATGAAAGGCTTGATCCGACGAAGTAGGTCATTGAGTCAAATCAAAGCATTGACGGCAATGCTGCTGCCAGTTCTGCCGTTGTTTACCTTTTTCTTCTTCTAGTCCGTAGAAAGAGCAACGTCTGTAGCCTTTGCTCATTAGCGCCACCTCTGTTCAGGAGAAGACTGCAACTAGTGTCACGAGCACCAGCGCGGGTATAAATAGTCACGGCGATTTCATGACGTCACATTTGTACGCGCCAGCTTGGCTGCGGTTACTGTAAAACACGCTTGAGTTGTCCTTGCTTACATGCTGCTCTCCAGTAGGCCTACAGGCAGCTGCGGACTCGGACCCAGGGTGAGTCTGAGTGAGACAGGCTTTGCCCAGTCAGGCTCTGAGATTACGATATCTTCTGCCTGCTGCTTAGAAGTGGCAAATTTACAGCTCACAGCAATTTACGGTAATATGATTTAGTCTCTAGCTTTTGTTAGTGTCGGTAAGAATCTTTGGTGCACATTTCCGATCTGTCGTAGTTAGCATGCATGTTGGCTTGGCTTGTTTACTATATTACATGGACGTTGCTGTCACCCTGAACCAAACCCTGTTCAAAAATCTGTCAGTTCAATAAAGCTTGATAGTCTATATGGAAAAAAAGGTATGAAAATTTGTATCGAACAGCTAATTCTGCTTCATGGTCAGTTGGAATACACCTTTAGTCAAATAAACTAATAAATAAATAGAGAAAGGGTTCATGTTTCAAACAAACTTACTTAAACATACTTCATGGAAACACTTTTGTATAAAGTGTTTGCACACACACACACACACACACACACACACACACACACACGTGTAATGCAAGCCCTCTGTGATTGCACAGCGGACGTTCAATAATATATGCTTATATACTTTCTTGCAGAAAGTTATGTAAAAAGATACCTGTTTTATGTCTTTCTGGCAAATATACATCTATAGCTAAGAGCAAGCCAGCTTGGCTTAGCTTAGCATAGCGACAACAAACAGGTGTAGACATCTGGCCTTTGAACGGAGCCATTCCCCCTCTTTGCTCTGTAACTAAGCTAAGGGGCGGCTGGCTGTAGTCTTATATTTACGGGACAGATATAAGAATGGTATCCATCTTAAGTCTTATCAAGAAAACGTATTATCCATTTATTTCTTGCTTTAAGTCGGTACAGTGACAGCCACAGTACGGACTGTTAAGCTAAGACATTGAGCGAAGATTCCAGTGAAAATTTGCTTCGGTCTAAACACACCTTACAAAAAAAAAAACTTCCTGACTGGGTTCCCATGATTGTTTGTAATGAGAAACTTTGTTTTAAATGAAATAATGACGACTTTAAAGGCAGACAAAGAACTGCTGTAAGCTTTTGTCCACGAATGCTTTCACTAACGAGCTTAAGAGCTAAAACCTGGCCTGAGTCTGTCACACCCAATCTGCACCGGGCTCTTAAATATCATAACAACAGCCATCTTTGAACATTCAGTGTGTACTTTGTCTTTGCTCAAGTCCCTGGCTTCTATCGGAGACACCCCCAATAAACCTGCTTTCAAATCCCTCCACTAAAGCCTCCACATCAACAACCTTTCCCGTATCGCGAGACAGCAGTGGTCTTGTCTACACGAACTATGAAGCAGAAAAAGAAATGTGTGATAGAAAGACATGAATGCATATTGTTTTAATGTGTCATTAAGCCCTTCCCCAAAGATACCATCCCATATACTTTGGAGATAAAACTGAAGCGTATCAAACAGGATGTATTAAAAGGGCATGTCAGACTGTTTCAAACAGGACAAGTTTAGACTTTACTGTCGTAGTGGCTCTTTCTTTTGACAGTGTTAGATTATGTTGCAGGTTCCCCGTTTGATCAATTCAATTCAATTTCATTTATAGTATAAAATCATAACGATCATAAAAACTGGTGCCGGTGCTGGTTGGGGGTATGATGAACAGTGGCAGTTATAGTCACAATAAAGATAATGGAACTGTGACTAGAAATAGTAGCTGTTGTAGTAGTTCATTGCACAGCAGGGTGTAGCAGGACATGGTATGACGTAGCATGACGTAGCAGGGCGTAGCAGGGCACTGCAGGGCGTAGCTGAACGTAGCTGGACGTAGCAGGACGTAGCAGGGCACTGCATGGCGAGGCAGGGCATAGCAGGGCGTAGAAGGGCACTGATCACTCAGAAGGCACTGATGTGAAATGGATTTCACTTGGTATTATGTTTACAGTTTTTTTCAATTGCTTACACACTTTTTGCAAAACACTAAACACACTTGTATGCATTTGACACAGACATTTATCATGATGTCACTTCCTTGCAATTTCAAAGCAAAGGCTTTCAAATGAACACACCCATGGACCAATTGGCCAGCCACCAGGTGCGCAAACACATGATTGCTTAATTGTAGACACACCAATCAGGTTTAAGCACTATATAAAATGCAGCAGGTAAGTTCACCTGCCTTCAACCAAAATGGAAGGAGTCAGAAGAAGAAGACTGAGAGTGAGAGGGGGAATCCACAGAGGAGGAGAAGGAGGTAGAGGAAGAGGCGGAGGCCCAGCCAGAGGTAGAGGCCGAGGCCAAGGTGGATGTAGAGGAAGAGGGAGAGGAAGACCTGAAGCCGGAGAATGTGCTCAAAGAAGAAGAGGACCAAATTTATCAAATGAAATTTGCGCAACACTAGTGGACCATGTTGTGAACCACGGATTGACGCTAAGGGAGGCTGGACTAAGAGTTCAGCCAAATCTTAGCAGATGTACAGTGGCATCTGTCATTTCGACAAGAAAACAGGTAAAAGAAAATCTGTCTACAGTTAAAGTAATCAGCTGCTTATTGTATGCACCATATCAGCACTTTTGATACCCCTTCCTGTGGCATTTTACAGTAGGTTGCATGTATTATTTTCTCCATAGGATTGAGGGTCGAGAACGACAAGGAGGAAGGGGGCCCATATTTACGCAAGAACAAGAGAGAGAGATCATAAACATGGTTTTGACCAATAATGCTATCAGGCTCAGAGAAATCCAAGCCAACATTATCGGTGACCATGCCATTTTCAATAATGTCCATCAGGTCTCTCTGTCAACACTGGCACGCATCCTGAAAAGACATCAGGTTCAAATTAAACAAATGTATCGAGTGCCTTTAGCACTGTAATGTTGCATACTGCACACATGACCTTTACACAATTACACAATCTTTTCTTTCACTGTATTTCAGAGAGTTTTACAGATGGATGCTGAAGAAATCCTGCATGAATACATATACATTGTTGAGGCAGGGTTCAACCTCACAAAAGCAAGAACGAGAGGCAGAAATATCATTGGCCACAAGGCTATAATCAATGTCCCAGGGCAACGTGGGGGTAACATCACGCTTTGTGCTGCCATCATACAGGATGGGGTCCTCCTCCGTCATGCCAATATGGGCCCTTACAACACACCTCACATTCTTGCATTTTTGGACCGATTGCACAACATCGTCACAGCAGTTAACCAAATGCACCAGATGCAATACATTGTCATCTGGGACAATGTGTCATTCTACCGCTCTGCTCTTGTCCAGAACTGGTTTCAACACCATCCACAGTTTACAGCAGTGGTTCCCGACCTGGGGTCCGGGGACCCCTCAGGGGGGTGGCAAAGATCACAGGGGGTGCGCAAGTCTTTTTCTGGTTTGAGGTTGAGGTAAAAAAAAATATTTGCACGTTTAACAAATTATGATAATACACTAGAATATATAATGTATACAAAAGTCAGTATAAAAACGATATATTTTTGTTCTCGCTTAAAATTGTAGGCAGGCTACTTAGTACTTAGGACCTCTTAACCTGTGACCTTTGCTGTCATCAGGTCAGCTGCTAGCTGCTAGCTGCTAGCTGCTAGCTGCTATCATCCTCATTTTTCCTGCCGCCACGGCATCACTATTTTATGAATGAAACATAGCGGAGAAACGTAAAAGTGCTGATACCTGCTCTGTATCAAAAAAGAAAGTAAGGCTTTATCTCGAGAGTTACCTCATCTTTGGTTTCGGAGGGGGGCTCAGGTTGGGAACCACTGGTTTACAGTACTTTACCTTCCACCATACTCTCCGTTTCTAAACCCAATCGAAGAGTTTTTCTCTGCATGGCGGTGGAGGGTTTATGATCTCCGGCCCCAGGCTCAGGTACCCCTCATTCAGGCCATGAAGGATACCTGTGACCAAGTCGACGCCACAGCTGTGCAAGGATGGATTTGACATTCAAGACGGTTCTTCCCACGTTGTCTTGCCAATGAGGATATCACCTGTGATGTTGATGAAAATCTCTGGCCAGATCCAGCTAGGCGAAGAGATAATGTCTAGTATTTTCAGTACTTTTTCAGATAATTTTTTTGTTTGTTGTTTTTTTTGTGATTGTAACCTGTACTGGATACCGTATTTTATGTTTGTCTGTTGTTTGCGGAGCTAACAGTGTTATGCATACTACTGTAGTAGCATGAAAACTGGGACATGTTTTGTTGTTTATTCTCCATGTCAACATGTTGACTGATTTGGGTATATGGAAAGAAAGAAATTATATTTTCCTCAGTCTGCAGCATTGGTCTTGTGTAGTGTTTGGTGAACTTATTGTAAATTTGCACTTTCTCTGTGTATTTCATTACCGTAACAGTAAGTTCTAATCACTGAGAAGTAGAATTGCTAAAAGTATTCTAGGTTAGCAACAGCAGTGTGTATCTGGTTCAAACATAATGAAGTCATATGAAACGTGTGTTTCATATGGTAACAAAATCTGTTTTTTATAATGTTTTTTTTTTATAAATTAGTGTATAGTTACATTTTGCAAAGGGTCTGAGGTCTTCTGCTGATTGGGTGTGTGGTTGTGCTAATTGTGTGTAGTGTTTTGAAAAAAACGGTCCCTGTTTTCAAAATTGTGCTTAAGCAATTGAAAAAAAACTGTAATATCAATGTCTGGGACATCTCTGGAACACCAAATGTATAGAAGTCAAACAGCCATTGCACTTGCTGTGTGTGTGTGTGTGTGTGTGTGTGTGTGTGTGTGTGTGTGTGTGTGTGTGTGTGTGTGTGTGTGTGTGTGTGTGTGTGTGTGTGTGTGTGTCGGAGGGGAAGCCCATAGGCACATTCCATAACTGGGTTAACAACAGCTGTCTCTTTGACAAGGGCTTACATGTGTGAAAGATATATATGTACTGCTACTATCTGCTGCTATTATTTCAAAGGCAATTTTATAAAAGTAATTGTGTGCACATCCAACCCGAATGGGTCTTCTTCAGGCAAATTTGCTTGAAGAAAACCCATTTAGGTCGAAACGTTGCATCTGTATTAAATACGGGAGTTTAAAGCAGTGTTGCGGACATATTCTTTTCGCTTTAATTTTTAAACAACACCCCTTTATTTTTCAGATTACGGCTTAACTTGTGTTGTGTGTTTTTTTTTCAGTTTTTTGTCTGTAAATCATCCCACAATGGTATAACCTTTGAACTTCATAGGTTGTACCATTGTGGGATAATTCTTCCCTCAAAAAATGGACCACAAGCTTGATCACGCAGCATCGCCTATGTTCTGGGGAGGGAGAATGACAGGTTATTTAGTGCTGTTTTGATATTTGAGCCTGAGGAATGCCTACAGATACAGTAATCCCTCTGTCTGAAGAGAAAGCCTCACAGATGAGGTAAGACTGCTTACAGCTATGAAACAATATCTGAAACAGATTGAAAGACATTTTCCTCAACTTGATTCATGTTCCTTTCAGCTCGCTCAGGTGTTACACCTCACAACAGAGAGGTGAAGAGAGCATAAAAGATGTGCAAATGCACTCTTGCATTAGACACGGAAAACAAAGAGTAGTTCACATTTTGTCAGTTGTTGAAGGCTCCAGTGTCGACTGACAGACATTTTGGATTTCTGATCAGCTTTCCGACATCTTTTGCTACATTGTTCTGCTGTAGATAAAGATTGATGTGCAAGACTGTGTGCAGATCCAACAAGAGAATTACATCAGAAAGAGAAAAAAAAACACTCTTGGTCTGCAATGTGTGCAGACACTGATTGTTCCAGCTTGTCTTCATACCTGCTCAGGTTTCACTGCAAGGCTTGTCAATCCCTCCCAGGACTTCAAACGCAGTGCTGAATCCTTCACCTTTACCTTCACTCATGCCTTCACACCTTGCCGGCAACCTGCAGCGCAAGTAGAGCGATTGTAAATTGCCCATAATTACCGATATTTGAGATCAACGTAACAAAGACATGTTCTTTGCTGTTGTGTTATCGTTGGAACATCACATTGGGGCTAGCTCTCTCTAATTAAAGCTTTCCGATGTGCAGTTATCTGCTGTGCAGCACTGAGAAAACAACATATTTGCTGGATTCTTTGTTTTAGTGCTAAACATAAAAGCAAATAAGAAAGCGGGCCAGAGAAATGTCTGTGAAAGACGCTCTTCAAATGTTCTGGCAAATCTAAATAAACTTCAGAGAGATAGACTCCACATGTGGTTCCTTAAAAAAGAGATCTGTGCAACTGGATGAGAAGGCAATGGCAAAACGTGGCTCTACGCGCCTGCTTCCATCCAGAGAATCACAGTTAATAACAGCACAAGAAGACAATGCCGTTCCCATGCTCGCTGTTCATGCCACTCTCATGCTTGCCATTAGATGTTCTCATTATTCTTCCCTGTGTCTTAATGCAAAGTGAAAACAGACTTGGACGGCAATGAAAAGTTACCCAATCGCTTAGATGTCAAGCGCTGTGTGAAATCCATTTATCCCTGATCATTATGACAGTGTTTTTCTGTCTGTATCGATAGTCATTTCCTTTCTCCCCGCAGCAGCCTTAGAATCTCCGACGCTGGCGCTGAGCACAGCACAGTCCCACGGAGTGCAAGCAAAGGAGGAAATCAATAGAGAAAATATTGCTGCAGGCTCACACATTTTTATCTTGCTTTGAACGAGTCAGCTTTAATTTAGCTTTGATCTCAATTTGCTGCTTTTGGGATAGCTTGGCTGCACATTGAACCAGGAGGAATAAGCTTCCACCAGGGCTTTCTTACAAAAGACCATTTCAAAAGAGGCCTTTATTTTGCCTATATGCATCAGTGTCCATTACTGGTTTGCAAGGAATACAGATACACGAAATCAAAACAACTAATACTACAGGACTCGGAGACACATGGTGCACGTCTCATGCAGACAGTTTGCCAACTGCACTTTATCTATTCTAGTCAGGGAGTATTTACGGCTAAGCAGAGCAAATGTTGGACAATGTTAGCGAGGGGGCCACAATAAAGAGATCCTTAGTGTTGCTGTCAGAAAGGGCTCAGTGTTGTTTTGGGGTAACAGGTTGACATGATGCACAGCTGGCGTTGTTCTCACTGCTCTGCCACACCACTCTTCTCCCCTACACATCATTAGAGCTGACACAACAAAGGGTTAGCGATATTATAGCATCACCTCAGGTCTGCTAAAGATGTCTGCCCTTCCCTCATCCTTTTCGAAAACGGTGCATTCTTAGGGAGCGGAGTTGTTTGGGAATTTGTTTCTCTTTTATAAAGCAGAGACAAAAGGGTAGGATAAATGACCAGGCAGAGAAAAGACCAGCGCCTTGCTGGGGAGAAAGGGAAGGGTCTAATCTAATTTGGTTAGAGGAGGATGTGTGTGTGTGTGTGTGTGTGTGTGTGTGTGTGTGTGTGTGTGTGTGTGTGTGTGTGTGTGTGTGTGTGTGTGTGTGTGTGTGAGTGCGCACATGCATGGCTGCAATGCACAGTGTGAGGGGACTGTGGGAATGGAACAGGAGGGCTGTGCTATTGAATGGAGCCTCCAGAGCCAGAAGCAGTGGGGAGCCTCCCCAGCCGCGCTGATTCCAGGCCGGCCACTCAAAGAGGGATTAGACCAGAAGAAGGCCTTCCTGATTAGCAATTCACACTCAAGTGCCCCCACGAGGACCTCAGCTAATAATATTGCCATCAGCGTCCTTCACCGGCACAGGCAATAAAATCATTTAGACTTTTTCCCCTCCTCCTTCGTCTTGAACGTCTACTAATCGCTCGCCATGTTTTAAAAGAACTTTGCGGAGCCAGCTCTCGCACGTCTCCGCTGGGTCTTATGGGACTTTCTAAAACAAAAAAATGTGTTTGACTGCAACTTTTTGGTTCATTGCTTCGTCCCAAGCCACTGAACTCTAGCAATCCCCCTCCTCCTCCTCCTCCTCCTCCTCCTCCTCCTCCTCTTATCCTCCTCTTCCACCACTTCTTCCTCCCTTCCTCTTCTCTTTGCTGTTAAACGACCTCCACATGAAAGAGTATGATGTAAGAACACCCAACTAAACTAATATTGCTGTGTCAAAGCAGCCTCAACCCAGATGCCATTGGGCTTCATAACAAACAACATTCATCACAACGCTGTTTATTACAGATTGGCTGACAGCTTTCCCAGTCATATAACGGTCCATCATCCTTACAATTATACTAATCGACTCTATAAACACTTGAAAAGTTACAACGACGCAGTGACATCCTCTTATCAACCACAAGACGCAATGAATGAGGTCAGATGGAACTCTACCCATAATAACGGCAGTGAAACAAAGCAGGTTTTAAAAGAAGAGTGAAAGAAATTAGTCCTCATTAATAAGTTACTTCATTGAACTTTCATTTAAACCATATGAGCAATGAATACCACAGCTTTGATGTTGACAGGGCTCTTCAATAATTAATTGCTTGATTCATATGTGTTTCCTCAAAACGTCTGACCCTTTACTAAAACTGGCGCTCTTATTAAAGCCCCTGCATTTCAAACGGGACAGAAAAAATACCATGTGTGATATTAAACACAATTATCTCTGCTTGCCGTTGCAAAAAAGAAAGAAAAAAACTGGGATAGGACAGAGTTTGCCTTTAATATTCGGATGCTTTCCCATCGCCCTTTTTTCTCCTTCTTTTTCTGCACCAACCTCTTCACAAAATGTGGAGTGGCAATAAGAGAGAAAATAACAGATTATGTTGATAAATAGGATCATCCTGAGCTAAACGCTGAATGCGTGCGATCAGGAGGGAGAACAGGATCCTCGGACAATGTGCAGGGCATGTGGACAAATAGTCTCACCTCCAGCCGAGTGTGTTGTTTCTTCTCTTTGTGCCCTCTGAAAGAGAAGAGGAGGGCCTTGGTTAAGAAGATTATAGCCCTACCCCACCCGTACGTTTAATCAACATGCCCTTTCAGCGCCGACAACAATGCCAAACATGTCTAAAACGTCCCCCATCTCTCCCATAGCATACCTCACATGTTGGAACAGCATGAGAGGCATCTAACCACAGCAATTAAGAGAAGAAAAAAAAACTATGAGTACTCTTACTGATACGGAGTTGGTGTAAGCAGATCATGTTTTTCCCCTCAAAGAACTGATGCCGTCAATTTCAGAAATGTACCCATCATGGTGGCGTGTTTGATACCAATCTCATTTCAGGCTACGCAGAGAAAAACGTATTAGCTTCAACTCATTTTTACTGATCAAAATTCCCTAAAGATCCCAAGGAGGTTTGCTTCCTCACCCCTTCATTTCTTTCATCCATGGTCAAATATGTAAATAAAATGTCTAAAGTCATTCTTCAAAGGGGAACAAAAGAAAAAAGGAGGCTGACAGAAAAGACAGCCATAAAATTCCTCCGATTCTCCATAACATTAGCCAGAGGGGGGCCAGCTTCCAGCCAGAGCCGAGCAGCAGGGGAGCCAGCTCGCTCCATAGAATCACACATTGCAAATCCCACACACAAAAAAAATAAAATATCTTTTCAGCTTCAGCCATCAAAGAACTCCCCCCCCCCCCCCCCCGCCCTCTCCCTCCCCTTTCACTTTATTAGTTACAGAATTATCTCACAGTTGCTGATTTCTCAGAGATGGAGCTGCACTGCTTTTCTTCATCGCACTGTTGTGGTTGCAAAGATGAGATAAAGTTGCTGTGTGTGTGAGAGTGAGAGCGTGTGTGTGCGTGTGTGTGTGTGTATGTGTGTGTTATGCACTTGTGTGAGTAGGAATGAGCTATAGAAGGGGGCTGTATATGAAACAGAGGGTGGTAGACAGGGAGAAAGAAAAAAAAATCATAAAAGAGACAGTAGCTGCTGAGGCTACAGATGCTAAAGAGTGTACAGGCCTGATTCCTCCCCTTTTCTTCTCATTTTCAAAGACCTATCATCATGACCAAAACAATCATGAAGGAGTGGGAGGCAGGAGGAAAAGACAGGAGCGAGAACAGAACAAAGGCGATGAATTACAACAAACCAGTAGACTGTGTCTTCTTATTAGACTGTGTGACAGTATTATCTTGTCGGCTTCATTACACCAAAGGCAGCGATAATAAGGGCAGATATTTGCTTTGAAATATGGCAGACAGGGTTTCCTAAAAGCTGAATAATCAGTCAGTGGAGAGCAGAACAGAACTGGCCCTGACTCTGGAAACACATTGATATAACATTATTCTTCTTCACATTAAAGTGGTCATGTCTTTTTGTTCTTCTACAGTTTTTTGTCTTCTACACATCAGCTACATGATAAAGGTCTAGTGAAGAGGGAGGGACAGAGCACGCATGTTAGCTGTTGCCCTTGTCTTTGTGAGGGGTCAGAATATGTCACATGCAGCCTGCTACTACATCTGGAATTGCCAGTCCTATCGTTCACATCACATTTTTTGTTTGCCAAAGAAAAATGCTTTGCATATCATTCTGAATTTGACACTAAAGTGATTTTAACACAACACAAAAATACTGCCGGGTTAAAAGTATGGTACGTGTCAGGAAAATGTAAGCGTGGCAGCTAAAAGCATTGCTTACAAACTGGGAACATATTAGCATTTGCCATTTTGAAATAAAGTGATGAATGTGAGATATTTTTTTCGGACCAAGCCCCTTCAAACGTTAACAGCTGGATAAGTGGAATCTGAGAAGCACATGTGCTGCATAGGAAGAGGGTATTGTGTTCATAAGTGTACTCATACCCTATATTTATGCTCCTGCTTCACACACTGAGCGCTAACAGCTGAAATGCCACCACTAAGATATGCTGTGCTTAAACCATTTAGGCACGCTGGTGCCAGGTTTCTCATCTTTCCCAAAGACATTTCTGAAAAACTTCTAAAAGCACTTTGGTGACTCTTGTAAAAACTTACTAAAAGCCCTCCTGTTTACTTGTGATCAGTATTTCACCCTTGATGAAGACCACGGCCAGCGCTAGAGTATAAATCTTACCGCCACAAACTTTTTACAAGGTAATGTGAGTGAGGTCTGGAGGATCTCACACACATAAAAAAAAAAGGTAAAAGGCCTCATAACCTGTTCTTCTGTTACGCCACCCAGCTCCTCCACGAACAGACAGACGCAATATAAAACCAAGATGGAGTTACATTGTTGTTACTCACTGTAACAACAATGCACCATCAGGGTTTACGTGCGCCGTTTATTGCAGCGGTCTATGTGTTGATGCGTTGTGTGCGGTTTATTTTATGACACACTGTGACTTTGGTGCTGTGTCTTATGCAGGCCGGCTCTCTACAGGAATGGTTTCTCTTTAACAGGCTAATAAAAGATCACATCCATTCATTCATTTTCTAAAGCACTTATCCTGTCCAGGGTCACAGGGGGCTGGAGCCTATTCCATGCAAGAGACAGGATATCTGCCGGACAGGGCTAACACATATAGAGTGTAAAGGCCCTGACACACCAACCAGACGGGCCGACCGTCGGCAGAAAAGGCAGTCGGACTGATCAGTCGGGTCCCCGAGGTCCAAAAAATGCCTCAGAACACACTGAGGCGACGCCGACTTGAGCGTACGCTCTGCGCGTAATACGTCTCCATAGCAGCAGGCGGCGCTGCTCTGTATTGTTTCCATTAACAGTCTGATTATTTCCCAGAAAATGAAAACCGGCAGCTGATTAGACGAACCCGCCACGTGGTTCTTTTTTCTCCGGAAATTCACAGCCAGACTGTCATGACGACTTGTTCAGAATACGATCTCATATTGTACTAAAATAGTTCACCGAAACGTGTTTATGAAAACATTTTAAGCGAGAAATAGGCCATGCAGTTTCTGAATCTGTCTTCATTTCAGATTGACAAAGGTCAGGTTAAAAGATTTTCGCTCGCCATTTCCGGGTGAGTCCCGACTGCCCTCTCTCCGACTGAACATGTTGGGTCGGCCCAAATGAAGGCCGACGGCTCCTCGGACAGCCGACGGCACGGAACACACTGAACAGACTCGAGTCACCGACCTCACCAGACGGTCCGACGGCCGATTATCAGGCTGGTGTGTCTCCTCTATAACACATCCATACTCATGGGGAGATGGTCATTTCACCATTGGCTTCACGAAAATAGGTGAAAATGCAAAAAAAAAAAAAAAAAACTCCACTTTATTAGTAACCACTGATTCACTGTGCAATCATAACAAATTAGCTCAAAAGAAAAAAAAAAATTCTCGAGGGGAAGCTGAAGTGAATTATCCCTGATCAACCAACGGTGGCGGTTTGTTTGTGTCTTTTTTCTCAGCGGGAGAACAATAATCACTGATTGGACACATTGCTTTATGAATGTTGTTGAGTAATATCATTAATGACTTCATTTTATTTATTAAAAATATCTTCCTCCGAGAAGATTTCATCACCAAGCTTACACAACATGGTAAATCACACCCAAAAAGATGCTCTGCAGCACAGTGCCACAGACACTTCAGCTTATTAAGATGTGAAGAATGAAACAGATTTTTACTGTAATGTGTCTGTAAGGCCAGCTATTATTAATAATTATCACATTCACTGTGGAGTGAGAGTCTCTTATTTGAATCAGTGATAATAAAGGGTTTACAGAGGGCATATAAAGAGGTGTCTGTGATTGAAAATTCCCATTAAACTCCCAGGATTGTAAAATATCGCAAAAATGTTGCATTTAAGGTTGCATTTGTGATTCAAAATCAGTCATATGGTCCAAAAACGTTAGGCATTGTAGATTGTTGGGACAGTTCATGTATGGTACTCAAAGTGTGACACAACTAAAGAAATAAACATCCCGGAAAAATGGTGAAAGTACTAAAATTGTCCACATCTGGTGTGAATACAGATGTCACTGTGAGAGAGGCTAAGCAGTATCTGAGCTACTAATGCAAGCTTCTCTGGGCTTGACAATAGAACAACGTCAACACTTGAGGCTGGTATTTGTAAAAGGAAATTCACCTTCTTATTTATTTGCTGGACTACGTCCTTTATTGAAAAAGACAGGATATGACTGCAAGGTGTTATTGAATATTGGCCAGAACACATTGAACTAAATTCTAATGAATGCTAAAATGGGATGTGCTTTTATCAACAGCCTTAGACGCTTTCTCAACGAGTGGTTCCTGGTGCGTTCAAGAATGTTTTCATACAGACAGCCAAATTCTCGCTTAGTCAACAGAATATAGTCATTGTTTTTTTTACTTTTTATATCCATTATCTTCTCTTCTTTTTTGTTATGTGTGTGAATATTGTTTGCAAACTCGCATCGAGCAATGAATAAAGCATACTCAATTGAAGTGAAATGAGTGTGGTAAACACATCTGCTTCTGCATGTATACATTACATGAAATGCCGTATATCAGCAATATATTATTATTTAAAGGGGCAATCCGCCCTACAACATAAGTCATGCATGCAATCACTTTCATCGCATGATATTGAAGACTATGGTTTCTGATCATTATTTTTCACATAAAAATCACTATGATTCCAGTCAGTCTACAGGGAGATGTCAAAGTAACTACATTTAGTCAAGTACTGTACTTTAAGTGAATATTTCCATTTTGTGCTACTTTGTATTTGAACTATATTTCAGGGGGGGGGGTGGAATTTTACTCTTTAGCCCACTACATTTATTTGATGGATGCTACAGGTCACTTTGCCAGTTCAGATTTTACATACAAAACATGTATCAACAAATAAAACATGGCACATTTTTATAGAGTAAACTATAAAATAAACATGAATCTGCTCCACCTCGACTTGACCAACTGCAACATGAAAATGCTGCTTACATGTTAATGTAAGAAACAGAATTTCCATAACACAACATAGCATAATGTAATACTCTGAAGGGTGGCATTCTGCATAATACTTTACTTTTTATACTTTAAGAATAGATATGTTATTAATACTTCTGTACTTTTTCATTTTGTGTGCAATTTTTACGTGTAACACAGTATTTTTTTTTACTTATTGTGGTATCAGATCAAGTCAATTTTATTTATATAGCCCAATGTAACAAATGAATTATTTGCCTCAGGTGGCTTTACAATCTATACAGCACATGACATCCTCTTTCCTTTTCGACCCTCACTTCAGATAAGGAAAAACTCCCCCCAAAAACCTTTAAAGGGAAATTTAAATGGAAAGAAACCTCAGAAAGAGCAACTGAGGTGGGATCCCTCTCCCAAGATGGACAGACATGCAATAGATGACGTGTGTACAGAATAGACCAATATAATACATTTACAATATAGACGTATCCATATGACAAAATGATACGCAGTGTGTACATAACATATGACTAAGATGGGTCCAGGAGGATGTCAAGCAGCTTCCAGGTGTTACCAAACAGCTGGAGCCTGAGTCACACGGCCTCAAAACTGAAGCACATCATTCACATACACACACACTCACACACACACACACAGAGATATTTCATTACTTTATGTCTAACAGCATCATCTCTGTTCTTAGACCCATGTATGTTTAGTAATGTCTTCCTGTGCAGAAGGGACAATATGAAATTAGTTTTCCTATGGATTATCTCATTGTTTAAAGCATTTCCTTAGTTTAAGTAAACATCTGGATTATGTTTGGCTACACCCTTAATGCAAAATCAGAGGTGGCACTGGACCAAAACTATAATACAAATATAGAAAATGTTGTGTAACTGCAGATTGCAGCAGTAAAAACTGAATGTGTTCTGTCATTTCTCTAGGCTATAGCCTACATGCTATTTAGGGGAGGTGGGATGCATTCTAAAACTTGTTTCACAAGGGAAAGCAATGGAAGAGGGAAAAATATGTTTGTTTTAAAAAAAAAAAAAAACTTGCCCTGCAGTCACATCACATATGCAGACCGTTAAAATCAGTTGTAACCAAAACTCGGATTTTGGTGCGCCTGTGAGCCGTATTACGCAACATTTTGGGGATTCTCCTAAAATAAATGTGTCCTGTTGTACGGAAAGTTGAAGTTTGCGGTTGAGCACAAACAAACAGAGAGAATTGGAAGTTTGCTGCGAGCCCATTCAAACTGCTGTAATGAACAAGCTGTTCCGCACGATTTGAAAAATAATCCGCGTGTCAGTGTCATCTTTCTTATGCAAAGCAGCTGTCTTTGAAGGCGGATCTTTTGGCAGGTTAGACCGGGGGACGAAGGCTCCGACCAGCTCAGTCGAGCGCTGCCACCAAACGCATCAACTGCCTGCTGACGGGAGGAGCAAAATCCTGCAATTTCTGGGACACAATTCTTGTTATCACCGAGGATATTTATTTGACTTATTTTGGCTGACTGATACATTGTTTCAGGTGCCTTGTGAGCAGCCGTCCCCGCCGCATAAAAAGACGGGAGGACAATTATTTTGTTGCTTTTCCCAAGTTGTCGCACAAGGTCTGAAATCGCTCCGCTGCACAGACAGATACTCCGGGAGGGGTGGAGAAAAAGTGACATGAAACGTGAGGACGGATGAGTGAGAGGTTTTTTTTGGAAAGAAGTAGGAAACGGATCGGAACACATTAGCTCTCTCTTTTACTCCCAGTAGACTGAACTGCACGGTGCAAGAGAGAGAGAGAGAGAGGCTGAAAGTAGCTCCAACACTTCAGCTACAAACTGAGAACGCTTGAAAGCATGGACCTGAAGGCACGCGACTTCCAGCGAGAAAACATGGTCGGACCACTGCTTGGTTTATGTTTTTATTAAACTCAAGCGAGCCTAAAATGAGGAAACGATGGTCTTGCAGCAGATAGTTCTGTAAGTTTTTTTTTCCCCCTCCACATTGATCTGACACACAGACACCAGCCGGATTTCACCACTGACTTTTTGAATGAGAAAAACGTGTGTTGTGGTAGTGGTGGAACATTTTGGCCTATTTAGTTTTTCTTTAATCATGAATTGGAGAATGTGTTCAACTGTTAAACCGAGCCTCATCTATGTGCTGCTGGTCCTGTGGAGTGGTGGGGGTTTAGCCATTAGCTCAATAGACCCCGACTGGTCTGGAGAGGGGAGATGTCAACACATCAGCATCCCCCAGTGTAAAGACATTGGCTACAATATGACACGCATGCCAAATCTAATGGGCCATGATGACCAAAAGGAGGCAGCGATAAAGCTGCAGGAGTTTGCCACGCTTATACAGTTTGGATGCCACAGTCACCTCAAATTTTTCCTGTGTTCGCTGTACGCTCCCATGTGCACGGAGCAGGTGTCCAACCCCATCCCAGCATGTAGAGTCATGTGTGAGCAGGTCAAGCTGAAATGCTCTCCCATCTTGGAACAATTTAACTTCCCCTGGCCGGACTCTCTGGACTGCTCCCGGCTGCCGACCAAAAACGACCCAAACAACCTCTGCATGGAGGCGCCCAACAACGGCTCAGACGAGCCTCCTAAAGTCTCCCACACCCAGCCTCCAGATTTCAGGCCCCAGCGGCCTCTAAACGGACAGGACCTGCATCCTAAGGACAGCAGCAGCAGCAGGCAGACATGCAGCAATCCTGGCAAGTTTCACTTTGTGGAGAAAAGTGAGTCCTGTGCCCCAAAATGCTACCCCAAAGTGGACGTATACTGGAGTCAAGGAGACAAGCAGTTCTCTCTGGTGTGGATAGCCATCTGGTCCATCCTCTGCTTTGTCTCCAGCGCCTTCACTGTGCTCACTTTCCTCATAGACCCGCAGCGGTTCAAATACCCTGAGAGGCCGATTATTTTCCTCTCCATGTCCTACTGTGTTTACTCGGTGGGCTACCTCATCAGACTTTTTGTGGGAGCTGACAGAATAGCCTGTGACCGAGACAATGGGGTGCAGTATATTATCCAGGAGGGTCTGGAGAGCACCGGCTGCACCATTGTGTTTCTCATCCTGTATTATTTTGGCATGGCCAGCTCCCTCTGGTGGGTTATCCTGACTCTCACATGGTTCCTGGCTGCAGGGAAGAAGTGGGGTCATGAGGCCATTGAGGCCAACAGCAGCTACTTCCACCTGGCGGCGTGGGCCATCCCGGCTGTGAAGACCATCATGATCCTGGTGATGAGGAAGGTAGCCGGGGACGAGCTGACGGGCGTCTGCTACGTGGGCAGCATGGACGTCAAAGCTCTCACGGGCTTTGTGCTTATTCCTCTCTCCTGCTATCTTATTATTGGCACTTCTTTCCTGCTGTCTGGCTTCGTGGCCCTCTTCCACATTCGTAAGATAATGAAAACAGAGGGCGAGAACACGGACAAGCTCGAGAAGTTGATGGTTCGCATCGGGGTCTTCTCCGTGCTCTACACTGTCCCGGCCACCTGCGTCATTGCCTGCTATTTCTACGAGAGGCTCAACATGGACTACTGGCGCGTCCTGGCAGCGGAGCAGAAGTGCGTGGACAGCAGCAGGCCGGAGTCAGACGAGTGCATCATGAAGACTTCCATCCCTGCTGTTGAGATCTTCATGGTGAAGATTTTCATGTTGCTGGTGGTGGGCATCACTAGCGGCATGTGGATCTGGACCTCAAAGACACTACAGTCATGGCAGAACGTGTTCAGCAGGAAGCTAAAGAAGAGGACGAGGAGGAAGGCTGCCAGTGTGTTTACCAGCAGCAGGCCTTACATCAAACCTCACCCATCTCTCAAAGGGCACAGTACTAAATATGAGCCTACACGGCCCCCTCCAACATGCGTATGAGCTGGCTCTTTTTTATATAAACCCAAAATATACTTGTAAAGCCCTTACTTAATGAGACTTTGTAATCAGAGTGCCATCAAAAAAAAAATCAAGGTTCATGTTTTATTTATGCAAACTGCGTTGACGATAATGCAACTTGTTTTTTGTGTCTTTAGCCATCTCATGCAAATAGAGCTGCCTTTGTTTGAGAGGAAAAAAAAAATCTGCTACTCCTGGATTCACTTATCCAACTGAGGAACTTGGTAGAGAGAAAAAAAATCGTATTGTCCCCCAGACAAAAAGAGTGGAATAAACCATTTGGATGTGCCATGGGGTCACTTGAATAATGTGCAATAGATGTTTTCCTTACAGGCAAAAAAAAGGACACTTGTACTGTTAGTGACAGATTACAGACAATGAGAGGACACCACAGACAATGGAGGAAATTGGTTCGAGGGTTTTGTTTCGAGGCTTTTTAATGGAAATGGAGGTAGTGTCATATATATGTTTGAACTGGAGTGAGAGCAGCTGTTTAAATGCGCTCAAGACCTTCCGAACTGCCCATTGTGAGGCAAATCCATGCCATAAATTAATCAAGCACTCGTTATTGAGAAGTTATTTGTTCATGTTTATGTTGTAAAACGTTTGTTTTCCATTTTTCTTTCTTTGCTGTTTTATAGCACAAGGGAACATTTGTATATATTTCTAAAAACATCAGATTTTATAGAAAAATTAATAAAACGTTCTAGTTTTGAATGTCGTAAAAAGCCCAAATTGTGTTTTGCAACTGTGTTCTTCCCTCTCATTCTCATACAGCCGCATTAAGCTGGTGTTGTCTTATTTATTTTACTATTGCAGCACTTGTGCTTCTCGCTATTGTACCAAGTTCAGTTCACAGCCGTCATTTTAATACATCATAAAAATTGAAATCATTCACGGTCATTTGTTAATGTGATGGTATGTCAGAGCTGGGTTTTAACGATACGTTTGGCATTCAGAATAGCTTTAAATATAATTGACAGAGACAGCATTGTTTAGATGACCAAAAGGTGACAAAAAGAGACATTTTTACAATAGTAATAACGGATTGATGTTATGACCAGTTCAGATCAGCTCATACATGTTGTACTGTACGTACACTGTATATCTCTTGCTTTGGCAAAACACGTTTATCTATATACAAAGGATGTAACCATGCTTGACATGTTGGTGCTTAAGTCAACACACAGAAAACATAAATAGCAGCATCTCTATTCTTGTTTTTAAATGCTCATAAGGAAACAATGGGACATTAAATGTTTGTCTCTCTGGTGGCTGCATCAAAGACAACTTAAAGCAAAGAAATATGAAGTTAAAGGATTGTACATGGCACTCCGTTTGCTGTTTATATTCAGGCAACAAAGTAACTTTGCATATAGTTTTAGATTTAGTGAGTTCATTTTTAATATAAAATCATATTTTATTCACAGGTTTGATGTGGCTTTATTTTTTTTTTGCATTTGGAATACGTACTGTTTGAAGAGAAAATTGAATCTTGAAACAGTGTGCACAATTACAGCCATTATTCATCGAGATGAAAAGGGAAAGTGCTGGTGTCATCCCATAGACAAATTAGCATCTTCACAGTTGTGTATTTGACCAAAATCTCCACTGTTATAGCTGTGGTTTACATCAGGGTTTTATAACCTGTTAATGATTTTCACTGCCCTTATGTTGGATGCTTATATAACCCTTTATATAGTTCTTCAACCCCAGCTGAAGTGGTTATAGAACTTTTTTATAGTCCCCTCTCTCTCTCTCTCTCTCTCTCTCTCTCTCTCTCTCTCTCTATCTCTATCTATCTCTCTCTAGCTGTGTTGCGTGTGTCGCTGCGTATCAATGAGGGGGTTACACAATAATCCAGCTCTCATTCAGGACAGGATTAGACCGTTTGAAGGGTTTGACTTTGAAAAGAGGATCGCTGCAAGCCAAAAATACAAAATATCTGTCATCTCTTCTCTTCTTATCAGCAAAGCATAGTGACATTTCTAAAGACACATCTGGCCTGGATTTGAAGTAGTTACATATTGACTGAAGCGGCTTTCTGAAGCATGAGCAAACTGAATACGTTGTGCGGTATCGTGAGATGTTTGGTGTGTTAAATGATCTTCACGCTGTCAACAATTTTAAGGTACATGCTCTGAGAGCCACAAGTCTAGACTTGACTCTAAGCTATGACAATTGTTTTTGTCTTGACAGTGCTGACAGTGTAAGATGAAAACATGGATACTTGAAGTCACTGTCTACATGTACACATTATGTCAAGACAGAACCACATACATGAATATGACTATTGATAGATGAGTAAGCATAATAGGCATAAACGTATGCTTTTTAATTAATGTAAAAAAAAAAAAACGTTTTGGAGTATAAGGCCTTTTCTACCTTTTTCTGCTTCACTTTCAAATCTTTTAGTTTAAAACCTCTGGTAGAGAGTCCTCTCCGGTTTAATAAAGTTTCAAAAGTGTAGTAATGCTTTATCCCTTAGGGCATTCAAGTTCCAGCGTCAACCCAACCGGTTTTAACAGTCAAAAGCACATGACTCACAACCTCTATGTGGCTGAATCAAAGTCAGCCAGTGTGTATTGATACTCTGAGTTGCCAAAAAGGTGCGAGTCCTTCTGAAGAGCTTCAACAGAGGCCACCTGGATAACAGCCCCCGAGGTGTCTGGGAAGGCTGTAAATATAAATGACAGTTACCACCCTCCTCCAGGGCTTTTTCAGCCAAGCAGGCTTCACTTCGCTTCTTCTCCTCTCTTCAAAGGGAAAAAAAACCTGCTCAGAGCAAGGGCAAAGTATTGCTGGCAAGAAAGTTTTTTTTTTGTGTGGAAAAATCTGACTCAACTGTATGTATTGCTGGATTTAGGTCTTTAAAGGTATAGATCTTATAACATCAGATCACAGCTTTTCAAGCCAGGAGTGTCTCTCGGCGGAGTGAATTTGAAACATCTTTGGTCTGCTGTTGCTGATCATTAAACATGATGACACGATGACAGGTTTTATTTGACAAAGCAGGGAAATCCCACCACAAATATGTGACTAAAGGTGATGAATCGCCAACCTACATATCGTCATACGTCACCCCACACTCATCCACATCCTGTCTCATTCTTTCATGCCATGCAGGAGATATAGCAGTGTCGCCATTGGCTTATGATTTATTGACAAAAATGAGCCTCTGCATGTGTATCAGTGTTGTGGAAACGGCGTCAAACCGTTTGATAATTACTTGATTTAATTTCATCTGACTGGTTCGCCGGCAAGCCAGGATTTTTCAGCTTTCCACACTCTGTAATTGAGCTGATGTTAAGTGTCTTTGGTGGAACCGAGCAGTATTACAAACAGAAAGTCAAAATGACAGAACAATTAAGCCTCCTCTGCAATGTCAAAAGGCTGATTCCAGTTCAGAGGGAAAGCTGCGAGGACACGTCACCCCCAGTCCAAAACATGAATGCTTCTGTATCAATAAATGCCTACACCTTCTTCTCCATGCCATGTTATTCAGGATTCAAGATTCAAAATGCCTTCAATAATCCCACAATGGGGAAATTCACATGGTGGCAGCAGCAAGGGATAGGGGGGGGGGAGTACAAGACACTCTAAAGAGAAACAAACATTAAATAAATATGAGTAAAGAGTATAAAAAAAGTCAAATGTATTTACAGTATTGCACAGTCAGATTATTATTGTCCGGTTTATCAGTCTTTTTTTGACCATGTGGTCTACTGGGAGCAGTGCTGATTGTAAAGTCTGTCTGACAGTAGCAGGAAGGAAAGACCTTTTTGTATGCGAGGTGCTGGAGGAACCTGTGTACCTTAACTTTGTCTGCTGCTTTTGCAAGCAGTCATAAAGTTCTATGACACAGTGACATAAATCAAGTCGCTGGGATGACTGGCGGCTGAGACAGCTTCTCTTTGATCAGGCTCGGTGGAGACGCCCCATGTCCTCATCCTCAGCTGCTCCAGCAGCACCTGTTTACTAGTTCAGACCTGTCTGTTTGGAAAGCAATGCTTAGCCTCTCAATGTCACAGACTCATACATGACGCACACACACACACACACACACACACACACACAACATACAGACAAAGGAATTTGGCTGGTGCTCAGGGGTGGGTGCGTTTCTTGCAACATGTGTGTTCCTAATGCGCTAGGCTAGACTCACAGTGGTGGAAGAAGTATTCAGATCCTTTACTTAAGTAAAAGTAATACCACACTGTAAAAAGAAATACTCCGTTACAAGTAAAAGTCCTACATTGGAAATGTTACTTCAGTAAATGTATGTAAGTATTGTCGAAAATGTACTTAAAGTATTTAAAAGTAAAAGTAATCAATGCAGAAAAAAATACAGTTTAGAAACTGGAAACGATGAAAACCTTTCTGTCAATCAACTAAGTGTTCGTTCAGTTAATCATTTCAGCTGTACTTGTAGGCCTATATAGTGTTGGGTAGTTTAATTTATAATAAAACATTGTATTTGTATGTGTTTTGTGTGCAAAAATCATACATTTGTAAAGTAACTAGTAACTAAAGCTGTCAGAGTAATGTAGTGGAGTAAAAAGTACAATATTTCCCCGGAGTAGAAGTAGAAAGTGGCATGAAAACGAAAAACTCAAGTAAAGTACAAGTACCTCAAATTTGTACTTAAGTACCGTACTTGAGTAAATGTACTTAGTTACATTCCACCACTGTAGACCCATACTGATTCTTTGCACTTCTCTTATCAGACAGCTGCTCTACATGTAGATCTGATGCCTTTTTGGAGAGTTCTGCCTCCTTTGGCTGTATCGGAGAATAAAAAAATAGTTGGTGCATCATCACAAATGAAACCGTTTTCCTGCTGAAGAAGTAACTTGGAGTAAGAGGGTTATTGAAGGAAAAAAAACAACTGTACAGAGAGAGCTGCAAGTTTCGCAGACCAAAATGTTATCAGAGAATGCAATGAAAGTACACTTTCATCCCTCAAGTTCTTCTGGTACATAAATCCAGAGTTCTGAGCATTATGGTTGAAGGAGGTGTGGGTGGGCTTCATGTTCTGAATTGATCTGCACAACAAAGAATCTAGGGCAATATAACAGTACAGTATATATATGCTCAATCTGCAGTAACAACTCATGCTAACAGCACACACACACACACACACACACACCTCAGTTGTTTCAGCTGAAGGTGAGAGTAATTACATAAAAACCTGGCAACAATGAGTTTTCTCCCCGCAAGGCGGGGGCAGGGCACTTGTTTTCAAATGCATAATGAACTGCCTCGCAGGCCCTCTGCTGATCAAACAAGTGTTTGATAGTGGCTTTGGTTTGAAAGAGGACTGAATATGTTTATTTGCATGTGGAGAAGTGATTGACTTTGAGGTGGAGATCAGGCAGATTAGTGTTAACTGACAGAGACCTGTGCAAACAGACACTCCCCCTGCATACAAGCAGGGCAGCGGCGCACTTCCTTGGAGGACTAGTTAGGCTGAATGTAACATCACACAGACAAGAGCACAGCAACTCCTGCTACTTTTAAGACATTGTTCTTTGTATTGCGAGTCCCCCCTCCCCCTCACCAAGCCCAGCTCTATATTTTTCTCGGATTTTGGCTCGTGTGGTTCCATGCATGTGAGAGCATGCACGCTGATAGCTGGCAAACTATATGAGAGATGAGAAAAACAATAATTGGCTATTCATCAAAGATATTTTCTCAGAATTCACTGCAGAGCCACATTCACAATTAGAAGCACTTTTGTTTAACAAGAGCGATTCAGTTATGGGAAAATACTGCCATGCAGTGCATACCGTAAAACATATGGAGATGGGATAACAGGTGCAATGGGATTTTCAGCAGATTGTACACCATATCTAACCACAACATGTAATCAACCTGAATTCAACCTTAGTTCAGGCAGCATTCCTCTCCTCTAACTTTATAATGCTTTTTGTTCTATTACCTCACAAAAGAAGCCGGTGAAATAACTATACAGAACAAAAGTATTAAGCTCCAGCTTTAATCCTCGAAGCAATAATTCAACATTTTGGAAAATATGCTCATTCGCTTTGTTGCCCAGAGTTAGATGAGAAGATTGATGCCACTGAGAGTGGTATGTTGAACCAATATTAATTTAACAAGTAGAACATGATGTTCTCCACCATCACAATGATGGATATGCAACATTTAACACAACACTTTCAGGTGTAAGTAGGAAGTATTGCGTTGGCAACCATGCGTTGCAACGTGACTGGGAAGGAAAGAGATTGTGTGGTTATGGATGTGAATAGTCTAGTG
Source organism: Zingel zingel (assembly GCA_023566125.1). Classification (NCBI taxonomy): domain Eukaryota; kingdom Metazoa; phylum Chordata; class Actinopteri; order Perciformes; family Percidae; genus Zingel; species Zingel zingel. Next base: position 42,289,143 of record CM042314.1, read on the forward strand.
TCAGCTGGAAGCAAGGTTTTCGCCATGGTGATTTAGTAGCAGACTCTAATCTGTCACCTTCCTAATCCACACTGCAAAGAGCTGTGATTTTCTAACAGCAGAATAACTGTGTGTGTGTGGGGGGGGGGGGGGGGGGGGGGGGGGCTTTCATTTGTCAGTAGACATTCTTAAACAAACACCCCCACACATATACAGACAAACAAACTATCATGTTTGTGTACATGCTCATGTCTTAGAAATTCAGATGCAGTGATTGGCTGCAGAAAATCAACGACTTCATAAATGACATTCCATAAAGCACATACATCATCAACTGCATGTACAGTGAGGAAAATAAGTATTTGAACACCCTGCTATTTTGCAGGTTCTCCCACTTGGAAATCATGGAGGGGTCTGAAATTGTCATTGTAGGTGCATGTCCACTGTGAGAGACATAATCTAAAAACAAAAATCCAGAAATCACAATGTATGATTTTGTAACTATTTATTTGTATGATACAGCTGCAAATAAGTATTTGAACACCTGAGAAAATCAATGTTAATATTTGGTACAGTAGCCTTTGTTTGCAATTACAGAGGTCAAACGTTTCCTGTAGTTTTTCACCAGGTTTGCACACACTGCAGGAGGGAGTTCGGCCCACTCCTCCACACAGATCTTCTCTAGATCAGTCAGGTTTCTGGGCTGTCGCTGAGAAACACGGAGTTTGAGCTCCCTCCAAAGATTCTCTATTGGGTTTAAGTCTGGAGACTGGCTAGGCCACGCCAGAACCTTGATATGCTTCTTACAGAGCCACTCCTTGGTTATCCTGGCTGTGTGCTTCGGGTCATTGTCATGTTGGAAGACCCAGCCTCGACCCATCTTCAATGCTCTAACTGAGGGAAGGAGGTTGTTCCCCAAAATCTCGCAATACATGGCCCCGGTCATCCTCTCCTTAATACAGTGCAGTCGCCCTGTCCCATGTGCAGAAAAACACCCCCAAAGCATGATGCTACCACCCCCATGCTTCACAGTAGGGATGGTGTTCTTGGGATGGTACTCATCATTCTTCTTCCTCCAAACACGGTTAGTGGAATTATGACCAAAAAGTTCTATTTTGGTCTCATCTGACCACATGACTTTCTCCCATGACTCCTCTGGATCATCCAAATGGTCATTGGCAAACTTAAGACGGGCCTTAACATGTGCTGGTTTAAGCAGGGGAACCTTCGGTGCCATGCATGATTTCAAACTTAGTGTATTACCAACAGTAACCTTGGAAACGGTTGTCCCAGCTCTTTTCAGGTCATTGACCAGCTCCTCCCGTGTAGTCCTGGGCTGATTTCTCACCTTTCTTAGGATCATTGAGACCCCACGAGGTGAGATCTTGCATGGAGCCCCAGTCCGAAGGAGATTGACAGTCATGTTTAGCTTCTTCCATTTTCTAATGATTGCTCCAACAGTGGACCTTTTTTCACCAAGCTGCTTGGCAATTTCCCCGTAGCCCTTTCCAGCCTTGTGGAGGTGTACAATTTTGACTCTAGTGTCTTTGGACAGCTCTTTGGTCTTGGCCATGTTAGTAGTTGGATTCTTACTGATTGTATGGGGTGGACATGTGTCTTTATGCAGCTAACGACCTCAAACAAGTGCATCTAATTTAGGATAATAAATGGAGTGGAGGTGGACATTTTAAAGGCAGACTAACAGGTCTTTGAGGGTCAGAATTCTAGCTGATGGACAGGTGTTAAAAATACTTATTTGCAGCTGTATCATACAAATAAATAGTTAAAAAATCATACATTGTGATTTCTGGATTTTTGTTTTTAGATTATGTCTCTCACAGTGGACATGCACCTACGATGACAATTTCAGACCCCTCCATGATTTCCAAGTGGGAGAACTTGCAAAATAGCAGGGTGTTCAAATACTTATTTTCCTCACTGTATATGTGAGTACATGTGTACGTGTGTCTTATACATCTGTACCGTTTGTCACAAGTGGCATTTTTTCAGAGATGTTATGAAGGCAGTGACAGGATTGATGGTGGAGTGGAGAGAGCAAGCACAACAGGAGACTGTCTACATGTGTATATATATTTTTGAGTGTGTGAGTTTACGGACAGTATAGGTGCTATAGAATGATAGACAGAGGGAGAGGGATGATGATGGATCTGGCAGAGCTCGTGAACACGGCTGGGAGAAAATGCCTTCGGTTCAAAGACACTCTCAGCAAACTAAACCAAAAAAGATGGCACAGAGGGGGAGAACATGAAAGGAAACTACACAATCAACTGTCACATAAACATGGAGAAAACATCCTGGCCCTGCTGGCAGAATATACTGTATGCAGACATTTGACTACTTTTACATAAACTTACACACAATAGCGCTACACCTACAACTACTACTACCCATTTAATAATAATTTACTAACTTCAGGTACTATTGTAAATTCTCAAACACCTCACGACTGTGTGAATGTTTTTCTTTTCACCCCTAACACACTTGCTAAGAAAAACAATGCAACCTATGCTGGCAGACGATAAAAACATCAACCCCCTAAATGTGTGTATGCAACTTGGCAACCAGAACATTTTGTATGCATTATTCTGCAACTAATATGTTATGATTTATAATCCAATAATCCTTAATCCTTAATCCATCCTTAATGGCTACTAATAGGCAATTTACTTATTGTTGGCAGTCTAAATTTGTAGGATAAGTTGACATGGTGATTTGAAACCTTGACCACGTCCTGCTGACAAGTGGTAGAAAGTGCCAAGGGGCAACAAGTGGTAGCCAGGCCGCCATTGTAAATGAGAATTTGTTCTTAATGACTTGCATGGTTAAATAAAGGTTAAATTTAAAATTTAAAATTAAAGCGTAACTCTCGCCAAAATGCAACCTAGGGTCTTTTTGTGAATGTACCCGAGTCAAACTTTCGTTTAAAAGCATATTTAGGACGGAAGCGCCACTTTTAAGGTTTACCGTATTTTTGTTTTTCGGTCAAATGACCTTTTGAATTGGAGCGCTAGGGGCATTTTTATGCTAACCTCAAAATAGCTATTTTTAAAACACTAAGAAGGCTCGACACAACATGAGACTTTGCTCCAAGTATCACCAGGCGCTCTACACCTTAACGAAAGCATTGACAACATTGTTTGTGTACCCAGAGTTTACTAAAAAGAAAGGTTTCGAACAACTCACCGTAGCTGTTGTTGTTCCGGCCGCTACCACCTTGGCAGTCAAAACGAGTCGATATCAAAACATGTAGCCACAGATTTAGTATATCCCTTGTGCACCGGTGTAGTTAAGGTGTAGAGCCCCTGATGATACTTCGAGCAAAATTTTATGTTGTGTCGAGCCTTCTTAGTGTTTTAAAAATAGCTATTTTGAGGCTAGCATAAAAGTGCCCCTATTACTCCCATTCAAAAGGCCATTTGACCAAAAAACAAAAATACGGTAAATCTTAAAAGTGGCGCTTCCGTCCTAAATATGCTTTTAAACAAAAGTTTGACTCTGGTACATTCACAAAAATACCTTTTAAGTATAATACCACACTGTAAACACTCTATTACAAGCAAAAGTCCTGTATTCAAAATCTGTACCATCATCAAAATGTACTTAAATCAGAAGTTAAATATAATAATTGTATTATTGCATTAGTATTACTGACATATTAACATGTAAGTAGTATTTTACTGTTGTAGCTGTTTGAAGTGGCACGTATTCAAACTACTTTAAATACAGTAAGGATCAATGCACCCTCATTTATGGTGAATATGCAGCTAGAGCCTGCAGCGGGTTAGCTTAGCTTAGCTTAGCTTAAAGAGTGAAAGAGTGGCAAACAGCTAGCCTGGTTCTATCCACTCACTCACTTTTGTTACCTTTGGCCAGCTATTTCCCACTGTTTATAATCTTTGTGCGAAGCACATATTTACCGTTTTGCATATAGTACAAGACTGTCAAAATTGTACTTACAGTATAGTAAGTGTTGTACTTGAGTAAATGTACCGTGTTCCACCACTGAAAACAGCACATGCCGTACATAAGAAAAGCTGTATCAGAGATCTTAATTCCAATCCATGAACACATGATGACAGCAAAAATGATACAGCGTCTGTTTTTAGTTAGTTGTGGTGTTCAGTTACTTGGTAGTCGCAATATCAGTATTTTGCCATTCAAAGTCTTTTATATAGTTGTAAAATACAAGGTAACACAACAATACCTTTATGTTTGTCAGCTTGCTTGTGTTTTTACTGCTCAGAATTTGGCCACATTCTCGTCGGTTGCCGCTTGCAGAGTATTTCTTTTCTTTCTTGGGGCATCAAGTTAATAGGAATGGGCACCCACAGCACATAACATGTGTCTACAGCAGTCCAAAACAATGTCCCATTTTGCTCCCAGCTTGCTTTATGCAGTGACAGGACTGGAAGCAATTTCGGGTAAGTATTGAGGAACAGTTGAGGAGATGATAAACGACTTTATTGTTGGGTTTTTGCGACTGTATCTGATATCAGTGCACATGTTCCTTTGAGTAATCAAGCTATAGCATGGCAAAAGAATCTGGGTTTCCTGGACACTGGTGGCGGGCCAGATTGTCTGGTCCTGATAATAATAATGGGAGTGATGGCAGCAGCGGCTAATCTACAGAGAGAAGGGGTCAGGACCCACTTATCTGGCCTGAGTGGAAAATAACGGCCCACTTAAAGGGCCAGTCTGTGATTGAAGTATGACAACCCAATTGAAACACTGTTGCCCCACTGGCTGTCTATGTTTACATAGTGACTTACAGGCTTTGAGGCATTTTTTCACACTGAAATGTATTTCCTGAGCTTTTGATTTGAGACTTGAGGTGGTTTGAGGTTTGCTTATATTCGTAAACTTGTCAACACTGGAATAAAATGCACTTGTATTTTTAGTGTAGATGAGTAAGGAACGTCTCCAAAAGATTTAATTCATTCTACACCTCAAAGTCTTCAAGAATAGATGTGAGCATAGCCAGCATTTACATGGCCAAATAAAAAATAAACAGATTGTAGTCCATAACACAGCTGGCCCAAGCCAAAGGCATGCCATTGCACTCTGTGGTAAAGGGTGTTCCACAAAAACATGCAAACTATGTATCTGCATATTTACTGCACAACACCTGCACAGTATTCTTACAAATGTTCCCAATACAGTGTATCATAAGCAAGAATGGCTGCCATGGAAATGAATAACTAAATTTAGCTCTCTGTTTGATCATTGCCTCGGGTCATGGACAAGACTTTGAACTGACATGGTTAGATTCACAAAACAACATAAAGACAAGCCTCTGTTCTTCTGCTCTTCAAAGGAGAGAAAGGAGCAGTGCCGCAAACGACAAAATGTAGGCAGGCAAAAGACTAGATGTAGTTGATGGGTGGCACTGTTTTAGGAATGCTGCTCTGGTTGCAGCCTGTACTTGAGTGCTTATGTGTGTTTGAGAAATGTGTTTAGTCTGGATGAATTATAATATGTGATGTTTGCTATCAAAAGATTTCTAGCACAGTTGTTCCCAACCTTTTTAATCTGACGTACCCCATCATCCCAATCAGATTTATCCCTATCTACCTCTTCACTGACCTGATGTTCATTTCAACTGATTTTAAAGTGGATTAATTAACATTACGTAAAACAAGTGAATATTAAAATATCTTTTCTTTCATACAATGGAATTGTCAGTGTTTAAATTGTCAAATTGTTTTGGTCAATTTTGGTCATATTTTGGTCAACCTTTTCATTATTTCATTATTATTACAATTTTGGGAAAAAATCAAAACCATTATTAATACATCAGATAAACACTGTATTAATCAAATAAGAGTGGCTGATACAATACTTCATGACTCTTTATCTATTGCCCAAGCATTCAATCAGCATTTCTCCTCGGTCTGTTCTAACTTATTACCTAGCTCTCATTTGATTACAAGTTCCTTTTCTTTTAGGAAAATTTTACCAACTGAAGTTCAGAATGCCATTAATGATCTAATTGTAAACAGTGGTGCTAGTCTTGATGGAATAGAAAACAGGTTTATTAAACTAGCTTCACATATTCTTATGTATCCACTTGCTGATTTATTCAACATGTCTTTGTCTATATGTGAGTTATCAGCTATCTGGAAATGTGCACGCATCACACCACTCCATAAAATTGGAGATGTTTGACCCAAACAATTATAGACCTATATCCATTATATGTTCTATTGCTAAAGTCTTTGAAAAATCTCACTACCAATAATATCCTATCACAATTTCCATCCGGCTTCAGGTCTAATCATTCCACAACTACTGCCCTACTTAACTTCACAAATGATGTGTTTTGTGTAGATAATGGTGAACTCACAGGTGACATCTTTATTGATTAACTAAAGCTTTTGATATTGTTGATCATTATCTCCTTTTAGATAAGCTCCATGATATCGGCCTCTCTGAAAATGCAGTTCTGTGGTTTAATTCATACTTGCATAATAGAAAACAATGTGTAGTCCTACAGGGAAGTAAATCAGATTTTTTGATTCAAGACAGAGGGGTGCCTCAGGGCTCAACATTGGGACCACTTATTTTTTATATTTATATAAATGATTTACCATCAATTTTTAACAACTGTTCTGTTCAACTTTATGCCAATGACACTGTCATATATATATCTAAACATAATCTACCACAAATTTAAGCTTCTCTTCAGTCTGACTTCATTATCCTTCAAGATTGGCTTTTACATAATAAATTACTGCTTAACAAAACAAAGTCCTATTATATTATCTTTGGTACAAGACATAAACTCAAATCAAAAACTGGTTCCTGTGTAATAACCTGTAATGATGGCTCTTCTCTGCATAAAGTTGATAAGATTAAATATCTTGGTGTATGGCTTGATACTGAACTCTCATTCAAATTACACATCGAGCAAGTGTTACGTAAAGTGAACTTTGGAATCAACGTTTTATATCGAGCTCGGAATTGCTTTAGGCGCAGTGTTCGTATAAAACTTGCCTCTCAACTTATACTTCCAATTATTGACTATTGTGATGTATATCAAAATGCATTTAACTCAGACCTTGTACCACTTAACACTGTATATAATAGACTTCGCAGATTTGTCCTTGGATGTCCTTATCTCACTCATCACTGTATAATGTATTATACATTTACATGCACTTAATTGGCCATCTCTAAGTAGTAGAAGACACACTCACTGGCTTCAACTTACATTTAAATGTATTTATTTCAGTTATCGTCCTTATTTAAAACAGTATCTTGTACCTTATACATCAAACTATGAAGTTAGGCACTCTGCTCAACTCTACTTCGCTGTCCCGCGAATTAAAAAAAAAAATCGGCAAAAGAGCTTTTAAGTTTAAGGCTTCAGCAGATTGGAATAATCTATCTGTGGAAATAAGATCAATTTCTTTACTTGATTTGTTTAAACATGACCTGTCTGCTCACTTTAAGATAAACTTCCTCTGTTATTAAAGGTGCATGCAATCCTTATATCTACTGTCTATATCTAATGTTTATATTTGACTGTAATTAGAAATTCACTCACACTCTACTGTTTACTTATTTACTTACTATTGGCCATCTTGGCCTTTTGGTGGTTGTAGTGTATTGATGAACATATGCATGTGTTGTTGTCGTTGTTTGTTTTTGTTTTGTTTGTTTTTTTGTTTTGTTTAGATTTTTCACTTCTCTGTCGTTATATAATAATTGTGTTATATGTTGGGACCCCCTCGAAAATGAGATGATACATTTCAAGGGGTTTATCCTAATAATAAACTAATTGAAATTTTTGGCTAACTATTTCAACTGTTTATATATTACTTTAAGCTAACTATTTCAAATACATTACTTTGGGCTAACAATTTCAACTGCTTATCCATTACGTTTGGCTAACTATTTTTACTGTTTATCCATTATGTATAGCTAACTTTTTCAACTGTTTATCCTATGTATAGCTAACTTTTTCAACTGTTTAACCATTTCTTTTAGCTAAGTATTTCAACTGTTTATCCATTACTTAGCTTAACATTTTGACATTTTTTTACGCTTGCTATCTAATTTTCATGCAATCTCTCTAACATATGTGTTGTTTCAAATTAACTGAGCCCCCCTCCAAACAGCTGCAAAAGTATCCCCTGGGGTTAAAGTATCTCTGGTTGGGGATCACTGCTCTAGCAGACAACAAATTTACTGAGCTAACTTCAAACTGGAAGCAGGAATGCATATGCAGCGATTAAGCGTTGTTTAACCCTGTGGAATCAGTCTTTCTGGTCTGAATGTGGCAAGAGGCTGGAAGCAGGTCAGGAGGGGTCAGAGAGGACTGTGAGAGCTTCTTATGTGAGTTGGACACTTTTGAGGACCACTGCAAGGGGCACCGAGTCACTTCATTGATATTCAAGGATTTGACCCGCTGACAACAGGGATGTCACTGAGGTTAAGACAGCCGTGCCTCTCCGTATTGTGCCGGGCCGAAAAGCCAGGGGGTACCCCGGCCCCCGCCCCCCTCTGCACGGTTGTCATGGTGAGCAAATCAGTCCGGCAGCACTATGTCACACTCATGTGGGCACATTCTCTCTTTCTTCCTCTCTTTCTTTTCTTTCCCTGACTTTCTATCATGCTGTTTTACCGAGGGGGATGCCAAAGAGAGCTTTCTGTCCACTGACAATGCCTGGTGTGTCATGGACATCCCCATACATACATATACAGTGCAAAGAAGAGCAGGCTCTGAAATTTCAAGGGCTTCCCTTTCCAAAACACATGGCAACAGATATTTCCTCTCTGTTGTGGGAACTGAAAGGCTGTTTTATATCCAAGGACATGTCAGGTCAGGTGGTAAATACAAGCTACAGGTTACCAAGTCCAAGAAACCGCCAATCATATTTCATCCCACAGATGGAGTGAAGGACTGTTGCGCCAGTTACAAGTGAGCTTGTGTCATGTGCATTGGTACTTTGAGCTACGATCAGTGGCGGTTCTAGGCCATTTTAAATGGAGGGGCCACATGCGATTTTAGGGGCACCTAATATATTAAGCAGTGTTACATACCACCAACCCTCCATAGGTTTGGTTCTACAAAAGACTAAGGATACACACAAGAATACTCATTCAGTGTTAACCTACATCTTATTTATCAATGCACATGAATAATATCCCCTCTTTGGGGATAAAGGTGGGGTTAAACATGTATGAAAATATTTGCCACAGTTAGGGGGGGGCAGAGGGGGGCGGGGGTTGAGGCTTAGTGTTACTGGGGCACTGGCCACATGTCAGTTAAATAGCAATGGACCTCAGTAAAATGACCACGAGTAAAGCTCAGTGATAAGAGCAAAAATCAATCAACAGAAATTAATTTGATTCACTCGCAGTCAGAGCATACGTTCTCCATAACCTTACTGTGTCTTCTAATGGAAAACAATTGACTGATGTCTGGCGCTGCAGTGTCTTGTTGTCACACACATATGTTCTTAGAGCCAATGTCAAAGAGATTAGGCTGAAGGAAAAATTCAGCTGTATTTAACAGTAGAGCTGGCGAGTTGCTGCTCTCAGGTGATGGGGCATGTCTGTGCTTCACCCTATCTGAACCTGACGGCTGATGCGGTTGGCACTGTAATTACAGAGGGAAGGCATAAATCACAGAGCACTAGGTTGGAGAGAGGGAAGAGAGAGGCAGAGTGAGAAGGGGGGGGGGGGGGGGGGGGAGAGAGGGAGACAGAGGCAGAGAAAGTAAAGAGAGAGAGAGACTAGCCTACTATAGCCTCAGGGCCAGAGGAGGCCCTGACACTCAGAAACATACTGTTCCCTCCTAAATGCTCTCCCTCTCAGTCCCTGCTTTTACTTTCTTTCGTTCTTTTTTCTTTCACTCTGTGCGCTCACACAGTCAAACACACACTTGCAGCCTGTCTCTAAGGGTTCACATCCGTCCTGTGGCTGTGGCAGTCGGACTATAGTGGGTCCTTTACTGTTCCTGTGGGTTCCTGATTACAACACACTCCTTCATCCTGTACACATTAAAGCAGTAAGCACCAGACCACAGGAAGTAACGCTTGCAACTGCTGATCTGGATCTATGCCACTCTTCTTGTTTCCCCTTCCTTTGAAAGGAAATTTTAGATTCTCTACAAAGTGTGTCACAACCAGTGTCTTAGCATAGACCAGATCTATCGTTGTTTTATTCGGGGAATATACTCCTCTCGTATTTTTGACAGACACTGAGAAATTCAGTGCATGGTATACTATATACCACGGTGGTATTACCATAGTAGTCAGCATGGTAACAATGGTGATTTAAGCAAATGCTATTATAAATCATAATCACACTTTGCTCTACTTTATATGTAATTCTGCATTTAGCTGCGATACCACATCAGTTATATTTAAATAATTCTTTTGTGTATTTTTGCCTTCATTTATCTAAACCACTAGGTCACCAGGAAATGCCACCACATCAGTTCTTATTATTATTGAGTTCAAGGGGATCTTTAGCACAAAGTTGGGGGAAAAAGAAGAATGGTCAAAACCAAAATTGAAGTAGCAAAAGTCGAGACATCCTGATTTTAGTGCCTATTACAACTAACTCCATAAACACTGGATCCTGAATTTCTCGTCAACTTATAGATAGCATCTTTCATGTTTCTGTGACATCAGCAGAAGTTTAGAAAGATCTCTCTAGAGCCACAGAGGACGTTATACTAACTGTAAAGTGGTGAAAATATTCTAAATTTAACTGATAATTGATTTTTGTGGTACTTTGACTTAGGTGGCTGAAGTGTGTTCTGCTGCTGACCCCGTCCACAGCGGTACATAGCTTAGCTTCTGTGTCAGGACTCCTATCTGCTTCCCCAAACTAGGGGCGTGTCGACCGACGTCTACTATACGTCTTCTGACTGTGGATAAGTACCTCATACAACCCCACTTCAAAATACCCAAACTATCCCTTCAACGTCTGACATTTTGTTGACCCAACCTTCCACCCTGATGTCCTCCCTCTAGACTTTGTCGCTCTATAACACATAACACTACTTCTTCCTTTATTCCCTATGGACAAGAGTCATAGTTTCTATGGCAACGCCATTTTTGGGCATTTTACTGAAACAACGGATGCTCTTGTTTTTCTAGGGAGGACAGTCTGCCTCAAAAGCAGCGAGTGCCCCTTTTAACAAAACAAAGCCGAAAAGAACGACACACATAAAGAAACTTCAGACGGGAAAATGTTTCACATATTCTACTTTTTTTTCAATCACTTTCATTCATGTAAAGATAACGTTACTGTATGGTACTCATAGCCTGGTTTACACCAGACCCTTCTCAGTTATAACTGAGAGTGGGTCTGGGCAAGCTTCATTTGCAGCCCATTTCCAAAAGGGGTGTCACCAACGGACGCAGCTCAAATGCCTCTGGGCAACCAATCAGACCAATGATCCGGTTGACGTAGCAGCGACATCGGCATCAATGGGTTGCTGCCATGGATGTATTAAAGGCATACTATGTAACTTTTCCCTCTTCGGTCCACCTACAGGTTGTCTCAGCGGTAGGTTGTCTACTACCGCTGTAGTTCCAATGAGACAACCTGTAGGGGGACCGAAGAGGGAAAAGTTACATAGTATGCCTTTATAGAGGAGACACATCAGCCCGATAATCGGCCGTTGGACCGTCTGGCGAGGTTGGTGACTCGAGTCTGTTCGGTGTGTCCCGTGTCGTCGGCTGTCCGAGGAGCCGTCGGCCTTCATTTGGGCTGACCCAACATGTTCAGTCAGAGACAGGGCAGTCGGGACTCACCCGGAAATGGCAAGCGGATGAGCCTCTCAAAATCTGACGAAAATCTTTTAAACTAACCTTTGTTGATCTGAAATGAAGACAGATTCAGAAACTGCATGGCCTATTTCTCGCTTAAAATGTTTTCAGAAACACGTTTCGGTGAACTATTTTAGTACAATATGAGATCGTATTCTGAACAAGCCGCCAGTCCGGCTGTGAATTTCCAGAGAAAAAAGATCCACATGACGCGTTCGTCCAATCAGCTGCCGGTTTTCATTTTCTGGGAAACAATAGGACTGTTCATGGAAACAATAGGCTACTGAGCAGCGCCGCCTGCTGCTATGGAGACGTATTACGTTTCGCACACGCGCAGAGCGTACGCTCAAGTCGGTGTGTTCTGAGGCACTTTTTGGACCTCGGGGACCCGACTGATCAGTCTGACTGCCTTTTCTGCCGACGGTCGGCCCGTCTGGTTGGTGTGTCAGGGCCTTTAAAAGAACGGTTGCTGCACTTCGGTAGCTGTCATGTTGAATGTAAACATTCACACAATGACGATGCGCTATCGTCGTCGTGTAAAGCCCGCCTCAACGGTTGTGATTGGTGCCTTGATTTGGGAAAATTGGAAATGAGCTTGAATGGGATCTTGGCCAGACTGACTTGCAGAGCAAATCTCAAATTTTACAGAAGTTCGTCAGGGTTTTCCCAGGCTATGGTTCTCATTGTATCCACAATGGAAAAGATCTCTTCTGAATACATCCATTAACATCAGCAAAAATGCTTGATCTGTGAAACACAGTGCATTAAAAATAATGTTTAGAGGAAGTCTTTGATGTTGATCTCGTCATGCTGTCCATAGGGGAAAAGACTTTTCATGATCTTAAAAAAGAAATGAGAGGAACTCTTACACTCTCTAAATGTGATAGTGTTATTGAAGCATACTTCAGGTCACAAACAATTACTGAACCATTCATGAGAAGGGCTACTTAAAAGGAGTAGTAACATCCGACATGCATGAGTTGTTTTGTTTGGATATGGCTTTAATTTGCCTGATCTTTTCGAATCTTCACCATCAGCAATAAACAATATACAATCAGCTTTTATTGAAAGACAATATCCCCTACACTGAGACACCTGGAATTAGAGAACCAATCGTTTCTGATTGGCAGTCAGCTGTAGCTACATTTCCTCTTTATCATCAAATCGCCCATTAACCTTCTGTTCAACAAGCAATAGCTTACGCTGGAGGGGAAAGTCTATAGACTGTCACTACAAAATCCACTAAGTCTGAATCATTTCATCCTTTGAGCTGTGAAATAGAGTGAAATAGGGAGTCTGCGGCCAGCCGAATTAGGACGTATGGAAAGGAACTTATCTCTGCCGCGGCTGCAATATGCTCCATCCGTATCAGACAAAGACATAGGCACGGCACTCAAGGTCAGTGCTTTTCATGTAAAGATAATGTTGCTAAGAAGACACTCAACACTTCCCATTGCGTTTTGAAGCCAAAGACCATAGTATGACTTCCACTGGTCCATAAAATCATTACCGAGAAGATTCTTAACAGGTTCCAAGGACCACGGCTTACTTTTTGAATAAAATATAAACAAGGGAAAATATCAAACCCATTAATCTTTCATTAAGCTCGCCGGATAAAAAAGAATCGCTTAAAGTATCATTCGTTACCATCACTGCGAGTGCAAAAGCCCCCTGCTAACATCAAAGGCTTCTCAAAGAAACAGAGCGGGAGAGAGTCAGTTAGCTGAATTTGGCTGAGAACCAGCTTGTGGCTGGGTTTTAATTTCGACTGACTCATAATGGCACTGGGGAGGAAATGGGGACCCGGTCTATAAAGTGTTTTGTGGCATCGAGGCCTTTTCTGAGCAAACACTCACATAAACAATGCGCCACTGTTATTAAAAGAGCCGCGGATCCAGACTGGATGTTGACAAAGGTTGAGAGCTCATCCTCATCTTGCACAAGTCTTTGTGTCATTGAAAGATCAGAGGCTTCTCATGGCCAAAGGATAGGAGAGACTCCATTTCAAATACATGTACTACACACACACACACACACACACACACACACACACACACACACACACACACACACACACACATATGCACACACATTGCTTGCTTGTGCAGCCGGAGGAGGGGTGGTTGCCATGTTTGTGAGGGCGATGTAACAGCAGGAACAGACCTCTCCCGCTTTATATGTTTGGGTGGGGCAAACTGTTTAGCAACTGGAAGATCACAAAATCATTTAGAAAATTCATACGTAACATGTTGGAACTTCTTTATTAAAGCATTTTATAGATGCTCTAACTGTTTCTGCAGAACTAGCTGTTGTGGTTCATCTTGACACAACATATACTGGCTATTGAAAGACAGGAAGAAGATAGGCCACTGTTTACCTGAAAGAAACAATGATGCTCCTGTTTTTCGCATTGGCTTTCTTTCCGTCATTTGAAAGCACTACAACAGCCTGGCCATAATGCCAAGTAGGTTGATAACATGCCGTGGATTAAGGTTTTAGTATAGCTATGCACCGCTGCTATAGTCTATAACTCATCACAACTTCACATCCACATCAAAACACAGTGACACATTCATTTCTGTGTGCGCTACACAAAGTGAGCAAAGAAGCCTTCCGAGTGACTTCACAGGCCCAGTATATTACATGAGTTAGTCATGGCTCACACTGAATTAAACATGGGAAGAAGAGTTTCTTTTTATCTACAGCCAAAGTACTAAATCTGACCACTGCAACCGATACTCGTTCGCCCACTTCAAATCCTCCCTTTGATAGTGAAAGCGTAGGAGCTTCAAATGTCCTCATTTTTTTTAATCGGTTTTAGTTGCAAACTCCGGTTGATGTTTGTAGTTGAAAACAAAATTATACAAAGCACTCTTTTCCGCCTCATTCGACGCAGAGCAAATGTGTCATTGTTACGTTTTGGTTTGCTCTTTCATATGTGTATTTTATGTTTCCTGCACAGGTAGATTTAATCAACCAACAGCAGGGTGACAGTTTCCCTCCAAATCATCTCTGTTAGGTGCAATAATAATTACAGTGGACATGAAGAGAGAGGCTTGTGTGATCGCTCACTGTTCTTTGGAGTTGGATCATTCTCTGTTCAGCTCAGAGATGTCACAGACGTGTGTTTTAGTTGTGCAGGACTCATCTTTGCTGGTGTGGAGTTGTGATATTTTTGGACGAGCAAGGATGAAAGCCTCGGGTCCTGTGGTTAATGAGATACAGAGGCAGCGGGAATGATGGTTTTAATTACTGCCCAGGACTGGTCTAAAGGGGGTGGTTGCTGAAGAGCATGCTGAGTGTCCTAGGTTGGGAGTTCAGACCGATGCCAGTCATGCTGTGCCTGGCTGCCTTTGATGCTCACTCCCCTCTGCTTTCTTCCCACATTGTGCTTATTAGATTCTTTGCTGCTGATGCTTCACTGCACCTTTGTTCAGACCAATGCTTCGGACAAAGCGAGGCATAACCACTGAGATTTCAACTTCAAATCCCTAGAAAGTTTCAGTGATGCAGAAGGCCACTTAATCTTTGTGTGGAAATTAAATCTGCAGGGCTCCCATTGTGTGGTGTGGCTCTCTGGCAACAGAGGAGTAGGATTGTGAGTTTGCTCGGCGGAGCCGGCGTGATATTTATTGTTGAAGAATCAAAATGTGTGAGTGCACGAGTCCAAGGGCTAGTATCCAACCATGTATGTAAATTAAAACTAAAAATAGAAATTCCTTCTGAAATGACAAAAACTGAATTGAGGAAGATTCCTCCCCGCTGTCTGCTCACATTTCAGGGGAAGAAATCTACAGTAGATTTGCCTGTCCTCGGCTGCTCCCAGCAGGAGGGTGTTGCTATGTGCCTGCTCTCTGTTCTCATACGACCCAGGTGTGGCCCAAATCTTGTTGACTTTTCGGAGCACATGGCATCCTCACTGTCGGTGTCATCGAGTGGGCTCTGCCTCAGCAGGACTGCCATGGTCAGCATGGGCCTCCTCCTGCTGTCTTTACCCCCTGCATCTCCAAGAAAAAGGTTGGGCTGGCTAGTGTTTGAACACACCATGCATATTCACAAACACAACGTTGTACAAACAAATCTTTCATGCTGCACTCAAACTGTCACATTCTTTTTTTTTGAATTGTTTACTTTCTACATTTAATTCATTCATTGGACAAAAGCATGCCTATTGAGTCAAATCTTTTTCTACCCAGATTTCCTGTATCTGTATACACACATAATCTTCAAACAAGTCAAGGCCACCAGACAGACGATTTTGTTATCAAATGAACAAGAAACTATATTTGCCGAATCAATGGAAGCTGAATGGGATATGTCCTTGGCATTCAGGCTCACAGGAAGAGTAGATAAGGGGTTTGAATCATAATCATACACAAACTGCTCTGTATTTGGAAAGCTATGATGGTGTGTGAACTCAGTGAATGTTTTTTTCTGTAGCAATTCAGCCATTGTGTGTGTTTTTTTAAGGATTATTTAATGTGGTTTGCAAAAAAGTGTTGCTGAAAGACAGGACGGAGAAAGTAAGGATCACGTGAGAATGATCATGAGTCTGATTTAAACCCTTAAGGCAATAGTTCATATCTTTTGAAATTGGGTTGTATGAGGTAGGGTACTTCTCCATAGTCAGTGTATTAGCTACAGTAGATGTCCCACAGTTTGGAGAAGCAGGCAGGAGTCCCAACACGCAAAGCTAAGCAATTTACTGTTGTGAACGGGGTCAGCATCTTAAAACGTAAAAAAGGCCCAACTTCAAAAAATCTATATCAGTTTACACGCTATATTTAGAATATGTTCCCCACTTTACCTTGCCGTCAAACAACCCTTTATAACGAGGAATTGAGGTTGTTATATTGCTTGCTTCAAAGCCACCAGACTCCTTTTACAAAAATCATTTTAACTTGCAAAACGTGAGTTGCTGGTCTACCGCTGCCTCGATCGGTTAGTTTGTTTGTTAGTTCCTAACCCCTTCAACTGCATCTTCCTTAATGGATGGAGTTTACTCAGTAGTTATGAGTTGTTATCTAGCATCATAGCTGTTGGCTACATCACATGTCTTACAGTTTTTCTCAGTCGCTATGGTACATTTCTCGAATCATCCTCGACATTTGCAAAACAGTAAGTGCATTTCTCAAAACAATTTGTACAAATAGCAAAACACCATGGATTACATGCAAAAGCCAGTCTCTTGCTCAAAATCCTTAGTTCATCTCTCAGAAGTAAATATCTGTGTCAATGAACATGTCAGTGCCATCAGAATGTCAAGTCCTTGTGTCATTGTGTACGGATAAGAAAGTCAAATTGCTTAGTCATGTTGTCAAAATGACAGTGTACTCTGGAGGGATGTTCTGATGTAAACTATGGCTAAAGTTTTGATGACAATTATTGTAAATTGTAGTTTACACCTTAGTGTATGTGGGAGTTTGATTGCAAGAGACTGGACAAGATTCACATTTATGCTTTTACTGTTTGTACTGTAATTTGTTGACAGACCATGTAATTGCGATACAGAAAGGAAAAGACAGCACTGCATAGCATAAAGAAAAAAACAACAAAAAAAACAAGAAATGTGAACATAGGGAAAACTGTACATGCAGTGCTGTAGGAATTACAGTGCAGTCTTCCTACACCTCTTAACGTTCATTGTAACATTGTGTTGTGCTCCGGCTATGTATATATATATATATATATATATATATATATATATATATATATATATATATATATACTTGCCAGTTGACGGTTCATGAAATGCACCTTCGTTAGAGAAAGTCAAGATTCAGCTGGGAGCAATTTACCAATTCAGGACAGATTTAGAAAAAAGGTCTAATGGAAATGTATAGAAATATGCTTGACATATTATGACAACATGTTCAACCATTTTGCATGTAAAGACTATGAACTAAGGCCGAAATGTTGTGAGGGTTGAGACTATTCAACAGAAACCCATTATAATTACATTTTGATCAACATGACATAAGCAATTGATAATGTAGGAAACAGCAGAGAATTGTACATAATCATTTGCATTGATGTACCAAAGCATTTGCAACTTGTCAACGACTGAGAAAAACTGTAATACACATCACTCAATACTATTTCACTTTTATCAATATCTTGTTTTGGGCATTTCAGCCTTTAATGGAAAGGACAGCTAGATATGAAAGGGGAGACAGACATTCAGGAAATCGTCCAGGTCGGACTTGAGCCCTGGACCTTCTGCACCGTGGCATACACCTCTATATACATAGATATGCTCCTGCTCTACCAACTGAGCTAACCCAGCCACAATCAATATCTTATTTTTAGTACGGTATTATTCAATTAAAACAACAACGCAAGCAACTTCTTATCACTTACTGTAATGTCAGGCCGCTTGCTTTGGTGAATGCCAGTTTTTTATTAACAGACAGGTAATGTGGTTTATGAAGGTTAGGTTATGTAAAGGATGATCATGTTGTCAAAAATTGCATGTTTGGAATAGTCCTATTTCACACATTAGGTGACAATGCTGCAAAAAAAATCTGTCTCTTAATTAATTTGTCTTTTTTTATAGATAGAGTATATTTTATGGCTGCTTATTAATTTTTTAGGGCAACAAACATTTTCATATGTTTTAGGAGACACTTAAATGTTGTGGTGGGAAAAAAACATGTCTTAAGGAATTTTTCAGTCAGAATCTGCTTGGAAATGATCTTCACCTTCTGATGGAGGACTACTGAAAGTTAACCTCAGTGATTTTGACAATACCAACTGAGCACCATCGCTAACAAAGCCGGAAACTGTTATAAATAGAACACCAGTTTGTTTCAGATTAAACATACTGTATGTTTGGTTTGACTGCTATTTCTGCATGGGTTTAGAAACCCATGGTGCAAGTGTGTGTTTGCGTGTGTGTTTGCGTGTGTGATGCAGTGCCTGCGTCTTTGAACACACTGATGCAGAGCAGATTAGGTTCCACGGCAGGCAAGCGACTAATCTAATTTTCCTAACCCGCTTACTGATATCATGGCGCGGTAGATCCTTATTATTCAGAATCCCCTCTTGTTCTGGTTTTGCAATCAGGAGTTCAAGCTTAATGGGACCACTGTGATTTATGTAGAACGGATGCTTTGATCCTGTTTTGTTTTTAACGTTTGACACAGGAAGTGAGGTTGAATGCTATGAATATCAAATAAATACTACGTATTAATAGAAGAACATGTTCCTGACAGGGATGGTGGTGGTGACATCCATGGTTGTGATGACAATAATGTAAGAATGAAGGGTGTGTATTTTGTGAAAGTGCAGCCAGTTTGATATACTAACTGTGTTGCATGTTTCCTTTCATCAGCTTTGGGCCGTAGTATCTCACAGAGCATGATTAGCGTAAGCGTGGAATCCACGCCGCCGGGGGCTGCAGGGCAAGCTTGAAGCCTGAAGTGCATTCATCAACGTCCCTAGCAGGGTGCACCTTTCTCAGCCTCACACCGCTCAGCTTGGAGCCCACTCCTTAGCCACATTTTTGTTCTTTTTCTTTCATTCTGACTCCTTTTCAATGGCCTTTGTTGTTTTTTAAGAGATAGCGTGGTTATATATATATATATATATATATATATATATATATATATATATATATATATATATATATATATATATATATATATATATATATTAAGCAAAGCTTTTGCAGTAGTGGACTCTGTGTCAGGTTTGTATTGTTCAGCATTTGACAACATGACATTACTATGTGTGTGTGATGTTGAAATGCATCTGTTCAGATCCTCATAGACACATACACCCTAGTGGATTTCTGTGTCTTACGTGGCTCTTGGTGCGACTTTGCCTTTTTTTTACCCCACAATCAGGCTTGATGACACTGATGTCCTTGCCTTTTTCTTCGTCTCCCCTTAGTCTTCTTCCAGCAGGTAAACAGTGACTGAAGCAGAGTCCTCCCAGACTGGTCCCTCAGGTCTGAATCTGTAATCACTCTTAGATCTCAGACATGAAAGACTTGCGTACATCTTCCTTAAAATGCCCTCTGAGGTGCCAAGTTCAATTTCAAATGGTAGAATGTGGAGAAGAGAGGGGAAGTTTGAAGAAATAATAGCTTGTGATCAGGTACCTCTTAAAAGGAATGCATATAGGGGGAATTTTTTGGAACTTTGTAAAAGCATTCTTAACACTCACATTTCTAAATCATTCATTTTACATCATGATCATAAGTTAAACTTGAAAGGAAAGGGAATGACGACTCTATACAAAAGGCCATATCGTCAATGTCTCAATACTTCATTCAATACTACAGTCAATCAATTGTGGTCCATCAGTCAATACTTTTTAAGAAAAATCATGGTGATACTTTATTTCAGGGGTCCTCAACGTTTTTTAGGCCAAGGATCCCTTAGCTGAAAGAGAGACGGGACCCCCCCACTACATGTTAAATTGAGTTGCATATTAAACTGGGCTTACAATAACGTGTGGGCGGCCTAAAGCCTTCATACATACCTTTTTAGAGTGCATACAATACTAAGCTAATAATTATGGACATATTCATTATTATTATGTTTTAATATTAAACATACATGTAGCACAGTGAATCTTTGAAGCTTAACTGTATCTGTGGATGGCTACCTTAATTTCAGGCTAGTAATCCTGTCATCAACATTGTGTAAATGAAAAAAAAAAAGAAATGATCTGAAAGAGGCCAATTTATCTTTGCTATTACTATGTTGGACTTATGTTTATTTATATTTTCAGACATATTTAAAGTTTTGAAAAACAAAAACAAAATGATAAAACCATCACTTGGTGACCCCCCCTCCCTGCAGTAACTCTGAGGACCCCCTGTTGAAGATCTCTGCTTTACTTCATTCATTCCCTCAGCCTGAATCCATTTAGGCCTTACTTACAGGCCTACATGTTCCCTAACTTATTCAACATTTACAGTATACAGTAAAATTTAAATCCGACATACACTTGCATGATGCAAATGTACCATATGATTGATTTAACATAGAGTTTGTCTTATAATGCTCACAAACTAGAAGTTAAACAGCACTATTGTAGGCCTTAAAAGCAACAACAGTATGTGTATCAGAGCTCCTAGTTTCATCAGAGACTCAGTGGAGTAGGTGTTAATAACCCAGACAGCTCGAGTCTGTATATTTACTGTACGGACTTTGCTGACATCTAGTGGTCACAATTGAGCTCGCGCTGTTAAACAATTGCACACACAACAGCACTAGGTTAAACGGCTCACTGCGCTTAAAAAAAGTAGTTCTTAGGCTTTTCTTATTAATTATTCTATCAATCGTTCAATAACGTCGTTAGTAGATGCATTCTGAGCAACTACACTTGTAATGTATATTTATGCCGTACGTAAACTGAAGAAGTGTTTGATGAAAGTAAAATAAAAATGTACAAGCGCATTCATTTTCTCAGTGAAGAGGCCTATAACTAAATTGCACCCGTAGATGGATGCACCTGTGGTAAACTTTCTTTCATCGATTTGGGGTCAAAGGACGCTTTCTTCAAAAGTAAGTAAACCTAAAATTGAATAAAAATGCATACAACATACGTTGATATTGACATAAAATGTTTTGTGTGAATCTGATTTCTTAGCCAAGTTTAGATTTTTATTTTTTTTCCATCCAGTGAGGTATAGTCAGCATGTCTGTTAACTAACGTGAAGCTAACTTTAATTGCTAATCAAGCTACTAACATGAGAGAAATGCAACTTTATGATTTAATTAACTCTGAAATGTAATACATTAGCGTCGTATCTTGCAAAAGGGAAACACTTTTTTTATTTGGCGGTAACAGTAGCATGCAATATTAGCTAAAACATAGCCTCAACTTTGTTAGCTGGTTGAGCACATGGATGGTTAAGGGTTGAGCAGTGGGCCGCACTTATCATTAATTAGCAGGCGCCATCTTGTTTGTGCAACATTAGAAATTGTGTAAAATTATGATTAATTACATTATGATCCATTATATGTATCAAAGGCTTTTGATGACAAGTTTTTGTTTTGTAGAAAAATAGTCACTAAGTAAATAGGATTTATTTTTAGCTTTCAACTCCTATAGTTTAATTTACCTTTTTTATTATTATTACTTATTATTTGCTCTTAATTTTGCATTAATGGAGTGTTCTTTTTAAACAGCATCATTTAAGACGGTCCGAAAATGACTGGTCGGGCACGAGCTAGATCAAGAGGCAGAGCACGCGGTCAAGACACTGCTGCACCTGGAGCGGTAAGAGCGGTCTGTGATGTTAATGGCATTTCTGGGTCATTTTACATGACAATGTCTCCTTGATATTTTGGACCATGTTCAGTTCCACCTTTTATTAACTATCACTGTTACTTAAGTCAAAAATGCTTGCGTAATTCTAATATCTGTATAGTTAGCAGATGTTTTGGGCTTTATTTGCGCTGGTTTTGAGGTATCTCTATTTAACACTGTTAAACGTTAGTGTTTTCTTTAAAGCAAAGTGTGTGTGTGTGTGTGTGTGTGTGTGTGTGTGTGTGTGTGTGGTTTTTTTTTTTTTTTTTTTTTTGCTTTGCTTCTGTCGTTTTTTATATCAAATGGCAATCATTACCTTCACTTTAGGATTTTGATAATTTGAAACTTTTCTATAGACTAGAATTGCAATTTTGTCTTGTTCAAATGTAAAATCTTAACTTTTCCCCACTGTGCAACTTTCAAATGTCCCAGACTTAACAACCAATGTCCAATTATTTGTACGTAATATCATTTTATTAACTCTGCAAGTTAACTCATCACTTCATTGACTCATTGTCCGCAATTGCAGTTCTGCTGGTTGTTCCCTGCACTTACCAGTTTTTCATTATTCCTTTAGTCATTAGTTGAGTTGCTTTTCTTTTTTCTTTTTTTCAGTTTAAGTGCATCACTGCAAACTGCAATGCAAACCTGTTCCTGGTATACAGCAAAGCTTGAACATATCTCATAGTACACATTACCAGTTTTTATTTTAAACATGCCACTTCATAGTTTAACATGCACTTTGTTTTATTTTGATCTAGCTGTCTATCATTTTCCTCCTACTGCTGCTGTGGGTCTCTATGATTGATCATGTGTATGTTAGCGTTTATTTAGCATAGGGCTTGTGCCACCTCACATTTTTCAAATTTGAACATCTAACAATTAAAATGACATATATTCCATGATACAATGATGTATTGATTTCATTTGTGATAAGTTGGTCTACTGTCAGGGTTCCAATGTGTCTCTTGGAAAACCTGGAAATTTGGAGGCTAGTTTTCCAGCAATGGACACACCTGGAAATGTATTAAAATGACAAAATCCTAGAAAATAAAATGGACTTTAGCCCCTCACTCACCTAGCTGCTTATTTAGTTTAAAACTCGACTTGTTAGTCGGATAAGCTGCACGGTATGAGACTTTAAAACGGGTTTACCAGACGTGAACCTGAACGCTCCCTTTTCATATCTTCTCTTAAGTAAATCTGTGGAAAGGACTTGCAGTGATCTTTTCGTCGTCAAGTCCCCGGAGCCATAAGTGGAATTCTCAGAAGCCCAGTGGAAATGCTGTAGATGGTCATATAGGCTATCATGAGTCATATTTCCAAAAACAAAGCACACCTTACGGTGTACATTATGTGGCGATGTACTGCTTTATTACAATTTGAAATTGTTAGAGGTACAGTGTTTCCTTTTAGGATTTTTTTTTTTTTTAGCAGTGGGGGCAGATCTGTCGAACCCCCACCAGTCCCGCACACTGCCGCCAAATGTTTTATGTATTAAACGGAACTGACACTTCGCTGCAACACAAACAAATGTATTTATTCACACACAATGAGGCATATTTTCAGTTTTGATCAACTGTATTTTTTAAGAAATGTAGGTCTACAAAATGAATTTTACAAGAAATTCTTCATAGGGAAACAAAACCCAAAGTATAGAATGAAACCATTCATAATGAAACTAATTGCATCTTTTATTTTTTATTTTTCCCTTGGCTTTTGGAAAAATAACTCCAAGGCTCGGTTATAGGGGCATTCAGAAAGAGATGGCCCATTAATGCTGAGTAGCATACATGATGTAGATGGTCCGCCTGTGGCCTGTTCCTTAACACTAGAACAGCCAGGACGGTCATTTTGACAGTTTTGAAATGTATGTGTAATAACTTTGCTAAATTAAAAAAAATACAATCCTGCTGGTACCTGACTTTTCCTAAAAGAGCCTGTATTTTCATTTAAAATTGTTTTTATACATTACACAAAAGGCAAAGAATACAATCATTTACCTATTTTGGCCGTACACGGTCATATTGACCGCTCGGACCAATGCTTTTGCGTGGTTAAAGATGCATCTTGGTTGCTTAGTCATAATCATAGTCTCTGTCAGAGAAACGTAACTAGCGGTCTCGAGTAACAAGTGTGGGCATAACCGATAACCGGGCTGAAGGCAAAGCCAGAGTCGGTAACGTAGGCTACGGTGTGGATGGACTTAGTTTTGAATCAGAAGAAAAGCACTGGGCGCGCACTCTGAAAGGCGCGGTACACGTAGATGGCCGGTAGCTGTCTACGTGTTCATATAACTTTATACGTGTTACAACTGGCTGGAATCATTGTACACCTCCTCTCCAAGGAGTGCACCAGCTGTAAAATGTTCCGGAGGAAGTTCATGCAGCAACTGGCAAAGTAGCTGAGAGCGGAGTTTATGGAGGAAAAAAGGGCAGCAGAGCACGGTCCGAACAGCGCTGCGCACCACAGCAGACACCAAAACGGAGGCAGTGCCAGGTTAGGTTATAAATGTTCAAATAACATACTTTTAATTATTTGGCTGTGAATTATGTTGAATGAATTTTCCCCCAATATGTTTCGGGACATGAATGTATGACATAATTAGGGTTTAGCCTACTATGCCATGATATGAATTATTGAAACGCCTATTAGGCTACTACTCAAAAGTATAATTAAAATCGTTAAAATGTACATGTCTGTGTTATTACGTTCTAAAGATATCCTAAGACAATACATGTATTAATATCGCAATTGGGTATTTATCATGAGAGATTATAGAGTTTGGAATCTGGTGGATAAAATGACCACTCATGGCAGTTCTAGTCGTTACGGAATTTCGGCACTTCCAGTATCGTAATGCAGTGTAACTACTTCAGCATGTAAATAATGCACCTAAAATACAAATGTGAGGCATTGTATTGAATCAACAGCTATAGACTAATACAGGCTTAAATGAACTGACAACATAAGTTATACGACTTGTAGTTCTCAAGGATGCACACATGCCATCTCAACTATCTTTTTTTTTTTTTTTTTTTTTTTTCTCCCTTTTCTCCGAGTGACGTGCGTGCCCGCGCTATTCTCAAACGTGCTCTCTAACAATCACTGCTGATAGACCGCTTTTTGTACATTTATGATACGTGGCGAACCGCCATTTGCCAATCAACATAGAGGAAACACTGAAGTACACTTGCGTGGAATTTGCCATGGTGAATGGTGCAAATATATATACATACAAAATAACATATGAAGGGGGGAAAAAAGAGGCTGAATGGGTTTGAGTGAATAATGTGCAAAGAATGTGTGTACAGTATGTGCAATGCCTTAATTCTGCTTGGAGGAGGCTTGAGCAAGGAAGGGCACACAACTGTTGTACAAAATGTAAATGGATTGAAATTTGGTATATTCAGCTTAGTTTGAACAGTGTCATTTTATTATACACATAATCATGTGTATAATGTGTAAATGTATTGTCTTTCTTATAGAGCCAGGCTGCACCAGCAGCTCCCCCACCCGCAGAGGGAGAGCTAGTCGGTAGAGGGAGACAGAAAGGTGCTCCAGGACCCTATTCTGCAGAAGGTACAGTCACACTCAAAAGTCATGATAAATATTTGTTTGTCAAATGATTTTGGATATTCCTTGCTTTTAAAAGTATGGGTAGGAAATCTTGGATTGACTGAATCTTTTCAGAGTGGTGCAATTAAGAATGCACTGTTTTTTCAGCGCATTGTCTACACCTTCCCCAGACCAAGAGCAGAGTTAAGCATGGCAAGGACTGCAGTGCAGGGAAATCGAATATTTTAAACAAGGAGCTTAAATAAACATTAGAAAATAGGCTTACACTGGGTTACACACTCCATTAAACATTTCCTGTTGTACAGGACTATAAAGTGTGCAAACTATTCCTGCTCTTGTACATTGTATGACATTAAGTTTGAGTTTTGCATCGCAATGTACACAAACTGGTCGTGACGGTCTCAGTTGTTTTGTTTAGCTATTCTACAGATTTCAGGCGGATTTCAGCAGGTGAAGTTGGGAGAAAGAGGTGGACGCCGCCGGGATTTTCATGATGCAGGGGTTAACACCAGGCAGGCTATGGAGCATGTTAAGGACTCAAAGTCTGGTAAGTCATTTGAAATGAACGTACACTAACCCATGCAAATGTACATATAACTGGTGGAGAGGGATTATAAAATACTCCCTAAAATTGTGTTTGTGCTTCCTTAGGAACATCTGGTGCTGCCATTCAGTTGACAGCAAACTTCTTTCGCATCGTGTCCCGCCCTCAGTGGGTGCTGTATCAGTACCATGTGGACTTCAAACCACCAATGGAGGCTCGTCGCCTGAGATCTGCCCTCCTCTTTCACCATGAGGAAGTACTTGGCTCAGCGCGGAGCTTTGATGGAGCGCTGCTTTTTTTGCCTCACAGATTGCACAACAAGGTAATCTGATACTTCCGACGTTAAACATTTATTATATGACAAAACAGTTTTTAGCAACTGTTAAGAATAAATAATTTAGCTGAGAAAAAATATTGTGCCTAATCACTGTTGGATTGTTAGCTATGTTTTGTAATTGAGTCCACAAGTCCCCAGTTACTGCGATTGCCATCATTAGGGCCCCATGCTGTCACTTGCAAAGCTAATATTGCTCTAGAATGAGATCCTGTAAACCTTTTTAAATCTTAACATTGTGACCGATTGTCAGGCTGAGAATATAAGCATAAGCAAAAAGCTTTTTACACTTTGTCTAAGATTGGATTATTTTGCTCAGCCTTTGCAAAAATATTAATTGTAATTGAATTTTAAGGTTCTATGGTAACTTTATTTGGATGGAAGGTTTGATTGGTAAATGATTATAAAATGTTCCGTCCAGACAAACATTGGTTTACTTCCTTGTACTGCAATGTCTAACCTTGTGTTTAGGAAACTGTGCTCCACAGCGAGACGAGGAATGGAGAGAAGGTTCAGATAACTGTCACCCTGACAAATGAACTGCCACCTACATCTCCAGTGTGCATTCAGTTTTACAACATCATATTCAGAAGGTAAATCTTCCAGTTTCTAGGTCTTTTATAAAACACAGTTGGAACTGAAATATGTAAACATCCTCCAATAATTGACTTTGCCTGTGATTGGTGTACTTGTAGTTATTAGTGTTGCATTTTAAATATCGGAAGTAAATCGTTACATCTGATTACAATAGCTTAGATGCAAATACAATTCACCGCATCATTTTGGATCATCTGATTAATGGTGTTATTTAATTTCTTCAGGATATTGAGAATTCTCGACATGCAGCAGATAGGACGCAACTACTACAACCCCAAAGATCCACTGAACATCCCACAGCACAGGTATTTTCATTTGCCTCACAATAGTCTACAAGCAAGCTTTTGCCTCTTAATTAAAACTAATGGCAGGGATATAAATCAGTGCAAGTAAACTCAGCATTTTAAATGACATTGCATTGTTCTCACTTCATTACACCAATCTTTTAAATACACTGCATTAGTTATTCACATCCCAGTATGGACACGGTAGAGTCACTCTTTTTCAACTTTCAGAGTCCTTAATAAAAGGTGTGTGTGTGTGTGTGTGTGTGTGTGTGTGTGTGTGTGTGTGTGTGTGTGTGTGTGTGTGTGTGTGTGTGTGTGTGTGTGTGTGTGTGTGTGTGTGTGTGTGTGTGTGTGTGTGTGTGTGTGTGTGTGTGTGTGTGTGTGTGTGTGTGTGTGTGTGTGTGTGTGTGTGTGTGTGTGTGTGTGTGTGTGTGTGTGTGTGTGTGTGTGTGTGTGTGTGTGTGTCCTCAAGACTTTTAAATAAAAAATGTAAAAAAAAAAATCAGACAGTTGATTAATCCACTGCACTTTTAAGAAATACAAACATTGTATATGATTCTGAAAGATAACATTACAAGGTAGCCATGCATATTGACTCACTAATAATAAATACATTAGCATTCAATAGCCGCACATATCCAAAAATCCACAGCTTGGCACAAACTAACATGAAACTAACGGTAGTCTAGAGTTCACAAAAAAATAAATAAAGAGCACTTAAAACGACAGTCAGTGACATTAAATAAGCAGCTTGTTTATTGCTAGGACTATATGGTCAAAATTACATTATTTATTAATAATGTAATAATAACTTATTTCACCAGTAAATTGCTGTTAAACGACAAACAACCCCCAGATGGGAAAAGGGTATTTTAAAATAACTTTGAATGCACCACGAGGCTTACCCCCAAAACCCTTAAAATTAGAAAATAAATGAAAGTGTCAAAAAATGCCAATTTAAGCACTTTCTATTTTTATTAGTGTTCTTACATCTCAACAACGGGAATTTAATTTAGAAATGCAATTAAATTAATTTTTTTTTTTTTTTTTTTTTTTTGATGAATCATATATATTCCATGAAAAAATGTCCTTCCTGGGTAATTGGAATGGATTTAAAACTTATTTCAATATCTACCTTTTTAGCATATAAATGTGTAGGCATATCCATAGTTGCTAACCAAACACGCACTGCTCAAAAAAACTAAATTTTTAACACAATTATATATTTGGGTATTTATAATTTAAATGGGCTCATCGTTTGATTTTGGTCATGCAATATTCATGCCAAAAAAGAAAAATGATTTAAAGATGTCTTAAAGTGCTTCACAGTAAAGGTAATCAGGTTTGTATTGTATACTCAACTCAGGAAAACATGATTGCAATATACCATGAAAATCGGAGTTAGATTACTTGACTGTGTCATTGTTACTCGGATGACATCCCGTTAGTCAGGAATGACATAATGCAAAAATGCCATAAAAGA
The DNA here is from genome assembly GCA_023566125.1 of Zingel zingel. Taxonomy (NCBI): domain Eukaryota; kingdom Metazoa; phylum Chordata; class Actinopteri; order Perciformes; family Percidae; genus Zingel; species Zingel zingel. Next base: position 42,318,022 of record CM042314.1, read on the forward strand.
TTAAAGAAATGTGCATTATGTTATTAATATAATCTTAACAACATCAACACAATGCTTGAGAAGTGAAAAATACTAATAATAATAATTAAAAAAAAAACTATTTTCATTAATAGTGTCCAATGTCCAATCTGGATAACAGAGGAGACACGTCCTGGGTAACAGAAGATCTTCGTTATCAAAGGACAAAAAAAGCATGATTTTTCCCACCAAAACATGGCATACTCGGCTAAAATATATCTTGGCCTTTAAAACATTAACGCCATATTTCACATGAAATAGGCATTTATTTTAAATATCAAAACATCATGGTCCTCCAAAAGCTTAAAAAAATTATTTCAGTTTGTAAAAATAATTCCAAACCTATTTATTTAGAACATTATTTGTTTAGAATATTTTACACTGACAGAAATTAAACAAATAAAACCCCTCCCTCTCTCCTCCCAAACCTGCGTGAAGTTTTGAACAATTGTAACCACATTTAAACACTTTATCGGCATCGCCGTGACTCACTGTGACTTCAACAAAACTGCAGAGCCAACGTAGTTTGCTCCGTCCACACCTCTGCGTGCGCATCGGACCTCTGCTCAGTCAGCATGCAGAGAGGACAGATAAGCTTACGCTTACTCTCAGGTACCGAAATTTGGCACAGTTTAATTTTACGTAAACCGATACGCCGTAGTACTGATGTGATTCGGTTGGTACCGGTAAAAGTACCGGGTTCGGTACCCAACCCTACTGACAGCTGAAGTCACTAGGACCCACGAGATCTCTCGAATTCACTATAATCACGCGATATAACGGGATGTAATTTCTATAAACGGAACCACAAAACCAACAACAGTTTGTCCATTCTGACTTCAGGCCTGTCTCTGCCCGTTTTCAAGGTGTAGTGCAGGGAAATATGATCTGCCGTGAGCACGGTGTATTTAATTTTGAAAATTAACCTGATGTTTTATTTTGCTTCTGTGCTCGACTTCCTGTCTCGCACTAATCTGCCCTGTGCTGAATTGCTGCGGAGCAAATAGAAGCTCTGCGTATCTGCTCCGGAGGGCTGCGGATCGCTGGGACGCAGTCGGAATGCAGCCGTTCCGCAGTCAGTGAAAATACACACAATGACTTTAATGGAAACCTTTTGACTCCGCCACCGTTCCGGAGCGGATCCACAGACGCTCCGCAGTTGGTGGAAATTGGGGGTTAGGCTACTAGTTTCAAGTAAACGCATCGTCTGTGTTTTTACGACAACAGCAGCTGCAGACTGTTAGGTCCCGGAGTTGGAATCCTCTACAGTGAAATACAGTCACACTTAAAACCGTTTTAGCTGTTAGCATTTTAACCATGTTTAATCCAGCTACTAGCTAACAGTAGGCTAACATTACCTGCTGTCAAGTGTAATGGTACCAAACGTCCCATGCAGCAATGCTTCTGTTGCCTGTAACATCAGTTTCGGAGCATCAGAGGGCAGCGCTGGCATTTAAGTGGCACTGAAATCCATGTTGCTATTCGTACAGTAGAAACACAAGCCAAATAGTGTTCAACAGCAGTTACAATTCTGTGTTCTTGGGGGGGGGGGGGAAAGCAAATCTTTAAATATAAGTCCTGCTTTTGTAAATGTATTACAAATCATAGAAAATACGATTTGAAGGTCTATCTCTAAGGTTTTTTTATTTTGAAGAGTTATCGTTCCAATGATGGAAACTAAAGAAAAGATCCTGTCTATACTAGGCTGACCATCTGGCCCGGCTACACCACAACCATTTTGCGGTACGAGTCATCCATTATGCTGTGTACTGACGTAAGCCACAAGGTGTTGCGTAGTGAGACGGTCCTTGACTTTATGGCCAACCTGAGGCAAAAGTGTGGAAATCAACGCTTCCCTGAGATCTGCACCAAGGAGCTTGTTGGACTCATAGTCCTCACCAAGTAGGCTCAACATTACACACACACACACACACACACACACACATTCTTGGATTAATATGCAGAATTCTTGCAACTTTATAATACTGGGTTTGGAAGTGTTTATCAACTATTATTTATCCTCTTACTTTCTCTTTTGTAGGTACAACAACAAGACCTACAGGATTGATGATATTGCTTGGGATCACACTCCCAACAACACATTCACGAGGGGAGACAAAGACATTTCCTTTAAGAACTACTACAAGACTGTAGGTGTCATGCACTCAACAGTATTGGTTTTACTAAAACAATAATGGATATCAACTTTCCTGCTTCTACCAATGCACACTGACAGACACACAAATATAAATGTTGCATTGACTCATATTGGCACGTACTCAGTTTGAAGTACAGCATATTGGAGGTTTTTGTAAGCTAAATATAGTCAGTAATGCATCTTAACGGTAGCCTTTTTTACTATATTCTGTTAGCAATATAACTTGGACATCACTGATGGGAATCAGGTGCTGCTGGTCAGCCATGTGAAGAAGGTGATGGGTCCTTCTGGAGGTCCTCCTCCTGGCCCTGCCATGCTCATCCCAGAGCTGTGCTACCTTACAGGTTACCCTCTTATTCTCCTGTGACTTTACTTGCAACATATTGCATTAGGCATGTATTGCTTCACCTATAGCAATGGTATCGTTTATATTTATAAGGAGGGCGGAAGTACTGAGGTGGAAGAATAATGATGGAATAGTTTTCTGATCATAAGACTACAGCATAAAAGTATAGACAGACTCTGAAGTTCTTATGTGGGTTTTGGCGACAGTTAGTAGGGCTGGACGATTTTGGCTAAAATAATTATGATGATTAATCGAACAAGTTACCTTGATTACGATTATTGAATGATTATTTTAAATTTTTTTTCTTATACTGTAAATATGTTCACGGTTATTTTTACATGGCGGCCGTAATATGTTTTAAGGGGAAAGTACATTAATACACAGTGGGCGGCCGCGGAAATATTAATAGGATTTAAAAGACCGAAATAACCGACTTGGTAAAATTTACGTCGGTTATAGGCTCTGAATTTATTTTTCGATTAATCATCCAGCCCTAGCAGTTAGTCTGTTTGGATGTCATCCATGTTAAACTATAATTAGTGAAATTGTCAATTTTCATTTTTTTTAATTCTTTGACAGGCTTGACTGACAAGATGCGAGCTGACTACAACATCATGAAGGACTTGAGCACCCACACCAAGTTGGAACCAGAGCAGAGGGAGGTTCGCCTCAACAGATTTGTTTCTAATATACACACGTAGGTGAAAAAAAGATTTTTTTATCTTTGTACTTGTGCCCAAATGTTTGTTTTGTCAGAAATGCTGCAAGCATCCATGTACCTTAATTAAGATCTGCACAAACTAGACAAACATTGTAGCAGTTCATCGCCAGTCTGCTGACCAGGTCTAATCAACACATGGTAGTGTAGATATGCTTTTAAGGAATTGGAAATTCTAATTATTCCTTATTAGCTCTTACTTGACAGAGAAGCTGTAAACGTCACAGCTACAAATTGTGAAAGGTTAACATTGACCCTGTCACAACCATGGATATATAATCAAACCTAGATACAGTGTTTTAAGAGTTGCTCAGTGGCGCACGAGGTCAGAGAAGTTGAACTTCTATGTATAAAATTACTCATGTGACTGGTGCTGCTTCCGCATTATGGGGCCCATAGCGTAGGCATGCTAGAGACCGTTGCTGGCTGAGCCGACTACTTCCGGTTTAGCACTCCACTAACTTGATTTGGGATAAAATAATGTGTTCGTTCTAGACTTTTCAAATTTTATCGGATCAGATGGATCAAATTCCGATACTGAAACGAGTCATTTTGTGTCATTTGTAACTCTTGAGAAAAAATGTATCCACTGATTTACAGATGACTTTTTTGCTACGGAAAGTCTTTTTGGACCCTGTGGCATCACATGATGGACACAGAAGTTGTAATTCCACTGTTTGGTCGCTGTGTGGAATTGGCTTCAAAGCCCGGCACACTTCCTGGGGGCTTGGTAACAACTACCTTCTCTCTGTTTAGACACTAATATATCTAAATATGTATCTTCCCCTAGAAGTTGTCCTCATCTCAGCAGCTTGTGTAATTGGTCTGTTCATATGCACAGAAGTTAAAATACCAAGTTTTTCTGTCAACATCTTCAGGCATTAAAATCCCAGGCTTTGGTTTAATTCCTAAACATTATTTCATAGGAATACTGATGCACAGGCGGAGTTGGATAAGTGGGGACTCAACTTTGATAAACAGCTCGTGCATCTGACTGGCAGAGTCCTCCCAGCGGAGAGGATTTTCCAGGGACCAAAATCGGTAGAACATTCTTGGTTATATTTGTTCTTTTTAATTAAACTGATTTATTTATATGATTTAATTGACAGATTAACATAATTTGTGTTACCCAGTATGACTACAACCCCAGGGCAGCTGACTGGTCCAAAGAGATGCGTGGGATACCTCTGATCAGCTCGCCTCCGCTGGAAAGTTGGCTCATGCTATACACCCGTCGTAATGGCAACGAAGCCCAGTCCCTCCTGCAGACCCTCAACAGAGTCTCGGGTCCACTCGGTTTCCGCATGCAGAGAGCTGTTATGTGAGTATAAGAACAATGTAACAAAAAAACGTTTCTAACTGTGGCCTTAAAGTAAAATGTTTTATGATGCTCAGATGTTTTTTTTTTTTTTTTTTTTCTTCCAGCCTCAGCTGAAGTAATTTGTGACAGTTATGTATTTCTGAGTGTAAAATACATTTTAAATGCACTGAGTTGCCAGTTTATCTAATGCATCCAGCTAAAACGAATGAAATCTAATGCATAAAGGTAATGTTTAGTTATTGAAACTTCAACTTTAGGATGATTTTGGATGCTTCAGTTTGTTGAATTTTATTTTAATATAGCCAGAGAAGTGTTTTATTCTACCCTCATTGATATAAATGGGCTGAACAATAGAAACGCATTCTAACCTTCATGAGGGTAGGATTCATTGCAGGACTGCATTAGTTTAAGCTAGGCGTAGGTAACCAACTGGCAACCTTTTGTCAGTTTGTTACCTAACTAAGCAATTATGGTTGATTTTTTTTTTTTTTTTTTTTTTTTTTTTTTTTTTTTTTTTTTTCAAAATTTTTTTCAAATTGCCCAGCCCTGATTGGGTGGTTACGTCATTTAATTATTGCAAGCTGTCCTCTTATTCAGGATCGAGTATGAGGATCATCAGGAGTCTCTTCTCAGAGCCCTGCAGCAAAATGTTGGACCCCAAACACAGATGGTTAGTGACTGAATGAATCTATGAATGAATATAAGTGTATTACATAATGTAAATATTTTCTGTAATTGGCATTCCATGATATTTATAATATATAATGCAGATATTAGAGCTGCCAATCTTTCTCTATGCCATTCAAATTTTTATATATATTATATTTTCAAATATTTAATGCTCAAATGCAGCCTGTTAATACGTTGTTGCTGTTACACGTTCTGTCCACTAGAGGGACTTCCAGCATTAGCCTGTCCTTGAAGGGGACCTACGGTGCATTGCATTTCTGGCACGTGACTTTGTTTACATTCAATTTCCATCACAAGCACACAGTGACAAAAACAAATCAACAGAGAACTCTGTAATGAAACATGATCTAACAAGTGTAGTGAAGCGGCTCTGTTGTAAAGGCTAACTGTGCTCTGTTAGCACAATGACATCATGATAGAAAGCACAGCTGAAACGATATTTGTCAAACTAAGTAACAATAGCCTTAGCCCCGACGCTAACGGCATTGATAACTAAGCCTCTATAGACACTACTATTTTAGTGATTTATAAGCAACCGGTTTCTTGCAGATTGTCACATTACTGAGAATACAGATATTAAAAGGTAATATATGAAGTCGAAGCTCTCTGACAGCTCTAGGGCAACTAACAAACTTTAGCTGTCTACATGAAGCTCCCAGCTAAGCTCCTATAACTCGCTCTGCAGTCCTTCCAATTTCCAGCCGCAGCCTGTCACTCCCCCTGTACTATTGTTACTCGCTAGGTAACGGTAGCTCCGTTATCTTAAGACCTCACAATGCCTTGTTTCTCACTCCTGCTAACTTATTGTTCATCATACGTGACGGGACAAAAGCATTTTGTTTTCACATGCGGGTAGGCAAAGGCAAGAAGAGGGAGATTAGCTAATGTTAGCCAACATATTTATAAATTACATTTGAATAATTTCAGCATTCAAATTTTTTTTTTTTCTTAACTGTTCAAATTGTATTCGACTTTCGGAATTTGTTCGAACAGCCCTAGTAGAGATAATATATAAAATGTAGAGTCTGAGTGTGTGTATATATGTAGAATGACACTAAGAATATATGGAATGAAGTTTGTCATTTGCAAGGGCAAAGATTGTAGCTACAGGCTGTTGTGGGGGGCACTTGTGAGGTTTTTATTTCTGTATTAACGTTTGCCTGATAGCGGGAACTGCCTAACCTGTGAGGTTTACTACATTCACTCTTCCACAATGAAACAGTGAAAACATTTCTTCCTAAGTAGAATATTATTGACCTGTACATGCAATTACCAGGGTGTAAATCTCTCATTAAATATTAAGTTTCTTTCGATATATTCAAGCTTAATTCAATATATTCGACTATATATTTTCCGACTGTCATTGAATAGTTTCATACTTCCTTTTTTTTTTTTTTTTTTTCAAACTTTACATATACATATTATGGATGAACTTTAATGCTTTTGAGACATAGATGTGTCAACAAAGCAGTGCGAGACCTTCCAGTCGTTTCTGTCAGGTGGTGGTGGTCCTCCCCAGCAACAGGAAGGACAAGTACGATAGCGTCAAGAAGTACCTCTGTGTGGACTGCCCCGTTCCCAGCCAGTGTGTGGTTTCCCGCACCATCAGCAAACCTCAGACACTCATGACTGTGGCTACCAAGATTGCTCTGCAGATGGCTTGTAAGATGGGAGGAGAGCTCTGGAGTGTGGAAATCCCTGTAAGTGGCATGCACACTAATTCGTTTAGACCTTAAAGAAATAAAAAGTTACAGGACAATTCCGGCACAAAACAAACCCAGGGGTTAATAACAGATGTGCACCCACTCTATCGCTCTCTGGGTCATGTTTCCATGCTAATCGAATATGTTTATAAAAAAAAAAAAAAGTTTAGAAAGACAGTAGCTCCCAGGACGGCGGCCGCCTGTAATCTATCTTTTTAATAAACTGTACACTTACAATGTTCTCAATGCTTCGGTTAACATTTAGGGACCCTCATTATGCTACCGCTGAAGTGTGGTGATATTTTGAGCTTTTTTTAGTGGTTGTAGAAATATATTGTGTGAAGAATAGAATGTCTTTAATGCCTGGGAATGGCCTCGCTCTCTCCTCTTGTCTGGCAGGTGTAAGACAGTTGCAGAAGGAGCAAATTGCTCCTGATAAACATTTGGGACAGAATGCACCCAGTATAATATCAAATAGTGACAGCCAGTCTTGAGCATATTTCGCTATCTTCACGGGGGACAGAACGTCTGAGCTATGACCAACTGATTAGCGGCACAGACACCGTAGCGGAAGGAGGAACCTGGAGAGAATAAAGAGAGAGGGCCGAGAATAGGACGGGACCAGATTCCCGGACAGACTGTTGGCTTTAGGACGAGAAAGAACATGTCTTAAAGGGGGTCTGGTCCTTATGCATGGGTACCGGTTTGTCATGATGTATAAGTTGTATTCTGTTTGCAATATCATTTACTAAAGCTTTTTTAAATTTAACTGAGCCAATCCTGAGTATTAATTTCTGGTCTACCAGTCAACGAACACAGAAGTAGCTTGAGAAGTGACCAAGTGGAGTCAGAAAACGCTGGCCTTTTGAGCCTGAGCAGAATCGGTCATTTATTCCTTCATGGTATAAATAGCGATTTGTTTTTACTTCCCCTGTGCCCCGAATACTAGCGTTGTAAGCTAATCAGCGGTCCGCGCTAGCTTGTTTCAAGCTACAAACACATTCGATTAGCATGAAAACGTCCCAGAGAGCGATCTATTTGGTACACATCTGTTATTAACCCCTAGGTTCGTTTTGCGCTGGAATTGTCCTTTTTAAGGTGTGTTTTGGAGAAACAAAAGTAGTTCTTAAGTGGATTAAACAGAATGAAACTGGTACAGTGTAATGTTCCACTAGTATCATGGTGTCACATTAAAACGGACACTAAACGGGATTTCCCAAGTGGATGAATCCATTTTGGGGTCTGTTTGCAATCTTCACTCATCTTGTTTTTGGGGCTTTATGTTTGCTTATGTCCCATATTTGAGATGTACAAATGTGACATTTGCTTACTTATAGCTGTACCCATATGTTGCTCATTTAGGTTTCTCCACAGGTCTAGGTTAGTTTAAAAAAAAAAGTGTCCAAGGCTAAAGATGATGGCAAGACAGACTATTCATTAGTTTCAGAGTTTGAGTCTGTTCAAAGATTAACAAGTGAGAAGTAATGGGAAATGCTGGTTCGGAAAGAGCTGGAACACTGTACTGATAACTTGACCCACTTCTATGTGCAGCTCAAACAACTGATGATTGTGGGCGTTGACTGCTACCATGACACCCTTGCTGGGAAAAGGTCCATTGGCGCTCTAGTGGCCAGCCTCAACCAAGGAATGAGCAGGTTGGTTTCTGCCAGTTTCTTCCCATACTGTACCTTGGTCTACAGTCTGAATTAGGTTGTACTTGACATCTGCACAGGTCTGCTTACCAGTGTTTTAGTGACCTCCCTGTCTTTTGTGCCATAGTACAACCATAAGTTGCATGACATTTCTAAATTCTTTGTCAAGGTGGTTCTCAAAGTGCGTTCTGCAGCACAAAGGCCAGGAAATTATGGACGGACTGAAGATGTCCTTGAGTGGTAATTTGCTTTCAATAATTCTACAAACGTCTATTTTATTGTAATATGCATGTTAATTTGCTATCAATAATCTTGGCGAGACAGTCATCACTTTGTATTTGTTTTCCAGCTGCACTGAAGGCCTATCTGAAGTTCAACAACTGCCTGCCTTCGCGCATCATTGTGTACCGAGATGGAGTGGGAGACGGCCAGCTGCACAGTGTGGTCAACTATGAGGTTTCACAGATCATGGACTCCATCAAGTCCATGGGCCACGACTACGTGTGAGTTTTTTTATGTCCAAAGTTGGTCAAATCTCTAATGTGCGGACAACATAGTCACCCATATTCAACACCTCCATTTGCTTTGTGAATGACATTGAGAACAGCACGGGCTGAAACAAGTAATGCCAAGAGCTCTGGGTTGGATGTGGGCCTCTGTACTTTCATATGAATTGAGCGGGGGAGTTCACACACCAAACAAGTGTGCAAGCGTCATTATGCTGTAAATTGCCAATTTTTGATCGAGCCTCTCCACCTGCTGCTCATAGGCCCAAGCTGAGTGTGGTAGTCGTGAAGAAGCGCATCAGCAGCAGGTTTTTCGCTCACATCAATGGGAAGGTGACCAACCCTCCACCAGGTACCATCGTTGACTCGGAGGTCACCCGTCCAGAGTGGTACGTTTTTTTTATTTTTTAAATCTGTTCCTGCATGTTTTTCATTTTATTTCTAGTAGTAAAAGTTAACTGTTGCAAGCTTTGTTTTCCAGGTATGACTTCTACATAGTGAGCCAGGCTGTCCGCAGTGGAAGCGTCTCCCCAACCCACTACAACGTTGTGTACGACACCAGTGGACTGAAGCCTGATCATATGCAGCGGCTTACCTACAAGCTGTGTCACATGTACTTCAACTGGCAGGTAGGCTGGCTTTGAAATCATATGCTTGTTTTCTCCTGCATGGCCGTACTCTTTCTCCAAAGGTCTGGAAACATTTTGAATAATGTTTAAACTTAACTACAATTGCACTGAAAATTCAGTACAGGAGTGGGCATTTTTATAGTTGTGCATAAAACAACTAATCTGAGCCAACATCATTTAGTCTGATAATAAAATGGTAAACGGGGTACCTGCAGGGTCTTAAAAGTATTATTCCTAAATTTTATATAAAAATAAGGCCTTAAAAGTCTTACATTTGATTCACAAATTATTACATTTAATTTACAAAGGTCTTGTTTTTCATAGGATAAAATAAATATCGTAACGTCATGAATGAATGCTTTGTGTGCCTTTTCTACAATTTACTACATTTGGTGTGACTTGGATGTTATACAACAGTACAGGTACTGTTTGTCAGGGTTTTTTCTTTACGCTCTTGACCATGGAGTGTGAGCGACGCATGAATGTACAGTGGCACTCATAAGTTTGTGAACCCATGCTGAAGTTTACTAAAAAGAGGATTAAAAAAAAATCATCTTTTGGAAATTGATCTTAATGCCTTAATTAAAGAGGAAAAATCCAACCTTTTAAGGACACCAATTTTCTTTGTGAATGGTTTTTATTCCAGTTAGCCCAATAGCTGGTTTGATTTGCACTGAGAGATGATTTTATGGAAAGTACCCCATGCCAATCTCTAGGTATGGTGAAGGGGATGTGATGATGTGGGGCTATTTTAATTCCAAAGGCCAAGGGAACTTTATCAGGATGCATAGTATCCTGGATCCATGAGATAACTGGCCTTTAAAAATAAAAATCTGCCTGCCTCTATGGGAATTTAACATAGGGGTGTACTTATTTATGCCCCCTGTATTTTAAGGAAGAACTTTATTTATTTACAATACATTATTCATTCACAAAGAAAATTGGTGTCCCTAAAGGTTGGATTTTTTTCCTTTTTTTTTTTTTTTTTAATAATTCCTCTTTTTAGTCAACTTTAGCATGGGTTCATAAACTTATGAGTGCCACTGTATAATAACGCCGCAACATGTTTTATTATAATCCATGGACATGGTGAGCAAGTTCAGGTGTGAATCAAACTGTTGTCAGGAAAGAAACCAAAATGTCTCGCACCGTGTTAGTAACGAGCTAACGTTAGCTCGTCGGTTAGAATGGGCAAGTGTCAGAAGATCTGGCCAGAGATGGGGACAAGTTGGCAGACGAGGCGGAGGGCAATGGGACTGAGCTTAGCACGACAAGCAGATCGCTGTGAGACACGGTGGAGCTGAAGACCCGCCTGCAGATTCCTGATCTGTTATAACAGCAACGGAGTGAGGGTTGTGTATAAGTATTTATAAGTTTTGATTTTTAGTTTCATAGCATAGGAGCTATGTAACAAATATTGATCTTATGTCATTAGAGTACAAACACACCTAACAAAGCTATTGTGGAGTGTTACAACAAATTGTTATATTAAATTCAGGTAAAGATGGTAAAGAATTATTTTCTCGGACCTAAAATCCAGAGTTTCCGTTATATGGCTGTGAATTTGGCATACCATTTCATCCTAGGTGGTATTAAAAAGGTCAAAGTCTTAAATTTAAGTTGAAAAATCCTGGGGGGTACCGTAGTAAAGGTCAAAGCATGCTTTTAGAATTAAAATGCTCTATTTTCTTCATTTGTGCTATAGGGGATCATCCGCGTGCCCGCTCCCTGCCAGTACGCCCACAAGTTGGCCTTTCTTGTGGGTCAAAGCATCCACAGGGAGCCCGGTGTGAAACTGGATGACCTCCTCTTCTACTTATAAAAAGACAAGCAATTTGTTTGGCTGTGACTCTTAAGTCACCTTGTGAAAAACCATATGTAAAAGTTTCTTAAATAAGTTCTCTTCAGTTTAAATAATGCAAGTTAGTTTTGCCAAAGAGTGCTTAGTTTGTTTGCATTGCTAGCCTCAGAATGCCATGTGTATCAAGTTACGCAGTTCAAATGCTTTGTTTTACACATTGAAGTATAATAACAGACAAAATCCCCCCCCCCCCAAAAGCTAGCACATATGCTAACACGATCAATGATGCACCCTGTCTACTATTGGAAAGACACTTTGAGGTTTGTTAAGCAGATGACATTGAGTAAAATGTCATAAGTAACTTTAATTGAGTTAACTCAAGTCGGCCCTGAAATGAGAAATATTTCAAGACTGTAATTATATTCACTTATATCTTCATTACCAATATTAGTTTTATGTAGGCTTGTCTTTTTGAGTAAGGAAAACAATGATCACAGCTAATTTCTTTTTATAGGTGACTCTAAAATCTTTTTTACCTGTTAATTATACAAGCAAGATTTGTTGCGACGACTGTCCTCCACAGTGGGGAGTAAAAGGATGCTAAAGTGTCACATTTCTGTTTGTAATAAGTTCATACACCTAGGTACTGTCATTGCTGTTAAATGGTTCTAAAACATTTGTGTGGCATGTCATTTCGTTGAGTTCAATCACACATGCAAACATTACAAAATATCAAATTTATTTGGATTTGTTTTTGTTTTTTTTAGAAAAGATTGCACATGCACACCCACACAATAAGTCGTAACCATCAATATAGGCTGATAATTCTTATCATAAAGCTAGCACACAATTGCAGACTTTTAAACAATATGGTCTTCAAGACACCATGGGGAAAGCTTGCACTGTTTGATTATAAAGTTAAATGTACAAAAAAGGCAGTTTGAAAATCAAGTATAAACATTTAAAAACAATTTTACAAATGGACAAAGTACAAAAAGAGCAACAGTCACTCAAAATGAATAGAAGCGATGTCTGAAAACATGGTCCAGAAATAGGAAAAGATGTACATCGGTTTACTGTACTGTGGGTTAACATGGCTGTTTGGCCGAGAATTGTACAGAAAGTATTACAGAATGTTTTGCTTACATTCTTTTTTGGCAGTTTCAGTTCAACTCTTTATTTTAGAAAAAATAGGCTAGCTTTTAGAATACATGATGAAATGGAAAACAATGGTGTGAGGAAATGAAGGTGGACTGTTTAAATTTCACGCACAAAGACGGGACATCTGCACAATCCTTTTGGGCAGCTTTGACAATACATTGGCTTTCAATTCATCATACATTCACTACTCTACATTAAGGTGTAGATATATATTCATATACAGTACTTATATCCTGCACCAACCTAACTCGGGGCACGCTGAACAGGCATAAATGACCGATTGGCTTGAATAAACATTTTTCAGATCTAATAGATTTTGGGTTAGAAGGGCGGAGGAGGCAGCGTAGAGGTAGCCTTGTGTCTCAATCTTAACTACTGTGAAAACAGTCAAACCTTTAGTCTTCTAGTGAAGCCCAAAAGTGTTGCAAGTTATGAATCATATGCAACCCTATATCACACAGATTAATGGTTTTTAATCTGTTTATTTAATATAGTTTAATATATTTTTAAATCAGATGTGCATCAGTGTGGCATCAAAAAAACAGTGAACTTAGAAGAAAAGTCCCTTCATTACTTAGTAACAATTACTATGCAGAGAACATTTTTACTTTTCATTTTTTAAGATTAAAAATAATTTATTGGGCGTTACCATAGACGATGGACATTGTCAACACCTGGAGTCTTGGACTGTAATGTGTAAGCTCTTGTCCTATTGAAATCACGACAGTCACGCAATACAGTACCCTGCACGTCACAAGTCAGGATTAACATCTGCAAACAGATTTTACCCACATAAATGAATAGTAGGCATGGAACTGCACGCTCTACTGGGCAAAGTACTAACCATTGTGCGATTATAAGGCAAATACACGGAGGTTGGATCTACTTCCATTCAGGCTGATTTTAATGCAGAGACCCTGTAGTAGGTACAGTATGTGCTTTTTATTTTTTAGATTTCTGACATGTTGGGGGGGGGGGGGGGGGGGGGGGAGGACGACGACTTGTCTCTCACAATTAAGATAGGGCAGATGAGTAGGAGTTAATGCTGCTGATGTGTTACACTACAGTATACTGCGCAGCCAGTCAGCCACGTCGTATTAAAGTACTGCATGCTCCAGGTTCCGTACTGAGCCGTCACATTGCATGCACTCTCAAGGGGCCAGGAGGGAATGTGCTGAAGTAAAGCATGCAAACCTCTCGTACAGTTTGTGGCTGGCTGTTTGAAATAAACTCAGGTCGAGGTCTTTACCAGGCCCTATCTTTTTCTTCAGATTCAAAATTGACTCCTAAGGTTTATTTGATGATCCCTCAGTGTTTGAATGACCTTCTGTACACAGAGACACTGGTCACACTCTTTATGTGGTGTTTTAAGTGCCATCAGACTTGATCAGGTGCAAGAAGGAGAATGCCCCGGGCCTTGTCTCTGTCTACAGCAAAACATCAGTCAGAGACTTTGAGGTAAGATGCTCGATACATCGGCCGACACCACGAGGTCTCGGGATCATAATATGAAATGTTATTGAAAATATGTAGTTGATACTGTTAACAAAATACAAATGTTCTAGTAGACAACAGATGTACAAGAATAAAGCATTTGCTAAGCTCACAAATGCCACCTGTCCACTGTGTTATATTTAGTTTTTTTTCCCCCTAACACTACAAGAAAGTGGTTGACACTTTCCAAGTATGTCAAGAAATTATTTTACAGCGCCGAGTCTTTGCAATAGTGTCTTCCCTTTGGAGAGCAGTCCCTTTTTCTTTTTGGAGGAGTACATGTCCGGTGGGGCCCTGATGAGACGGCCGGGCCCCACTGTGGCAGGGCCAGAGCTGGGGATGTGTGGACGCACTGTGGGAGAGCCTGCTCTTCTGGGCGGACCCGATTTTTCCAGTGGAACCTAATGGGAGACCCGTAAGGGACAGTTGAGGGTGTTAAAAAGCCAGCCGTCTCTCACACCTCAGTCCCTACTCCTAAGTCTTTTCTGTCTCAGCTGGGCCACCATAGCTCTGAAGTCTATCTCCCTGGATGTTGTCCCGTGCACTCACTTATAGATATGCTGTACACACTCCCTCCCTCCCTCCCTCCTGCTTCTCCTTCCCTCTGTCACGTAGAAAAAGTGTTTGTTTTTTTATGAAGCTGCTAGGAATAGTCTACAACACAGAATTTAAGCATGACATTGACTAACTTCCACATCACTGTAAGGTGACATTTCCCAACAATGAATATCAAGGGCTGAGCAGTTCCTCTCACATAAACAGATATATTTGCATTTTGGGAGTGTGGGACATATTTATATCACATTCACTTTCCTTCCCCTTAAATATGTATATAGATATTTACTGATACAACTGGGTTACAGAGAAACTACTAGTCACTATTCCTTTTCTGTAATCATGAGCTAAAAGGCTCCTTTAAGTTGCACTTTGGGAAGACAGATGGTCAAAGATTCCATTTATATGAGGCTATATTTATGTATACAATATGTGTTTCAACACCAGAACATATCAAACTCATTCTGCTTCATTTAGCATTTGATTATACTGAATTTAAAGCGAGACTGTGGAACTTATGAGAGTATAAAAAAAAAAAAAAGTTGAATTCTTCAGAAACAAAACGCACCATTGCTCAATTCAATCCTCTGTACACGCCGGGGCTTTGCTGCTACAGCCTTACTCGGTCGGTCTGGTGTGACCTGGAGCTTATGTGGCTAATGTTGGCTAACTTTAGGTAAATATTGCTGTATAGCAGACATTACGGTGTCAGGTTTTCTGACTTCATCACTCTTCTTCACTTGTGCTACAGTTGCAATAACGTTTTAGCATTTTAGCTAAATGCTAAAAAAGTAGTGTAGCAATTCAGTGCTATCCCATAATTGTCATTTGAAGCCGCTGTTCAGCAAAAGTTCCATAGTCTCACTTTAAATAAATAACTAATAGTTAGTTGGCAATTTAATTGATCGCTCATCTTGGTTCACCAAATCAGTACTGATTTGAAAACCACAATGCAATTTCTTTCTCATTTAACATTATTCCTTTATTACAAGAAAAAGAGTCCCAAATTTGGCTAGAGCAAAAAGCCAAATTACATTAGAAGGGCTAAAGCAAATGAAAGATTTGTATGCTTTTCTTTGGATTTTGCATAGAATTGGATTTCTTTCTGGGATGCGTGCCATGCTGCACTGAAAGTAGTCGAAATGTTGGTAGCGTTAACTTTAACTGAACGTTTTGATAACTGGGCAATTGTACAATGGCCTTTTAGCTTACCATGAGTTACAGCAGGAGACTTATTGCAGGAGACGGACATTGTCATGTACAACACTCAGAGAAACAACTGAAGATACCATACTTCTTGTCTAATGCATTGGCTAGGGTTACTATCTCCTACTGACAAACAGTACTGAGTGTTTTGGTGAAACAGAGGAATCCTAAAACTACCTAAAAGGAATGTCATATAAAGTATACATGTTTGCATACCAGAAGCTAAGGGTACCCATGACATCTGCATTAGACGAGCGTAGCGTAATCTTGGTATCCTCAGTTGCTCACTTACGTGACGGAAACAGAGCCTTTAAGGTGTGAAATGAACACTCTTCTTCTGTTTTGCCAAGCGGGTGAGGAAAAGAAATAAAAAAATATATATATGGTGATGGCATTTCAACAGTTTACACTATGACAATGGCAAATTAGAACACAAGGAAATAAATATCTGATGACACCTATTCATATTTCAACAATTTGCATTATTTGTTAAACACAAAAATAACATCACATATTTACATTTAGTAAATAATTACTTCTGAAATTATTCTCTGATGGCAACATAGGCTAAGTGACCTTTGCGTGCTACTTTACAAGAAAGCAATATACAAAACAAGGCGTTCAGGAGCAGATACAAAAGTTGGACTACACTAGACTTATTTTCATATAAAATGTTCAAGAATGCATGCATCTGGACTATAGAACATGCTAAGCTACAGACTACATAGTTCATCTTTCAGTACAACAAAACTATTTTTACTCTATTAGAAATTATTCGAGATCAAACACAGAATATATTCATAAAGCATCTGTCAGAATGCTGAAATGCATGTGCAAAAAGGGTTAACTGCTGTTTTTCAAGACATGACAGAACAAGTAAAAAGTCACAGGAGCGTTCCCCTCCTCCATTTTACTCTCATTGAGAATGCTTTATGAATACAGTCGATCCATGTATTATACAATGCAGAACGTCCCCCCCCCTCCCCCCCTTCACAGCAGTAAACATGAAAAATAAAAGTACCTCTGTTAAGTATTAGTCTTAAAGTTCTTTTTTTTTTTCATAGATTTCTTAGACATCTATTTATTTACAGTGTAATGCTCCAAAGTCAGAAATCCCATTGTACTTCAATGAGACACACGCACGCACGCACGCACAAACACAGTACTAAAGGAGATACAGGGAACTGAAAATAGTAAATGGATGACACAGGGCTAGTACTGCGAAGGAGCATGTACCCTTTTGGTCTTTATCCGTGCAGCCGACACCCGAGTGTCCTGGGGGTATCGAGATGGTGAGTCAGTGAGAAAAACCTCTACGTCATCAGGCACTTCTTCTAGAAAGTTGGAAGGAACAAGTCCCTTGTGTCCATTGAGCTCGCCCTGAGGAGGACACAAGCACAGTGAGACCGCTGTGGTATTTAACATTGTTACTCCACACTTCAACAGTTCCTCCTCCACCCTCCAGACTCATTACCAGTCCCAACAGGAGAGAACACAGAACAACCGATTTTAAAGCAACACTATGTAACTTTTCCCGCTTCGGTCCCCCTACAGGTTGGAAGCGGAATTGTCCATTACATTAAATTATGCGTATAAGTGTGCCAGATCGGGTAGTGGATCTGTAGTTCGAATGAACTGGACAATGTAATGTAATGGACAATTCCGCTTCCAACCTGTAGGGGGCCGCAGCGGGAACAGTTCTCTAGTGTTTTCTACTGGCATTTTTAGGCCTTTATTTTCATAGGACAGATGAAGACATGCAAGTATATATATATATATATATATATATATATATATATATATATATATATATATATATATATATATATATATATATATATGTGTGTGTGCACCTGTTCTACCAACTGAGCTAACCCGGCCACATAACACCGATTTTAAAATCACTCCATTGGCTCCCAGTCCGTTTTAGAGTGAATTTTAGAATCTTAAAGGTGCTCTAAGTGATGTGACGTGCAAAAATCTCCTCACTATCCGCTAGCTGCCTGTCCCCAGAACACACTGTAAAAAAAACACGGTCTCTGTAGACAGCTCAGGCTCCACAAACGGCAACAAAAACAAACTGCGCCAACCTGCACCACTAAACATAAACAGTGTTCCAGCCAATAGCCGACAAGAAGGATTTGGTCGAGTCATGAACGCGCATTGTGGAAGTAGCCTACGTGCTAACACTGTTGCAGTGATGGCTCAACTAGCTCCTTCTTGTCAGTTATTGGCTGGAACACTGTTTGTTATGTTTAGTGGTGCAGGTTGGCGCAGTTTGTTTTTGTGGAGCCTAGGCTGTCTACAGAGACCGCGTTTTTTTACAGTGTGTTCAGGGGACAGGCAGCTAGCGGATAGTGAGGAGATGTTTGCTGTATGTGACGAAAAATGTTGTAGCCTAAAAAACGCGTCACATCACTTAGAGCACCTTTAATGATCACTTTTAAGGCTTGTACGGGGATAGCTCCAAAATATAAAGCTGAACTTCTTAGCCCTTACGAGCCGAAACATAACCTGAGATCCTGTGGTAGGTCACTCCTGGTCACTCCCTGGTCCAAACTAAAAACTAAAGGTGATCGGGCCTTTTCCCGCAACTTTGTAAGAACCTACCGGAGAAGTTCAGGGAAGCCCACACGTTGTCTTCATTTAAGTCTCTTTTCAAAACTCACTACAACTAGCTTTTTATTGATTTTATTGTTTATTATCTGCAATTTCTGTTGTTGTTGATTTTTAAATGAAGGTAAAGTACTTTGTAAATAAAAGTATTATTATTACTTTGAGGAGGTGCATAGAAGTTTCAAATGAAAGCTGCAATATAGTTGAGAGACGGGAGGAACTGCCGACGCGAGGAGTATTCATCTGCACAAGCACGTCCGTTTGGCTCTTTATCAAAGTGCTCCAACCGTGAGTCACATACAGGAACATTGTTAAACTACAACTATTCCAGAACTCTGCTGCCAGGCTTTTAACTAGAACAATAAAGAGAGGGCATATTACCCCAGTTATAGCTAACCTGAACTGGCTCCCAGTGTCTTTTAGGATTGATTCTAAGGTTCTTTTACTTGTTTATGAGGCTTTTAATGGTTTGGGGGACCGGCCTACATTACTTATTCTTTTCTTTTTATTATCCTTCATGGCCTCTTATATCGTCTGCTGCCATTTAAAAAATAAAAAAAATGCAAACTATCACACAAATAAAGAAATTGGCAGCTCAGCCTTTTTTTTTTTTTTAACTATGCCCCAAACTATGGTACTCCTTACCCGAGGCTATAAGAGATGCAAGACTCTACACTCTCGTGAATCACTTTGAGCTACACCCTCTGTATGAAAGGAGCTTAACAAATAAAACATTATATTCTAATTGTTTATGGGCAAAATAAGCTGGAGCTGAGCTGCCGCTAACGTTTGCTTGTTTCTCTGATAACTTAAGATCCAGATGTCCAATGACCAAAAATGCCTCATCCGGTTAAAATATCTAGTTAAAAAAAGATCTAAGAAGTGTATTATACAAATGTGGCTTAAAACTTGATGAAAAGTCAATTGGTGATAGCTTCTGGCAGACAAACAGCGCTGGCGCGCGCACAAAGGGGATACGGCGCCATCAACAGGCTTGATTAAAACTACAGATTTTTCTGGGTTTCAACATTTTTGGAAAATTTTTGGGATAATGTCAGAACACAACTCAACAAAATATATGACATAGAAAAAGTTTAAATGTACAGTACACAGGCTTGTATGTCTTTGTCTCTTTATCAATGAACCATATTCTTTCTGAAGCCTTTGTCCATCTTTTGGACTTAAGATTTCACAGGGAGAATGTCATGAATACACAAGACCTGGAAGTGCTTAAACTACAGTTTTGTCAACGCAGAAAATGAGTGTTTTTATGTAAAACTGTAGTACACCTGTAAGGATGCGTTGTGCTCTAAATAGGGAAGAAGAAAAAACAACAACAGAAACAGATGCTCAATAGACATGGAAGTAGGAATGTTTCACACTTACATAGTAAAAGCCATCTTCATCTATTTCACCAAAAACTGTGATGACGTCACCGGCACAGAAAGTCAGTTCAGCCTGTGAAAGAAGAGAGGTGAGATACCTGGCTTGGTCTACTTTTTTCTTGTTGTTTACAGCAGTATAAGTGTGCACAAGACTTTCCAAAACATCAAATGTACTGGGGTTTGATGAGTTTGAAATGCTGTGCTTCCTTCTCCAAATCAATGTGATGCATCTTTAACACGAGTGTCAAATCAGTCTCGGCGGACGGACTGTTGCAACTGCAAATGCATCAAATGTTGGAACTTTGAAGACAGGATTGCAACGAGACTAGGCACATCTGTCCTACGGGATTCTCGAGAACACACAAACCAAAACATAGCGCATGTACAGTATGTAGGAGACAGGTCGACACAAAAGACCAAACCGAGGAGGGGAGATGCTGGCTCAGGCAATGCATGATGGGCTGTATTCATGACCGCCGGGGACAGTCATCTGAAGTCCACCTCCTCGTTTGCACTCCAACAAACGGGGGAGGAAACACACACACAGAGCAGACAGTACCGTACCCTCCTCACCCTCACTCACCTCCTCATTCAGTCTGTTGCCCTCATACTGTGTCGGTGGCAGTGCCAATAGAAGGGTGAGAGTAAGTGAACGGGGGTGGGGGTGGGGCAAAGAAAACAGCACGGGAAAGTAATTCAATCCTCTAGCTTACACAATGCTAACTGTAACTCCGCATTCTACCCTCACCTGTGTACATATTGCCCTGAAGCGCACTTAAAGGAATAGTTTGACATTATCTTGCCACGAGTTACATAAGAGGATTGATACCACTATGTGAAGCTACAGCTCGGAGATGGTTAGCAGGGAGAAACAGATAGCCTGGTTCTGTCTGAAGGTAATCAAATCTGCCTACCAGCATTTCTAAAGCTCACTAACAAACACGTTATATCTCGTTTGATCTGTACAAAAAACCAGGGCTCTCAAGTGTCACGCATTGAGCGTGACAGTCGCTCATTTCGGTCTTTTGTCACGCACTCCCGCCACACATTGTATTTCTCACGCGGAAAAACTATTTATAATATCTATAATCTATATTTAATATAAGACGCAGCACCCAAAATTTCTCTGGCACGCCGCTCTCACTACGGAACCGGCAGCAAGCAAGCACGTCTCCCCTGGAGTTCTTAGTCGAGCCTGCCACTTATCAGCCAATACAAAAAGAAAGAAAGGGGCTACACAATAGCCAATCACAAAATAGCACTATTGTATCTGGGTAAGATTTAACGCAACAACCAATGAAAAAAAAAAGCATAGAGCAGCGTACAGACACTTCCCTAAACGTTCGCTCATTCAGAGACCAGAGACCCAAACGGGGCTGTGTGTCTGTCAGACGGTCTGAGATCTACCGTATCAACAGAGCAATCACGTAATGCACAGCAGACTATGGTGCAGGTAAATTCTTTTCTGAAATATAGTGACTATTATAACTTTATTTTTTTCAAAATATCACGACTCCTCCAAATCACGGAGAACACAGATATATATTGTGAATGTGCACAAGTTTTGAACATGAGCAGAAATTGTGCTCAAACTTAATATTACAGTCCAGGGGTTTATTAGTTCATTAAAATGAATTAATGTATCACTGAGGTGAATAATTGTCAAATGCACATTTAAAGAGGTTACTTCCTCAACAAAAGATGCAAAAGAGAAGGGAAGAGTAAATGATGCTAGGCTACATGTGTGCTGACTCATAATTAGAAAAGTCTATCTACAGGAGAATAAATAGATGAAAGCAATACAGAATGCCTGACAGCCTTACTGCCATATATTCCATTATGTTTTTATATTTATTTATATACAAATTCACCAGAATGCAGGAAATGAAGTGTTTAATGCTCAAAGAATGTCAATGTAGAATGTCACTCTTGCCTGTCTTCAAAACTTGAGAGCCCTGAAAAACTGAAGTGTAAAAAAGCGGGGGTCAAACTTCTCATCTCACTCAGCAACAGAGTGAATAATCCTATTTCCCAAAATGTCAAACTATTCCTTTAAAATCCAAATTGATTAAACAAAACATTAAAAGTCATCATCTTTTATGCATGTGCATCTCAACATATTTTGTGCTTTTATGCATTTTTTAACATGATGGTGATGACAGAATGGTCAAGACAAAGAGCATAGCTGGAGCCACAGGAGGACAGTACCTCTACATCAACGTTAGGGGAGCTCTCTCGGGGGTCATAGTCGTACAGAGCCACCATCCTCCGTGTGGACATTGGATGTTGGCGGCCACTCCGCCTGTTCCTCTCTGCGAATAGGAAAATTAACAATAGACAACAATAAGGTTACTCACTGGGAATATTTGAAAAACCTTACGGAAAGATGTGATGACCAGTGACGACACATGATAGCCGTGCAAGTCCAACAAACTTTGCAATCTGATCATCTGGCTTGCAAGGTAAACTACTCCAGTGTTCATAGTTAAGGAAAGCTTAGTGACAGCAAATATAGTGGACATGAGCTAAAAGCAGTTCACAGATGAATAAGGATGGTGAGAAGTGGGGGGGAAAAAAAGCAGTAAAGATGAAGCAGAGAGCAGAAGAGCATCTCACTGGACACAGACCTCTCTTGGACTTTCTGGACCTGCGATTTATTGAGCGGCCATCTTTGAAACGGTCACAGTTCACTTTACAGGAAAGCAGAAAAAAACATAATTAAGTGGGAAGAGCATAGAAAAGGAGAAATGTGTCAGTAAAAGCATTAGTAAAGCATTGAGTTGGTCAGATACATACAGAGGGTATGTATAGGTGCAACGTAAAAAAAAGAAAAAAAAAAAAAAAAAGAAGGTGATTTGGTCCTGAAGGAAAATGACGTCTCACCTAACTTCTCCACAGGAGTGTTGAGTGGCAGGAAGCCCTGTTTGAGGAGCTGGTCCATCATGTCGTCATCCTCTGTTTGGATCTCAGAGACCATGTTACAGGGGATCAGACCCACGCGGTCTCGGACCTCCGCCCTGTAGAAGCCATCTGTGTCTTTATTCCCAAAGACCTGAAGCAACGACAAAGTCAGAGTCAGGGGAAGAAACGCAGCCAGAAACAAAGGACAGATGTTATAAAAAGCTGCAACTAGGACAGGCAAAGATGACTACTATTGACACGTAATTCTAAAGGCATTCGCTAAGACGGCATTTAAATTAGAGATGTTCCGATTCCGATACGGGTATCGGAAAAGCCTCCGGTACTGCTTAAAATGCTGGTATCGCTATTGGAAAGTACTGTAGTTTATGCACCGATCAAATACCAAGTCATTTAGCCCTGAAGAAAAATCTACTTAAAAGTATTTATGTTCTTTTTCCGTTATGACTCACTTTCAAACTGGATAGTAAAAGAAAGTTCTACGGCATTCATCGTTTGTGTTTGTTCGTGTTGACAAAGATTTTAACCCGAGCCAGACCGAACAACAAAGATAGAAATATCACATCCATGCAGGGATAGTAGTATACAGCTGTTATCGGATCAGTACTCGGTATCGGCCCATACGAAAGTTCAGGTATCAGGAAGCAAAAAATGGTATAGAACCATCTCTAATGAATTAATAATAAAAACATTTTTTTAGCTATGTTATGATATGCTATGAAACATACATCTGAACATCTGTCTAAGAATCAAGCCACCACCTTGATGATCTGGCCCTCCTTGAATGGCAGCTCCTCATCAGCAGCGTCGGGGTTGGGAGACATGGACATGGGGTCATAGTCGAACAGAGCCACGAACACACGGGTCATCTCCTCTGGCTCGGACTCCTCATAGTACTCCGGGGAGCGCCGTCCCCGCCCGTGCCTGCGCCCGCCATAGCCGTCTGAAACATAGAGGAGGCCTCTGCTGCTACTACCAGCCTTATACAGCCACGCTGGCTGTAGAGGCAATGAGAGCAGAAGATGTCTCTTTGTTAGAGCTGACAGGGGAGAGGGCGATGAGATGCATGTGTGAAAAAAGAGCCAGCGATCGGATGCGATAATTATGCTTTTAGTTTGAATTTTTTGTTTCCACTTTGGAAACGATATTCCTGTTGTGTTCACGCACTAAAAGCAAAAGGATGCTTTAAAAGAAAGAGAAGAAAAAAGGCTTGGTGCAATTGTAGCACATCGGGGTTCTTCGTTCACACATCTCTGCTTGCTGGCGTGACAGTCTCTAAACATCATAGCACAGTGACAGCACAGTACAACACAGCACAGACAGGAAGCACATGTCAAGCAGTTGTTTTGGGGTGCAAGGGGAAACTGAATGACACCAGGAGGACACAAGTAACACCGCTACTTTTGTTCATTGCTGTTTCACTGCCTTATCTCACAGAGGCTGATTTTCAACATGCTTGCTTTCCCGGGATCAGACATGAGCAGGAGAACATTCCTACATCAAATGCAGGTGTGCGGTCATGCTTTAAGGCCACATCTGGAAACAATGTGCAGCGAAAAAAAAGGGCAAAGGAGGCACGTTCCCAAGGGAGATAGCACATCAAATGCCCCAGCAGTTCCTGGCAACGCCGATATCAGTCAGGGGGAAGGGATGAACCTGATATCAGTTCCCCATGCTTCTCATGGATCACCGTATTACATGTTTCAATGGCAGATTGTAAGTCTGAATGATGGCTCAGGGATATATTGCAACCAATACTAACTAAGCAAGACTTTTTTTTTTAAAGATGTAAAATGTGCTTCAATGGTGTAAAACGTGTTTGACTTTGATGGCAGCAGAGTTGATGAATGCGCAACCGAGTGATACCATCAAGGCAGTCTTTCCTTCTCACTGTGTTGTAAACGGCTCATGCAAAATTAAAGTAAATGGGCTACTTGCTCAAGAAGGCGGGAGGAGAAGGAAAAGAGGAGGTGGCGAAGAAGCTAAGGAAGAGGAGGGCGGGCTAAGTTGCGGTCGGGTGGTGGGAGAGTAGCCTGGATATGGAGGGTGAATGGGAAGAGTAGGAGTGAGTCTGGGTTTCTTGGGATTGAAGGTGTAGGAGTACATACAGGGAAGGGATTTTCATTCTCCAAAAAACGGGAAAAGTGGCCAGTCTTGTCTTCCCCCGTCAGCTTTATTCAGCTAAGCTAAGCTAAATTAAACAAAGCAGTTAACTGTCCAGCACAGAACAAAGACCACCATATATCACTGCATGTGTTCAAGAATGACTCTTGGCCTTTTTGTGGCCTTGTCAAGGGTGAATTGTCATTGTCAGCTGCACCACATACCATATTGATCCTCTGAGGACATAGATCGCCATATCCTGCGCCGAGCTACACTGCCATAGTAAACATCCTCCTTGACGGGTGAGAGGTTCCCCTCACTCCCCTCACTGTTACTGTCCATGGTGATCTCTACAGAAGACACCAATCACAACGTTACGGTCAGAGATCCCCCGCACACACACTCTGCTCTACCCCATGGCCCATTCACTCATGCTGAGACAGTAGGATGATGAGGTTGCCCTGAGGTGGGAGGGGTGGGGGGTGGGGGGGTGAACAAGGCAACAGGTTTCACTCTGGAGTCACTGGGTGTAAAACAGCAATGCTTGCACTGTTGCGAGCAGGTCAAATTGGGCGGACATGTAAACATGTCAACCCACAGTAAACACAGGCATAGGGAGTGTATCTGGGATAACTTTCCTGCAAAACTGCATGTGAACATTTGGCGAATCCAGCTCGTGAGGATGGACAGCTACAGGGTGTGCAAACACCCCACAGGATAAAGGTCTACATGGTTGTTTAAGCTCTATGGGAGAGATGTACAGCTCGGCTCACATGGGAAAGGGAAACACATGGTATAAATAGCACAAACATCAGTGGCCCTGCAGGTGGGGGGGTGACGCGTCTCCTCGTGTGATGACCTCACTAACCAATGGATGGGATGGGCCGTTGCTGAGGGGGGTTGCCGATGTGAACCGGCCTCCTCCCTGAGTGCTCCAGGCGATCAGTGCTTCCATGTGATGCTGAGTTCCCAATGATCTTTAGAGTAAAAAACAAAAGGCGAGCCGTTAGAACAAGAAACCACCTGCTTTGTGAAGATAAGTAAACATTTAAAAAGAACCCCACGGTCCTGTTAAAACAACATAAAACCCATAAGAGCAAATGATGTGACTTCCATTTGTCCTTAGGGAGGCAAAATTATAGTAAAAACAAAATCCATAAAAACAATAAGGAACCAAGTAAGTAAATCAAATCAACCCCCAACACAACAACATGGACTGGGGGTAAGGAAGGGTCACATGTTTAGCTAAAGACCATTTGTTTGGTTTGTTTTGTTCTGTGCATGTCAGCTCCTTGATGAGAAAAGAAAGTAAATGGCAGCACAAAAGACAGAAATGATGAGAAAGGAATAGAGAGAAAGAGTGGATGAAAATACAAAGAGTAACAGTGGAGGGTGAGCGGGATCGAGGAATGGATAAAGATGCAGTTAGACGAGCAAAGCCATTATAGCTTCAGCCTGGGGCTTTGTATTACAAGAATCAAAACATTTGAGTTATGAAAAATGATGATGAACAAGATCACTTTTTGCTGAAACAAGTGAAAGAGACAACAAGAGATGATGCGTATGGGTTGGAGGCTAAATGAATCACTGCAGAAGTCGTGATCTGGCCTTATTTTATGTGTGAAGCAATGAGAGATGGGAGATGCTGAAATAAAGCTCCAAGCACAAGGTGGAGCGATACGGCTGCAGCTCAAGAGGGTGAGACATGGAGAGCAACAAATGAAGCCGGCAGACAGAAGGCAGAGGAAGAAAAGACGGGAGCAGCATGTCCCCATGCACTGCACATGAGACTTTCCTTTAAGTGGAACCTTTCCTCTCAAAGACATGATAAGTCAAAACTTAGCTAAATGGCCTTTAGGTAATTGAAAGCTTTACTTTAAAATCCACCGGACATTCTGAGTACAAGCAAAGTAACTCACACAAAATAAAACATCAAATCAGACCAACCATGAACCATGTGATAACTTGTCGTAAAATAAAAAACAAAATGCCAAAGGAAAGAAAGAAAACGGGGGTAATCATAAAGAAAAAGAGACAACATTAAGAACACAGAATGGCTGCAGCTTGCTGATGGAAAGTACAGCAGAAAGTCTGAATCACACACCAGCGGCTGGTCCCGGTTGAGCCTGGACAAAGACTGGGCCCTAGCCTCCCTGTGGGGGCTGTAATAGACCCTGTCCAGCTCGTTGAGCCTGCCCTCGCTCAGGGCACCTTCCCTGGGGTAGTTTCGCTGACCGGCCTCCCGACCAGGCCCAAAGTGCTCCCTGTTCCTAAAGTCACCTGTGTGTACCGACTTGGCTGCAGTCCCTGGGATGTCAGAGAACTCCTCCTCTATGCTGCACTGGCGAGTCAGAGTTCTTTTACGGCCCATAGCCAGCGCCCGCCTTTCTACCGGGCCTTCACAGTGAATGACCTGCACGGGCCCCCGCATGGGGCTACCGTGAGTATAGTACCCTCGATAACCCCGGCCTAGAGAGCCTTCTTCCTCACTGCCACAGTCTAAACCACTGTCAGGACTCTTGGTGCTCTGGCGGTTGGGTCGTACCAAGCTGCGGTCGTCTGCGTTGTAGCAGTAGCGGCTGTCAGTGAAGCGGGGGGAGGAGCGCTGACGCTGCAGGTAGCGGGAGTTCTTGCCAGGGGTGTGACGGTTGTGCATGTGGGTGTCCTGGGGGTACGTCCTCCGCTGAGTGTGTGGCGTTCCCGGCCGGCCGCCTTCTTCGAAACACAGTCGCTGGCCCATGCTGTCCACGCAGTCCGAGTCTTCCTCGGCCACCTCGGGGATGCTGTGGAGACGCTTGCTGCGAAGCGACTTCTGCTTCACCACCTCCCTCTGGAGGTCCCAGCAGTCTCTTTCCTCGGCTAAGTCCTGACGCTTGTAATATGCCTTTAGTTATGACCAGAAGGCAAAGTTCCACAATTTCACAGTTCAGTTAGTCAGTTCAATTCAAAAGGTTCAGTTTAGATTTTTTTTTGTGAGGAGGGTTGAAATGTTTTTTTTCGGAGATTTTAGAACAGGCAGGAAACAACACAGTATGTGAATAGAACAAATGGGGGGGAAAGACAAAATAAAGACAGAATTAGTTATTTGTGGCAATGTAGTAAGACATGCAGTCTCATTCCGTGAGGAGAAATGGCATGCTCTGAACAGGAATCTCAAACTGAGCGTGGGCACGGAGGTTAGAGGAGAATTCCAGTCAATTTCAACACGTAGCGCTGTTGTTTGGAAATTTGGAGTTCTGTCAGTAGCAAGAAAAACAAAAACAATTGGTGCTGCCTACACCGTGTTATTCCCCTGCTAGAGTTAGCACCCAACAGGCTTAAACAGGGCAAGTTTTAAATGTGTTTTTAGCCTTTAAACATGTTCAAAATGTCATTACAAGTGCCTACCCATGTGCAGTGATTCCTTCTGAGGGAACACAGCGAATCTGACTGCAGTAGATGTGACAGAAAGGCATCAAAGTTGTGTTAAGCCATACCTCTGTTTATTTCCTGTTTTCCGGTGAAGTCCACACTAGTTGATTGTCAAACTCATACAATACAATATTCCAAAAAGTATTTTTTCCACAAAAAAAATATTTGCCATTGTTATGTCCTTAGTAATGACTATGTAGCAACATGCTGTAACCTGACACCACAGTGGAGCCAGCAGAGCTGCAGTTTAAAGGGGTGGTTCAGAATTTTGGACATAAGACCTTACTTCCAAGTTAGCCAGTGTGTTATTTATTAGTGAAGACAGTTTTCAAGACTTTTCATCCAGTCCTTCCAGTTGCAGAGTTCGCTGGTGCTAGGCTAGCGCAAGTAAACAGTATCTGCTAGTCTGCCACTAAAAACAGTCTTACCGACTTCACAGTACAACAAAGGCAAATAAATTATAATGACAGACTATCGATATATATATATCTGTTGATAGAATAATGTTAGAAATAAAACTACCCTTGCATCGCATTGCAATAGTTATACTTTGTTCCCTGTAGTTGGTAGCATAGGCTACAGCAGCAGCGGAGTGATATTACCTAGGCTACTGAGAAAGCCGGTTCACATGACAATCACACTATTGTCACTCTCCACAATGCATTGAACTATAACGTTATCTCCACTAACGTTGTCAGTCTCAATCTATCAGTAGCAGCTAGACTAACGTTATGAAAGGGGCTAGCTTTATTAGCTAGAGTAGCCTACCAAAAGTTATTACCTGTTCATCAGTAGCTGTTGGTGCATCTGGAAAGACGGATAGAACCACATTCGTTGTCAGTGACTTGTGGTCCTTTAGATTGCGGGGTTTTTCAAAGTTTTCTGGTCTAAAATGATCACTACAAATTCACAACTTGAGTAGAGTCTCGGCCTGTATCTCCATGTCCAAGCCAGCAGCAAGAAGCCACAGTTGGTTCCTTTCTGGATCTCCCAATGGAAACTTTGTGGTGCCCATCTGTAGCGTTTATTTTTACAATTTTTAAATGCACACTGAATCACCATGTTGCCTTAGTTTCCAATCCAATGCTTCAATACCAATGTACTAGCTAGGCTACTACTACTAGGTGTCCCGACTGTAGTGCGCTTCTCTGTTTGTACTTGTCGGCGCAGTACTACTAACTGGAGCAAAGTAAAATTCCGCCGTTGCTGAGAAACTAGTCCCTCAAAATGTAATGCGATCATTGAGATGCAAGGGTAGTTTTATTTCTAACATTATTCTTTCAACACAGACATTTACATCGATAGTCTGGCATCGACAAGACTGTTTTTAATGGCAGGCTAGCAGATACTGTCGACTTGCGCTAGCCTAGCACCAGCGAACTCTGCAACTGGAAGGACTGGATGAAAAGTGTTGAAAACTGTCTCCACTTATAAATAACACACTGGCTAACTTGGAAATAAGGTCTTATGTCCAAAATTCTGAACCACCCCTTTAAGAGTACAAGAGCTATCACGCATGCACATAGGTAACTAAGCAACAACTCAACACAACTCAGCTGTGGTGTCAGGTTACAGCCTGTTGCTACAAAGTCATTACTAAGGACATAACAATGGCAAATCGTTTTTTTGTGAAAAAATACATTTTGGAATATTGGATTGTTTGAGTTCGACAATCGACTAGTTAACTTAAGAGGTATGGATTAACACAACTTTGATGCCTTTCTGTCACATATACTGCAGTCAGATTCGCTGTGTTCCCTCAGAAGGAATCACTGCACATGTTTAGATGCTAAAAACACGTTTAAAACGTGCCCTGTTTAAGCCTGTTGGGTGCTAACTCTAGCAGGGGAATAACACGGTGTAGGCAACACTGGTTGTTTTCGCTTTTCTCGCTACTGATAGCACTCCAAATTTGTATGAAATCGACCAGAATTCTCTTTTAAATGTAGAAAAAGTGAATTTCACTTGTGAGAAATTAGAAATATCCAAACAAAAAACAAAAGTGAGTGGCAGGCATAGTTACTGCCACAGGTGAGGGATGAATGAACACATCAATGTGGATGAAATGGAAAAAATTAAAATACAACATGAAACTGAGTAAGTGGAAGAATCAGCTTACACATACTGCATAAGGACACTTCTGTAGCAACAATATCAACTGTATTGAAACATAGGTTCAGAACGTCCGTCAATGTGCTCACAGAAAACAACAGCAGAAGCAAATTTGACAATTCATCTTCAACTATTACCTTAACGGTATCTATATAAAATGATTAGATCATTACTGCAAATATTATAAAATAATAATGTGTTTACAGAAATATAAAGGGGGGGGGGGAGGGGGTGTTTAATGTGCAACAGTGATTTACAAATAGATGGCGATGACAAAAAGGAGATGCAGCATTGGTGTATTAAAAGAGTTAATACACTAATGACTACCACTCATGAACACATCACTGTACACATTGAACTGGACAAAAACAGGGATAACCTAACCAAATGACTATGTATTGACTTCTGGTAGCAAGTCTACTTTAATACAGAGGACCAATCAGCAACTAATGTTTACCCCTCACTCTCATAACGTGATGCATATTTTTTGCAACACATGCCCACATCCCCACTGACAGACCAAATGAAGACAGGATCATGTACCGACAATGTTAACATTTACATCCACAATAGAAAAATTAAACCTTAGGACATGACAGACATAAACAAACGTGAATATTTCCATTTAAGTACTCACTTAAATGAGATTCCCATATGCACTTGATGATCCTTTGATACAGTACAGTATATTAAAATGTGCACTTCAATATCACATTCGACTTTAACACTTGTAACACTCCTTTGGTGCGGTATAAAGAGCATCAAAATGCAATGCAAACCATAACAAAACATTGCGCTTTTTGTTTACAGTCTTCCCCCCTTTAGCATGCGGTACAGTAGTGTATACACAGCCATTCCCATGAGATCAGCCTTGATTGACTACAGCAGTGCTGGAGGGGCGGGGGGGGGGGGGGGGGGGGGGGTTTGAGCAGGCTGGGGTGGGGAGGCTGACTCAGCTAACACAAGGCAGGGGAGCTCAGCCAGGAAAAGCCACGACGGGCCTGGTTGTAGAGCCTGGGAGAGAGAACAGGTACCTCTACAGGTGGCAAGACCCTCCCTCCCTCCCTCCATAAACCCCTGTCTTCCCCACCGTCCTCTGTCCTCCCCCTGGCCACTACAGATTGAAAGGTGCGCAGTATGTACCTTAAGAGTGTTGTGAGAGTTGATACTGCGCCTACGGCCCTCCTCCAGTTGCATCTCAGAGTAAAGATCTTCCTCATCTTCCTCCATTATGTCGGACAGGTCCGAACCCCGGCTACTCTCCGTGTGGTACTCCTCACTGTGGCTGTAGTGGGGATGATGGTGCTAAGGGAAAACAAAGAGAGAGAACGTTGAAAGGGAGCATATTGGGTAGAGATTAACACATTTTAAATTCTTATCTTTATGCAGTGCCTTGCGAAAGTATTCGGCCCCCTTGAACTTTTCGACCTTTACCACATTTCAAGCTTCAAACAAAGATATAAAACTGTATTTTTTTGTGAAGAATCAACAACAAGTGGGACACAATCATAAAGTGAAACGGAATTTATTGGATATTTCAAACTGTTTTAACAGATAAAAAACAGAAAAATTGGGCGTGCAAAATTATTCAGCCCCCTTAAGTTAATACTTTGTAGCGCCACCTTTTGCTGCACCTTTTACAGCTGTAAGTCGCTTGGGGTATGTCTCTATCAGTTTTGCACATCGAGAGACTGAAATTTTTGCCCATTCCTCCTTGCAAAACAGCTGGAGCTCAGTGAGGTTGGATGGAGAGCGTTTGTGAACAGCAGTTTTCAGTTCTTTCCACAGATTCTCGATTGGATTCAGGTCTGGACTTTGACTTGGCCATTCTAACACCTGGATATGTTTATTTGTGAACCATTCCATTGTAGATTTTGCTTTATGTT
This sequence comes from Zingel zingel, assembly GCA_023566125.1. Lineage (NCBI taxonomy): Eukaryota > Metazoa > Chordata > Actinopteri > Perciformes > Percidae > Zingel > Zingel zingel. The sequence continues at coordinate 42,350,412 of CM042314.1, forward strand.
TTGGATCATTGTCTTGTTGGAAGACAAATCTCCGTCCCAGTCTCAGGTCTTTTGCAGACTCCATCAGGTTTTCTTCCAGAATGGTCCTGTATTTGGCTCCATCCATCTTCTCATCAATTTGAACCATCTTCCCTGTCCCTGCTGAAGAAAAGCAGGCCCAAACCATGATGCTGCCACCACCATGTTTGACAGTGGGGATGGTGTGTTCAGGGTGATGAGCTGTGTTGCTTTTATGCCAAACATAACGTTTTGCATTGTTGCCAAAAAGTTTGATTTTGGTTTCATCTGACCAGAGCACCTTCTTCCACATGTTTGGTGTGTCTCCCAGGTGGCTTGTGGCAAACTTTAAACGACACTTTTTATGGATATCTTTAAGAAATGGCTTTCTTCTTGCCACTCTTCCATAAAGGCCAGATTTGTGCAGTATACGACTGATTGTTGTCCTATGGACAGAGTCTCCCACCTCAGCTGTAGATCTCTGCAGTTCATCCAGAGTGATCATGGGCCTCTTGGCTGCATCTCTGATCAGTCTTCTCCTTGTATGAGCTGAAAGTTTAGAGGGACGGCCGGGTCTTCGTAGATTTGCAGTGGTCTGATACTCCTTCCATTTCAATATTAGCACTTGCACAGTGCTCCTTGAGATGTTTAAAGCTTGGGAAATCTTTTTGTATCCAAATCCGGCTTTAAACTTCTCCACAACAGTATCTCGGACCTGGTGTGTTCCTTGTTCTTCATGATGCTCTCTGCTCTTTAAACGGACCTCTGAGACTATCACAGAGCAGGTGCATTTATACGGAGACTTGATTACACACAGGTGGATTCTATTTTTCATCATTAGTCATTTAGGTCAACATTGGATCATTCAGAGATCCTCACTGAACTTCTGGAGAGAGTTTGCTGAACTGAAAGTAAAGGGGCTGAATAATTTTGCACGCCCAATTTTTCAGTTTTTTATCTGTTAAAAAAGTTTGAAATATCCAATAAATTTCGTTCCACTTTATGATTGTGTCCCACTTGTTGTTGATTCTTCTCAAAAAATTACAGTTTTATATCTTTATGTTTGAAGCCTGAAATGTGGCAAAAGGTCGAAAAGTTCAAGGGGGCCGAATACTTTCGCAAGGCACTGTATATTGGTGACATCTAGGGTGCTGGATTACGTGGCAATACTCACCATTACCAAAGAGATGAAAGGAAAGTGTCTACACTCTACAGAGACTCAGAATACCACAGCACTGTCTGATTAGCACCAAATGATGGCACCGAAAGAGTCGGACAAATCAATACAAGTGCAGAAGCAGCTATAAACTCCAAATTGGCTGGCCAACATGCAGAAAGCCAGTATGCAGTGTTCACAAAGTGTTGTGTGTGTTGGTAAAAACTCTCGTATAGCTAAAATTATGCAAATGTGTTGCCAAAGTAAACTGGATTAGTTAACACTTGGTAACGACTTTTCCTCCTTCCCTTAAAAGTATTTATTTGAAAAGAAATGATGTATACAAGATTAAAAAAAATATAATTTTGATGCAACACAGATGCAGACATCATTACAAGGGGCTTCATTTTGATATGATGGGATGTGATTTCATTCAACTTGATTTTGCCTACATATAGGTACCGATTCCACATTCTTCCCAGAAACAAGTGATACACATTCACTGATAGTCTGTAAAGTACCTGTCTGCCCAACTCTGAGCCTCTGAGGAATTCATCCACCGAGGCTCCTCTTCTCCTCGCATGAGGAGAGTCGTAGCCATCCTCCTCCTCGTCAGAGTTGAGTGGATGCAAGGCGTTACCTCGCTCGCTAAAGATGTTCCTTTTCTCAATCTGATAAGAGAAAAATGTTAGACATTTAGATTGAACATGAAAATACTTTGAACCTCTATTTCATGAGACATAGCCGTAGGAGAGGGATGAGTAGGTCAAATGTTGCAACAAATTCCCTCACACTGTGTAACTTGCAAAGATAAATGTAATGGCAACGTTTCCGTATAGGCTTTTTGCCTGATGAAGATCTAGTACCGAAACGTTGACATTAAATTTATCTTTGCAAGTTAGACAGTGTGCGGGAGTTTGCTTGCAACTTTAGACATTTAGATAGAAAAAAAGATCTAAACGTCAAACGTAAAAAAGAAGAAGCCAATACTTGTTGTGTTAATGGTTTTTAAAGCAGGCTGATTTTCAGAAACAAGTGAAATCATCTTATCATCCAGACAGTTATTACCATTTGCATAATGACAAATCTGATTTCCAGGCTCTACGCTAGATTCTATCATGTTTACATGAATACTGTTATAATATAATTGATATAATTAAATCCCCCACACACCTGGTTGCCCTCGGCAAACACTCTCTGGGCAGCTTCCCTGGCCATGGCCTTGGCGATGGTGTTGGGGATGGGGACTCCCTGAGGCTGTGGCAGGATCCTCTGAGGAGAGGGTGATCGCCGTGGCTGGAAATGCGGCGGCTCCAAGTTGGGTCCACACATGGGAGGCAGCGGAGAGGGGGATCGCTCCCAGGGCTGGGCTGTCCGCAATCCCACCTCATGCTCTTTGGTTTCGGGCTCTCTGGCACTTACTAACGGTTTGGACTTGGGCATGGGGTGGCACTGGAAATGAGGCTGGGAATGAGAAGGGGGTTGGCAGACGGGCTGCGAGTGCGGCTGCGTGTGGGGCAGCGTGTGGGGCTGGGTTCGTGGCAGAGGCTGCACCTGGGGCTGAGGATGATTCAGGGGGTACGTCGACGGATACGGAGGATGGGTTTGTGAGTGTACTGGATGGGACTGCGGGAGCGCCATAGTGTGGGAAGGTGCAATGGTTCGGTGGGAGAGGCGTGGAGAGCCCAAGAGATTGTGCGGGATGACGGCCACGGGCGAGTCCTGGGACTCTCCTTGTGTTGATAACGTCCTTACAATGAGTTCCCTGGCTTCCAGACACTGGATCCTGTTTAACTCCACAGTCGTATAGTCTGCTGTGGGGTATAATACCTCTGCTATCTGTATTCACAAAGGAACCAGAGAGTCCTTACCAAAGGGCAATTCAGAACGACAGCATACAAAAGAATTGACTCTGCAACCCAACCATCATACAAACTGCATGCATTTCTAGCTCTTGTATCTGTTGGCTGATATTTAAAAGAAACTTTTCTCTATCCAGCATTTTGATTTGGGTTTAAAATTAAACTGGAAACTGCTATGGTTGATACAGTAGACACATTTACACACACACACACACACACACACACACACACACACACACACACACACACACACACACACACACACACACACACACACACACACACACACACACACACACAGCTCCTTGTGGAAAAGGGATGCGATACTGAAGCAGCACCATGGAGCCTGCGATGCTTGTCCCTCGGGGCTGGTTATTTCAGCATTATATAATTTCTCCAGGAGATGGCAATAAAGCACTACTCATACAAGTCACAGTTGAGGAAGGCAAACGCTACCTTTTTCTAAGAACTGTATTATAACACTTGTTCTGACATTTGGTACCTTTTGTCCCTTTGTGCACACGGCATAGCCAATTACACTGGCACCGTTGGAGGTTCCTGAAGACGTCAGAGGCGGCGGCTTCCATCTGACCTGCAGGACCCCCGGCGTCTGACCACACTGGACCTGCACCTCCTGGGGAGGGAGAGGGGGCCCTGAGGAGCACAACACACACACTGGATAAGGAGAGAAAAAAAGATGGCTCAACAGTGGTTGAACCATTTGTGCCTATTTGATCAAAACATAATGTGCTGGACTTTCCACAGTTCTATTCAATAACCATTTCACAGCAGTGTGAAATAAAGCTATTCTCATTCTAGGTGAACGGTATTATATGCCTCACATCTAAAGTACAGTAGACTGCCTAAACTTGTGGTATTACCAAGAATTGTATTCAAAACGTAATGTATACTAAATACCAAATTATTCTAAAAGCATTTTCAATTTTACTGAAATGAACAGCTGGTATATGCTGTGATACACTGAGCCAGTGACAGCTGAATGAAGCATTTATATTCAAATATTGTAATTTGTGGGATTATTTTGTTATATTTATGCTCATCTCTGTCCAGGTTCATGGTGTGTATTCCGAGATTCATTCATATTCGTATCGGGCGCAGGAGTTGGTTGAAAAAACCAAGTTCGCCAACATGCGGCCATCAGTGTATGTACAGCAATATCCTGTTATACCAATAACCTCGCTGACATTATTCTATGGAGCATTACAAAAAAACCAGTTTGCTATTTCCACAATCTGTCAGTGCTGCCTGCATACTAAACAACATACCCATCTGTGCAGTGCTGCTGCTCCCCTGCAGTCACACAGTGAGAGAGAGTGAGCAGACGCAGTCAGCAGTATCTCAGAGCTGCAACATGCAGCTGTTTGTGTGTCCGAGAATCTCCATCAACGCAACCTTAATCACATTTCTACGCTGACAACACACACAGTCTCGGAACAGCGGCAGTGGTTGTTTGGAGATTTCAATTGTTCTTGTCGTTTTTAAACTACGCCTGTCATAAACAACAAGCTCCTCTGAGAACTGAAATATTTCAGTGGAGCAACTTTCATTAGTACCGGACACAAACACAAACAGTCACCGATTTCCAGGCAGGGAATTGGAGGCTGCTCCGTGTGACAAATATAAAAAATGTTGTATCGCTAACGAGTAACAAAGTCGCTTGATTGAAGAACACATGCAGAGTGTGAAAGCCTAATAGTGCCGCCAGACACTGTCCACCCTATTGACAACAGTTGTCTGCCACAGACACTGACACTCTTTCAGATGCCTCTAATTAACATGTTCAATAGATAGGTAATTTAATGAACTCTCAGCATGCCAACAGAAAATGTCACATCAAACTTCAACCTCACTCTCTCCCTGTCCTCCCCTCTCTTTCTCCCTCACTACCTCTGTGTCCTCCCTTTATTCACTCCCTTTCAGCCTTTTTTCTACTCATTACTTGACTTCACTCTCCTTTCCTAGTTGAAAAATAATAACATTACCAGTCCTCTGAGCACTCATATAAAAAGCAACACTATGACATGTCTGAACCATATTTTATCTGCACCAACAATTGGCTAACTACACGCTACCTATAGATTTACACACACACACACACACACACACACACACACACACACACACACACACACACACACACACACACACACACACACACACACACACACACACCATGTGTCATAAATGTAGCTGGCTGTGGAGACAATCACTTTTATTATATTCTCACATTAAAAGATTTCCCGTAGCTACCCAGTCAGGCTCTGAGACCCAAGTGCTGGCAACAGCAATGCATCACCGGGTGTCTCAAGGGAGAAGAAATCCCAGAGATCTACGCTCACTATTTACACTAATTTGGCTTCGAGAGACACTGTTTCCAGTGTTAAAGCTCCATTCAGCAAATGCTTCTATGATGTTTTCTCATTGCACTTTTCTTTTTTCTTTTCTACCATGCATGTGACTTCTCGCAGCAGTACACACACAAATCCTTAAGGGCAATCTAAAAGTGGCTGGGGAAAAATGAAAATGGCTAAGATGTTCGTAAATGTTTGTAAATGGGCTTGAAGTGTGTGCCAGAGGAAATAAATAGATTGCTGTGTTGGATGTAAATTATCAGATGGCTTTCATTGTGAAATATCAGATGACTTTGAAACACAATATTAGACTACAAGAACAGCAATCAGATTTTGGGGGGGGAGGGGCAGGAGAGCAATGTTACCTCTTTATCATAAATACACCTTTTACACAAAACTTACAAACTGACTGCATTTGCAAAAAAAACTGAGACTCTGATTCTCTCGTCAACATTGGTTCCGGCCACAATCTGCATCTTTTTTTTCAATGAAAAAGCTCTGAATAATACGGTGGCCCTGAAGTGCAAATCACAACAGCAAATATAAAAACGCAACAGCAAATCATAAAACACAACGGCAAATAGGAAAACAAAACGGCAAATAGGAAAACATGACAGCAAATAGGAAAACATGACAGCAAATAGGAAAACACTTCAACAAATCATAAAACACAACGGCAAATATGAAAACACTTCAACAAATAAGAAAACACGACAGCAAATAGGAAAACACTTCAACAAATCATAAAACACAACAGCAAATGTGAAAACACAACAGCAAATCAGAAAACACGACAGCAAATAGGAAAACACTTCAACAAATCAGAAAACACGACAGCAAATATGAAAACACTTCAACAAATCAGAAAATACGACAACAAATAGGAAAACATTTCAACAAATCATAAAACACAACAGCAAATATGAAAACATTTCAACAAATCATAAAACACAACGGCAAATATGAAAACACAACAGCAAATAGGAAAACATTTCAACAAATCATAAAACACAACGGCAAATATGAAAACACGACAGCAAATATGAAAACACTTCAACAAATCATAAAACACAACGGCAAATAGGAAAACACGACAGCAAATATGAAAACATTTCAACAACTCATAAAACAACAGCAAATATGAAAACACGACAGCAAATATGAAAACACTTCAACAAATCAGAAAATACGACAGCAAATAGAAAAACACGACAGCAAATAAAAGACAGACAGTCCGTTTGTCCAATCAGGAGGGTCCGTCCTCTGCTAGATAGGCCCTACCTTTTCCGGTAGAAGTTAATGCCGTTGCGTTTTAAAATTTGTTGAAGTGTTTTCATATTTGCCGTTGTGTTTTGATTTGTTGAAGTGTTTTCCTATTTGCTGTCGTGTTTTCCTATTTGCTGTCATGTTTTCAAATTTGCTGTTGTGTTTTCATATTTGCTGTCGTGTTTTTCTATTTGCTGTCGTGTTTTCCTAATTGCTGTTTGTTTTTTCCTATTTGCCGTTGTGTTTTATGATTTGTTGAAGTGTTTTCCTATTTGCTGTTGTGTTTTCCTATTTGCTGTTGTGTTTTCCTATTTGCTGTTGTGTTTTCCTATTTGCCATTGTGTTTTATGATTTGCTGTAGCGTTTTTCTATTTGCTGTTGTGATTTGCACTTCAGGGCCACCGTAGTATAACCCCACTGTACACTACCTTCCAAGCACTATAGTGCATAAACATAGAGGGGATTTTGCTGCTAAAGAGCCAGATATTTTTCTCAGTTATTAAAGAGACAAAAGGAGCTAAAAAGGAATGCTGTACTAACATTTGCCAGGCTGGATGTGTACATAACCAACGATTTGCTCAACAGTTTACCTCAACACGTTTATACTGCCTCCAAGTGGCCAGAAAATCAGATAATACAAGTTTAGGTTCAATTTTAGCACAACTTAAATCAATTTTGGCAGTATAACAAAACAAAGAGCCAGGCTTAAGACTCTGTGAGGCTATACTTCAGTAGGGCACTGCTTCGAGCTAAATGCCAACGTCAACATGCTAAAATGCTGATGATTAAGCAGGTATAATGTTAATCATGTTCACGATGGTTAAAAGTCAGGGGATCACGAGACCACAAATTATTAGAATTTATCCTGAGGGGGCTATGAATATCTGCACAAATTTCACGGCTATCCATCCATTAGTTGTTCATATGATTCACAATAAACCACAAATCTGTGTCGAGAAAGAAAAGAAAAAGAAGAAAAGGTCAGCGGACTCCTAGAGTCATAAGGATACATTCTCTGGTATCTGTACCAATTTCAGTCTGGACCAAAGCTGAGGACCGAGCAACCAACCAACAGAGCTAGAGACATGCTAGCGCAGCTAAAAATATCCCAGTAGGTCTAGACTTGAACTATACAACAATACACTGCATAGAAAAAAGTCACTGCATTACTGGGGTTTACGGAACAGGTAAAAGTACTAACGTGAGTAATGTTTTGGAGGCTGACCTGCAGGCTGAGTGCAGAACTCCACAGAGATTTCCCTCTTGTCCCTTTGACCCATCGGAAGCTGCCAAGGCACCTGATGCGGCTGCGCCACAACCTTCACCTTGTAAACTGTCATGGACTTCAGGTTGAGGAACTTGTACTTATAGCCCCCCGCCTTGACCATGTCGTACTCTGCACCATTGAGGAAGATGGTGTGACTGTAGTTGCTGTTGCTGGGCATCCAAGAGAGCTCAGCAGAGACCTGCGTGATGCTGTCCACCCGCAGGTAGTAAGGTGCCACCACCACATCCTTTCCCACGAGCAGAGTGCACCGGAGCTCGTCCGACGGGCCCCGGTCGGTGATGCTCTGCACTGAGATACGGTAGGTGTTGGTGGCCAGATTGAGCTTTTCAAGAAGAGACTTTGTCCTGCCCCCGTAGGGGACACTCATGCGCACCTCCTTATCCACCAAGACATTGTAGCCACTGATGGATCCCCAGCCCGGTGGGACCACAGGAGGATCCCAGCCAATAATCACACTCTTGGCCAGTTGTTTAATCAGGTTGATGCGGCGGGGATAAGGCACAATGTCTTCACCGACCTCGTCAGTGCTGACATCCAAGGTTCCTGTCCCGTTGCTGGAGGAGCCCAGGAGGTCCATGCCCAAGCTGCTGGTGCTTAGACAGTCTAGTTTACTGTCCGACAGCAGGCTGCTTATGCTCGTTCCTGTTCCTGTGCCGAATTTCAGTCTCTGAGGCCCCAGGCTACTGTGGTTGAGGTAGCCAGGTTCTTTAGCCACTGTGTCCCTGTGTTGGGCAGAGGGTGTCTCCGCATCTTGGACAAATTCCACAAAATTGGATGGGACGAGTCCCCGCTGTCCATCTAGCAGCTCTCCTGAGAAAACAAAATAGTAGATAGTTGGTAGTGTGGAGATATTAAAATAAAAGATTAAACACTATCAAGGCAGGTCAGACCTTCATAAAAGCCATCCTCATCCATCGTCCCGTAAACGTAGAGGTACTTCCCTGCCACCAGGGGGAGTTCTGCCTCAGGATGCTCATTAGGCCCGTCATAAGGATTGTAACTACAGCGGGAAAACATGAACAAACAATTCAACTGCAGAAGTCTTATATTTTACACATATTTCTTTTTACAAATTACTCTACATCAGGGTTATTTTATGTCAACTGCTACAGTTCTATAATATGTATGTCAAGGGTAAAGTATCTGCTGAATGCTGCTTTGAAAACAAAGTTTGTTTCTATTTTTGATCTATTTATTCAGTTTTGTTGTTGTTTTTTTGTTTTGTTTTTTACAAATATGAGAGAGCTGAGGACAGTGTAGGTTGAAAGCTCAGGCCCTGTTTCACATATTTGTGCTCTGAGGATTCCAATTATTTTTTTGTGCTGACAGGTAATTTTCCTTACAGATAGAACCACTGAATCATCTTTAAGACCACAGCCTAAAGCTCTGTTAGAGAAAGCTAATAATCTTAGCAAGACGTGTCCATGACTTGTCCACACTGAGCAGCCAGTTCAGTTGACTGTAATTTAATTACATTTTTATTTTATACTCTTTTGATGGGGAAATTACAATTTACACTCTGTTGTTAGTACACACTACACACAGGCCTGAAATACACACAAAATACACACACACATGTACTAACGGAGAGATGTCCAGAGTGAGTGGGCTGCAACTGCTGAACAGGCGCCCTGAGCAGTTTGGGGAGGCAGTGCCCAGGAGGTGAACTGGCATCTCTCCATCCACCAGTCCACTTCCATACTTCGGTCCGTACGGGGACTTGAACCAGTGACCCTCCGGTTCCAACCCAACTCCCTATGGACTGAGCTACTGCCACCCCTAAAGAGGTATGTAAAGGATTTGGCCACCTTCTCTTGTTAATGATCACCCTCTCTTAGGATGTTAACGTGTTCGGGGGGTTTGTGTTATGTTAGCACAAAGCTCCTGTTAACACTTACTCTGAAAATGCACTGAAACCACTCAAAATATTGTGATAGTTATAAGGACTTTTAAGAACTTGTTGGAAACAGTAAAGAGTCTCATCCTGCACTGACCTGATTACAAAATCCAGGAGGAGGTTGTATTTGTTGTCTGTGTTCAGTGTTTTCAAATGAAACGAGATACACTGTGAAGTAGTAGTAGGTGAATAAGTAGTTGTGTGTTGTGTGTACGTACCTGTACCGAGCAATACACAGACGGACCTTCCCCGTAAACCTCAATTTGGACCTGGTAGTTGAGCTGAGCTCTTTGTCCATCTAGAAAACGCGGAACAAATAACCCTATTTTCAACATCAAATTCTCCTTCTCTGTGTTTTTACCTTTCAACTCATATTCAGAAAACCAGAGTGGCAAGCATTCAAGCTTGTTCAAAGCAAGTTGCCAAGATGTTCAGAGATACTGAGGTATGCTGGATCTGTAAATCCTGGTGTCTGTGCTCTGGAATTCGCAGAAAGTCTTACAAAAAAGTAAACAAAAAGCACATAATCAATCCCAAATAGCCGGCCTGCCTGAGTAATACCAGGAAGCCTGCTGCATGGATTTGCTCTTGTTCAGCCCAAACACATTACTTAGATTAAAATGAAGCAGCATTTTCCCCCAAATTGTTACAAACTGCTGTCTATACTAAATGATAACAAAGGCATAAGAGAGGTAACATATCTAACACTGAGTTGAGCTCACTTAATGCTGTATAGGACTATATATGCTGTTACTGGAGGTTCACATACCTAACAACAGGATTTCATTTAGGTAAACAGGGCTAAAGCTAATCTAAGTTGTTGGAGATTCTTCTCTATTGCAGCCCACATTGTGGTTTTGGATGTTCAGCTTGACGTTTGTTAGACACATTTATTTTCTATAGATGTCATGCAAAGTGAAAATGGAGAAATGTGCAATAAAGCAAAAGCCATATGGGCCACAAACGGACACTATCAGATACCTCAGAGTGGGAAGCCCGTGCTGGGCTGCTGACTCGGCCGCGAGTGAGGAATGTTGGCTTGACAGAGAGGAGCTCAGGCTTGTCTCCACTGATCTGGAGTGGTCGAATGAACTCAGATATCAAAGATCTGCTTGTTGGAGCCTCATTGCCTGTGGAACAAACAGAACGTATCTCACCAGATCTTCACATCACAATGTAACAGAACTTATATCAAACGTGTGACCAAAAGAGAGAGCGATGCAGAAAAAATAAACAGTATCTCAACATTTTATCATTGTGTAACGGTAAAGTAATTCAAAAAACAAAAACAGTACAAATACCAGTAATAGTACCCATACTTAATAACCAGCTGATTAGGGCTGCCCCTTTTAAGTCGATTAGTCAACTAATTGGTCATTTTGGTGTTAGACATCTAAAATTTCTTTTCATTTTTCATGCTGAATGACTTATTTCCAAGAAAAGGTATGCACACATCTCTGGTAAAGATTTAAAGTGGTGCTTTTGCAAGATTCTTTGTGGAGAAAGTCAGTTTTACAGATCTGTCGATTAAATCAACTAATACATCAGTCGACAAAATCATATGAGCGTTAGTCGACTGAGAATGTCTTTAGTCGTGGACAGCCCTACAGCTGATTGTATGTTGTACATATATTAGGCATTTACCTGCACTAAGACATGATGATCTACTAACTCTCCTTTTGAAGGTACTATAATTTAAATACATGTTTTTGAGCAGGTGTCATTTAGGGCGATATCTCACAGTACTGTACTCTCTTGTAAAAAATTGTAAAGATATTTAATAAATTAAACTTGATAGCAAGAGCTGAAGGATATTACTGTAATTAGTGAAGCATTTGGGAATTAACAAAAACAAGTAAAAAACAAACAGAGAACAGGTTTTGCCAGCTACAGGCTATTTCTCACTGTGACTGATTATTTCATAAACAGTTTGTGTTTACTGCGGATTAAGTCAGAAGCCTCTTGGACTTCTAATTTCAGCTGCAATTCTTTCCATTATGAAGGAACTGACTTCCAATATGTTCAGTGTGCAGTTACTGCCAGCAGCTCTCACGTGACAGAAATTATGCATTTATTCAATTGCACAGCACTTTAGTAAGAGTGGGCTACATCAAGCAAAAATGAATATGGTTTTTATTATTTATTGTAAGTAAATATCCAATAAAATGAATATCAATACATATTTAGTTAATACATTTACAATGTATTAACTTTAGTCACAAATGAGATGTCAGCCCCTTGGAAATATGACAATAAATCAATATTACTATTTATTTTGCTAAAAATACTTATGTACCGATATATGAGCAATAAGACATATCTGAGTTTAAAAAAAAAAAAAAAAAAAAGAGATAAGGATAAGATCCTACCTTTTCTTATGGGGGCAGCCAGTCCATTAAGGAGCTGTGAGAGGGATTTGTTGGGCGACCCAGGAGATTCACATAGAGTTAGGGGTTCAGTGCTGAGGATATCAAACTTCCCAGCCTGGAGCCGGAACTTCTCCAGCTCTTTTGACAAGAGGTTGAACTGCTCACTCTGAGACCGACATTTTTCCTCCAGCTCGCGGACCTTGGCCTGATGGTGTTGAGGGAGGAGAGTCATCAAGAGAGGAGTGAGAGACAGAGAAAGAGAGAGAGACAGACATAAGGACAGACAGACGGACAGACAGGGGCAGGGAGAGAAAGGATGGGAAACAAAGGAAAACAACAGAAGACAAAATAAGGAAACCACAGGATGCAGGACGGAACATTCTGCACACAGAAATACTAGAGTACTGTATACACAGTACAGTAGGTACGTATACGATGCTATACGTCTACTGTCTACACACACATAGAACATGGAATAAGATTTACTTTAGGACTTATAACATGTGGATTGGCCATTGCAGAGAAAAAACATGTTACAATGACTTGAAGAGAGTATACAAATCGCATGCACAACTACAGTTAATGCTAATAATACTGAAAATGAAAAAACTTGTGTCTAGGCAGTATGCATACCCAAACTGCAGAGTGGCATCGAGGAGGAGGCTGATGATATTCTACATTTTTCTTATTGTCAAGTAATCCCTTGAAAATACCAAAACCAACAATAATTTAGTCCTACTAACAAATATTATCTGTGTAGCCAAAGCCTGATATATCTTATTCCTGTGTGCCGTAGAGCAACGTTGTTGTCCAAAAGCTATTAAAATCACACCAATGAGCCACACTGTTGCACTGGGTAACATGTTCTTCCATTATGATGAACATGGGCATTGTGGTTTAAGTCAATCCCACATACTGTACAGTATCCTGCTGCTGTAAATACTCAGCTAAGCAACAAATGTGTATTAATCTGCAGCTGGAAATAGTCCCCAGCAAATGCATTATTTACTTCTGTTTGAGGAATGTTTCCGAAAGACTAAAGTGCCAAACTGGGGAATTCTTTTTATGGAAATATGTATTTGTGACAATACAGAATATCTGTTTGGAAAGATGTACATTGGAGATTAATGGACTTGGGGGACGTTCGAAAATATTGTTGGTAGTGGTCGTTTCATAGGATTTGGTAACAAAAACAAATAAATAGAAATATAATATAAAATAACACCAGCTGTAAACAGGAAACTTATTGCACAAACTAACACTGGTAAACTGAACATAATTGTTTGGGCAGGTATAATAGAAATTCCAGGTGCTAGAGCACTATTTCTCAACTCACTTCTCAAACTGAAACTGCAACAATCTGAACCGCAGATGCTCTGGAGGACACTGAAGCTACCATGGAATTTTGTTTAGCACTGCCCAACACACAGCAACGCCCCCTGCTAATACTCTATGCTATTCTGCCCATTTCATGCACACAGATTTTTGCTGGATATAACATGCTGCTAGCTCACAGACACCAAAGGAATTCCTGCATTTGTGAAATAGAATAAGTCAATTAAGAGGTATTAGTTTTAATAGCATCATACAGTTCTCAGCTGTATGGCAAGTACAGTTAGTAAAACACATGCTGAATAACATGCAATGCTACAACGAAAAAAGGATCACATGTACTAGTGTTTGGCAATGTGATCCTTTGATAACAATTAGTCTTATAAACTCAGAAAGCTCTAATATCTACTGTATGCATCAATATATAAACGTAATGAGTAATATTATGTAGATGAAAAACTGAAAAGCTGAAATATCTGCAATGCATTAAGACTTCCAGACTTTTATTGCAATTTATTTTACCAATAAAATAGATTTTCTGCATTCATTTTTTGTAGTCTGATCTTTTTATCTGTTCACATCTAAAACACACACTTTTTAACACGTGTTTGGTCTTATGAAGTTAAATTTGCACACCTCAATGTGTTGATGGGCTTTGATTATGTGGGACTGAGGTCGGTCACTGAGGCCCCAGGCATTCCTCTTTAATTGAAGTCGATCCATATTCTGAATCTTTTCATCAATTGTTAAGCGAGTGTCGCTGAATTTTTCTTTATGATCAAGTCAGAAAGACCTCCAGTTTATGCTGTCAGTCATGTTCCAGACTTTCAAAAAGCTCTCTTTGATGGGAAATGTGAAACAGAGCTGAGTGGGTAGTAAAGCCCAAGAAAAGAAGCAGCCCTGAATATTTCTGAAAACCAAAGAGCAAAGAGCACACATCAGATTAGTTCTGGACTGATGTATGCTTTATGTTACCTTTTACCTTTTGTGTACCACTTGTATATTTATCGTGTTTATCATTAATACAAAACTTAGATAGTGATGAATAATTTTGTTTGTAATGTGGTGTTACATCACCATACCTCCTGGGCCAAAGTAAACATAGGGGGTACTGTATACCCTTATTGACTATACTGGGAAAGGTAAAAAGTGTCAAGTAAATAAATAAAAACAATTCTGAAATACCTGCATGCTGTCCAAGTGGTTCTGTATAAGCATAAACAAACACCCATTCAGTAAAAAGAGATGTAGGAAAGAAATAAAGCACAATTACACATGTGATCACTCATACGCATCTTGAAAGCACAACACTCCTGAACTTATGGTCTGCTTTGACACCCACACACACACACAAACCACCGTATTACAATGCTAATAGTAAGAGATAATGGCATTTTTTTTAATGGATTTTATAATTAAAAGTCTGTGACATTTTGTTCTTTACAATGTATTCACCTTTCTGGGAAAAAAAGGCTATTTACACAACTCTGATGATAAGTTTAAATGCGTACCTCACAAGTCAATATATCAGTCAAATATTGTTAAAAGAAATCTTTATATTTAGCCCCGGATTCATATCTTAAAACATGAGAACTAAAAAAAAAAGCAAAGAGCATAAAAATTCAGGTAGTGCGGTCACAAAGAGCAGGAAATGGCTCTAGGTATACACAGATCTGCCCCAGGGCTGACTAGTCTCTTATCCTGCAGCAGCAGCAGCAACCACATAAGCACACACAGCCAAGCCCCCCCCCCCCCCCCCCCCCCCCCCCCCCCCCGAGTCCAGACGCTCACCTCTAACAGATGGACAGCGCCTTCATGTTCCTTTTTTGCCTCAACCTGAGCCTGGGAAATACAGGGTGCAGCGTTTCAGTTCACTTTCATTTATATTGCAGTTAAGTTTCAATTTAAAGCGCCAATGAAAGGCCTCTACAAACAAAATAGAAAGAGCTTTTCATTCATTGGTGCTCAGGGTGAAAATGATTGAAAAGAAAGCCACCATCTCTATGTGAGGCCACGATGAAGGATGAAACGTATCTGTATATTGTCACATTGTACCCTTTCCAACAGTGCCTTGATGTGAACAATTGTAACTTAAACCACAACCAGCTCAAGATATTGTGGCTTTTTTTGCACCATTTTCACCTTTTATATTTTATGGGTTTTTTAAAAGCTTGTTTAATTATCAAAACAGTAAGTTATGCAACATGAAACAATTATGTGCACACAAGACAGTTAATATAATCAAGGAAGCATGTGTCAGTTTACTACACTTACCTGTGAAGACCACTTGCCTGAGAGCATATAAACCAGAGCTCTCAAACTACCAGCCTGGGGGCCACATCTAGCCAGAGAAGAAGGTTTGGTTTTTTTTCCTCATTTTGGTTTTCCCCGATATAGAACATTTTCTAGCAAGGCTCCTCCTCCAGCTATAGCACCAGTTATAACGAAAACTGGCTCTTAATTTGCATTTAAATAGTCGACAAACACTTATTCACATTCTGATACCTCTCCTTATACCTGTGGTATAAAACATAAATAAAATTCGTCCTTTTATGGGGGGGTTATGTGCCAGTGTATTTCTTGGCTCTGAGTAGTGACTCATAAAATGGCAAACTGTCAACATGTCAACATGGTGTGCAGTATAGGTGCAGCAGCACTTAAGCGTAGGTCAACAGGACTCTTTACAGCACACCTGACAACCTAATGGCTCTTTCTAAACCTGACAGAAAGTGATGTGACAGTTTAAAGAGAACGTGGAACAGAAAGAGAGAAAGAGGACAATTCTTTTGCAGTGCAACTGCTTCCTGCATCATCTACACGCAGAAATCTGCCATTCACCATAGAATACAGGGTGTTCAAGTGCCCCCACTAGGAAAGAGCAACCTGGCCACTGGTCCTCAGGTAATTGGAGTTTGAGAACCCTCATCTATCTAAACCGACATTGTAATCGCAGATATCTCACACTCCGATACATGCAACTACAATATATTGCAAAGCAGGTGTGATCCTGGCTATTATTTCTTTTTAAGATTATTTTTGGGGGGATTTTCGGCTTTTAGGCTTTTATTTTTAGGACAGCTGAAGACATGAAAGGGGAGAGGAATGACATGCAGCAAAGGGCCGCAGGTTGGAGTCGAACCCGTGGCCGCTGCGTCAAGGAGTAAACCTCTGCATATGGGGGCACGTTCTACCAGGTGAGCTACCCAGGCGCCCCTGGCTATTATTTCTATTTATATAATGATTACCTACGTGATGAACATGTTACCAGGGTGTATGTTTGAATGGCTGTTTAAGTTACGTCTAAGAAAAATGGCCTGGACTGAGGCTCTGTGCAAACAAACATAATTGTGAACACATTTTAAATTAAGGAGGCTAGGGCATTCAAAAGGAATGAGGTTTGGGTATTATAGAAGCATTGAACTGTATAGAAACATAGCTTAATGCACGCCATTTTTCTTATGGGAACTAGAAACATCGGTTTAGAAAAACTGTGTTCCACATGAATATGAGAGCATCTGTGGACTTTACAATTTCATAAATCTACTTTGCAGGCAATTCATTTAGGAGAATGCAGAGAGCAGCCAGTGTCTGAAGGAAGATAAGGCAGTAATGAGCTTCTGTTAATGAGAGGGGAAAAAAGCTGAGAACTCTGCCTGTGAAAGGCTGACTGTGAAGTTAGAGCAACACTGCAGCAACAGCAACACTGGGCATACATACACACTGTTTCGAGAGAAGGCATTGGTGACAATTCCTATCACGTTCACACTATCAGCAATCTCAGCCATTGCTGGGCTTGCTTTGGCATTACGGTCAGCTCCAGTGCACAGAGGAGGACGCCCGGCCATCAAATGGCCTGGGCCAGCATTTATGTTTAAGCAAGCCTCTAAAAAGTGTCATATTTACTTTGGGTTTTCAATGTTTGATTTGCTTGCTTGTTAGAAACAAAGAGCAGTGCTCCTGAAATGTTGAGCACTCAGGGTGTGGAGATTGATAAGACAGCTGAAGGATGGGGTTAAGAGGATGCCCTGAGAGAGCTCTAGTATTGCCAGTGATGAAAATGTTGAGAGAGGTGAGTGATATAGCCTATAGAGAAGTATTTCCTTTGCTCTGCTCTGTATATTACAGTCCTTGAGTAGACTTCCACCTTTGTTAGACTGTACCGGTGCTCATCAAAAAGCTCTTTTGACTCATGACGCAGGCCCAGGCTGAGCAAACAAGAAAGCCCAAACCTGTGGTGCTGTGAGTGTTAAGTAACCTGAGCTCCCTTACCTTCTGAAGAACTTCAATCTCCTGCTGCTTGGCATTGAGTACAGCCAAGGCCTGCTCATGCTCCAACTCTAGCTGCTGCCTCCGCTCTGCAGCCTCGCGCATATGCTGTCCGCAGGGGGTGCAGGGGTGGAGAGCCAGGAGTGAAGATTGGGAGGGGTGAGGGGAGGGGGGAAGGGGGGGAAGGAGCATAGAGAGGGCTGCTGTTAGTGGAACTAAAATCCAACGGCACTGAGCCAACACAAAATGCATCTCCAGTCTTCTACTCCACACTCAGAGACAACACAGGTGTTAACATGTGCACACACATTACACATACAGAGGCTGGTTAATTAACAGTGTACTGACCTTTAAACCCTTAAAAAAAAAGCCATGTGAGAACAGTTTATGTCAAATGCTCTGCAGGAGAGATCAATTCAAATTGTGCACAAAAGGTGCTTATGGATGAGGACTAGAGATGCTTTGCTGTGTGAACAAAAAAAGAAACTAACATCAATCCACAGTCAGGTTTGCTGCCCCCTTTAGGTAACACAATACCTGTTTGAAGTCTGGTTACTGGTACTGTTTGAAAAGCTGTCCTCAGCGATGTTGTCTTTGCATGATCGATACAGGGTTTTACGTTACATGAAAAGGGTGAGCAAACTCCGTAGCGTGCTCACTTGTCTGTGGTCATCCATAACAACAAAAGAAGCCATACAATACAAGGGACTGAATGCTAGGCTCTTCATAACACAATATGCCCGTGTCATCCAGTCACATCACTGCTCCCACTATAGGTGAACACTTGAGACACTTTCAGGTGAAATAAGCAAATGACTTTTCCATGCCAGTAAGAATCTAAGATAGGTAATGTCATCAAACATGTAGGTGACATTATCATCATGAAGGGTGACCCAGTCTCTCCGTCTCCTCTTCCTCCCCCTCCCGTCATCATAAAGCCAAACTCTTTGTCCTGCCTCATGCAAAAATCACATTCCACAGTGCTGTGGTTGTATAGCCAGGTGACCATTCGTACGTCTGGTAAGCAGCCCACGGATAAAAGGGAGAGATAAGCACAGCCACTCAGGTGGACAGAAAGCATTCAGAATGGGATTGTATAGGACTGCTCCCTAACAGATGGACATAGCAGTGATACCTTATAAATCTAGCAGGGGGAGAAGGGACAGGGAAGATGGGAAGGGGCAAGTCAGGGAGGGTAGGATTGCATGAAAGGGTGGAATAGGAAAGGAAAGAGGGGCAGTGTGCTCCAAGCTTCTACTCTTTCACAGCTCCTGGTCAGACCTCCCAACACGACACTGGAAGGCAACAGACATGTCAGGGACATTAGACAGTATAGCGGAAGATAACCAGATGGAGGCAGTGTAGCACAGGTAGGAGAAGGGGTACTGGCAAAGGGTTAGGCTCCATAAAAACACCTGAATTAGGATCCCGGGATAGGCGGACTACTAGAACTAGAGATGCACACAGTACTGAGAGAGAGAGAGTGCGCTCAAGGCTTCCTCACCTTGAGCACCTGCTCTAGGTTCTCCAGTTTGCCTTGGAGCAGGTTCCTCTCCCACAGGGCTAAATCTCTCTCCTGCGTCACAGCACCAAGGGTCTCTTTGAGCTGGGCATACTCAGACTTCACCTGTGCAGACAGAACAAGCAAGGAGCAAAGAGACTGAGTTTGAGAGTGCAGCTGTACTATAGTTTATCTCTTTATTTTGGGTAAAACTAGGCAAAAATCATTGCATCATATTTTGTTTTCACACTGAGCTAAACTGATTTTTAGCCTCTTTAAGAATACTGGCAGGTTCATGTTTTTCTTTGCAGATATGAGAGTGGTCATTCTCTTGCTCCCCTAAAAAAAGAGGTTACCCGTTATGGTTTCCTGGTCTGGATATTTTTTTCCTGCCCCCTAGTCTCCAACCTTAGTTAGAAAATGGTCAGATATAGTGTTCGCCCTACGACAGTGATGACAATGGGTATAGAAAATTAATAAATGGATGAAAATTGTGTCTAGTTACTCCTCTCCTCTCCTTTTCTTTATAATGAGCTATTATTTGTTTTGGTACCGCTTAAGTGCAGGTGTCCTGCCTGTTGTTGTTTTTTCTGCATGGCAAAATTAAAATTACCCTGTGGAGTTTAATTGTAAACAGCAAAGGTATGTTTACAGTCAGACTCAGACGATTTAGCCTCTGGGAGCAACGGCCAATATTTCAGGTTCCAAGACTTCCTCTTCCGTGCGCCCTTTAATTGTTTACAGTCCGAGTCAATACGTTTTGTAGGTGTTTTAAGTCCAGGTGACATTTTGG
This sequence comes from Zingel zingel, assembly GCA_023566125.1. Lineage (NCBI taxonomy): Eukaryota > Metazoa > Chordata > Actinopteri > Perciformes > Percidae > Zingel > Zingel zingel. Next base: position 42,370,511 of record CM042314.1, read on the forward strand.
CTAACCTCTATAAACAGATATCCATATAAATGCAGATCAGATGCTAATCGACCGGTTCTCAGATGGCCTTTCGGCCAATGAGTTCTGCCTCTTTTGCGCCCCACACAGACGGTTTACCTGCATGCAACCAAAGCCCTCTCAAATGTGATTGGTCAATACTACTCGGACTACAAAAGGGAACCAGAATGCTTCCGATACCCAAATCTTGCCCCGTTGCCTACAGATTCTGCATTTATATGCAGGTAGAAATTATGTTAATATAAATTAGTCCCAACCTAACGCATTGTGACTATGTATAATATAATATATTAAAACTGTTTACATCCATGTTAGTTAATTTGCACTCTGCTTCTTCCCTGCATTTGGCTGGTGCATTACCACTTTATTTGGCACAGTACTGCCACCTGACGGTCAGCACAATAGTGTGAAACCATCAGCAGGAATCCCGCGTCACCTGTATGTATGTGCGTATGCCTGAGATGCAAAATCCAATGGGGGCCTACCCATCAAGTCACTGTAACTAGTGGTCAAAAATACCACAGGGTACCTTTATGGGTGGCTCATAAACCGTCCACCATTACCCAACTATACCATGTTGGCAATGGTAAAACCTGTTTCAAGAGCTTTACATTAAATGCATCATTGCAGACTATAACAGCAGTGTAATCACTACAGGGTGGTGGTAGGCAAATGCCAATGTAGCAAAATAACACTCCTGATTCACACTACGGAACTAAAGATGGAGGACAGAGTGTTAAAGAGTCATCATCTTACAAAAATAACCACTTGTTAAGCAGCTGTCAGTTATTATTAAATAGCTGTTATTTTAAACTGAATAATACAGCTAGATTAACCAGTGACAACGGTATTCAAGCGCTTGAAGAAGCAGTGGCTCAATTAAAGGTTTGCCACTTGTTTCCTTTATTCTAGGGTGGACAAAATGTCAGGAAATGTCAGGAACACCATTCAGTGCGATCCCAATTCAAAAACACCACCAAGCCTCCCAACTGACTACAGAGTTGAATCAGTGCCTTTTTCGTATAATATGAACAAAAACTGAACATAAAAACGCTTCAAAAAGGTAGAGCTGTTGCTTTGGATTGAATTCAGTTGTACAGCTGTTTCTATTTTTCTGGTTGTCACTGTTGATTTGACGCACTATGCTGCCATAAACGATTTGCTTTAATGCCACCTGAAGCATTTGTAGCATTTAAAAACAGGCAGAAATGTTAAGGGGCCAAATGTGGGCGCTGGCTGGTTTGGGTGATAAAAGCCTTTAAATATTATAATAATGCAAGAAAAACATAATTCACTGGCTGCCATGGCTGCAGACCAAAACATTAATACATTATTCACTCTTCATTGTTAACCAAGCACTAAAGATTCAATTGACTGAAGTAATTGCACATTATATTAACACTGTACATCAATTCAACACCAATGAGGTCTGTACTGCCATTAGGAACAATATATGAAAAATGTGACTATTTCTATTTCTACATTTTCTTCATAATCTGTCTCCCACAGGCCAGTTGTATTGTTACTTAAGAGGCAGTATTTTCCAATCAGCTTTTTAAAAGGCCCCTTATCGGCAGCAAGATGACTTTCCTGTAGCCGTAACGTGGCAAGGCCCCTTCCTCAGAGCAGCCATGAATGACTAATGATTCCTTGAGGAGGGCGTTTCAACAAACACCAGCAAAGCAAAACACAAACAGAAACAAGTGAGTCTGCCTCTGAACCGCCCGCCTCTACACAGCAAAAACTATCCGCATGGATAGAAGCGACTGTCAGACTAATGTAGACAGATCGAACGGAACTATATTGGATTCAGCAGAAGCAGGTCAATAGTCTATTATGGGTAGAGGGAGTTGTCGTTCGTAGCCCCTCCTAGTTCATTCAGACACGATAGGGATCAGAACACCGGGGTGTAAGCGAGGGCTAATATCCGCACTGCCCTGCAGAGTGCTGCTCTCATATCCGTCAGTGTGATAACAGTTCAGGATAGCTGCTCCCAAGTCCTGATAAGACATCAATAACCAGCATCCCACCCTTCTTCGCCCCAACAGCAACTACCTGCCAATCAGCTCCTTCAGGAAATTGCCTTCCTGTCCACAGAGAGAGGCCTGGTGCCTTTTTTTGTCGATCTACTTTAACTTTGTGTTATCAGCTCTGAAGGCCTTTGAGGTATTGGGGCTAAAAGGAAGGTGAGGGTGTTTTAATAGAATTGGAGGTTTGTTGCTTTCATTTATATACTGAGAATTGGAAAAACTGCTCCATCTATCCAGCATACTACCTACTGTAGGTGCAGTTTTGGCTAAGTTATAGTGTGACCCAGAAAGTCATCTGATAGAGTGTTAATGTAAAGACCAAAGAGGCTGTGGCCTATGAAGAAACAAGACTGAGAGTCTACAGCCATGTTTAGCAGCTCTGTGAGGCTGTGCTTAGGCACTGCTCTGCTTTGTGCAAAATGCTAATGTCTGCGTGCTAACATGCTCAAAATGACAATGCTAACATGCTGATGTTTACCAGGTGTAATGATCACCGTCTTAGTTAGAGAGTTAGCACGCTAACGTTTGCTAATAAGCACAAAACACAAAGTACAGCTGAGGATGATGGGAGTGTCATTAGTTTTGCAGGTACTTGGTCACAAACCAAAGTATTCACAAACAAAATGAAATTGTGACCCGATGGTGGTGCTATATGACAAGTTAAGGGATCACTGAAGCTACTACAATTCATCCTGAGGGGGAACATGAATGTCTGCAATCCATCCAATAGTTGTCGGCACTAGCCAGGGGATCTCCAAAATCATTAGGACTCATCTTCTGGGAACTGTGCATGTCTGTACCAAAATGTACGAACACACATCCAATAGTTGTCTACATACATGTAAATAAATAGACAGATATAGATATTTCACTAAAAAAGACAAAAATGTCAACCTCATAGTGGCACTACAGAAAATTTCAGGGAATTCCAAAGTCACTAGGATTCATCTTCTGGTGACAATGAATGTCAATCCATCCAATAGTTGTTATTTCAGACTGGACAAAAGTGGTTGACCGACCAACTAACAGACAGACAGACAGACAGGCAGGCAGACAGACTAACGTTGACATCCATAGAGCCACGCCGCCAGCTAAAATCATGTTTTACTGTAGGTGTGCTCACAAGACAGTTACGAGCTTATAATCATTACAAGTGTAAATGGAGCAGCACTGAGATGTATACAGTATATAGCCAAAACCAAGGCCTTTTCGCCTCTTACCTTCTCATATTCAGATGTCTTGTGGCTATTGTTGAATAACTGGAAGTTCAAATGTTTGTTCTCCTGGAGGAAATCTTGAAGCTCATTCTCCTAGACAGAAGAGGCAGAAAGAAAACAGTGTTTAGAACCCCAGAAAGTCACAATGATTAAACCAGAGCACAGCACTCAAAGCCAGCGTGTTGTTAGCGATAGCCCATGCATTATTCATCTGAGGAGACCGCTCGAGGTTCTCTACGTTCTAGAAGCTGCCATTTTAGCCACTACAGTGAAACAATAATAATAGTGTCATAACAATAGCTTTTATGTCAATGTCTTAAACATACTGGAATAGATGTAAAAAGAAACCAAGAAAATGTTCTTCCTCACCGCTCTCTGTGAGTGGATGTAAATTAAACATGCATTCTGATACCCTCCTAAGCACACACACACACACGCACACACACACACACACACACACACACACACCCTCTTTTCCCCAATCTCTTTCCAAGTGTGTTGAGCTGAGGGTAAAAAAAAAAAACCTTCAGTGCAGAGAAAGAAAACTTAATTACATTCAATCAACAGTCATGAGGCGTGCCGTGGATGCAATTTATAGTGCCAATTGGAGAGTTCTCTGAGATATGCAATTCACTGTGGCTACAGCAGTATGTAGGCCAAGTGTTGTTCTTGTCAGGAGCAGAGAATCCTACTGGCTCATGCATGATACATTTACTGTAAAAGTGTGTACAGTGTACAGTTCTTCTTAAAGGCTAGTGATGGTGAGCCTGCTCCTTTCCCCTTATGTTTTACCTATGAAGGATGTTTCAGAAAGCAAACTGAGACAGGAGTAACCATTACAAAAACAAACATGCAGTGATGTTCATAAAGCACTGTAAAAATCAGCGTTGTCTGATAAATGCACACCAAAAACATTTTCGACAAGTCACAGTAGGAGAATCGCAGGCGTAAATAATAAAATAAATGACGGCTGAATTACATTTATCTGCTTCAGTTTCAGAGTCCTGGTATCGTGCATGCTGGCTCACTGTCACACTGTCGCAGGGAATACAGCAGAGCCATCGTTAATGTTATTAGTATCACCTGTGCTTTTCCTACTATGACAAGTCCAAATGTCGGCTGTGATGAAAGCCTACTGTTCGTGATGAACTCAGGTGTACATTTAGACTTGTTGATGATTGATTGCAGACTGCTACCAGGGGGTGTATGTACTGTATATGTAGAGTATATTAGGCTGTATCTGCCACCAGACCAAGTGAGGTCAAAAAGTACGGTAATAGTGTAAGCTTAATATGCAGTTATCCTTTTTCTACATTATTATAAGGTATGATAACCAAATTTCAAAAAGAACATTGTATCTACAGTAGATAATGCATCATTAAATTGGTATATGTTTGGACATTGCTATTAGTTTTTCATTATAATGTAAGACTATAAATAGCACTGTGAATTGGAGAAACCTATCAACATTATATAATTTACTAATGCATATACTATACTGTACTGTCGGGAGTGTTATAGATATAATATACTACACTGGCCTGTGCTCAAATTACATGTAAAAATGAAGGAAATGTTTTATTTGTAATGAATGGATTATTTTGGGGAGATTGTGAAAACACAAACATGTTTTAAATCATGTATCATTATACAGTATAGCTATAATGCACATACTACATTTTCCTGCCACACTACTATTACTACTAACTGTTGTTACTACTCACTACTTCTAATAATTGTAATATTAATAATAAGGGACATGTACTGTGTGGACACAACTACAGTGTATATACTGTACATATGCACAACATTGAGGAGAAATACTATCAAGGACATGCAATGATAAGTAAACAACAGCCTGAAGACAGCACCAAAGTCACATCTGAGATCGGCTGCTTGCCTCAATTGCGTCCAGTCAATTTTAATGCTTCCCGTACAAGCACTAGATTGCATTCGCATTCCTATTCATATGCATTGATCCTTCAATTGGGAGCTAATGTGGGCTGGCTAAGCCTCCAGGTGTTCATTCTGAAGGACAAACACAGCTACTGAAAAAAACAAACAGAGCTCACATTTTACTGTATGCACACTGATTAACACAGTGGACTGAAATACTTTTGAAATTAAAGCTGGTTGTTGATTTAAGCATTTCATAGACGTAGACTGCCAGGCTCATTTAAAAATCATTTTTGGAATTTAGAAGCGACAGCACAGCACACACGTAGTGATGCAAACCAAATTGTTTCTTTGTCCTGTATTGTTGACGTGTTAACGCTTTAAAGAGATCAGTATACGTCATAATCCCTTGACAAGACATTCTTTATAGAGAGTGTGTGAGCCTAGTGAGGAAGAGAATCCCATGCAGAATACATCGTGGCCTATATCGAGCTGCCTCCAACATTATTCAGCTGAGGTTTTCTGCTGAGGTGTGTGATTTGCTTTGAATACTAACACCAATGTACACATAAAATGTACTACACAGCATAAATTCTGTTTGATTAATTCTTTTTTGTAATGCTTTAGAAACTGGCTAATAGTATACAGTATATATATATATATATGTAACCAATTCAAATCTCCATGACATAAACAGCAAATGTAACCGATGTAAAAACAACATAAATGTTAATTACTGTAATATACTATTTGCAATTTGCAATGTTACACAAATACAATATACTGTAGTGAGCAAACAGACAAAACAACACAAAAATATTATATTTATATTAGGGCTGTCAAATGATTACATTTTCTTAATCGCGATTAATCGTTAAATTTCTATAGTTAATCGCGATTAATCGCATGTTTTATCACATGATTAAAATTTCAGAACTGTTTTTAAGTACATATTAACAATGAAAAGCAATTATTACCAGTGTATATTGATTGGGAATCAAGTGAATGCAAAGAAAATGACTTTATGAACTTGATTTTAAGATTTGTTTATTATATATTTAATCTAGTCACACATTTGAATCTAGAGTCAATATTAAGGTTGGGTATTGTTTGGTTTGGATACCGGTGCTAAAGCGGTACTTTTAAAACGGTACCGATGCCTTAACGGTGCCTGAACTGATACTTTTTAAGAAAGTAAAAAAAAAGAAGGGTACTAAACAGTTGGCAACATTAAAGAATGGCTTGTTTATTGCTAAGGCCATATCGTCAAAATTAAATGATTAATAATAATAATAATAATGTAATCACTATAAAAATAACTTATTTCACTAGTAAATAGCTGTTGAATGACAAAAACAACCACCAGATGGGAAAAGAGCATTTAACAACAACTTTGAATGCACCACGAGGCTGTAAATGACCAGTTTCATTGAACGCACCGTCTGTGTTTTTCCGACAACAGCAGCTGCAGATTGTTACATCCCGGTGTCGGAATCCTCTACAGTGAAATACAGACAAACTTCACACTGTTTAGCGTTAGCTGTCAGCATTGTAACTGTGTTTAATCCAGCTACTAGCTAGCGGTAGGCTAACGTTAGCTGCTGTCGAGTGTAGTGTTAACTAGCGTCACGTGCAGCAATGTTTCTGTTGCCTGTAACGTCTGTTTCAGAGCATCACAGAGAAGTGCAGGCATATCAGCGGCACCAGAATGAGGCACCGAAATCCGCGTTGCTATTCCTGCAGGAGCAGGATGTGTTACGAGGAAGTACGGCAAAATAGTAGCCTGTTAGGCACGACGCAAAGCCGAGTGAAGTGAAAATAAATTAATAAATGGTGACATGCGATTAATACGATTTAAAAAAATTAACGCATTATGCTCGGCCCTTAATCGCATTGTGATTAAAGCGTTAATGCGGACAGCCCTAATTTATATATAATAATATTGTGTAGAGATCAACAGGGAAGTATTTTACATGTGTTCTATTCATTCTTGATAAGCCAGGATATAGTTTCATGAATAATGCACTATGGAACAATAGTATTAGGCCTGAGGCAGAGTACCTGAGTCACTCCTATGTTTGAAAGCAGTGCAGAGGCAGTCGTGTGTTCTGTCCAGACATGATCTGACTCAACCTGGTGTGCCAGAGCTGTGCGTTTAATTTTGACATGCCTGACCGACGAATCAACTCTGCCATTTAACACAGGAGCAAAGCAAACATTCCACCCACTTACTCTCTGCTCTGTAGACTCTGTGTAAACAGCATCATTTGCTCTTGGTCAGTATAGACGACAGCCACCATTACTATTGTGCTAATAATCAGCTACACCTTTTCAGCCTGACTCTTACTGCATTTATTTATCCAGACCATCTGCTCTGAACCTTGCCCTCCTGACTACTGGCTGCTTGTTACATTGATGACATTAAAATAGGAATATTATAAAGGTATAAACCTTTTATAAGTACATTTGGTGACTGGCAAGATTTCAAAAATGTAATTGTGTATGTCAAGTGTACAGTTGAAATGTACTGACTTAGCTGCAGTTGACAGTTTTGTTGTCATTACTTAGAATTCCTCATGGGGGTGGCAGAAACTACGCACTATAGCTTTAAGCTTTCTTTAAAATAGTGTTTAAATCTCATATTGTCTCGTTCTCGTGAACCCAATCTTGTGTCTTGTCTCGTGAGCTGAGTGTGTCGTCACACCCCTAGTTTGTAGGGATGCATTTGTTTTGTTTTTACCTTTGACTTTTCTCCGTGTGAAACGAAACCGAACCAAGGGGGAAAAGCTCCAAGTTTACAAACTCATCGACTGAGTCGGATCAGAGCAAATGAACTACAGGTGTGAAGACGCCCTTAGTGGACATACCCCTTAGTGGACGTACATTGACTGTGCATAACTGCTCCGTAGGATTAGATTGCAGCCCGTTTTGCGGCTGCACGCTGCATCCCTCTTGCTCAATACTGGACCAATTTGAAATATAGTTTTCCCCGTAAGTCACTTAGACACTAAAACATGGAAAAATAGGATCCAGGTTGAAAAAATACCAAAGATCCCCTTTAAGCTCTGAATTTACTGTACTGTGTAAAATGCGACAACAAAAAGAATCAATCTTGACTTTGATTTCTGTCTAATCTTCAATTAGCACTGATACATATTTGGGCAACGCTAACACAGGTGCCTGTCGTCATGGTAACGGGCCTTAAATGCTAGCGGAGGCATTATTCCTCTGGTGGTCTGTAGTTATATTCTCGATACCCAGGAAGGTTGAGGTGGCAGATGGCTATGCCAGTGTTTGCTGTCACTCACACACTCAGTTATTATATATACGACTAAGAAGAGACATGGCATTAATAGCATCTGTAATTTCAAAGACTTGAAAAAATTAACGTATATATTCCTGTATATGCTGTCAGTGGCAATGTAAATAGACTGTTCAAAATCTACTAGCAGAGGAGCTGCAACTGAGTCCCTAAAAGCTGCACCTAATTCTGTACGTGCACTCTTTACTTTAACCTGAGAAGGAGGAAAAACAGAGGACAGACAGAGAGGTAAGCCAGTTAAGACCAAACAGGGAGTGACATTACTGTCAACTCGCCATCCCCTCACAACAGTGTTCATTGGCCTTGTCTGTGTTTGCGTCTCTGTTCCCGGAGCTCGGTGCGGGGGGAGATAAGAGCTGTGCTGCAGTCTGCGGAGATCAGCCTGCCATTTCTACACGCTATTTGGGGACAGTTTGTCCTCTGGGTAGCTTCCCCCAGACTCAGCAGGCAGACAATGGTCGAGGAGGGAAGTGCTGCTGTGGGCAGGGAACGTGAGAGGAGAATAGCAAAGAAAACAGTCCTAATGGAGTGTTTATTTGGGGCAGAGAGCCAAACACAAAGACAGCTCATCTAAAGAAGAGGGCTTGGGGGCATGAGGGGAATTAATTCAAATAGTCTCGGACCAAACCGTGCCATTTAAATTACTGCTGAATCTTTCCAGCTCCTGCCTTTCATAGGAAAAATATCACTCCAGGCCATCTGCTCTACTCTGTGCCTACTTCTGCTTCTACAGGTTACAAGCATGTGTCAGTTGTATGTAGTGCTAAACATCCCAGCTCATGAAGCAGCTATTATGTCAGTCATACAACTCCCTGTATTGTTTTTTCAAATCCCGAACCGTCGGCCAACAAATGTCTACACTTACGCATTCTCTAAAATTCTAGTAAATTTAACTGACATTAAACTCAATACTTTTCTGCAGAGCCCATGGGGACCCCACTTTGACAAAGACTACTGGAACATCATAGCAGTAAGATGTCATTCTATCTCAGAATAAACTTTAACAGAAGCTGAGCAAGGCTCTCCATCTCGGTATAACAAAATAAAAAGTGAGCGTAGTTATTCTGCTTAGTGGGGCTCGGTTAACTGTTATGGTAAAACCCCTCAGCCCAGAACCACTTAATCTTTATTTGTGCTTTGATTTACAACTCTGATGTCCTCCTGCTGTGAGGGACTGATAGAGTCTGATGACTCCTCTTATTTGAGGTACAGTACTACTCCCTACTAAAATAAACACAACATAGCAGGGTAATAACTGCCATTGCTGGCCAATGGTTACTTCAGCATACATGGCATTTAGCCTGGCTCCAACTGCAAATCCTCCACTCCCCATCACCACCGAACAATAAAAGTTGAATACACACAGTTGTATGCGACCTGTCTGCATCATTTCAGACAAACCATACTCTTCTTAACACAAACGCCAACACAGCCACAGTGTTTAACCACCCAAACCAACAGAAAACCCTGTCACTGATGGCTATGGGACACTAGTAGACATTTGGTCTTCAGCACTTCACTTCAGTCTATCATGAAATATCTGCAAATGATGAAATAGATTCATTTCAACTTGTTGCAGCTATTCATCCTTTGACCATGCATCATTTACACCAGATTCCAGTCTTCTTCTTCTTCTTCTTCTTCATTGATGTATCTTTTATGGGGCATTATTGCAGCCCATTGATTTGGACTATGCTGAGCATATGATGAGCAATCATGAGCAAAGAAGACTAACTTGGGACCAATACACATCCTTTATTTAAATAATGCATAGCTAAAACGTCAAGATGAGAAGCTGGGTTGTTTTTTTTTCTGCTTCTCAGCAGGTTCTCTCCACCCAACCTTTTTTTTTTTTCCTTCTCTTTGCCTTTTGTCATTAGTCAAGGCCCCTCCAGCAGGAAGGATGACATTTCTGGGGCATTGTGAGAAAATGTCCTTCAAAAGGCACCAAACATATGAAAATGCAAGAATTGTGTAATATATCTCTGACTTTTTACAGTGGTCACCATTACTGGAAAATTACACAGGGTGCTGTGAACTGCTCAATACTTAAATAACAGCAGCGTTGTAAAGAGATCCATAAGCTAATGTGTATACAAAAGAAAGAAACCAATAAATGCACAGCCTGAGGATAGCACTGATGTACACAGCAGTATCCTTAATACATCATATCACTCTATATGCTGTTTTTCTTCTGTTTGTGTATGATCACACACTGCAAACACTTACTGCTGCAAAGAGTATCTCTCATTCTCAAATGTATTCCCCAAGCGAACAAAACCAAACCCACAGAACCTGCAACTTGCAGTTAACCGCTCCCATTTTTCAATTTCAGTCATCACCGCCTGAGAACTAAGCTATCATTACAGTAGACCCGCCACTCATTTTCTCAAGGGACGTTTGTATGTGATGATAGCAGGCAAGGCTCTCAGGTACAAATCAATTTTAGCCTCCGTCCTCCTATCGCTCAGAGGCCAGGGTATATTTTTGGAGCACTTACCAAAGTCTGACATGTTTGATTCTTTTTCTTCACCTCCGCTTCAAGTGCTTCACACTCCTTTCTTCTGGTGCTGATCTCAGTCTCCTGGGGAGGAAGAAAAAAAAATCAGAGGACAGCTGCTATGGTTTGTCAGGAACAGAAGCTTCCTGAGAGAACTCAGTGAAACTAGGAAGGGAAAGAGGAAGGGAGCAAGAGCATTTCATTCAGCTGCATTTAGGTGTGTGAGTGTATGTGTGTGCAATCATGTGTATATGTATGTGTGTGTGCAACAGAGAGACATGGACATTTTCAGAGATTATCTAATAAATATTACAAAATGTTTTTGTTGTCGGAAAACAGACGACAGGAGGTTGGAATGATTCTGAGGTTCAAATGTTGAGGATGTAGAGTGTGGTCCTCTAGGAATAATTTGTTGAAAAGGATCAAACCAAAATCTGTTAAAAGGCCTTAACTTAATTTGGCTTGTCATATTGTAAGCCGTTCTGTGAGGTTGTACTTAGGTTCAGAGGTGCTTAAAGGACAATTCCAGCGCAAAACGAGTCTAGGGGTTATTAACAGATGTGTACCCACTAAAGCCCTGCAAGCCCGGGCCGGGCTCGGGCCGTTTTTTCTTTTTACAGATCGGACTCGGGCTTATTTTAGCTTCTCTCCTCATTGTGCCCATAATATTCGGACAGCAGAGCACACGTCACAAAGTGTGTATGAAATATTGATATATTGATTATATTATAAATATTATACATCGCCTAAGAAAGTAACACAAACGCAACACACACGCGTCACTCACGTGCATTAAACAGGTGACACTGACACACACAGTTCAACGGATTTTTATTTATTTTATTAATTTTATTTAACATTAGCCAGTTGGCGAAGAGATATTTTTGGACATTGTTTTGAACATTGTTCTTCAGTTGAGTTACTGAAAAGCAAAGGTAGGCCGTTTATTTACTTATTTTTGCGGTTTGATCCTGTAGCACTATATTCTCCCTTCATGTTTATGCTTCTGTGTAATGGACAGTTTGTCCAATATGTTTGGTCATGATGTTTCAGGCCTATAGCCTAATAAAAGTTTAGCTCTTAGTAGCGCGTGACGTGTGTGTGTTTGCGTGTGTAGCAGAGACAGCGCGCATCATAGAGAGCGCATCTAGAGAGAGCGCATCAGAGAGAGAGAGAGCATCAGAGAGAGAGAGAGCGCATCAAAGAGCGCGCGCGTCAGAGAGAGCTTAACAAGTGATTGATGTTGGTCTCGGGTCGGGCCGGGTTCGGGCTGAAAAAATTGCAGGCGTTGTCGGGCTGGGGTCGTGTAGGGCTTGAACACCACGGGCCAGGGCCGGGTTAGGGCTGGAGTTTTTGGCCCGTGCAGGGCTCTAGTACACATCTGTTATTAACCCCTGGCTTCATTTTGCGCCAGAATTGTCCTTTAAAACTAAAATAGAAGAATGATGTTCAACATCTTAGTTAAGCTAAATCAAATATTACACAACCGGATGTACCACCACCAATGTGATCTGGATTTCTTAAGCAAATAACAACATCTGCAACTACAGGTTTCCCTGACGTTAGCATGTAGCCACATGTAGCAGGGTATGTAAGAACACTGGATTACAGTGTTCTTACTGTCTGGAACAGATGACCATATATAGAAAACGAGCCAAGAGTAGAAAAAACCAGAGCGTTCAGAACAGTGTGAAATCTGAGGTATTGGCTCACAGGGATTTCTTTATTATATATGTTAACCTCATTATTCAAAGCTTTGTCCACGTTTAATATGAACATCCGGCATTGTAACATTATAGAGATGACATATAATACGGAAAAGCATAATAGGTCTCCTTTAATTAATGAAGCGGCAAAGAATAACAATTAAGTAACATTAGTCAATAATGTTGTGCTTCAAATATTGTTTGGGTCTTTGTTGCTTTTCTATTTTTCAGCTTGACTAGAAAATTCTAATAGAGCTTAATGTCCATCAGAAGTAGGGTAAAGTTTGGTTTTCTAATGGTCCATATCGAGTCTGAAGCCTTTCTTCGCAGCAGACATGTCTACTTGTCTGCACAGCAGCAAAAGCACAGGTGTTGCTAATGACATCAACGACGGCTCTGTTCCATGTTACAAGAAAACTCCACAGGGCACCGTTGACTATACCCTGTGCCTTTTCTGCTGTAACATATCAAAAAGCCAACTCTCTTAAAAGGTCTATTCTGTCTCCCATGTGAATTAGATATAACAGTATGTTTCATTACAGTATGCCTGGACATACACAGTAGACTAATGCTTCCATCAAGCAGCCATTCAACTAAGGGGGCCAACTCAATAATTTGTTAATAATAATAATAATAATAATTAAGCTACAACTCTGTCTTTTTCCCCAGTCTTTGTTAGTTGTTGAGTCTATTCCCCTTTTTTCCGGAATAGGTCACTTACTTGTCATAGCAGGAAAAGCACAGGTTTAACTAATAACCTTAACAATGGCTCTGTTCCATTTAAGGGTACCAGTAAGCCAGCATTTGCACTAGCAGAGCCCTGGCACTGATACTTCTAAATGGAAGGAAGGCTGTCTTAATTAATGCTATTAATTACACTTGTGCTTTTTCTGCTGTAACATGTCCAAAGGCCTACTCTTAAAAGGTTGATTCTGTCTCTGTTAATTAGGTATAAACTTAGACATACATGTTTATGCACAGGTGCTACTGTAAGTATATTCTGTCTCCCATGTAAATTAATATGGATAAACAAACTGAAACTACAATATTTAAATATGTTTGCACATGTACTGTAGATTGCATTCTGTCACTTTGTATTAATATAAGGTGCCTACTGTAGCTGACACCTAATATTCCCTCCTGAGGTTTTTGAATGCCTGTTCTGTAACAATCAAGCAGCCGTTTAACTGGGCTGACAGCTGAATGCTGTGTTAGCTAGAATTACAATGAAAAGAAGTTGAGCTTTCTTCACAATGTGTGATTAGAGCCAAAACATGACTCAAGTCTGCCACAGTTTCTATGGAGGATGACTTGTTTAGTCTATCAGCTTTCTTCAGAGAATTCGTCAGAATTCGTCGTAGGAGCACAAGGGAGACAGCTAGAAATGGGATATCCTCTTCAAGCTGATTGGGTGTTCTGCCCTGCTCTGGAGATGCCACATCTTTCTGTCACTCCACTCTAATCAGAAAGTTCAATTTCTGGCAAGCTGGGATGCATTCATTAGTCAAGGGTATACATATTTAACCAGAAAATATGCACATTCTTTATGGGCATTCATTTGCAATGCATAGCCAACTATTGCACTGCTGTTACAGTACAAAATACATGAACATGACCACCCTCCAGATCCTGTGTTTATCAGCAGACTGAGCTCTCCATCAGTGTATGAGAAACAGCCTTGCTATGGATGGGAGTGAAAGTGCAGCTGGATGTTCCAAGATTAGCGTATAGAATTAAACAGGATTTTATCTGTGTCAGTGTGTGCTACTAGTATACACACACACACACACACACACACACACACACACACACACACACACACACACACACACTCTCTCTCTCTCTCTTTCTCTCTCTGGTAGCATTGGACCACATGTCCCTGAGAAAGACTAAAATAAGCACCAGAGGAGCCACCAGAAGCCCACAGCGTACAATACATGCTGCATGTGAGAATGCATGAATGTGCACTTCATCACAGAAAACGCTCACAGCTTGGTTTGACTTTCAATATATATTGAAATCCATTCAAATGGAAGACATCAGCATGACCCGCGGGTGCCGACAATATTCAATTAGACTGTGAACGGTAAGGTCAGAGAGCAGGACGATTGGAAGGAAGAGGAAAAAGCGGTGACCCTTTCGAGATCAGTAACCTTGTGGTGTTTCACCCCAGGCAAGTGACAGTTGGTATGATTCAATCTTTGACCCCTTATCTGTTGAAGCTGGTCCAACAGTGATCCTATTCAACTGTATGTATGTTAGTGTGCGCTCTAGTATTTCCATCCTTTCGAGGACCAAAATGCTTACATGGACAGTAAGATTTGGAAAATAAATAAATGTCCTCTGAAGTGAGGTTTTCATGATTAATAATTAGGATGAAGAGTTCAAATGGATCTATAGTTTTGGTTTTAGAATTAAAATGTTTAATGTTGGTTTTTTTAAACTTCTTTTATGTTTGGGATTTATTTAAAGTTAGGGTAAGAGTTAGGGTTAAGTATGACATGAATAAAATAGGTAAAAAGAATGTGGTGGAACTTCTCAGACAAACCAAAACTGATCAAAGAAAAGCCGCAAAAGACACTGTTACAGCTTCCAGTTTGTGGGCAGTATCTCTACTGAAATGTGAAAGACCACTGCTGATGTTTCAGATAAGTATTCATACTTGAGAGAGGATTCATTTCCTTAATCAGTTGGGAGTGATATTAGCCACTGCAGGTGATTCTAACTAGTAGGCGTTTATCAACGGTGCAGACCAAATTGCCTTAGGGTGCAATTAGAGAGACCTACAACCAATCAACTTAACGACGTAGCGCTGAGCAATACATACAAGTTGGGGGAGGGGGGAGGGGGGCGGGGGGCATTCTGAAGCAGGAGGAAAATGGTGGCCGGGTCACAAACTTTCTCAAATTACAGATAAACAGTACGCTAAAATGTGTTTCTGAAAACATTTTAGGCGAAAAATAGACAATACAGTAACAGAGTTTTTATGAGTCTGGTGAGTTGCGCTAGATGGAGAATGCCAGTTACAGTACGTCCAGTAACTAGGTATCAACGCATTACGCTCGTCATCGTCTTGAACCCGCCCCACATGAAATAAACGGTTGCGATTGGCCAGTCCAGGTTCTGTTTGGCTGAAAATCTGCCTGAACGGGAGGGGGGCCAGTCGTATCTGCCAGAGCAAATGAAACATGAGCACGGCAGATTCGTCTGGTTCCAAGCTAGTTTGTAACTGTAGTTTCTATGGGATTCCTAACACCTAAAACTATACAGTTATTGTTAACTATACAGTCAACAGAAGCACATGCAAAGATAAATGAAATGTTGAAAACTATGAAAAGAGTCAAAAAGATTGGACCTGTTCAAAAAAAGTACACATATGTACAATATACTCTACCACGTTGACTCTAAGTGATTTCCTTTGAGTGAATCACACAGAGCCCCTGCGGACAGCTTGCCATCTCCCATGTGGGCTAGTATCTACAGTAATGTGTAGAGTTATCAGAACCAGACAGCTTCAATACACACAGTGGATATTTCACTCACACGCTTGCAGACACTCGAACACACAGCTCTCAGGCTTGCTGAGGCCTATTTGTTTGGAGCACATTTGCCAATGTTCAATTAAAAATCCCTCTGATAAAAGATTCAAATGGCTGCCATTGTGAGTAATGAGCTCCTGTTTAAGTGAAGAGGCGTTTACTGCACAGCAGATGAAGACAGATGAGAAAGACCATCCCCTTAGGCTGGATATTCGTGCCTCAGTGGCACTAATGCAAATGCACGCACAAGAGAGGTGCGTCTACAGCGATCTACACTGCCTCCATGTCTGTTATGTATTACAGTATAAGCAGCATGAATTTCACATTCTGCTTTATGGCAGAACATCTTTTAAAATGAATATCTTGATAACTTTGTTTCAGGTTAGTGTAAAAGATCTCCAAAAAAAAAAGGTTATGGTCTGGTTTTAGGTCAAGGACAAAAGTACTGTAGGATAATGTCTAATTAATCTACTATTTCTTACAGAATCTAAAAAAAATATGTGTTAATTAATTGATAAGCCAATAAAGAGAAAATAAATCAACCACAATTTTGATGAGTGATTAATTAATCATGATTCATCACGCAAAAATTCCAAATACTGGTTGGACAAAATGAAGGCGTTACCTTGGGCTCAGGGAACTTGCAATGCATGTTTTAAGATTATTTTTTGGGGGCTTTTCCCTTTATTATGAAGTGAAAGAGGATAGACATGAAAGGGGGAGAGAGATGGGGGACAACACGCAGCAAAGGGCAACAGGTCGGATTTGAACGCGCGCCGCTGCAGGACTCAGCCAACATGGGGCGCACGCTCTTACTGGGTGAGCTAGAGGTCGCCCCTGTTTTGTTATTTCTCAACATTCTATAGAATAAAAGGAAAAAAAGCATTGACAATTAATCAATAATGATCATAACCACTACTTGAAGCCCTACACATTTCACTGATCAAACTTCACTCTTCCATTTACTTTTTCTATTGTTTAGCAAACACGATTTATTGTAATAAATAAGACCATCCTCTGACCAAAATAATCCATCCAGTGCCATCATCGCGTCAACATTATAATTTGTGTCATACTTTGTTTCATGACCAAAACCTGCAAAATAAGTGACATAAAATCAGCCTCAGCTGTAATTTGTGTTTTGTACTAATTAGCTAATGGTAACTAGGATGGTGAACATGGTAAACATTGCCATATTAACATTAGCATTGTCACTGTGAGCATGTTAGCTCAAAGCACGGCACGCCCAGGTCCCACAAAGCCACAAGAACGACTGTAGATTCTTAGTCTTGAACATGTCCCTACCTGCACTAGTCTTGACAAAGAAACAACAACCATTATGTACATCTACAAGTGGCTATTTTCTGTAAGTTACCTCCACACACACGTTTTTCCTTTTACAAATAAACTCACAAAACATACCTGAAAATCGGACTTGACTACTAATTATCATTTACTATACTTAAGCCAATGTAAGCCACTGTTTTGCAAAAGAAAGCAACTGAAAACAGCCGAGCCTCAGCTGTGAGCCCTGAACACAGCCGTCTTGGTGTTCAGCACCATGGAGAGTTCCCCTGGGACAACAACAGGAGCGTGTGCTGTGTACTGTACATATGGTTTACTTCACCGTTTTCTGTTGCTGCTGACTCCCCCCTGTGAGTTCAATGCACAGCAACATCTTGATGAAATGATGTGCACAGGGCGCCCAGATAGCTCAGTTGGTAGAGCAGGCGCCCAAATATAGAGGTTTACTCCTCGATGCAGTGGCCGCGGGTTCGACTCCGACCTGCGGCCCTTTGCTGCATGTCATTCCCCCTCTCTCTCCCCTTTCATGTCTTCAGCTGTCCTGTCAAATAAAGGCCTAAAATGCCCAAAAAAGAATCTGAAAAATACAATGAAGTACACATACTACAATATCATTTCTGCAATGACTAATTAACACAGAAGGCTTTCCCCATCCTATTCTCAGCATTCAGTCTTCTGATCTTTTGTAGTTGGGAAAGCTCTGTGTATAATCTCTGGCGAGCAGGGGTAACCTCATTACTCTCTCTCTCTTTCTCTCTCAGCCCTTGTTGTGCTGAATATGTATGATGCGTAATGATGGGTAATAATCCTGCCTATGGCTGAGCAAAAAAACTGTTAACGTTTTGTACCGAGGTTTGATTCTACGCAAACAGCAGATATCTGATGGACATATCAAATATAGACAGACATGTACAGGAGTAAGACTTCCTCCAGGATGAGTTTTAAAACAGCCTCTGCTCATCTTGAAAAATCTTGTTGGTTAACTTCACATCTAATAATGACACTGAATGCTAATCCTTAAGAAATATGCAGGCACACAGTGTGCTACAACTCAGCTGAGCTACATTATAATAAAACTGATGGCCACTCTAAAGATAAAGCACTTGACTTTTTACCAGGAGTAGTTATGCTCAGAAACAAACAGTACATCACCTCTAACTGTGACACATACTGTAATCTTTACAGCTAATTTGTTGCCTCTCAAAATGCCAGTGGTGTTCCCCAAGATATATATATTGTCCTGAGACACTTTGTTCATGTTTTTATGTGTTTTATACTTTTCTCTAACCAAGCTAGAGCCAAAATGAAAGGCCATTAAGGAGGCTGAGGGAAAGAATACCAATGTTTAGTGTTGTCAGGGTCATTAAAAGAGGATTCCCCTCTATTACTCAACAGGCACCCGCAACATAGAGTATACGACTATACTGCACATATACTGCTGGCCCACGTACACAGTAATCTAGTGCAGGACAGCAAGCACTTGTGATATCAAATCATTTGAAATGGCAGAGTAAGTTACATAACCCCTACAGCTTAAGTCTGTGTGTGCAGGCACAGATGCTTGCACTCCACTAATACTGTACTTGCCTGCAAGTGTGTATCTGTATGTATGCGTGTGTGTCTGTGAGTGTGTGTGTGTGTGTGTGTGTGTGTGTGTGTGTGTGTGTGTGTGTGTGTGTGTGTGTGTTTGCATGCATGTGTATGCACAGCAACATGCAGACTGACTGCTGAATCACATTTACAAAAAAAAGCTATTGTAAATCCCTGAGGTCAAGTACATTCCTACACACACACACACACACACACACACACACACACACACACACACACACACACACACACACACACACACACACACGTTTGTTTCACTATCTTTGTGGGGACCCGTCACTGACATAATGCATTCCCTAGCCCCTTACCCTAACCTTAACCATCACAACTAAATGCCTAACTTTAACCCTTACCCTAACCATAACCTAATTATAACCCTAATCCTAAAACTAAGTCTTAACCCTCAAACAGCCTTTTAACCTTGTGGGGTCCAGCATTTTGGCCCCCACAAGGCTGTGCAGACCCCACAAGTATACTGTATTCCCCGGTTTTTGGACCCCACGAATATAGTAAAACAAGCACACACACACACACACACACACACACACACACACACACACACACACACACACACACACACACACACACACACACCAAAATAAATGATCAATGGAGCAGAGAGGAAAGAATAAAGAGTGAGGTGAGGGGGAAAAAAAGAGTGATAGTAAATGAACGTATGATCATGAGCGAGATATGTAAAAGCAGCAAGGCCTGGATATGAATGCAAATGAAAAAAAGGGGAGAATGGGCGAAATGAAAAATGGGATGGAGGCAGGATTTACCGTCTAAGCTCCTCAGCTCTGCAGCATTTTGTCCCGGGTATAAGACCTCGGCAAGGCGCCCTCTATCAGGCATATTAAACATCATGCAGCAGTGGCAAAAGGAGTAGCCTAGTCCGGATTCCACTTTCTCTCTCTTTTTTCTTTCACACTCTATCTCCCCACTACCAGGCTCCACATGCATTAACGTGCTGCAGAATGAAGCTGACCTCTCTGAGCCACCGAACGCTACACCACCTGCCTGCTGATGTCTTATGAGTCCAACACACTACTACTGAAGAGCACAAAAGTGTGGAGTAGGAGAGAAAAGAGGGGAATACTGTTGTCATGACAGGGGAGAAGATAATGAATAATAATGAATGAAAAAAAAGGAAAACAACAGACAGAAAAATAAAGGGGGCTAATCAGCTACTATCACAGTCCTATATAACAAAAAGGAAAAAGAATGAAAGGAGAGTGACAGGAGAGGAACAAAAAGGATAAACTGGGATCTATAAGAAAATGTAAGGTTGTTGGAATAGGAGGCTAATTTGAAAGAGCAGGCTCAGTGTGTGTGAGAGGCTCCAGAGAGAGGACTGTAAATCTGATAATCCCACTGCCTGAATACAAAGATGTCAGATGAGACTTTTACCTTAATGGAAACTAAACAATGACTCATGCAGCCACAACAGACTCCTACAGAGATAAAGGAGGGTGCTGTGCAGTGCTGCGATATCTATTAATTTCCCTATGACAATGCTGGATTCAATAATGCACTATTATAGAGAGAAACTATATATGATCAGAGAATAAACAGGTTTTATTTTCGTGTTTTGGCAGCTGAAACCATTTCGCTGACTAAAGGTCCACAGAGAACATCTGATGATTACTGCTGCAACCAAGCAATGCTGTTGCCCACTCAGACACAGAGGCTTACTCATCCCCAGCTGGATTTGCTGGCCAAGCTTCTGCAGACTGCCATTCGATTCACATGGTAACCTTCATTTCTCTTGGCAGCGCCTTAAAACAAAAGACAGTTCTCGTAAAACATGTATCACCTCTGCGGCTTTTATTGTGACTGCTGTCTAGAGAACACCCATCTCACCAACACATCAACCACACAGTACACAGTGCTAGGTAATGTGTGTGTGTGTGTGTGTGGGCAGGAAGTTGTTTGATCTATATTGAATGTAAACTTGGGGGATCGACTCTCTACAACACAAAGATGAGGCGGTGGGATGTTAATCCTGTGGTCTTCCTTTTCATTAGAGATTGCAGAACACAGTGCTTGATACTAGTGATCTGAATACTCTAAAACCAGGAACAAAATATGCCAGGACGGCATCCAAGCATCTATATTTCATTCTCTCTAGGAATTATTGATCAAGGGAGGAAATTATTGCAAATTCAACCAATCATCTGAATATTTGAAAGAAGTTGCAGGTTTTCCAACATTTCTGTCCAAAATAGATTTGTTTTCCCCCCCAATCATGACCATTTCTCATATACAACTAGTATACTACTGTCTATTCCTAAAAAACAAATACATTAATAAAATCAATACTCAACCCAAAGTGCTTTCTCAGACTCCCAGGCTTTTATCACTCCCAAACAAGTGCTACTAAAAAAATAAAAAAATTTCCCTTGCAATTTGTTTCTGACAAAAAAGCAGCAAACTGCGCACCAATTTTTCTGAACAGTCCCTGCAAAATCAATCACTTTTGGCCATATTCACAATAAGCGCCGTGATATCCTGTTGGGGCTGATATTTCAAAATATAAACAACCCATTTTTACAGAAATGAATGTCGTGGTGGCCAAAATAATATCTAAGCCTCAATTTCACAAAAAGATGGTAGGTAGTAACCATGGACTAGACTCAGCTTGCATTCACATTGTTTTCAGTGTTGGTATAGACTGTCATATTGAAGGTCAACATGTTTCCTGCAATATTTTACTGTCAAAAGATGACAGAATGACTTGAATAAATGACTAAAATAATGCTGAAAGCCATTACAAGAGATTTGTATCATCGCTTGGTTGGAAGAGTTTAGGCAAATAAATACACAATACTGAGACTAGAGCTTCACAGCTGGCTTAGAGTGGCCAGTAGCCATGTAGGTAGATGAGCCACTGAGATGATGGACTGTTCTCTGAGCGGTCCAGACAGAGTGTTCAACCCTCAGGAGGCAACACTGGAAACTGAGCAGGGGAGCAAACACAGGAAAGAACCATGAATCAAGAGCCACTAATACGATGCAACTGTACACACAGGAACAGGAAATCAAGGTACTTGTGGGGCGCAGTAGAGGCCACTGTTTATTCTTTATATCAGCCGGTCGGCCAGAGATACAGGCATGGAGAGCACAATTCTCCATTAACACAATGTAATTAGGTGATTTAAATGACAAAATTACTTTCAATTAGATCTTGGGCAGGAGGGACTCTTCTGTAACTGTGAGCCTGAAAACAACCATGTCCTTCCTTCCACTGTCTGTAATGCTAAAAAATATTTTGATTTGCAGTCAATTAAAATGTCTATGAAATAAATAAGCTTTTAGTATCTGCAAGTATGCTTAATGTGTGGTACACACTATTGTTAGAGTTAACAACTACTATATATACATTTTAAATATGTGCGAATATAAATTCCAATGTTAAAAGCTTTCTAAAGTACATCGCTCTACAGTATGTTCAGGTTAGATTTTGCAGTTATTATCCAAAAGGTTAATGGCTAGTGGCACACAAAAATGAAAAATAAATGAAGAAGTTTGAGTAGGACAAACTAAACAGCCCTAAACAGTATAAATGAATAGGCCGTTTTGATTACAAGCTCAAGCAGACATATCAGAAAAAGCCATGTATTGGTTAAAAAAAAAAAAAAAAGTAAAAGGAGCAGCCATCTTTCCCTTCATGCTGTCTACTACTGCCAGAATCACTCACTCCTTGTCTACGGGGAGTTGTGCTCTCACATCTGCGCCCCTCTCAGTCAGAAGCCAAAAGAGAAAGAGAATCTCACAAACCTGCCATGATCAAATTAATTCACATCGAACCAGGCTGCCGTTTGTCTGCACACTTGGGCCCCAACCAGATAAGCTGATTATAACACAAAATATTACATGATGCCCTATTTGTTCTGATCCAGTGTTATCCCGATGTCTCTGGTAATGCAAAATCACTGACCTATGAAATGTCAAGGTAAACTAAGATGGATAATTATGACGTATACACAGTGATCCTTCAAATTCAAACTGGTGCAGCCTTTGGCACGAATTAGCGCTGTTTTAGCCGTGAGAATTATGTCCAATAATTTCATCTACACCTGTAATTTATAAAATGATTGAGGAGTCACAGGAGCACAGACAGGACACCCTCTTTAAACTAACTGGATTACCACTTGTGCTCTACTGTATCAGACAGCAATAACACCTCTGTGTTGATGGTGTTGTGATTCATTGCATTAGTGCAGCAGACTTTGATACACAGTCTGCACTAACCAGCACGAGGTCTGATGGTAGATCCCCTTTCTTTGCCTCAGTTTTAAGCTTAATTTAACTGAATTTAATGATACACCATTAGCAAACGCTAATTCTACACTGGACGCTGCTAGTTTAGCCATCTTCCTGCCCCACACAGTGAGAGCTCAGGCTGATGTAGGTGAAGGGTCTGTCACCAGCTGATGTGCCCCGTCTCCCGCTTTGATCCTCAGCCAGAGCCAAAGACATATGCTGCTCCATCCTGCAGGGAGGAGCTGTACTGGATGCTACTGGAACAGCCTTTTACATTCATTAACTACATTTCAACAGCTGGTGACCAATTAGTTTGCTCTCCAGATTGCAAAACCAATATAATGAGTGCACCTTAACTTTTATATCCTTTGTCAAAGGGGAACAAACTTAAAGTTGGCAGAATTCTGCTGTAAACAGTCAAGAGCTGCCCCTGGATTGTTTCCATTTAATTCAGGCGGAGACTGAGCAGATCCTTGTTTTTTCTAAACTGAACCTCAGCACCATACTTAAACATTCCTCCCTTAGCCCAATCTCCAATTCTTGCCAAGAGCTGCTGTCAGCCTGGCCCTACAGAAGTGTCCATTAATGGTTCTTTAATGCCAGAGAAAAAGGAAAATGGAGAGGAAGGTCGTACGTGCTCTGGTGTAGAGGATCATCTTCTTGTAAATGTGCGAGTTAGAAAGGCTGCTTGTCTGTGAATTGATCATTATGAGGTGTCAGACTTGGCTTTTGGCCTCAGCATAACCAGACACACTCTGATGTGAGGAGTTTTCACATTAGGAGTGTGGGTGAAGCTATCCTGTGTCCAGTAATGGGAGACAGGTGGTGCCCAGGAGGAGATAAAGAGTGAGGCTCTTACCCCACAGGAGTCTGGCATGATCGCTGCAGAAACAGACGCCTTTGCCTCCCATCTGGGGGACAATCTCTAACTATCACTGCCAATTTACAGGACACTCAATTACTGGTAATTACCTTAGCAAGGACTTGCTGCCTACAGCGTCCAAGTGCCAAATCATACAAGTGGTCAAACGGAGAAACTAAATAATGCCAGTAATGGATAGACAATTTAGATTCAGCTCTATTATTATGGTTCTTCCCTTACAGATGAACGGGAATTGTAGTCGGCAAGTCCCGCAATGTAATGACGTAAACGTGCTCTGGCCTTGAATGGTTTATTGCATTGTGAGAGCAGGCTAGCGGGGGAGCGGGGAGGGGGGGGGGACAATAATTGTGCTCTGGCACGGTTCAACTGTGAGTACGCCCATGCTAGTGGCTCTGTGAGGCTGTGCTAAATGCTAACACTAGCCAAATGCTAACAATGGCAATGCCAACACGCGGATGTTTAGCAGGTATGAAGTTTAACATGTTTAAAATAGACGATAAAGCAGGGTATGCTTTAGGGCGTGGCTACCTTGTGATTGACTAGTCGCTTCCACGGTGACCTCAATCACATACATCAGATACAGGCTTAGCAATCTGTATCTATGGCACTGTGTACATTCAAATCGCTGTGAACTTGTTTTTGAGCATTGACCGTGCTTTCGTCTTAGGACTGTGACCCTTTCAATGTGTTTTCTGTTCCTAAAAGTTCATTATAACATTTCGGTCACCACTGTCTTGTTCAGTTGTACTAAAAGACACTCTAATAAGTCGGCTTTTCATTTTTTTTCCATTAAGTATATTTTGTTTTAATCCTGTTTTTAGTTACCCAAAATTAGCATCCCAATTGATATCAGAGTTAACGTGAATTATGGGATGCACCTTGCTAACCAAGCTAGCTAGCTAGCTAGCTAGCGTTAGCTGATAACTTAACTCCACCCTCTTGTCCTTATATGGTCACTTCCGGCTGCAAAAAAAAAAAGAGATGGCGACAGCCAAAATGTACGTCCATTTCTTGATAGAAAAGAAAGTTATGGGATCACCAAAGTTGTTTCAATTCATCTTGAGGGGACATGAATGTCTGTACCAAATTTCATGGTAAACCATCCATAAGTTGGAAAAGTCAGAGGATCACCAAAGTCATTACGATTCATCGTCTAAGAACCATAACAAAAATTTAGATATAAATACAAATAGTTGAGATATTTCAGTCTTGACCAAAGTGGTGGACTGACTGACTGATCAACATTGCCATTCATTTACCAATGGCCGCAAAAAAAATATTTTAATATCAAGTACCCTTTATAATATTTCAAGTTATTTTATATTTTACAGCAACAAAAACAGTCCAGGAATTTAGTAAATAGTATATCAGAAAATCTACACGTTAACTTTCAGGTACACTCACAGACACTGTGGTCACACAGACATAGCAGCTTACAACAAATGAGGATGCGTCTCTGCTGAGGCACAATTTAAAACAAATGACTTCTTTTTACAGCAGACCCTGTAACTCCAGGGTAAATGAGGACTGCAAATCTGAAACTAATTTTGTTTCAGCCTGTGGCTCACCAGAAGCCACAGTGAGGTAAATCTTGTAATCAGCAGACTTTTACTGGCAAACTGAATTTAGCAGGTATCGTGATGTCACAGATGCTCCAGACAAAAGATCATGACAGGTGAAATTTTTTTGTCAAACTGAATTGAAGTTAAGAATAATATGAAGCCTGCTGTGCACCGCCAACAGCATAACAGAAAGTGAGTTGGCCGTGTGGGAGTGACAGAGTCCAGCATTAGCATATAAACAACAGCCTGGAGTAAACGGCTGCTACTGCACAAGGCTTGATTGTCAATATGCTCGCTGGTTCTCATCCAGGGATCAGAGAGGGGCTGTCAGGACTTTGATTCCTGCACATAGGGGAGAGGATAAACAGCAGAAAAACAACACTTTAACCTGTCAATCAATAGACTCTCCATTTGTATCACTATGGACTCTAATTTGAGTATTCAGAAGGACAAAAAAGAACTCCAATTTCGCTTTTTGCTTTGGAAAAATTGACTCAGAAGGCTCCAAAACAGACGAGTGTATGGGAGACAGAGAGAGGCTAGACTAATGTCTTACTGCTGTAACAACAGTCCCAACAGGCATTTTTTTCTGGATCTAATTCACTGCACTGAATTTTTACAAGCAGTAAAGCTGATTACAGAAGTTCTGATTCCTTTCTGTATTCAACAAACAGCAGAAGACCAAAGACATCTCTCAGGTCATTTTAGAACTGTATGAACGGCCAACATAATTCCTTGCTTACATAACACTAAATAAACTGTATTTATGGCTTTATGGCTTCTTCTATAGAACAACAAGTTGTTGTGCCGTTATCGGTCGAGGTAGGGCATCTGGTAGGTGCTCACAAAGAGCAGTATTTGGAGAAGTTGGAGATAGCAGGATTGGATACCGACCCTTAATTCTTCCTCTCTCCGTTTTCACGGACCTCATTAAATCGCAGAGTCTGCCCAACTTCAGTCCGCACGATCAATCACGGAGTGTATGATCAGTAGTAACCACACATAATTGTAACATCTAGCCATCTTCTATGTTAAGATTTGACCGGTGGATATCACGACGCGATGGGCAGCAGCTAGCGAGCAGTCCAAAGCTAGCTGCAGCTAGATCGTCAGCTAGCCAAGGGTAGGAGCTACGCAGACCCGCATTTAACTCGTTTTTTTGGCCTTTTTGAAGCTAGTTTCCATGCCATGTCATCTTTAATTTAACAGATATGTTTTTGTATGTGTGTTAAGTTAAATGATCAAGGGAACGGCTTTCTTTTTTGGATATGTAGCTAGGTCAGTGAATGACCGATGTTAGTTATGTGGGTCATCATCGGGTTGGACCTGTTAGCAGGAACAGCTGGTTAGCACGGCAGCTAGCTAGCTGGTTGAGGATAATTTTATTTATCACTCATTTAAAACAGAAAGGCCATACATACACATGCTTGTGTTGGTGAGGATTACTCTGCAGATTGTGAATGCGAGAACACAAACATGAACGAAAACGTACGCGTTTAGCTTGCCGTCCGCGTTCATAATTCGCGCGAGTGGAGCGTGACGTCACGTGCAAAGGGTCTATACTGTACCTGGAGACCTTCAGATAAAGCGGACCTGACTAAGCACTGTAAAAATGTGTGTGTGTCCAGTGTGTGTGGTTCTCAGAAAGGAAACTACTGTAGCACCATAAATGTCGGCTGCCTCCACTCAGCAGAGGCTGGGTGATGCTGGTTTGGAGAGAACAGAGCCACCATTAGTACTGATCTAAGCACATTATGCTCACTGGATCTCACTACTAATAACTGTAATAAGCCCCTCACACAGTAACACAGCTAGTATGTTTTAAAAGTCTGAACACACAACAAGCATGTACAAGTTTCCACAGCCATTGTACCAACTTTTTGCATAGCTGCTCGCATACAGTGACAAAAAAACAATGTATGTAGATGGTTGCTTTTATCAAAGCACAGTCCAGTACAAGCGGTGAATATACATTGCAAAATAAACCATATTCGACCCGTTGTGTAACACAGGATACACTGAATATCTTTCCACTGAGATCGCTTAAGCAAATGTTGCACTGCTCTCAGCAGTTACCATGGCATCTGTGCTGGCAAAGCAAAAGTTTGTATTTGAAACTGAAGAGATGCTGTTTTGCAAAAGGTTTTACATCTACATACAAGTTGATACAGAATTTAACTATGCTGAGATTCTCATTTCTCCACACAGAATACAATGCTACATCAAAGGTGTTTCTTTGCAGTCTTGAATGGTACAGACAGCACTGCACACACAGAATGTCTCCATGTTTTTCAAAGGGTTTTTCATGCTCTGAATGTGTGTGCGCGTGTGTGTGTGTGTGTGTGTGTGTGTGTGTGTGTGTGTGTGTGTGTGTGTGTGTGTGTGTGTGTGTGTGTGAGAGCGAGAGCGAAAGAGAGCGTGACATTACCTCTCTGATATCCCAGCTCATTCAATTAAAACTGAACTACTTCAAATATCTGTCTGAGGCTCATTTACCACCTTAACAGAGTCTCAGCTAAATGTTGATATCTGAGGTTCAGCCAGTGTGTGATTTCAAAGCAGACATACTCTCAACACACTGAGTTGACTTGAATGGAACATGATGTGCTTTTAATTTGTGGAACATAATTTGCCATTAATTTCTCTCTTTGAATTCCATGGTTATTATGATGTGTGCTGCTGAAAACGGCAGAAAATTACACAGAACATAGTTTACTTTTTTAACACAGCACGTGCTTGGCCAGGCTTGGTAGTGTTGCATTTCCCCCTACTCATTTCTGGGTTATCCTGCTCCGTGAACAACATGAAATCAAGGAAAGGGTTAACTTTTCCTGCTACAGGACGGAATCACGGTCAGAAAGCACAGGGGAGACACTTTTTTCTCCGTCCCTGCCGCCGGAGTCGGAACTCGCACAGAAGCTGATCCCCCGTCACTCTCTCACTTGCTCTACCACACTCTCCCCATGCATACACATATACCGGCTCTTAAAAAGATGACAGAGAAGACAGAAGACAGAGAGCCACCAGCACACAGGTATAAATCCTCACAGCAGCGTAGGCAACTTGTGTCGGCTACGGCGTAGGCTCTGCGTAGAACCTACGTACAACCATAAATCAGCCTTAACACTTTTGTACTTTCACTTCTGAATGCAGCATTTTTACTTGTAATAGAGTATATTTACATTGTCATTGCCCCTTTAACCCTTGTGTCGTCTTCCCGTCAACCTTGAAAAAAAAACTACCTTTTTTTCAGTTTGTTTTTGCTTTTTCCAATGTTTTAAATTTTAGAATGTTTCTTCTACACATTTTCAGTGCTTATTTCTACGTCCCATATTTTCTGATATAAAACACACATATATATATATATATATATATATATATATATATATATATAAATAAAACAAAAAACCGAGGTCAACACAAGGGTTAAATACGAAATACTGCATTTGCTTTTGCGGTATTCGTACAGTATAATCTACACCAACTTACCAGTACACTTATGATCACAGAAACTTGGAGAGCTACTGAGAATACACAGATTTTTAAAAACAACTCGTCTATTCACATCACATCTCACGCAGACATACAATGAAATCTGCCTCTTGTAACTTCAAGCTTCAATATGTTTTTTTATGATGCATGCTACACTGTATCTTTATCAGTAGATGGCATATTAGGAATTCAAGGCACATTCAAGGCTCTGTTGAACCTCCCCGAGAGCAATGCGAGTATCTCAGGCTATGTCCATTCACAGGTCCGATACGTGAAAATACAGCCGTCCACTTTGCATTAAGATGAGGCAGGGCACACAGGAAGCCCGCTGACAATAAAGGACAGATCATCCTCTCTTCTTCCTCTGGCCCTAACTGACCTGCCTTCACACTCCAGTACACAGAGAGAACCATGCGCTGCATGCCAGCGGCAATCCAGAGCTTTTACCGACTCCTAAAATCACAGACGGCTGTAATTTGGAATTCAAACAAATCAGTGCACCATGCATTGTCCTTTACCTTAAAAACCATGAACTAAGAAAGGGACAAAGTGGGGAGGGAGGGAGGGTGGGGGAGGGACTCAGGGTAAAACAGACAGACAGAGAAAGAGATGAAAACAGGAGAGAAAGGGAATAGAAGATGAGAGGGAGAGTGATTGGTAGCTGGCTACCGTTCTGGCCCGGTGGCCCCACGGCTGATGCACAGGCAGGGTTGCGTAATGGGTCTGCATGCAGTGTGAAACACAGCAAACAGGGCTTCAGCACATGTAGCTGAAGAGACCACTCAAGCCTTCTGGGGAAGGGAAGTTATTTCAGTGAGCCCAAATATACACAGGATGAGACAGTCGTGTTTTGACACAGAACACTAAAAATAGCACATTCTTAATAGAAAAAAACAGAGTGCCGTGCAGACTGGCACGAGAGGGGAGAGATAAAACATGTCTTCCAAAGACAGTCCTTAGAGCTGAACTAGGGGGGCATGGTAAATAAGAGGAGAGCGACCCGTTGTATGGCAAACCACTTTGAATTTGAAACAGCTCACACATCTCCCGGAGACTGTGATCCCACCTGACATGCGTGCGTCGCACTAGGCCATGCAGCAACAATCGCATTCAATAAACGAACCAAAGCAATTAAGAATCAGCATGAGCAAGTTTGCAGATCTGTTATGTAATTCTCAGCCTGTGGGGCCGTGTGTTAGGAAATGGCGGAAGACAGGCCTGTTGTGTTTTCTGCTGCACATACATGGCCATTAATCACGCTCGGTCTCTTTGCTCTTTTTCTATTTCCAGAGAAGCGGAAGCCTGAGGGCAGCGGACCTACGGCACTGCAGCACGTGCCACCTGGACTTGAGCATCGCTGCAAATGTCACACAATGTTAGCTCGTTCACTGGAGGGCAGACTACGGTGAGAGGATCACGAGGACAATCTATAAATGGCACCTTTGCACCTCACTCTTTATGGATGTAATGTCTGATCATGCTTTGATCTGACACTTAATGCTCTCTGCTAAAATAATGACCTGAAACGTGGTCTTTTCTTTGTGATTTCTCTTTTATGGAGGCATTAAATGCATCTGATGAATGCACTCCTGAAGCATTGCCCATAAGAGAATCGGTTGGCCTGAATAAATGCAAAATGCACTTAGGGTCTAGCAGTGCAAAAAACACCAGCTGCATTCCCAACCTGCAGGGAACCAAAGGGAATACTGATGAGTACAGGTATTTCTGTAAACAGACAGACAGAGCAGGTCGATCAGGACACATGAACAGGTATTGTGTGTGTTAGAGCCATATAAAAGAACACTTTCCTCTCTTCTCTCTCTCTCTCTCTCTCGGGTGCATAAGAGGAGATTTCTTCAGGGTGTGTTGGAGTGTGAGTCATCATCAGTGCAGAGAGAGAAAGAGGGGAGAGGCATTCTTTAAGTCGAAGGCAGTGCTTATGGCAGCAATGCAGCAAGGAAATACCAAACTCCCTGCTTCTTTAAAAAGGGTTAAAATCCATACAAAAAATATCAAACAAAAGCCAGTAAAGCACTCCCAGCAGGTAAATGTATAATGCTATCTTGGTGTTATGCAACAACAGGTCAGCACAGCAGCTCCAATTTAGCTTGTTGAAGGTACAGAGCATCAGACACTGTTAGGTTGGGCCAAAGCCTAAGCTTAATGTTTGAATAATGAGTGACTTTCCATCATGGTCATGTTACTGTAATAAAGACAGGCCTGCACACAACACAAGGTAGTTCACAAGGTATGATGCCATGCAGAGTGTAGGGTAAATGTAAAATAGTCTCCAGAACAAATTCAAATTAATTCATCTTTAGAGCTAAAACTGTGGATTCATTGATTAGTTGATCGACAGAAAATAATCAGCAAGAATTTTGATAATCGTTTTATCCCTTAAGTCAATTATTGAGCAAAAACTTCAAATATTCTCGATTCCAACATCTCCAATAAGAGGATTTGCTGGTTTTTCTCTGTTTTATATTATAAAAGAATATTTTTGGAGATTGGACTGTTGGTCAGACAAAAAAAAAAAAGAAATTTTAAGACAGGAACTTGTGATATTATATATATATTTTATATTTTATATTTTATATATATTATATATTTTTAAACTGCCTGACGTTAAAGACTAAAAGAATAAACGATGAATCAAAAACATTATCAGATGAATCAATAATAAAAATAATTGGTAGCAGCCCAGCTCATTAGAAATATAATGAAACCAAGACTGAATATGAGACTAATGACTTGTTAAAGTCAACATTTTCCTCAACATTTTTAGGATTCCAGCAGTTCCTTTTATGAAAGAGCGACAGAAAAGTATCTGACACTGACAGAGCCTGGCGACTTGTCCCATTGTGAAAACATCAAAACAGACACAATTCAATCCACTTGGCTGAACTCTCCCCGTCCCTTCTGAATTTTCTTACCCACACTGTACAAAGGTTAGTTTTTCCAAAGCGCTCTCACTGGCCTGGCCTTACCTTCTCCCACACAGAGATGGTACAAGCCTTAAAGACTAGTTCCCTCATATCCAGACAAGCAGGTAACAAATGGTAGGTTTCTTCTGTCTCCTCCAGTCTTCACAAGTCTGTCCGGAGTCCGGACCATAGCGGAGATGGTGAAATAGACGCACCTCTCTCTCTCTCTCTCTCTCTCTCTCTCTCTCTCTCTCTCTCTCTCTCTCTCTCTCTCTCTCTCTCTCTCTCTCTCTCTCTCAGAATTCTCAAACTGCAGCAGAAGTCTGCAACCTGATCCTGAAGTTCAGCTGAAGTCCGTGCTGTAATCCAAGCCTGCTGATCAAATTACTGCATTCTGAAATAGCTCCAGTCACCTAACAATACACCATCACAGACTCTAACGAATAAACTGTGTTTGACACAGTAAATGAATATGAACTCAAGGCCAGCATAACAGCTACATGTGGTAAAGGACAGCCTATTTATTCAGCAGTGGTAAAACAAGAGATCTCTGTCAGACTACACTTTAAGTTTGTAGAGTACATTTAGATGCAGCTCTGGGAGTGGAAGATCTTTTTTGGATGCCGATGAAATATACAAAATATAGTGAATGTTTATATTGACGGTTGATGATTTTTTTTGCTATAATCTGCCTATGTACAGGACTTTCCCAAGCTGGCTTTCCTTTCACTGGTAAGCTGTGTGATACCTAAGACATCAACTGAAAAAAGGAGAGGGAGAGCGATGCAATCGAAGCAAATGACCCAGAAAACAACCTTTTTCTGGTGAACTCATTGGACAAAAAGTCATGTCAGCAGTGTGAGTCATCCCAAGTCGGTCTGTCAGGACCACTTGCCCCACACTCATCCCAAAGCAACTACTAAGAACAAAATCTCACAGAGGAAAGCAGCAAGAGGCAGAGTCTGAACCTAACAGTCAACAAGCTTACGGAAAGAAAAAAAAAAAACACTGAACAAAAACGCTCTGATGAACAAGCATTCCCAACTGAGACAAAGGAGCAATTTGAGGAAGCAAGAGAGGGTTATAAAGGGATACAATAACAACACTCCAGACACAGCTCATCGCGACTCTTCTGACACTGTGAGTGGCCGGCTTATCAGTCAGCTCCTCTGTCTGTATAAGAAACGCTGGCAGCCATCGTTGGCCTTTAATTCCACCCAGGCGCCAATCTAATTAAGGGGCACTAGACTGAGCACAATCACCCACCTCCTGATGATTTACAAATACACAAAGATTTCTAAATAAAGCCGGTTAATGTATTCTACAAATGTGAATATTTATAAAATAAAAGACAAGACGGGGCATAAGCATGCACCGGTTTCATACAATAACCTATAAGAGTACTAATCATTCATTTTATCCCAATGGCAATTGGCTAAGCGTCGGACAGGGCCACGGTGCCTCTGCAAAATAGCCTCGGGAAGGAGCTTGTTTTGGTGGAACATGTGTACGTTCAAAAGTTGCTTTAGTAAGGCAACAGAAAACTCAGATTTACCCTGCAGAGATCTGAGGAGCAGGTAACCATAGTCCTCATAAATCCACCGGAGTTTAAAATTACAATACAAAGAAAGCGTTAGGTAACGGACATCCGGCCGAAAAGAGTGACATCCAGTGGAATTCCCGGCAGCAACGGAGCAATCACGGAAGTGGAACGTCGTGGATATAGACTAGCAGAAGGCTAAACTACCGGTTGGTTTACATTTCCTCTCACACCACCTCCAGCGTGCTCTCATTTGGATGGGAGTTGTAGGAGGTGCTGCGGCTTCGGCCTCTGGTCCTTGTTGCAGGCTAATGCTGCCATCAGAATGAGGAGATGCCGGTGTTCATGTTAGGCTAAAGGCTCCAACAGACCAGCTCTCCTGACTGTTTTCACAGCAAATGTTCTTCCCCTGGACAATAAACTGGACTACTATTTTACACCATTTTGTTCCTCTATGTACTATATATATATATAGGTGGACGACAATAAAGTCTCTTATTTAATAGTTTAGCCTTGCATTAGCTGCAGCACTGAGCCTAAGGCCACAGCCAATAGGCTCTCTCTGAAATGACCTGTGATTGGCCAAAGTCTCCCGTCACAGCTGTATTAGCTAAAGCCTGAAAACAGAGCCGAGGAGGTGCAGAATCCTAGTTCTCTCTTAGACCACGTGAATTACAATATGCTGAAAGGTTATCATGAATTTTTTGCCCAATGACCCCCAAAATAAACTACCTACCGCAGCTATAAATGGATGGATAGGGGCGTGTAAACACAACATTCCCAGTTTGATTCTAGCTGGGGATTCTT
Source organism: Zingel zingel (assembly GCA_023566125.1). Lineage (NCBI taxonomy): Eukaryota > Metazoa > Chordata > Actinopteri > Perciformes > Percidae > Zingel > Zingel zingel. Next base: position 42,405,129 of record CM042314.1, read on the forward strand.
GTTGTATATCATACCTCTCTCTCTCTCTCTCTCTCTCTCTCTCTCTCTCTCTCCCTCTATCCCCAATATATGTTTTGCTTTCTCCACTGTTATTGTCTTATAAAGGGGCAACTTGATGCGTTTAGGGCGTGTCCAAATCCACTTTTGCTAGTTTGACGGTGGAAAAAAGGGTCTGTGCGCCGGGCGCATGGTTCAAAAGGGTTGTATTTAGTGTCTTCATTAATTCATAGGTGTGTTTTGGGCGTAACATGCAATAAACCAATCAGTGTCATCTCATTCCTTTTAAAAGCCAGGCGCGTTTGTACCTTGACGCATTGCTATTATTATATTACGCATTTGCACCGTAATATTTTTATTTGTAATCTTTTGCATGTTTGTGTGCTGCTGCGCTTCCCTGTGTGCGTGTGTGTAACAAGCATAGTGTGCACGTCGTGCATAAGCCTAGGCACATTTTACTAATTTGCTGTTAAAATAACAATGAAATGCTGCGCTATTGACTTTAGACCAGGTTTTTGTTGGTCAATGGCGCAATCACTTCCCGCTGTCTCAAGATAGCAATACGCCAAGAATTCACTTGAACACACCTCCCTGTAAGACCAGCACGCCCATGGGCACAAAGATGGGCGCAAAGATGGGCGCAGGTGCAGTTGCTATTTAAACGACACGGGAGCTGGACGGGAAACTGACAACTGCGTCGGTCTTAAACTAGCAAAGACATTGTGTCGGGCTTTGCGCTGCGAGATGCAAGATAGGGCCCTTTGGGTCAAAGTGGACTCAGCGTACAGCTCGTACAGCAAAGACGAGAACAGTGGGGCCTCATGTCTAGTGCTGTTGCCGAAAAGCTGAGCACATTCTGTGAAAATACTGGATTTAAACATTGGTATATCGTCCTGGACAAAGATGTTCTCAGAATAACGACCTGTGCGATCCCTACTTTTAAATATGCAAATTACTGCCAGATAACAGGTTGCAAAAAAAAGTTTTTATTTGTATTTTCCCATTAAGATTTGCAATGAGAGGTTTATGCTACCGAGTCGCGGAGCAACACGCGGATCACTGTGGTCACAAATGGGGCTATATGAGGCTGTATTTAAAAATATCATTCTAACATTGACATGCTATTAATGACAGTGCTAAGATGCTGATGTTTAGTAGTTATAATGTTCCCGTGTTAGCATGCTAACATCCGTTATTACTACGCACTAGGGTCCAGCTAAGACTCATGGGAATGTCTGCCAAAATGCTCAGTGCCAAAAGAAATCTAGATGAATAGACAAACATGATCTGGGTTAAAGGTTTAGGCACGAACTGTGCCTTTAAACTGCTCTTTTACTTGACAGTGCAGCTTGGGGACTTCAATGACAGGCATTGTAATTAGCCACCACATAATAGGAATGACCTTATTAAGCTGCTGCTGGGTCACAAGCAGATCTAGGTTACCAAAACACATGAGCAGGTACTGTTAGTATATATATATTTTATCTCAATTGGCATACGAGTGCACAAACACGCATAGATGCACAAAGTCAGATCTTTCTTTAGGAGAGCGAGTATCAATATTTATGCACTGGCTGAGTCCATAAATACCAGTGGCCAGTCCCAAAATCAATGCACGCCTGCTACATATTTTAATCTGGCTATGAAGGTCACATTATTCCAACAAGCACACACACACACACACACACAACTAAATCAACCAGCAACTTTTGCATTGACGCCACCCTGACCCTGCCCCAGTTCAATTAATGTCAGTGAAACACATTGCACACTGCATTAAAGGGTGTAAAAACAGAGAGAGCTCAGCAGCCATGAATGGATTTTAAATACCATCACATGGCAGATGCTCTAGCTGGCTCTGAAAAGGCTGCATTCTCAAGGTTTGGCCCTGGGTAACTCATGTACATTATAGATGAGGCAGAGGAGACGGGGAGTGTTCAGTGGAGCACTATCAGTTACCAGAAGGCCAATCTAAATCTCCCCCATCATGACTTAACTCTATTTCAGAGCCACAGGGGTGACACAGCAACAAGCTCAGCCTTCCCTGCAGGCAGCTGTAAACTTAGGCACAATTTGCCAGCCTCCATGGAGCTGCAGTGGAAAAAGAGAAAAAAAAAATCTGTGTTCTCATTTCTAAAACTGAGGGACTGCCAAAGTGATTCCTGCCATCACATGAATTTGTCACTTTGCTAACAGGGCTTATGAAAGTTAGATGAACATTTTACGATCTTGTTAAAACCAGTTACATTATTAAAAGGGCACATTCATCCTGCGAGGCGAGAAAAAGAGCCTGTAGCAGATTGAAATTTTAATAAGCTCAATGCAGTGGCTAGAGATTGAGAAACTTGGCAGAGATTTAGCTTTGAAATCCTCAATATGGGAATGAGATGAGTTAGCCTCATTGTATCGTGCATGCACTCAAGCAGTCAAAAGACAGGGGATGCTGCAAACCTGTGATAAACCCATTAACCGGCTTAACTTCAGACACTTCCCCAGCATTTTAAACTGTGATATGAAGCAATGTTTCTATTGCTATTTTTAATGTAGTCCCTTTTAGTTCAGCGTAATAAGATCAGGACTACATACAGTATATGTGTTACAGGTTTTATTTAACATTACTGTACCGGCATGTTATCTCAAACTTGCATGTTTTTCACCAATGGGGATACATGGTAGCACAGCAGTGTTGAATGAATACAGAGAAAGCAGTGTGATGCTAAAGTCCATGGTCATAATGACAAGCCAGACTGTATATGAAGGCAGCTGGTGTCAGCAGGCTCGGAAACACCTGACCCTGGAGGAGACTGGAAAGGACTCTCTTTCTGCTATCTCTGATAAGCCTGAGATAAGTGTACCTTGTTATCTGGTAAGGTAAAGGCCCAACTATCAACTACATACAGTGCTCAGTGTATATATATATATATATATATATATATATATATATATATATATATATATATATATATATATATATATATATATATATATATATATATATATATATATATATGGGTGTGTGTGTGTGTGTGTGTGTGTGCCCTTCTCCCTGTGTGCACGCTGGCACCAGACACCGCTGTGTGTACAATTATGCCATACACTCCTCCAGCTCCTTGCAGACCTGTTACAGCAAAGATGCAATGGGCCTTGTTCCAATAGCAACACAGTCTTACAGTTTGGAAATAGGACAGGAGTGACAACCATGTTTTCTTGCTTATGAATGAGAATACATTTTCTCTGTGCACTGATTAGTGTTGGTACATGTATTACATTATTAAATGCATTAATCACAATTTGAAATTATTTTTAAGCCATTTGTAAAGTAAAAAAAAAAAACAAGCATTCACTGTTTAACAAGTTGGGTTGTTATTGGTTTCTTCTAGGGTGGGATGCAAAGTTATTATCAATATCTGTTTATGTCACAAAAATGTTTATATTCCTATCTGTATTCACTTTGATAAAGGAAGTGGACAGGGCCTACACCAAAAGTTAGAAATCATTCACATTTTGGTGTTAAATTGTTCTCTACTGCCATTTATACTCCTCATACGTATCTTGTAACATACAGTATTTAACCATTTACATACCTAAATGAATCAAAAATAATGAAGCACAATTCGTATTTGAAACCTAGTCTAGTCTAAATTGAATAAAAGCTGTGTTACTGTTTATAGTCCCGGAGGAAAACAATAGTGAAACACACATCAGGCGGGTTGAAAATGGGAAAATACAAATCAGAATTGCACTGGGCCATATTGCATACATTTTCTTCAACAACTGCAGCTTGATTGTGTATGTAATGGAGAAGGAGGCCTGATTGAATGTTAAATTGTTCTAAGGTGTTGACAAGAAAACAGGCCATAATAGCTCACTGGGACGTATTGCATAATTTGAAAAAAAAAAGAAAAGAAAATTGTGCAGGCAATGAGACAAGGTCCAAAAATTAGAATGAGAGTAGAACAAACATTGAACTGTTCAGAATCAGAATCAGAAATACTTTAATAATCCCAGGGGGAAATTATTTTTGTTACAACTCCAGATATGCAAAAAACACATACAGACATATTATCCAGACTTTAACATATATATTAAAAACAAATACAGTAATAATATATAAAAGATCAAATGTACAGTGTTAATGTGCAAATAGTGCAATAAAAAAGAGAAATGATTGTCTATGTTTGAGAGATTACATTGAGGGGGTGTTCGACTCTCCGAGGGAGAAGTTGTAGAGTTTAATAACCACGGGCAGGAACGATTTCCTGTGGCGCTCTGTGGTGCATCTGGGTGATAGGAGTCTTCTGCTGAAGGTGCTCCTCTGCTGGGCCAGTGTGTCGTAGAGAGGGTGTGAGACATTATCCAAGATGGACTGAAGCCTGGACAGCATCCTCCTCTCAGCCACGATCGTCAGTGTGTCCAGCTCCTCCCCCACGACATCACCAGCCCTCCTGATCAGTTTGTTCAGTCTGTTGGTGTCTGCGACCTTCATCCCACTGCCCCAGCATGTGACAGCGAAATAGCTAGCACTGGCCACAACAGACTGATAGAACATCCTCCGCATCATCCGACAGATGTTAAATGACCTCAGCCTCCTGAGGAAAAAGAGTCGACTTTGGCCCTTTTTGTAGACAGCCTCGGCGTTTCTAGTCCAGTCCAGCTTATTATTTAAGTACACCCCCAGATACTTATACTCCTCAACAGTGTCCACACGGCCCCCCTGGATGGAAACAGGGGTCCCAGATGATTTCGCCCCCCTCAGATCCACTACGAGCTCCTTTGTTTTTGTCACGTTGACCTACAGATGGTTCAGCTCACTCCAAGTGACAAAGTTGCCCACAACAGTCCTGTATTCATTCTGTATTCATCCTCATATATAAACATATAACTGTTTGCATGGTCATTTGATTAGTTCAAGAAAAAGTGGCGATTGTTGTTAGTTGTTATGTTGACCACACACGTCAGTGGGGCCGTATTGTGTGTCACCCTCACTAGTTTGAGAATTCAGTTTTCTTGATGACTTAACAATAGAAGTATAAAGAAAATAAGTCCTCAATTCCTTTCTAGCAGCAAGGCATGGACAGAGACGCCTCTACATTATTTTATTTGATTATTTATTTATAAAAGGACAACACACAATCAACATTTCTGTAAATGTGCCAGTGTTAGCCAGCCGGCTAATTTTCAACTGTAGTTTGGCCAGGTGATTTTAGACCAGAGCAGCAAGAAGCAGCACGATATTAGTGCAAGTTAATCATACAGACAAAAGTCAACGAGACATTAGTGCAGATTAAACTACACAGACAGAAGTCAACAAGACACCGTACAGACAGCTAAAACAGCAGAAAACCTTTCTCAGTTTGCCATGCAGTGCCACAGAAAGCATCAAAACCCCAGCACAGTTACACATCAAACAGTATCCACATTCAGTATAAGAAGTCATGCAAACATAGACCTAACCCATCTTCTAACACCACGCAACCATGCAAAACCGTAACAGCAGTAAAGAAATGATGATACATCACTCATTAGGTATGCGTTAATACAGCAGTGATTGATAAGATGGTAAAATATTTAAAATACAATTTAATATTTTATACATCCCCAAGAAATGCAGGGCGAGCTAAATTTGAGACCAGGCAAGATATCAACACATCAGACATGTTAGCAGCAGTTCATCAGTAATAACAACAATAATATAAAATATAGTAGTTTAAAAATGTTCACAAGTCTGACTATGCAAGAGCCAGGCCTTGAGACTTTGTGTGAAATGATGGTAGGTGGTGCAGTTTCTTGTTTCATTTGGTAAAGTGTTCCACCTATTAGAGGCTCTAACAGAAAAACATGATTGACTAAAGGAGCTGGACCTGTAAGGGGTTACAGTCTCCTCTCAGAACAGACCGAGCTTTACATGCTTTGTCCTACGCCACTGCTCATTTGTCACAAAATGTCACTTAAGGGAGTACGCGACTTTCCGCAAGGCGGTTTTTATAGGAAAGTGTATGCAGAAGTTAGCCTGCTAGGGTCACAGTTATTTGCAATAAAACATAAAAATGATCGCCGCGCTGATCATCCTGCTATGTTGACTTTTATGGGAATATCCATTCTACTCTCATTCTACTTCTATAGTTAGTGCACAAAAAAAATGGCACCTGTGCAACATCAGTCAAGTTTTGTCTTACACTGCCCAACACATCTGGTGAAGACTAGTATTTATGGTAGTATTGGTCCTACTACGAGTACTGAAAATACATTTTGCTGAATGTCTGAATATTGAACTTAAAACTATCGACACCTCAGTGTTTTTATGAAAAATCACTGCAGATCTAGCAAGAATATATGTGACAGAAATATGGCAAAGTGGAAAAAACACACATACACCAGTCTTACTGTAGATGATCACACATGCTGCACAATGTTAGGTGTGTAAACCATTCCCTCTTGAGCAGTACTTGGCAGACTTGGGGCTGCTACTACAGTCGTAATAAAGAAACACAATGGTATCAAGGAAAAACCGTGGTGCTCTCTGAGCATCAGTAAGACAATGACTGATAACTAATCAGTCCACTGGAGGAGCAGGAAGGGCTGCTGAGTGAATGTTGTGGAGCAAAAGCAGTGTGCGGTCCTGGGTCAGCCAGCAGCATCTGAGCGTTAATAAGGGGGGTAATTGAATTAGAGGATCAGTGGAGGCCTGTAGTGTGGCCGCCACACAGCTCTAATTTCATTACAAGTGATGCAAACATGAGGTTGGCCCTCAGCCACATCAATACAGCCACAAAATGCTCACAAAAATAAATAAATGACCAAACCACAAATCTACACCTGCTCGTCTCATGTAACATCCTGTCCAACCGTGTACACATTTCATCCTGTGTGTTCGTGAGAGTTGCGAGGTTACACTAATGAAGTGCCCAATGTGAATCAGGGGGGAAGAAATCTGCATTATGTGGCACAAAAGCAGTTTGCACTGTCGTCTCAAAGCAGGAAGGAGATCGGCCCTTTATGTGTGCTGGTTATGTTTTCTGAATATGAAAAAAATATGAATAAATAACAAATCTGGCATTGATGGCTGTGTAGGCGAGAGAACATGACACATCAAGTTGACACCAGGGAATATTTTTTTGTTTGTTTAGAAGAACATGCTGGCTACCCACAATCTATGATATCCATACTGCGAAGTGATTTTTCCAATCTGCATGATGCATATTTATGAATGTGCTTTGGCCTGATGATTCACTTGACCATCAAACTGAGCGCAGCCCAAGTGAAGCTGTAGGCTTGACTGTAGGCCTTCTTCCGGTGATGAATAGTTATGAGGGCAGGAATTAACCAAGGAGAAACTGTTCACATCCCTAATAAGTCAGCTGTGACAATGAGAATCTCATTGGGGTCACATCCTCAGCATTCCAACATGCAGGTGGGCCAATCAGAGCACAGGAAGAGAACCGATAGTTATGAAGACAGAAGTAGTCTTTTGCAAAGGTACTAAGAGAATCGCATTGCTTAACTCTTTGCCAAATTATCACACATCTAATTACTTTACCGGGCAGTAAATCAGTACATCTTCTCCACTTTAAACAGCACATCTGTTCATGCAACTCACATCGATCATATGCTCAATGCTGAAAAATGCTCAAACCTTGCTTTAACCACTCTTTGACAGATGTGTCTCTTTCATTTTTTGACAGCCTGGAGAGCTTGCCAATTTACGTCACAAGTTTACCCCTGCAGCAGAGCAGGATGAAAACATGCAGGACAGACTTATCAGGTAGAGAAACATCCCACATCCACTGCAATTCCTGTTTTCCATAAAGCAATAGTATGTAACTTTGTAAAGGTAAGGTAAAGGTACTTTATTGTCACATACACATACATGTAGTGAAATTCATTCTCTGCATTTAACCCATCCCTCAAGGGAGCAGTGGGCAGCCATTTACAGCACCCAGGGACCAACTTGAGATCTCAGCCAGTGCCTTGATCAAGGGCACTGACTGGAGGAAACCCACGCAAACATGGGGAGAACATACAAACTCCACACAGAAAGGCCCGGAACAACCTGGATTCTAACCCAGAACCTTCTTGCTGTGAGGCCACAGTGCCAACCATTGGGTGCTGCAGCTGTCATGCTACTTGTAAAGAGAGTGTAAGGAGAATTAACAGTTCTTCTTGGAAATGAAAAGTTGAATTCATGAGCAATAAAAGGCACCTTTGCTCAAGTGATTACACTCACAGGTTTTGACGATACTGCCGTATTGACAGACGATGCTAGGTCACGTAATGACTCTTCTCTGTGTGTGTTCTAGTCTTTCTACTCTTCTCCACAAAGTTTGCCTCTATTAGACAAGTGTCACTTTTGGCCTCAATTGCCACTGCACAGCCAAAGTTACATACTATTGCTTTTTTGTTTTTGTTTTTTGTTTTTAAATCAAGTGGCTTTGGAGGAAAATAACTGGGAGGTGAACCTGGGCTGTGTTTATGTTTTGATGTTTTTGCATTCTAGAGAAGAGCTGCAAGAAAAATCCTACATCTCTCACTTTCTACAAAAGCATACAAAACTAGCTAGTTGATTGGTTGATTGATTTCTGTTCTGTCGGTTTGTGTGCACCGATTTGGCAACAGATCCAGATCAGATCAACACACCATTAGCAGGATAATACTTAAAATATTAGGCACTGTGTGTTATATCTGAATGTGACTGAAACATATTATATTCCTGTGAAATCATTTTTCAAAACTGCTGGTGCATAATTTATAGGCAGGAAAGTCACTGAAGACAAGGGGGAGGACACTCTGCATAAGACCGGGAAGATATAACGGCTGCAGACAGCTGTGTACGTGAGGAAGATACCTTTACCAGAGTGCATCTGCGGTTTGTTGATTGCATCTCCATCGTAAGATAACAGAGCTGCAGGCTAATGGAGCTTGCTGAAGAAGTGCCTCATGCTCTGTCAGTTTTTCATAACCACTTCACTCAGTCTTACGTAGGACCATTCGGTATTGATAATTACTGATGCTACGCCAATCTTTCAGAATCCATTATTGGCTGTTTTTCCACTTCAGGGAACTAACACCACCACCTCCAACCCACCTACCCCCTCACCAGTACCCTCGTTCCTCCCAGTCCATTTCTCTGTTGAGTGAGCGGTGCAAAAACACCAGTTTAATGACACTATAGGATGCAAGTTGACTTCAAAAGCACTCATTTCCCAGCAACTGCCACAGGTAGGAGGGAAGAGCCTTTGTGTGACCAGACCTTGCTCAAGGATATTATAATTAGCAGAAGATTTAGGACTGAATGAAGGCAACAACTGCCAAGCAATACCATAAACTCCATAATTCACATTAAACCCTGTCTGTTAATTGTCAAAAGGCAGGCAAAATGTGCTTTACACCGAATTCGGAGAGTTTGACAGATGAATAAATGTTTTTACGTTTTACATTGACTTAACTTTGAAAATGCTGCTGCACTTGACTGAAATGACAGGCGATCCCTGAAGAAATGCTGACAAGCTAATTCATCAAGTAGCCCTGTCACAAGCAGGTGGAGAGTTTAAAAATGATGTTAACAATCACAGCCACTAGTGCTAACCTCGCACCCTTATAGACTCCAGCTGGCAGACTTTACAGTAACAAGAAGGCCATGCTCTGTGTGTGAGACAAGAAGGTTTGAGGGACGTGAAAGGCGTGTGAGAATATCCTGTGTTCCTGTAAGTCTGCGCAACGTATCCAAACCAAGACCAGGGAACGTAAAAAGAGAAAGATGACACAGCCAACACCTTTGTTATTTTCTTATACCACCATTACTGCCAATAGAATGCCTCTCTCTTCATATCACTAGGAAATATCACTTAAATTAAATGTCCATCAACACACAAGAAAAAAGCTGCTAAAAACAAAGCTTTAGTTTATGGTTCAGCCAAAAGATGTCCCCCATAACGTCGCCCTCTGTGAAAACAACAGTCTGGTAAGTGCTGAGAAGACACAGGACAGACAGCCAGCAGCCCACACACACACACACACACACACACACACACACACACACACACACACACACACACACACACACACACACACACACACACACACACACACACACACACACACACACACACACACACACACACACACACACACCTCATCCCCTTTACACAGGCACCACACTGAGGTCTAATCAATGCAGCTCATTCATATTGAACCACAGACGCCAGGGGAAGCCGGGGGAATTACAAGCAGCCTCCGCTGTGAGATCGCAGCCTAGAGGAAGCCTGGAAATCTGTCGTTTACTGTCCACGGCATTTTCAACAACATGGCTACTGAGTTTCCTCGCTTCACAGGAAATGACACTGAACAGGTACAACAGTACTTAAACCAGATTGTTAAAGAACAATACGCCATATTTTGGACATTTAAAGGGGAACTATGCAGGGTTTTTTTTTTTTTAGCTTAATTTACCTTAACTGAACAGCTTTGGAGTCATTAGAATGGTTATATGACTTTTTTTCGGTTCCCCCTAGCGCCTGTGAGCGGAAAAACCACCCTTGCAACTTTCGGCCCGGCAAGCCGCCAGCCTCAGCGTCAGGAAGTATCGCATGGTATCGGGTCTCGCGATGTAACGAATTTAGGCACTTTAGGCACTGCACACATCCAGGAACCGGCTAGCTATAAGAACAAGGTAGCGATGGAGTTTTTCACACTCTCGTCATAGCTGAGCCGGGAAAAAAGAAGCAGAAAGCTAGGAAAGCATTGCCGGAGGAACAGAGAAAGAGGAAAGAGGCAGACTGAACGAGCAAGTTTTTACACAGTGTTGCCAAATAACTATTCCGAAGCTGTAGGGGGAGCTCTACAGAGAAACCTGCGAGCAAAAAGCAAGAAAATAGCGAAGAAATTGCAGTTGACCCCAGTAGATGGGTTTCTTCAGTGCTCTGTAGTAGCATCAACATAGACTGTGTTGACCGATCATTCATCATTCAAAACAAAAAGGACAATCCTTCATTTGAATATATTTCTGAAAAACAATACATTATTAACTCAGAAATGATTCAGATGAGCAGCAGGGACAGAGTCACACTTCAGGGGTACTATTACGGCAAAAACCAAAACACCAAGCCTATATCCTTTTCTTTGCGCTGATGGGCCATTAATGCGTCATCACTCTCCATCTCTATAGCAGCAAGGACACACACACATATGCAGCCCCCATAAACTATACACAGCCAGGTAGCCTATTTAACAGCTTGAACTGATATACTCTTAGCAGTGTAAAATGTGCTATTTACTTTTAGAAAAAATATTTTAACGCTGCCACTCGATGCAGTAGGCTAATTGTCTGGTCATTTGGGCTATGTGTGTCGTTAAAGGGTAACTACTGTTTTTTTTTTTTCAACCTGGACCCCATTTCCCCATACGTTTGTGTCTAATAGACCGATGTGACCAAAAATCTTTGAAATTGGTCCAGTGTTGAGCAAGATCGCAGTGACTAGCCGGCGCAAACCGAGCTGCAATGTAACCTAATGGGGCAATTGTGCAGCCTCGATTTTTGTCCACTAAAAGTGTTTTTTTGTTGTTGCTACTGACACGTTCAGATTGTTACTAAAAGTGTCTGACAACATTATCGATCTCATGAGGTGACTTCTTGTCCAAAGACAGCGGTGTGGAGAGTGGAACACGAGTCGAGAAAAAGGCGTTCTGGGAGTCTGTTGTTTCAGAGTCACTGCGATCTCGCTCAACACTGGACCAATTTCAAAGATTTTTGGTCACATCAGTCTATTAGACACACATGTATGGGGAAATGGGGTCCAGGTTGAAAAAAAAAAAAAAAAAAACGGTAGTTACCCTTTAAGTTCAGTACACAACAAAAGTATCTTTGAGGCTCCGTGAGAAACTCCTGCGAAAAAATTAAATGACCTCTTATGCTAATTATTCATGAGGAAAATATGGATGATTTCATGTCTACATTTTTGGAACTTAAAATGATGAAGCTAAGTTAGCCAATGGGCCATTCACACTTTTACCTGACGCAGTCAGTGGTCATGAAATACAGACACACTTTGACCCCAATTAATCCCAATGATGACTCTAAATGAACATAGGCAGAAGCGAGCACAGCTCATTTTAAAATTAAACTGGCGACAAATGGCGGATAAATAACTCATGGTTCACAAGTTCACTATCCAAAGCAGAGAGAGGAACATGAAAGCCAGACAATTGCTCAAAGCAAATGCCTCCACAGCAGTCTTCAACTGCACCTAATGGACCATGTTCAGTCCAGCATCAACAAGCCTTTATCTCTTCTTTCACACAGAACTCACCAGTAACTTCTGCTTTTGCCTTTGGTGGCTCGGCGTCTCAGGGTTGAGTCTTAGAGCTCCACTGTTGTCCTTTAGAAGACGAAAGCTGTCCAAACGCTGCACACCTGGGAGCTGGAGGGGCAAAACTTCATTTCTCAGCTGTGGTGGGGGGGAGGGTGGGGGAAATACACAAAAGAACACAAAACTTGAAGTCATTTAAAGCATCTTAGTCAAATCAATATAGTAATAATAATACTGTACATGTTTTAGAAAACCTTTCCACAATGGTAAGTTATCAGTATAACAATGGTGGTTTTACAGTTTGATTGTGCAGTTTTTGGATAACTTATTCCAAATAGTCCACTGCTGGTCCCACTGGTGATGAAATCTGCTAGCACTCTATCTCTGAGTGTAGGTGAGTGGCCGCTCAGAGCTAGCAGGTGGTCTGAGAGGAAACGCAGCTAACAGCTACACTCATGCAGTAAAAACAGTGTGTTCTCCCTTTATTGATCGTCACAAGTTCAGTCTGACAATAGAAGGAATTATCTCCTAGACTACCTGCTGCTTTGGGGAGACATTGGACACAGCGTTCCACTAAATGTTGCTTACATTGAAAATAAAATGTGCACTCTAGTTTAAAAAAAAAAAAAAAAAAAAAATCACAATGAAAAAACAGAAGAAATATTTTTTGTTTTTATAATGGATCCAATGTAAAATCAAGTCCTGAGTCTGTGCTTTTTAATCTGTGCACGTCGCAAGACATCAACTGACTGGTATAATGTTGACTTAATTGTATTATCCCAGTTATCCAGATGCTTCACACAGCTCTGTTTACTCACATTCCAAAATCTGCAAACAACATGTTGACCTAGTGTATCAATGGAAAATAACACTTAAGCACTCATTCAACCAGATACTTACAAACCCACACAAGTCTAAGATGCCAACGAGGTAAAATAACATCCTCTCTCCATGTTCAACCACTTAGCCAGCAACGCTGATAGCACTACCTAAACTGCTTGTTATTGCCAAGCTAGTGGAACTGGCTGGAAATAATAATGCCCCCTATTAAATTATTCATGGCTCCAGTCAGGTGGAACCAGATGCTGCTTTTGTGTCATAGAGGGAGAGCTGTAACTCGACTCAAGCATGGAAGGCCATCGCTGCATGGAGGTAAAGACTTCATGGAACAAGCATGGATGCTGCTGGGCTACAAAACAAAAACACAGGATGTCATGACACTCGCTTGGCTCTTTCCATGTGACATTTCCCTGCAAGTGTTCAGGCAGAGGACGGTGGCTCAGTAGCTCAGTCCAAATGGGGGCGAAGCCTGAGGTGCTGCTCGCAGTTCACCAACCCTGTGTTGGTGTCGCTTTGTACCCCGCCCCCCTGACATTTGTGGCCATGACCAGAAGATGACCTTTTTTTGTCCATGCCATGCTTTAGTGCTGAATACTAATGCTACGGTGCTGTGTGCCCGCCACTCATGGGAACAAGCAGTGCTATTTTTAGCCACATGTCCCCAGCTGCACATCTCCAACCCGAGGCCAATGGGCAATTAGTGTTTGTTTCTAATGGCAGGAGGCAGTGCCGTAACCTCCCAAACGCAAATAGACATCTGGACAAAGACTGTTTCTGTCCTGCCCCGTACCACTGCCACGAGGCACTACTCCTAAAGCTTTGTTGTCCCTCCGTCCATGTCAACCTTTATAGGTGCTGAGAAGTAGGGGTTTCCATACACGTGCTGGCTTTGCTTGGTTTGGCTTGGTTTGGTTTGGCTCAGTGCCTCTGCCCATAACAATTTGCATTTACAATAGGGCTACTTGCTTGAAGGTGTGTTTTAAGCGGCGTAGCTTGCCCGGGCCACGGCTGCTGTTGCTATTTTTGAAGCCTGCGAGCCTGAGTTGTCAAAGGAGCGGCTGTAAAACAATTAATTTCCTATAAATTCTTCACAATTCCCCCGTAATTTAGTTTTTTTGAAGTTTTTATTATGAAGCAGCAAAATCAGGTAATGTTGGCTTTTCATCAGCAGTAACTTAGGACTCCCGATCATTAAACATTCAAATAAGACAGATATCCGAACATACAAACCGGGAGACAGGAGACAAACTAAACGTCAAACCACAGAGATTCAGTGAGAAGCTACAAAAATACCGTGGTAATTTCGATTAATTAATCTGAGAAAAAATAACGTGTTAAAAAAATAACGCAGATTAATCCATTCCATATTGACGTTTGACCCGGAGCCGTTCTAGCCACCATTGGACTGTAAAATGAAGGAGGGAGACGAGAATGTGCTGCCTGGATCATTAATTGGAACATTTACTTGTAAAAAAATCTTCTTCCTGCCAACCCTGGCTACCGAAATCTGGTGCCACTGATATGTCTGCGCTGCTCTCTGATGCTCTGAAACAGACGATACAGGCAACACAAACACCGCTGCACGTGACGCTAGTTAACATTATACTCGACAGCAGCTAACGTTAGCCTACCGCTAGCTAGTTCAATGAAACTGGTAAACTACAGTCTCGTGGTGCATTTGAAGTTATTGTAAATGTCCAATTCCCATTTGCTGGTTGTTTTTGTTGTTCAACAGCAATTTACTAGTGAAATAAGATATTGTTATACATTATTATTAAATCATTTAATTTTGACCATATGGCCTTAGCAATAAACAAGCCGTTCTTTAATGTCACCAACTGTTGTTTAGTACCCTTCTTTCTTTTCTTTTTTTTACTTTCTTAAAAAGTATCAGTTCAGGCACCGTTAATTATGTATTCGATTAATTTTGATTAATTAATCACAGAGTATGTAATTAATTAGATTACATTTTTTAATCGATTGACAGCCCTATTTAAAAACATCCTTCTTTCTGGTCTCCAGCACAGACATGAGTTAGGTTGAGTCTTGCAACATAGAAGGAGAAAGGGTGGGGGTCGTCATGGTTTGGCCGCGGTCAGCAAGACGTTGCCACTGGCTGGTCAGGCGAGTTTTGGACCTAGAAGGCCCATCTTTCGCGAGGTACACTAAAACTGGTAAAGGAAAAGCAAATCAGCAGCATGGTTTGGCTCAGCACGGCCAAAAGTGCAAATGGAAAAACCCTAAGGCTCTTCTCCCCAACATGAGCTGCCATTCACTCTGGAAACAAGGTGACTTATTTAACTACTCATGCAATAATTTTGTGGCCTTGGCTGAAAATGACATCATCCTGTGCCTGTGTTTCTATAAGCAAAAGTGACCCCGTGATAAGTCCAAACACCTACTTGTTCCTCAAAAGGGGCCATTAATTTTAATTGTCCACATACTGTATTTCAGAAGGAGTTGTTCATAGAGCTGCAACCAACAATTATTTTCTTTATCCATTAATCTGCCAATTATTTAATAAATGCCCACCACAATTTTCTGAAGCCTGACTGAACACACTAAAGCCAAAGCTAGGCAAAGTTCAATATTTGTTCTTGAAAAATCACGTATAATGGATTTCCAAAATAGTTGCCTATTCATTTTCTGACAATTAACTAATCAATAATTTGACTAATCATTTCACTTAGTTATTTAAGACTACACGTTTTGAGAAGTAACATTCACAAACATTACAGCACTGTGTTCGTGATTGGCTGGCTCAGAAACACACATAGGATTTGACTGAATGACATTTCAGAACAGTATGGGCTCATTATTTGTGATGATCGTTAAAGCCGAGGGTAAGCTTTCTGTTTTCATACTAGGATGAATATTCCACGCGGACATTTCTAATTAAGCAGAATTAGACACTTTTTGTTTTTTCAGTATACAGACATTTCCACAAAGTCATGCTGGGCTGTACTCCTAGACTGTCAGCAACTCTAAGATAACCCAGTATATTATGATATATCTCACTGAGCAGGTATAATGAGTCAGTTTTGGAGTCTGTATGTCATGACGGCCTCTTTAATTCATTTTAGTCAGAGCGACGTTAATTCAATTCATCTTATTACAGCTTTTTCATGCAATTACCCTATGCCCCTGTTCATTGATGGGCCACCATGGAGGCAGTGGATTGGACAGCAGACTTACCAAGCCCACAGAGACCTATGTACAATGTAGCATACCCTATCATACAGTAAACAAAGATGAATCACTGCAAAAAAGAAATCATTGTGCTGCAGCACCCACTGCACAGCCACTTTTTCTTTCTCTATTAATCTTCTGTGAAATTCCACTTGATCGGGACATTAGAATCAATTGCATCCCTACATAAACACAAAGCATTAACTCTGGAGCACATTATCATTTCGTTAATCATCCTCGACATTAAAAGTGGTGTAGAAACAGCAAGTGTGCCTTGAGCTTACTGGCACAGTGGGTCTGTAGCACTGCCTGCCAATAACATGTTATCAAAAAGAGTGCAATTAACCTCCAATATGGTGGACAATACACAGAGTAGAGCGTGTCCGTATAAAGGACATGAACATTGGTGACATGAACATGGTGTTCAACAACCACCTCAGACATCAGAGAACCCTGCTCTTGTTGCCTACAGTGTTGTCAACTGTAGCTGAATGAATCAAATGAACCAGAGTTCACATCACTCTCCATGGCCTTTTTTGATTAAATACAATTAAGCGAATTTGGGTTAAATGAACCTATGCAACAAGAAACTGAACACGATAATGCTTTTTAAAGAAAATATGAGTGCAGTGTAGACAAAGCAGACACAGTAAGCAAAACCTGTAAGCAGAAAGGCAGAGACAGAGGTAGAGACCGAGAATGAACCTGTGGAGATAAGCTTTTTTTATTCCAAAGCAAATCCTGACAAATAATCACTGTCTGTGGATTTTGGCAAGATCCGCATAATCATCCCCAGCCCCCACCCTCGGGCATGATCGTCCATCTTTCACAACGCATCCAAACAGCCCTCAACCTCACTGAGCTGACCACAGACACAGATTTGACTGACAGCTATGAGAGAGCCACAGGAATCTCAAAAAACATGTTTCATATACAGTGCCTTGCGAAAGTATTCGGCCCCCTTGAACTTTTCGACCTTTTGCCACATTTCAGGCTTCAAACATAAAGATATAAAACTGTAATTTTTTGTGAAGAATCAACAACAAGTGGGACACAATCATGAAGTGGAACGAAATTTATTGGATATTTCAAACTGTTTTAACAGATAAAAAACTGAAAAATTGGGCGTGCAAAATTATTCAGCCCCCTTAAGTTAATACTTTGTAGCGCCACCTTTTGCTGCGATTACAGCTGTAAGTCGCTTGGGGTATGTCTCTATCAGTTTTGCACATCGAGAGACTGAAAGTTTTGCCCATTCCTCCTTGCAAAACAGCTGGAGCTCAGTGAGGTTGGATGGAGAGCGTTTGTGAACAGCAGTTTTCAGTTCTTTCCACAGATTCTCGATTGGATTCAGGTCTGGACATTGACTTGGCCATTCTAACACCTGGATATGTTTATTTGTGAACCATTCCATTGTAGATTTTGCTTTATGTTTTGGATCATTGTCTTGTTGGAAGACAAATCTCCGTCCCAGTCTCAGGTCTTTTGCAGACTCCATCAGGTTTTCTTCCAGAATGGTCCTGTATTTGGCTCCATCCATCTTCCCATCAATTTTAACCATCTTCCCTGTCCCTGCTGAAGAAAAGCAGGCCCAAACCATGATGCTGCCATGGTGGTGGCAGCATCATGGTTTGGGCCTGCTGCTTTGACAGTGGGGATGGTGTGTTCAGGGTGATGAGCTGTGTTGCTTTTATGCCAAACATAACGTTTTGCATTGTTGCCAAAAAGTTCGATTTTGGTTTCATCTGACCAGAGCACCTTCTTCCACATGTTTGGTGTGTCTCCCAGGTGGCTTGTGGCAAACTTTAAACGACACTTTTTATGGATATCTTTAAGAAATGGCTTTCTTCTTGCCACTCTTCCATAAAGGCCAGATTTGTGCAGTATACGACTGATTGTTGTCCTATGGACAGAGTCTCCCACCTCAGCTGTAGATCTATGCAGTTCATCCAGAGTGATCATGGGCCTCTTGGCTGCATCTCTGATCTTGTATGAGCTGAAAGTTTAGAGGGACGGCCGGGTCTTCGTAGATTTGCAGTGGTCTGATACTCCTTCCATTTCAATATTATCGCTTGCACAGTGCTCCTTGGGATGTTTAAAGCTTGGGAAATCTTTTTGTATCCAAATCCGGCCTTAAACTTCTCCACAACAGTATCTGGGACCTGCCTGGTGTGTTCCTTGTTCTTCATGATGCTCTCTGCTCTTTAAACGGACCTCTGAGACTATAACAGAGCAGGTGCATTTATATGGAGACTTGATTACACACAGGTGGATTCTATTTTTCATCATTAGTCATTTAGGTCAACATTGGATCATTCAGAGATCCTCACTGAACTTCTGGAGAGAGTTTGCTGCACTGAAAGTAAAGGGGCTGAATAATTTTGCACGCCCAATTTTTCAGTGTTTTATCTGTTAAAAAAGTTTGAAATATCCAATAAATTTCGTTCCACTTCATGATTGTGTCCCACTTGTTGTTGATTCTTCACAAAAAATTACAGTTTTATATCTTTATGTTTGAAGCCTGAAATGTGGCAAAAGGTCGAAAAGTTCAAGGGGGCCGAATACTTTCGCAAGGCACTGTATACTTTGGGTTGTTTGACTAGTGCTACCTCAAATCTTGTTGGTGTGGAACAAAAGGCGCTTTGCCTTGGAGTCCTTCTCTCCTACGCTGATTCCTATAAAGACAATCAACGACCTGTCCATAACAAGGTAAAACTGATGACGCTAAAGCATTTAGAATAAGCTTAGTACTACCAGGGTAGGCCCTGCAGCTTTTAATGCAAACGTTTGTTACTGTGAAAATGTGGCAGTCACATCTGTAAACTGGAGTGACAAAATAGCATCACCCTAACAATGAACCAATACAACTAATTTCTGGGGGCTCATGTAATCTCATGCCGTTTACACCAGATCAGTGTTGTCCATCTGACTGAGTGGACAGCCCTGATCAACTCCAGGAACAATCAATTATGAATGCAGTCAGATCCCTGAGGTGATTACCGGCTACTCTCCTCCGACCTCCAGAGAAGTTAGCAGTCCAGTCCCTCTCACGGTTGTCTGAACCTGACTACAGCAGTCAGTCAAACTGGCAACATGTCGACAGCTTACCCAACATATCTACTTACATTACATTTTAGCTGCACACGCACATGTGTAAAGAATAAGACAAACTGCAACGCGCTGGTGTAAAGTGAACATGCAAGTAGATAGATGTATATAGACAAGAACATGTATATGCACTGAACATGTGTGTAGAGTAGATCCAATCTAGGGGGATTATATAGCACAAAACTACATAAATCTGCCCTCACATGGGAAAAAAAACCCTCTGGACACACAAGAGACACAGTCCAAAAATCGGAGCAAGTGATGTGGTTGCAGACAATGATAATGCATTTTCACTCTGCTGTCACTCCGTCTCCCGGAGCCATCTTTAGAGAGATTTCCGGGTGAAGATGAGGTTATGTAACAGCAGCCGTGGACCCTGCTGTTCATATCACTAATGGTTCACACTGTGGCGGGGTCACGTGCTTTATCCAGGCCACATCCAGGCGCCAGCAGCAGTGTTCCAGCTGTTACTACAGCCTAGCCTCAGTCACTCAGGGCCATGCTGAGCCATGCTCCTCTCACACTGCTACATCCTGCGCTGAGCAGCCATGTTCAGCACCTCAGCACTCCTCCTTTCACTTTTGTCTCTCGAACGTACTTGCACTGGAGACAATGTGTCATACTACCATTACTATTTAGCTTATCCACAATGCAATGTAGACACTACGCATAGAGGAGAGGCTAATGCATCCTTATGGGATTTCAACTGGGCAACTCAATCACATACTGAAGGGGAATGGTATGGTAAAGAAAATGTCCAACATTTTTGTACCAACTTTTTTTGCCAACTGCTTTCTCTACATTGCCTAAAAGTTAAACACAAAAAGGTTGCTTATTGTGTCACCACCCGAGGTTGCAAACTCTAACAACATGTGCTAACCATCGAGTGTTAACCATCTTCGTTTAGACCTACAGTAAACAGACCAGCTTCAAAAGGGAATTTGCAAATGACATAGCATCATTACTACTTCTTGTGAACACGCTCAGCATTTGTTTTAACCTGCTTCATAGCTTCAGAGCCAAACTGATACACCAGCATGGAAATATACTTTTAGCTTATTACAGATATATCGGTATGTGCATGTATGTCAGTATCCGTGTACAAGGTCCAAGTAATAGCAATACAGAAATGTCAAAGATATGTTTGAGGTAAACACTTTCTCCATTACAAAAACTGTCCACCAGAGAGCACTGACAAGTTTATTTTTTAAAGCTGCTGCAATTAATAATTTATAATTATCACCCGACTACAGTTCCTCTCACCCCTACTGAGCATTTTAGTGTCTTTCAGCTCTTTGTTTTAGTTGTACAGCCCACAACCTTACTGTTCAGTTCACTGTCAGTCTTCTCATTAGCCCCATTTCAAGACACAGCAGGTTATTTAGCAAAAACCTCTGATAAATTAATTTTACACTACCTGCCCAGCACAATGACACTGACTAGCTAGTGAATACAGCAGAGCAGCTAAAGAGCCAGATATTTCCATCAGGAGTGGCTGAAGATCAAAAATAGAGCTAAAAAGAGAGTGAATATTGAACTTCCATTTGCTAGGTGAACATAAACACAACTTGAACAAAATGAATGCTAATTGTGCTCCCTGTCTGATAAATAAGAAATGGTTTGTTAACAGGCTCACCATATTCATTTTGTTGATAATCAGTTTGATTGAGGCTGTTCGCATTTTGTTTCCGCTGCCAAAAAAAACCCACAATGCCGCTCAGTAAATATTGATCACAATTCTTTAATAGACAATTTAAATTATCTTTTATAAAAAAACAGTTTTAGGCTAAAAAACTAATCCCAGCCAATCAGTCAGATTTTTTTAAACTGTAATATCAAACTTTAAAAATCCTTGTGTCTTCTTCAGAAACCATTTGTGCTAATACCAGATGGCAAAAAAATCAGTGAGCAGACGCATTTCGATTTAAATTCGGTATAGTTTTCTGCGACTGAAAACAAAATGTCTGAACTCCCAATGCGGTAAACCCCACCCATTTGGTGCTACCAGAGGGAGGAAATAAAAACTAAGAATTTTATGCAAATATTATTTGACCGAGGGCTGGTTTAGAAAAAAATGTTCAAGAGTACTCTGCCTCCCTCCTTGAACTCCTTCCACCACCGACCTGCCTCCTCTCCCTCTAATTCATTGCAGAGAAAACAAATGTAGAATGTGAATACCCGTCTCCTGTGCATAGTGAAGATAAAAGTCACTTTCTGGGAGCTCAGGGATAACCAGTGAAATGATGAATGGCCATGCCTGCTCATCAAGGTGGACAGGAGGAGCTACAGTATGAATGGGAGTTTGTGAGTACTCGCTCATATCCAAGGTGTGGGTCTAGACTGACAACCCTAATTATGGAAGCTCTTCAAATGAGTGACCTTGGGGGGCAGCAGGAACATCCATACCTGTGCGCGCACACACACACACACGGACACAGACATATTTTCACACAGTGAAAATCACAGTTCAGCCTCAACTGTTTATCCCCACTGCCACCCTCTGCTCTCATTACTGCCACCTATAGGATCTCATTGCAAACTGAGCTCTGTAGCTGATGACACAACATACAGAAACACTTATACATTTTAAATATTCATGAATGCCCTCTACAACCCACACACAAACCTTTTTGGTATGTGTAAAAAAATAAATTCAAAAAAATACCACCAACGATACGGTGTCAGCTGTTGTGTTAACATGGCTTCCACTGGGATACAACACTGATGGATAATCTGCACAAATGTTTGACAAAATCCATGCAAACAAATTGATCAATATCAGATGACTGCTGTCTACCAATTAGCATTCATATCTCAAATCCATTAACACAACTTAATTTACCCTAATGATTTTTCTCAATTTAAAACTGACACATCTCCTTTGCATGTAGACTCCACAGAAAGCGCCATCTGACAGGCATGGCAGTGACAACCGGAACCAACGTCAACCCTAAAAACCATGTTATATCACCCACTGACAATAGCTAAACATACTGCTCCTGCTATGCTGACTTAAGTATTCTTTTTACACACACACACACACACACTGCAGCATGTTTTCAGTTAGGACGGAAAACTCAATAAAACAATATGACAGTGAATCCTCACTGCATGCAAATGATGTGCAATGTCCTCTGGCTCTTCTCGGTGCTGTCAAACCTGCACATTCTGCACTCCTGTGCAGAACACCTCAAAACCTCTCTTATCCATCTCTTATGAAATGCATATATAAGGGTAGGAGGGCTGCATGTGTACGATAACCAGAAGATTACATTTCAATAATTGTAGCCGCTAGGAGTCTGAGACACTAAGACATGTTATGATGATCCTTATCCCTCCAGCAGTAGCAGCAGCAGCAGCAGCACAGGAATCCTGCAGCAGAGGCAACACAACAATCCTTCGCTCAGAAAAACACACACGGCTTGACAGCAGACAGTAGATGGTACAGTACCTTAGAAGCGGCTGTAAAAGGACCGATGCAGTGGCAGGTGTTTCCTACTGTGTTGAAAGGACAGAAAAGCAGCTGATCTGGGACGATGGCTATGGCAGCTCGGTAGCATAAAATGGTTCATCAATGCTCGGCAGAAAGAGGCACAGCCAAGCAGCGCAGGGAGAGAGAGACAGCCAGCGAGCATCACTCAGCTCACACTACCGTGGCTGTGCAGCAGAGCACACACACCAACACGCCCCCTTTCGCTCTCTCTCTCTCGCTCTCACTTTCTCTCACACACACACACACACACACACACACACACACACACACACACACACACACACACACACACACTAAGTCACACAGACACGCAGGGGTGCAGAGGCAGTGCAGTGCGCAGCAGTACTGAGCAGCGCTCCCTCTCCAGGATGTCTTTCGTCTTCCTTAATCAGAATTGGTCATTCTCTGTCCTATTCTCAGCAGTCACAGACAATCCTGTCAATAAAGCCTTCCAGCCGCGTGCTCCATCGTATCGCCTGCCCACCTAACCACCACTGGTGAGCAGTCGTGATTGAAGTTGGCAAGGTCATGTGAGGTTCTTTGGCGTCCCCCTTGGTCTCTGCTCTCAGATTTGTTACAGTGTTTCTCGGCTGTTTTTTATTTATTTATTTATTTTTGCAAGCTGATACAGGGACTCTGCCTCGCCTCGTCATGGGTCATTATGCCACAGAGGCTACCCGTAGGCTCAGCTTGACAAACCCTCACTCACTGAATGGTGGACCAGACCAATCAGCTATCACAAACAGCAGCTAAATCCATACCATCCAATCACAGATCAGGAAATCAAGTGCAGAAGGGTATTAAAGGGGATTATTTGGGCCATCCTGGGGTTTTTTTTCTTCACTATAGGGAGATGTGGAGGAGAGCGGCACACAGTGTGCAGTATGGCTGCCCTCTGCGGCTGACAGTGGTGGTGCACTCTGTTGTGGGAAAAGGAGAGAGGAGAAACAAGACCCAAAACAGATATGCTTTCCTCAGCGTGGATGCCTAGCAACCACAGCAGCTCCTTACCTCTGTAAGGAGCCTTCCCTCCCCCTCCAGCGGGACCCTCTCTGCAATCCCAACTGAGAGCTTACTTTGCACAGCGGCTATTTAACACTCAAGGCACCGCCACATCCCACACGATTGATGTCAAATGTTCCCGCCCATGTCCTCTACCTGGTTTGTAAACACTAAAGGGGGAGGTGCTGAGCTCTGACAATGAGAAGGAAGCCCACCTGATTTTTTCACTATGACATCAGCTGCTATGGGCAACTCCACTGATCACCTCTAGGGCCGTTAGTAAATTAACTTCAACCATAACACAGCAGGATTCAAAGTAGAACTGCAAGCACTGCACTTCTTTGATCATTTTGACAAAAGAACTGTGTTTATGAATCGGTTTGTATTATATTTTTCATGAATGTACTAGCAATGAATGACCTTAAATCTGATTTAATGTATCTCAATAAAGGAGAATAATGTAGTCCTTAATGTCTAGGTCTATTGTATTTTATCAAAGATGCACAGCTCAAATACTGTAGCTATATGCCTTCAAAGTTTGGGTCAAGTGGAAAAGAAAAAAGACTGCAAATAATGTCCGAGCCAAGCGGGATCAAGGCATTTTTGACTCCTCACTAGGGAGGGCCAAGCCATGTAAGGTGCATTCTGCTACTGCTGGTCCTGTGTTAGTTTACTTCATTATTTTCTGAGTAATGATTCAGAGGATGCCTGCCTACCTTAGAATGTTAAAGGGAACCAAACCTGTTCAGACAGCTGTCAGAGGATGTCAGAAGGCAGACCAGGAGCTCCGGGCCTGCCTTAACTAGTTGGCTGAGACACATTTGGTGGAGGTGCGAACAACTGTTTTGACATTCCCTTTTGTGAAGGGTTCTGCAGATTAACAAAAACTGTGTGATGTGCAAAAACAACAACACGAGAAGCTAAGGTAGGTCATATATCGAGAGGCAGCGAATAAAAAAGGAATAAACAACAGCAACAGATATTTGCAGATAAATATTGATGCAGTCCACAAGATTTACACAAGATATCTTGAGACAAAAAAAATCCTTAATAACTTGTATATGATGACCAAACAGGTCATCATATACCAGTCAGCCTTTGGTGTTAAATTCACAATAGTCTAATAACCAAAAATCTCAGATAATATCTGGTCTCAGTGATATGCATTTTATAACCTCCGTCTGAGTTCATCACATCCATCTTCTTCCCCATTCCAAAGCAGGGCATTAATGCTAGCATTTGTGGCTGCAGGCCAGTAGCACAGTAGCACGTCTGCAGAGTCAACTACTCTGATGCCGTCCACAACAGCCTGAGCACTTCACTTGCACGCCTCTCGTTTCTAGATCACAGTCCTGTCTGAAGGCTTCAGTGCTTTCAAAACAAGCATCTGTGAGCGAGGCGAGTCAATGGATTATGGATTTTCTTAATAGGTAAAGGTTGTATCAGAACAAACCCCTGCTACTCTCTTTGCAGGTACCTGATTCTTCAGCTTAACACTCTCCTCTCCTAATGTCCCTATAAGCAAATGACTGTACTGCAATTTAATCAAGCTGTTCAATTTCGTGAACAGCAGCAATATGACAAACTGGAGGACAATGTGCCAATAACAACTTTGATCTATCATTATGTTATTTTTTTTAAGATTATTTTTTGGGCATTTTAGGCCTTAATTTTTGACAGGACAGCTTAGACTTGAAAGGGGAGAGAGAGGGGGAATTACATGCAGCAAAGTGCCGCAGGTCGGAGTTGAACCCGTGGCCGCTGCATGGAGGACTAAGCCTCTTTATATGAGCGCGCGCTCTACCAGGTGATCTAACCAGGCGCCCGATCTAACATTTTTAAGACACCAGAGACAAGGACTTTAGTACCCATAAGAACTGTAGTACTGTAAACATTGTGGGATTTAAAAGTCCTATGACATGCTGCTTTTTGGATGCTTTTATATAGGCCTCAGTGGTACCCTAATACTGTATCTGAAGTCTCTTTCCCGAAATTCAGCCTTGGTGGAAGGTGGAGGGTGGGGGTGTGGCCTTGACCAACTGCCATGTTTCGCTCGTTTGCAAGCCATGATGTCTCTCTTTCTCATGGGTGGGCCAAATTCTCTGGGCGCGCAAAGCAGAGAAAGGGGAGGTAACCTTTCCCCTTATGACGTCATATAGGAAAGATTCCAGATTGGCCCATCTGTTTGACTGCCGTTCCAGCGCACTTTCACGGGTAAAAGGTTGTGAAAACACGAGTTACGGGTTGCATGGAACGCAGCATTAGCCAATAAATTTGAACATCAACAACTTCTCAGTCCCTCCCCATTTCTGCTAAAGCCCAAAACGGTCTCCTAAGCCCCTCCCACCACAAGGGAGAATGAATGTGTGTGAATGAGCGGTGATTGACACGCAGTTAGACACCCCCCCTGGCCCTGGTGCATCTGAACAGGGAGCGGTGGATTTTTGCAAATTGCACTACAGGCTGTAGGTGGTGCCAGAGGAGCCGGATATTTTTTTAATTACCCGTTTCATGTAGTTCTACTTGAACATAGGGTCAGTTTCAGCAAATATGACAGAAAGTCTTACCTACTGCACCTTTAAATGTAAATACATACATTTTATCAATTTAAATTATTAGTCTTGAATGGTGTTGAATGAATGTACTGCTGAGAGTCCACTCAACTCAATAAAATTAGTTTCTAAAGAAACATCATCAGCATTGGATAAGATGAGATATAACTTAATCACAAGGGAAATTGTTGTGCAGCATTTTAGCAGACTTCCCAGCATGCACTGTTTGAAAGTTGAAACTGAGGAGACCCTCTTTTTTTATGGAAATGGAAACTTGTGTGTCTTTAATTGGGCTGCACAATATATTGTTTTTGTTATCGTCATCGCAATAACAACATGCGCAATATACACATCGTGAAAGGCTGCAACATATCGCGATATAGACACTCAGACACAAAAAAAATTTGTTAGTTGAAAGAAAATATCAGTAGTGGTGCCTTTTATTCAATTCAATGTTCAATTTGTTCAATAAAAGAAGTTTAGAAATAATTTCCAACAAGCAATTTGTTGTATTTTAGAAGAATACTGAAAGCAGCAGAAATGCAGAATTGAGTAGGTTATGTCTGTTAATTTATCGCAAGTAGTATCGTTATCGCGATATTCAACGTTATCGCATATTTTCCTCATATCGTAAAGCCCCAGTCTTTAGTACATAAAGATATGTCATGGTTGAAGGTTAGTATCCTAACTCAGTTACTGTGAGCAATGCCACATGTTGTTGGAGCCTCTTTGCAGTTATGAGTGCTTCATTTTAAATGAAGAACTGACTCTTCAAATTGAGATATAATATATCTCTAATGTAAGTCAGCGTGACTCAACAGTTGTTGATTGAACTTAATATCCCAAAATTAGTGAATTAACTCAGTTTAACATTTTCATGCTGAAGTAATTATTCAAGTTAAGTATAGTTAACTCATATCTTTAATTAAGGCAGCAAGGGAACTATTTTTTTTAAGTTGAGCCAGCTTAAAATGATTTACAGTACCCTTCTAAACCACCCATTTCCACATCCCCAAACATGTTCTCACACAGTCACACACAATACAAAAACACTTTCTGCAATACTGATGCTTGAACTGAAAAATACAATTGTTTATGTTGTCTTGAGTTAATTGTGAGTCAATTGTACATAGGAATGCACTACCAGTAGTTCAATGCCACAACAATTAATATAAAGAAAAATGGCAGTGTTTCTACACGAGGCTAGCTCTGATGTCATATTATGGTTACAAACAAGGTAACTAAATAAGTAAGTAGTTTATTATAAACATACATATGTAGGTGTGGGTATCTACTATTATAAACTAATGCAAAACATGTAGCAAACCTTCCCAAATGCAATTAATTTGTAGACACTGTATATTTTATGCTGTATTTAGTCAAATCCATATTACATAATGGCATGTTGGGTAATCTCTTTGTTCACAAGCAAATACACTTAGTTACTATTTTTATGTTTGGTAGCTAAATCAACTGCATAAGAGACAAAAGTTGGACGGTTGCATTTGTTAATGTTGAGCCTTGGTGACAGGAAAGAGCCCTTGGCTGAGAAGTGCAAGGGGAGGTCAGATTATGGCTGCAGGCATCAACAAGTGCTGATCCCGCCAGTGTCCAGACACGGCGGAATCAAAGCTTATTCATCGAAAGCTTTACAACCAACACACATGCAAAACAACATACCACACTCACCTTATCTGTGCCTCTAATCCGGCTGTTCTTCTTTGCTGTGGCTAACCGTTGTCTCTGGCTCCACGCTACTTCCCACTGCGACTGTTTCAGGAGTTTCTCCATCTTGCAAGTCTTCTGACAACCCATTGTCCCCTGGCACATAAAAACAGATATCAAGTTAAGCCATGCAACAATCACATTACATCTCAATGATACAGTCCCTGTTTGTAATGAGCAATAACCTACCATGAGAGAACGGTTTGCATGCTTCCCCAAACGCTTGTCATAGTCAGCAGTGCCGGATGATGTCATAACTCCAGCATGTTCAGATTATAAATATCTTTATTCAGCAGAGTTACATAATAATGGATGTTGGATTATTGTTAGTACACAGACAGAAAAGACGGCACAGCTGCCACAGGAAATGCATAAAACTACAAAACCATCTAAAATTACATTTGAATGATTTAAAAAAAAGAGGCAAGAGCTGAATCCAAGACGTTTGATGTATGTTTAGAGCAGTGGTTCCCAACCTGGGGTCCGGGGACCCCTCAGGGGGGCGGCAAAGATCACAGGGGGTGCGCAAGTCTTTATCTGGTTTGAGGTTGAGGTAAAAAAAAAAATATTTGCACGTTTAACAAATTATGATAATACACTAGAATATATAATGTATACACAAGTCTGTATAAAACTATATATTTCTGTTCTCGCTTAAAATTGTAGGCAGGCTACTTAGTAGGCCAAACCTCCGGGACCTCTTAACCTGTGGCCCTTGCTGTCATCAGGTCGGCTGCTAGCTGCTATCATCCTCATTTTTCACTATTCACTATTTTATGCATAAAAGTGCTGATAACTCCTCTGTATCAAAAAAGAAAGTAAGGCTCTATCTCGAGAGTTACCTCAACTTCGGTTTCGGGAGGGGGGGGGGCTTTTCTTAGACATAAGTAGGGGGGGCGCCAAGGAAAAAAGTTTGGGAACCACTGGTTTAGAGGATACATTTCATGAAATGAAAAATAATGTATCACATGCATGTGGAAAAGTAAACCATTTTAAACAGTGTCACTGTAGAAATGACTAAAAGTGTAGGCTTTTATTTTGCTTTGTTAACTCTACAATGTTTTCAAATGCATGGCTAGTTAAAACTATGATATATAAAGAAGACATTTAGATTGTCTACATAATTGGACTAGAGCCTACAATTAAAATTTTCATCTATCTTTAAAATTGTGATTCACAGTAGCTGTGGGCTATAATGTGTCTACAGACTAATAACACTGTACAAATTCCAGTAGATTTGTTTTATATTTTACTACCACCCACCTCAGATGCAGGATAAGCCAGGCTCCAGCAGAAATGAGGCAGCAATTAAAACGTCCAGTGGGCCGGTCATTAGTTACACTACAGTTTCCACTGGGTCATCCAGGCCGGCATTCTCCCAAACCACTGCAGAAGAGACTATTAGCTGTTGGATTTTCCTTCCCAGTCAGCTCTAATTCCAGTTAGACCAAGGACTCTATTGGACTATGCAATTCACTCTTATCATTTTAAGAGCTGATACATATCTCATACAGCACACCCAGTAACAGAACAAATCTTTCTGCAGCCTTTAAATGAGAGTCGCTTCTACACAGGCCAAGTAATGTGATGCCTCTTGCATCAGAGACTGCAATATGAGGTTCACTTTTTTTTTTCATTGGCCAGATAAATGTTTGGTGCCCAATGCCCATTTATATCATATATATATATATATATATATATATATATATATATATATATATATATATATATATATATATATATACTGGATCTTACTCATCCAGTAAGAGCAGCTTCTAAAATATGAAGGCATAGAAGGTTATATCTGCCCACTCATGAGCAGTTGTTGCAACTGTAAACACAGGATTTGGCTTCCAGTAAGAGTGTAATATGGTTTGTACTAGGGTTGGGCAATATGTTAAAATTTTACAACAGTCAGCCCAACAACTTCCGATTGGCGATATACATTTGTTTAGGTGTGTTTGCTTAAGTAGAAGTAAAAGTAGACCACCCGAACTACCTGAAAAAAATGACTTGAGCGGAGAGAAACTTAATAAGAAAAATAAATCAAATACCAGCACACTTCTTTGAGGATATGACTGCTATCATTTCAACCACAGCTAGTCTTTCGCAGGTAAAGGTAAAGAAGTAAACATATGTATGTATGGCTATGGTCAGTTTATGGTTTGTGATGAAATGTCACATCATCATCTCATGATTAGATAATCTCAGGGTTTTTCCTGACTCAGAATCAGGCTTTGGGGGGTGACACCGCACGACAGTAAGTATGATTGGTCAGTGTATAGTAAAGGGCCTGAATTACCTTATTTGACAGAAATATATGCATTTACCTGTAATTTCTGACAATTTGATAAACAGAAATGCCTATTATGCTTGAGTAAATGGAACCCAAATTAACAAAACTGCTTAAAAAAATATTAATATTTAAATACTACCGTTAAAATCACAGGGAGAGTCTGGTATGCCCGTACAGCCTGACTTTGGGGTTGCCAAACATTGCTCTATGTAGGAAAAACCCAGAATCTGCTACATATAGACCACAACCATTTTCACAGTATCAAGATCACAAAGTCCCCATGTCAATATCACATTTAATAGTATACTCCAATAAAACATTTATAAATTTCATTTTTTGCTTGTTGTCTTTATCATGTTATGATTTTGCAAATAAATCAGCAAATCAGATATGCATGTCTATTGTGTCAAAAAGTGAATATATAAAGACCATCTACATGTTATAGTGTCATTAAAGGAACAGTTCACCCCAAAATCAAAAATACATATTTTTTCTCTTACCTTTAGTGCTATTTATCAATCTAGTTTGTTTTGGTGTGAGCTGCCCATTATTGTTGCCCAGAGATGTCAACATACATGATGGAACTACAGTAGATGGCACTTGGTGTCAAAAATGGAAGTGTAGAGGCATGCGTTTGTGGCTAACAAAGAACAGTAATGGCGTCCTCCTTGGCTTGGCTGAGCTGTAACCATAGACTGTAAATATTAATGTTAACAGTCTATGGCTGTAACGTTAGCTAGCTCATCATGTCTCATGCCGCATTGGAGCTAATTAGGAGATAATGATGTGACGTTTCAAAATGAGTTGCCTAGTAAATAAAAGGTGTTCACTCCTTCGCTTTTACCCATAGACTGTATATTAATATTAACAGTCTATGCTTTTACCTCAAGTATAATTTGTCCTCTACTTCTCTGTCTCTCTGCATTTCGGCTGCATGAATGACCATGACTAGTTAAATGGTTAATAAAGTCACAAGGACGCGCAACAGTTAGCTTAGTTAACGTTAGTAGTAGTTTTGGAGCATGACATACTGTGTGTACTTACTAACGCAACAAACACATGTTCTGCTTCAATGTCAGCACGGTTCTCTGATGTACAGAGACCAGACCAGCCTTGTCACCCGGTGCTCGCTGCATTCTGCGGTGTTTGAAAGCCGTAACGTTACTCCGTCAATAGGGAAGGTACCATTTGTCATCCGAATTTCCCGCTGTAGCCATTTTTTCACTATGAACAGGGAGTCATGAGGGGGCGTGGCTGCGGAAAGATACTGACCAGCCTCAGCAGAGTAAAAGTAGGCCTACCGTGGATGGTTTCTGTCTAAAAAATAAATTAAAAAAAAATACACATTCCAACAAGAACAGTTTACTTAAAAAAAAACGTACTTGACCATACCAGACCATGCATGTACACTAAATCCAAATAAAGTAGGTATAGTAATAAGTAACTAGGAAAACTAGCACGATTGAGAACTGGACACAGCGAGCATTTAACACTTTCCATTATGAGGAAACACCCATCAGGTCATTGTGATTGGTGTCGTAAAAAAAAGAGACAGTTGAACATATTCTAGTAATATGCAGAAAATATACAGAGACAAGTAATGATCACACATAATTAAAAGAAAAGAAAACATGGCAAATAGGAGTTGGGGGTATGTCTTCTAGAGGCCGGTGTAAAAAGTAGGTCTATTTTAAAGTGTGGACAGGAAGACTATATCAAGAAGGAAACAGTAATACAACATTAGGGATGCCAACTGTGCACCCTTAATGCTGCTTTAAAGAACAACGTGCTTCAAAGAACATTTTCTACATGTAAAGTATAAATATCTCTAGTAAGACAACCTGCTCCATGTATATACAGTATATATGAACACAATTCGATCATTCTCAATTCTGCTCGCTGTCACAGTAAACATACTCTCACAGACTACAGTATGGAACATGCATACACTAATAATTTACTTTATAATAGTGTTTTTTAAAACAACAATACACTAATTACAATTAAAAAAAACACCATATCTCACAAAATAGTATTTCTATACATTTGTTCTCCTTTTCCATAGCTTTCAATACCTACAGCTTGCCACAAAAATAACTGATCCAAATAAACTGCTGTGTCCAAGTTAAATCACAGTTCATAATATCACTTGACTTGACGTGTAGGATGCCTTGCTCAGTGACTTGAAAACACCCTCATGTACGACTTTAAAGACATTCACTGGCATTTCACTTTACTTGCACCTCTAAAGTTTCCTTTGATCTAATTCAAAGAGAGAACAGAACTTGGCCTCCGGGGACCTACTTCCACTTTCTTCACTAATCTTGTTTGGTTGATTACACGGAAGTCAAACGCTTTGTGCAAAGTGCTCATTAGTCCTGAAGTAAACAGCACCCTCTGCATCTTTCTGTTTTCCTCTTAACAAACTGAACCTCCAAATGTTTGGAGTGGTAAACGAACAAAGAAAATAACCTTAATTCTGTCTGACAAATTCAGACTATTTATGACTGATATATACAACGGTATCACCTTTGAAATGAAAGGAAATAAACAACAACAAAAAAATACTCTTTGCAAAGTCTTTTTACTCTTTATCTTTTATTTACATGAATTCATTATTCTGTTTCAATATAAAATACAAGATATAACTTAGAAACAAATAAACAAAAGAATCAAATACCAACATTTAAATGTGTGCTCTTGAAATAACATCATCCAACAGTCCTACGTTGTAGCATGACTTTTTTCACATGAATATTTCAGTCATCACACACCGTGATCGTTATAAATATAATATATTTAATAAGTTAAGGTTTCATATGAAATGTCAACAAGGCACTTTTGTAAGGTTGCTGATTTAGACTTATTGAAAGAAGTGATCAATTCTGTTCGACTCGAAAATATTTTTGCTGATTGAGATACAGTTTACTAGAAATGCTTGCAGAGACATTTTTTTATACAATTTTCTATTTATAAAGGACTCCTGAGCTGCAGTAATTTTACATTCAGTTCACATGAATTACAGTAACTATATAAAAGGACAACAGAACATAAGGAGCATAAACTTAACATGTAATTACAAATTAAACATCAATTCATAAAGAGAATTGTCACAATATCATTTGAATATCAAAGCAGTTTGACATTTTGGGGGAAATTCTTATTTGCTTTATTGTCAAGAGTAAGATGAGGAGATGGATATCATATCACTCTCATGTCTGTATGCTAAATATGAAGCAGCTTAGCTTAGCTTAGCACAAAGACTGGGAGCAAAGGGAAACAGCTAGCCTAGCTCTGTCCAAAGGTAACAAAATCAGACTACCACTATCTCTAAAGCTCATAAACTAGCACATTATATCTTTTTTGTTTAATCGGTACACAAACAGAAGTGTAAAAATGACACATTGTGGTTTTTATGTGGGGCTATGTGCCAGGAGATGTGACTTTCTGGAGCTTCTGCTAGTTGCCTGGCAACCACACAATGACAACAAGACTCCAGGAAGGCACTAGGCTACGTCTAGCCAAGAAATAGTTTGGCACATAACCCCCCTGTAAGACCTTAACATGCCATATTTATTGCTTTTGGCTAGCTGTTTTTCTGTTTCCAGTCTTTATGCTAAGCTAAGCTAACCAGCTGCTGGTGATAGCTTCACATTTACTGTATAGACATGAGGGGAATCAATCTTCTCATCTAACTCTCAGCAAGAAGGCGAATACGCTTATTTCCAAAAAATGTAAAAAAAATAAAATAAAATAAAAAGTCAATTAGAGCATTAGAGCAAGAAATGTCTGAGAGTGATACTTAACACGCAAAAAGAGCATCTATACCAGGGGTCACCAACACAGTGCCCACGGGCACCAGGTAGCCCCCAAGGACCACATGAGTAGCCCTCAGGCCTGTTCTAAAAATGAAAATTGAATATTGATATTATCTGTTTCCCACCTTGTTAAGTCATTGTTGATAATTATTGTGAGAAATCATTAACGTGATCAGTGTCTTCACATAGATGACTATCATTAATCATTAATAATCATATATAACTAAAGGCAAACTGAGCAAATTTGTTATTTCAGAAGAGTGTATCAAACTGGTAGCCCTTCGTATGACTCAGTACCCATGAAGTAGCTCTCTGTTTCAAAAAGGTTGGTGACCCCTGATCTATACAGAACACACACCAGTGTA
Source organism: Zingel zingel (assembly GCA_023566125.1). Classification (NCBI taxonomy): domain Eukaryota; kingdom Metazoa; phylum Chordata; class Actinopteri; order Perciformes; family Percidae; genus Zingel; species Zingel zingel. Next base: position 42,439,816 of record CM042314.1, read on the forward strand.
TAAATCTGATGTGTTGTCAGTGTTCATTATACCACTGCCAAGGGAAAGGGATGTGTGCTGACAGAATGCGTTGTTCTAGCTGTATAGAATTGCTCCAGAACATTGTATCATGAGGTCTGATGTTACTGGTGCAAAGTGGATCACGCACATCATACCTACTTCATGTGATCCTCTCTGTAATGCTGTTGGATAGTGAATGTTCTAAAAGTTTCATCACTACAGGAGCTGACTACAGCTGCCTGCTGTGAGGGTGTGACTCGTGAAACCCATCACTCATAGACTCCAACTATTATGATGAGTAAAAGGAGTAAACCTGCAACCCCACACATGGCAAGGCCGAGAAGTTTCTGTCAAAAAGAGAAGGAAAGAGACAACTGCGTTACATATCCTTTAAACCATTCAACGGCTAAATGAATGAATGAATTCATGGATATATACACTACCAGTCAAAAGTTTGGGGTCACTTAGAAATTTCCATTCCACTCCATTCCAGACAGAATATCAGCTGAGATCAGTTGCATTGTTTTTTTAATCAGGGCAGCAGTTTTCAGATTACATTATGTGCTTACATAACTGCAAAAGGGTTGTCGACTGTTGTAGACAGAAGTGGCTGAAGAAACGCTTGAATTCCATGCTTTTTGGTCTATACCCAAATTAAAAGTGGTACAGCTCCCATATACTTTGACATGCACACATACTTTGTGTGCCTGATATCATTGGAAAGGAAAACATAATGTAATCTGAAAACGGCTGCCCTGATTAAAAAAACAATGCAACTGATCTCAGCTGGTATTCTGTCTGGAATGGAGTGAAATGGACATTTCTAAGTGACCCCAAACTTTTGACCGGTAGTGTAGATGAATGAATGTATGAAATTTGTGTTTAAAGGTGCTCTAAGCGATGTCGGGTGACGTTACTTCTTGTTGACGTTCAAAGTATTTTCAAACAAAACGAAGACTAGCTTGCTCCTCCCTCCTCCTCATCCAGTTCCCTCCCTTCTGTGCTTCAGCGCACTAACCCCCCCCCCCCCCCCCCCCCAAATCCTTCTTGTCCGTTATTGGCTGAACACTGGAACACGGTTTGTGCATGTTTGCACGGTCCAGGTTGGACCACTTTTGTTGGCGTGTGTGGACCCTAGGCTGTCTACAGAGACCGTGTTTTTTTTTTTTACAGTGTGTTCAGGGGACCGGCAGCTCGCGGATAGTGAGGAGATGTTTGCTGTACGTGACAAAACATGTTGTAGCCTAAAAAAACGTGTGACATAGCTTAGAGTACCTTTAAGGAATGGATGATTAAGTGTTGATTAATTGTTACTTACACAGTAGTTCTCAAACAGGGGGTTTGGTTAGTCCAACAGACAGGCCAACAATTAGTGCAATGACAGCAAGCAGGATCAACAAAGAAAAGGCAAGGATAATGTATTTCTGCCAAGTGAAGAAGAGGGTGTTATTTGAACTTCAATTCAAAGTAGGATACCATTTAAACAATGCTATAAACAGATTCATATGGTAGTTGTGACTTTGATATCTTGTATAATTGACATTGTTTTATTTGTGACAATTTAGCAACACAGAGTTAGAAAGGCACACATACCCTCCGGGATTTTTTCTGGTATCTCACTGCTTTTTTGGTCTCTTCTTTTGCACTACAAATGTATTCGACTGCATTGGAGACGTTCTTCTCAATGTTGTTAACCATATCCCCCTGTACATGAAAGAATCATGATGCCTTTATTTATTGCATCTTTTATTGCGTTTTGTCTTGGTTAGGGTTGCAACGGTATACCGATTCCATGGTATACCATGGTATGAAAATCATACCATGTTTTTTTGCTTATCTACGGTATTTTCACACATATTTCCCAAAAAAAAAAAAAGGTTTTAAATTTCAATTATAATAAAGCATTTGATCAACAACAATACAAAAAAATCCTTTTAATTATTCTTAATTCCTTTAAAGGTCAGGGTTAAGAATAATAATTGTGTAATACCACATACGAGTGAAAACTTTGATATATTCGGAGACGGTTATCGTACCATGAAAATCTCACACCGCTGGAACCCTAGTCTCGGTAGTATTGGTAAAGAAACGTAGTGGCTACTTACTGGTACACTTGGGAGATATAAGAAGTGTCATACTATTAGACATTGAAAAATAAGACTACATTTTGAATAGATAAAGAGAAGCTTTTACCTATAAACCTTTACAATTAGATGTAGCAGGTACCTGAGTTTCTACCAGCATTGCCATGTCCATGAACATCACATGGAGCTCTCTGATGCTCGACTCCAGACGCATGATGTCCTGGTGTCGTGACTCTATCTCATTTAGGGCCTGACGTGTGATCTGGGAATCAGAAATGATCTAAGGGAGAAAGACAGAGAGACAGGGTAAAATATTTTATCTCAAAGTACTAAACAAATGTTCCCAGCTGTATGTGTTAAAAAAAAAACACATGGCAGCACTCAACCCCACCCTAAATAATTTATTTCTCCATCACCACTAGATGGCATTAATAGCTTGTAACCCTACAATAACGGCATACTGCGCACAGTAAAGCATGAGAAGACTTACATCAGATGTGAAGATAGATGGATTTCCACTTTCTAACATTCCCTCCAGTTCTTCATTGGTGGTCACTTTTCCAGCTAAAATAATAAATAGCAGACAACGATTAACCAGCAATGAACCAAACCTAGAGAAGGGTTGTTAAAGACTTCTCTTCATCATTCGACTGGATCCTAGATCTAAAGATACCCCTGATTGCAACTTGAGGACATTTAAAAAAAATGTAAACTAAATGGTAGTTCCAAAACACCCAGATACTGGAGAAGAGGCATGATGCAGTTTATGAAATTTGATAAAATAAGATATAATTTACAGGCCTGTGAAGATTTTATGCTGAAAAGGCTGCAGCTACTGGTAGCTTGTTAGGAGAAAATGTAGAGTCCTGAGAGTTAATATGACACCACTCCTACTCATTTCCTTTTATTTTTGCTCTGGACCTTAGATGCAGTATCTATCAGTAAAATATGGAAGGCCAGTGGACTGAGCTCTCTTGATCCATTATTTATCAGAAGACTAGATATGCCTAAAAATCTGGTTATGGTTTAAACAGCTGTCTATTTTTTAAGATCATCTGACACACCCTATTGTATTAGTTAATTATTCTTGTAGCATGCTTTAAAAAAAAATAACCTCTGACATTTAATAGACAAAACTCCTGGAGTAGTCAGTGTTGCACTAATGTCAAGAATATAAACAACAAGTGTCTGTAGCCCTGGTACAATATATACTGTTGTTTGCTTAATCCCGGGGTAATACAATACTTCTGTGTATAAAGCCAGCTGTCTGTGTGAGGAGAAGAAGCCTTATTGTAGCTCTATCGATTCAGCTGAGGGAAAAATAATGTCTTTGTTATCCATCCAGGGGACAGTGCTACAAACACAATGCTGACTTTTCCCCAAGTAGTAAGAGATGTGTTGTTTACTGACACAACAAATTAAGACTTCATTCCACATATGAAAAAAGCTGATAATGTGTTTGCCAGCGTTAACTTAAGAGCTGTTACACACCAACCAGACGGCCAACCGTCGGCAGAAAAGGCAGTCGGGCTGATCTTTCGGGTCCCTGAGGTCCAAAAAAATGCCTCAAAACACACTGAGGCGACGCCGACTTGAGCGTACGGAAACGTGAAACGTCTCCATAGCAGCAGGCGGCACTTCTCTGTATTGTTTCCCAAAAAATGAAAACCGGCAGCTGATTGGACAAACGGGTCACGTGGGTTTTTTTTCTCCGGAAATTCACAGCCAGACTGTCATGGCGGCTTGTTCAGAATACGATCTCATATTGTACTAAAATAGTTTTTCTAAAAACATTTTAAGCGAGAAATAGGCCATGCAGTTTCTGAATCTGTCTTCATTTCAGATCGACAAAGTACAAAAGATTTTCGTCAGATTTTGAGAGACTCAGCCGCTCGTCATTTCCGGGTGAGTCCTGACTGCCCTGTCTCTGACTGAACATGTCAGGTCAGCCAAAATAAAGGCTGACAGCTCCTCCGACTGACGACGACACGGAACACACCGAACAGACTCGAGTCACTGTCCAACGGCCGATAATCGGGTTGGTGTGTCAGGGCCCTAAGACACACTGAAGGTTACTATTGAAGTTAAAGCTGTGGTAGGCAATTTGTTTTAGGCATCCCTGGGCAAAAAAATCCATGATAATCTTTCAGCATATTGTAATTCAAGTGGTCTGAGACAAAAAAAAACTAGACTTCCGCACTTGCTCTTGGCTCTGTTTTTAGGCTTTAGAAAATCTAGCCTGTGATGGAAGACTTTGGCCAATCACAAGTCATTTCAGAGCTAGAGCGTTCCTATTGGCTCTTCTATTCCCGTGCGACAGAGAGTGGAATGGGGGGGGCTGCAGGAAGAGGTCAAACTTTACTTCAAATTCTGGCGTTTTATTGCTTTCTAACCACTGATCACCCTCTCCACCCCACACTGGTCGAACAGTAAGTGTATGGCTCCGACAGCTTCGGTGTCGAACGGACCACTACAGAAAATCTTTCCTGCCACATGCCATAAAACTGTACAATAATTTACAGCTGAGTGTGAGATAACTCTCTCATTACCTCAAACATTACAATCTTACACTATTATGCTACTTGCACATTGTTATTTTACTATTTATACTATGTATGTAGGTTGTATATTTTTATTCTACGCTTGTATATACATGTATATTCTTTTTCATTCCTCTGAGTATATTTTATCTTATCTTATCTTTGTGTATGTGTGCTGTGTCTTGTTAGTTGCTGCTGCGACACAGTAATGTCCAGTTTGGGATCAATAAAGTCTATCTATCTAGCGATCTATCTATCGATCTATCTATCACTGTAGCTTTAAACCTAAATTTTGAGAACTTAACATTGATAGCCAAACCTACTGGAATTTTAAACTACAAATTTTAGCGTAACAGTTGTTAAAGGTCCCATGACATGGTGCTCTTTGGATGCTTTTATATAGGCCTTAGTGGTCCCCTAATACTGTATCTGAAGTCTCTTTTATATAGGCCTTAGTGGTCCCCTAATACTGTATCTGAAGTCTCTTTTATATAGACTTTAGTGGTCCCCTAATACTGTATCTGAAGTCTCTTTTATATAGACCTTAGTGGTCCCCTAATACAGTATCTGAAGTCTCTTTTATATAGACCTTAGTGGTCCCCTAATACTGTATCTGAAGTCTCTTTTATATAGGCCTTAGTGGTCCCCTAATACTGTATCTGAAGTCTCTTTTATATAGGCCTTAGTGGTCCCCTAATACTGTAACTGAAGTCTCTTTTATATAGGCCTTAGTGGTCCCCTAATACTGTATCTGAAGTCTCTTTTATATAGGCCTTAGTGGTCCCCTAATACTGTATCTGAAGTCTCTTTCCCGAAATTCAGCCTTGCTCCTTATGACGTCATAAGGAGCAAGATTCCAGATTGGCCCATCTGAGTTTTCATTTTCTCAAAGGCAGAGCAGGATACCCAGGGCTCGGTTTACACCTATCACCATTTCTAGCCACTGGGGGACCATAGGCAGGCTGGGGGAACCTCATAAAGTGAAATTTTCATGCCATGGGACCTTTAACAATGCATTTATCAGTGGACTGCTAATTAAGATAATTCATTGTTAAATTATAGTCAGCTCTTGCTGTGGTTTTCAGTTTATTGCCGGATAAGGGTTGGATTTGTGACCAAGATTAGAAGTGTCTGAGGAACAAAAGAAAGCCGGCTGCTTTCTTTTTCTGGAGCCATGCATCCTGTTGTACAAAACCATCCCTGGAGATACAGATCTCTGTGCAGGTGCTTACTGTATGTCACACACCTTTTGCGATGGCTATTCCTCAGATAGTCTGAGCCAAACACAGCAAAACACACCACTATGACAACTCATCGATACACATCAAGCTAAAAAGTATCACTTCTGAATGATGTGAATGAACGGTGTAAGTCCACAGCAGCACAGGCCGAGGTGCATGTGGCCGTGTCAAAAGCAGGTGAACTACTGTTACACAGGCTGCTGAGCCCTCTGCCCGTTTCCCGGGAAACGCAAACACAACGAGGCATCTCCAGTATCAGGCTCTTCCGTCTGGAGCGTGGAGAACCAGAGCCTCTCATTAATGCTGGCCGCAGGGAATGTGAGAGACCAGAGTCCTATTTTTTTTGCTTTTCACTATTGTCTCGTGTTACTCAATGTGCATAATACAATACACCTAATACACACTGTCTTTGCATTTGTTTGTCAATGTAATTCTGAACCGAGATGACCGAACAAACTGTGGAAAATGGTGGACTAATACGCTTGTATGAATGCTAATACACCTATATTGTTATTTACACTGTATATTGTGCATTCTGTAGTTGCTGCTAGTTTACACATCCTGTTAATGCTGTACTCCTCATTTCCATTTATTTTTATTTCTCAGTACCTAACTCTTGCTAGTTATGCATCTTTTTTCTATAACCGTTTGGTGCTCTATTGTATATCCTATTCTTTGATTATTTCTACTACTGCTCACTTAAGTTCCATCAAAACTCACAAAACATTGAAAATCCACAGTTTGGATGTGATCAATTGTGACTTTGGTTTGTGGAAATACAACTTTGACATGAGAAGAAACCTGAAACAAATCCTGCCTTGCTGATGGTGTCAGGAAGGCATATCCAGAGAAGCAGAGAGGAAACCGGTGTAGTCTGTTTCCTGGATCCTGTGCTAACACAGCTTCTAGATTTACAAATCTTGACCATGCAACCAAATTCAAGCAATTGATGTGTTTAAAAAAGGGAGTATTTCCTGTTTATAGTAACAATTTACTTTCATTATCGTAACTTTAAAGTTTCAAAGACTACTAAGCCTCGTGAGGGTTTAGGGGGTCCATTATTTTTCACTTACTTATCTCGAGCTGTCTCTGGATCCTTCCTTTGCTTCTTTCCCGAAAGGACACTTGAGTCTCATTGTACTGGGTCATGACCTCCACAAACTTCCTGGACAGCACTGTGTGCTTAGGACAAGTGAAAAAACAAGGACAGAGGATGAGAATGTGGGCATTTCCGACTGCAGAATTGAATGACTTACTACCTTAATAGCAGTCATGTACAAGATACCTGACACTATTGAAATTAAAAGTACATTTGAATGCTCTTAATGGTTATGCACCATCATATCTTGAAGAGCTCATAGTACCGTGTTGTAGAGCTGGGCAATATATCGATATCGTGATACGAGACTAGATATCGTCTTAGATTTTAGATATCGTAATATGGCATAATTGTTGTCTTTGCCTGGTTTTAAAGGTTGCATTACAGTAAAGTGATGTCATTTTCTGAACTTACTTCAGACAGTTCTAGCTGTTCTATTATTTGCCTTTACCCACTTAGTCATTATATCCACATTACTGTTGATTATTTATCAAAGATCTCATTGTGTACATATTTTGTTAAAGCACCAATAGTCAACACTACAATATCGTTGCGGTATCGAGATCGATGTATTTGGTCAAAAATATCGTGATATTTGATTTTCTCCATATCGCGCAGCCCTACCCTGTTGCCCCACTAGATCACTGCACTCCCAGAATGCAGGGTTACTTCTGGTTCCAAGAGTCTCCAAAAGTAGAATGCGAGCCTGAGCTTTCAGCTACCAGCTACCTCTTTGATAAAGCTTATAGTTAGGACTGGCCCAGGTTCGCCTTGGTACAGCCCTTAGTTATGCTTCTATAGGTTTAGACTGCCGGGGAACTTCCTAAGACACAGTGAGCTCCTCTCTCCTCCTCCCTCTTTCCATCTGTGTGCATTCATGTTCCATTAATGCATGTTACTAACTTTGCTCCGGGGGTGGGCCGATTTCCTTGGATTGTGGTAACACCTGGATCGTGTTTGCAGCTGCTGCTGTGGTCCTGCTCGACACCCTGCTACGCCTCACACTAATATTACTAGTCATAGTTCTATTATCTCCATTGTTACTATAATTGCCACTGTTCATCATGCCAACTGCTATAATTATTATGAATCATATTTCTGTATATCTGTATCTGTGTATCTGGGTCCCAACCGGCAGTGGCAGATGGCCGCCCACCAAGAGCCAGGGTCTGCCTGAGGTTTCTGCCTGTTTAAAGGAAGTTTTTCCAAGCCACTGTCGCAACTTGCTCTCGGGGGGAATTGTTGGGTCTCTGTAAATTATAGTGTGGTCTAGACCTACTCTACCTGTAAAGTGTTCGGAGATAACTTCTGTTATGATTTGACACTATAAATAAAATTGAACTGAATTGAATTTAATGGGTATAAAATGAAAAGAAATGCAATGCCAATCAACAAACATGTCTTGTAAAATAGTGAATGTGGCAGGTAAAGTTGTGAATTTCATAGTAAATAATTATAATACTCTTAACATCTTGGATACATCTACACACAAACATTTCCCCCAAATGACAGATGATGATGATGATGATGATGATGTATGAGCAGGATAAGTGTGTATTTGAGGAGTTAGCAGTCATCAGTTTGTTTCCTGACCTGTGTTTTATGGATCCTGAAGTCAACAGAGGATCTGTTAGCTACATCATCTTTGGGCAAACTTTGCTCCATGGCTTCAGAGAGAGAGAGAGAGAGAGTTAAATAGAATAGAATATATTTATTAATCCCCATAGGCAAATTCACATGTCTAGCAGCTCAAAGAAGCAACCACATTTTCACACTAAAACCACACTAAAACACAAGTTATGATACATTACACAATAGCAGGCAACATCACCTTTGGTATGGTGTAGTCAATAAACAAGTGTGACAATCATAGTTGGACTCACATTTGAGTTTAGTTCGCACCACGTTGGCATTCCCTTTGATGTCATTGGTCAGTGCATCCAGTTGGTCCTTTGTTCCTTCGCACGGACACAAATAGAGAAACACGTCAGACTTGGTTTGGTGATGAGGAAAAATAATGTCATTCAGCTAATCACTTTGCCTCTTTCTTTCTTCTGTAAATATTGAATTTGCTGTGATTTCATCTTGTAACTTGGCAACAACCCTTTGGCAATATTGCAGAGGTCACACACGGCACAAGCTCTTTGTTCCTTCCCTTGTGACCATTTTCCACGTCATGGATCGTAAAACACTGTACTGTGTTACATTAAACATAATCACTGGTGATGCCATGGCACTGTAAACTGGCTCTTTGTCTTGCAGGGTCCTCAGACTCACACACTGAGCAACGCCATCAGAAATACTTTGAAACTATATCTGATTAGTAAGAGAGAATTAACATTGCTGGTTGCCTGCAAACATTTGCAAATGACAGCATGTTTGAATTCCTGACTGTTAGAAGGTTCCTGACAGAACAAGTCAGAGCCCAAACTACTTGTGAGTTTGGGGGCAAAACAGAGCAGTTTCCTTCCCAGGTTTCCGGCCGGGCAGCCATTCATATACAATGAGGGGGGAAATGTAACAAAGGAAGTGAGACATTTTCACTCTGTGCCTCACAAGTCAAACTCCAGCTAAGCAGCTCTCAATAAAACTGAATGCACAAATTAACCGTTGAAAACTACACAGACATGTCAATATTGAAATTGAAATGCCCTCTGTGTCCATCCCAATTCTTTATAAAGACACACACTTACTGTCATCTGGGTTGGGTGCAGACAGGATCATGCTGTGCATCTTCCTCACCTTTTCCACTTGGTAGGAGATCTTATCAATGAGTCCTCTGACTTCTTCTACCTGAATCCATCAATAATAACACATCAATATCTTGAGCCATCCCGGATCCCCAAACCTGTGCACATACTGGAAGTTGCAGTGATGATACCCACCCTTCTGAAGAAGCTCTCCATGAAGCCATTTCTGTCCACTGCGACTGCAACGTCCTCCTCTGCTCGTGTCCTACTCTGTACGGATGAAAAACATGTGTGTGAATGACTTTTTGTGCAGCCAGAATGTCTTTACCTGTCAAGGTGTATACAGTTAAAGCAAGACACTCACAGCAGTCAGTTCAGCCAATCGATCCTTCATCACACCGGCCAGCTTGTCTCCCGCCCGGATAATTCTAGTAAAACACCCGCTGGGTCATCGTGTAAGTCTCCATGTGTAGAGTAACATTGATCCACCTTACCGTGCCCTGAATTGGGCTAAGAAACTACAGCAGGCCTACATTAACAGCGCGTTATTGAGGCGACAGAAATAGGCAGAGAGCGCGTCAGGCCTTAAAAAGTTTGAATTTTAACGACATTGGATCTGAAATACAGCTCTAAAAAGTAAAGGCTCTAAAAAAATAAAGGTCGAAAGTGATTGTTTCTGGTCGTGTTGATATTACTCACCGCACAAGCGCCAGTAACAGATCCACAATATCTCTTTCCCCGGGATCCGCCTGCCTCTCTCTCTCTCTCTCTCTCTCTCTCTCTCTCTCTCTCTCTCTCTCTCTCTCTCTCTCTCTCCGCCTCAGGGGGTTGGAGAAACTAGTCCACCCCCCTTCAATTAAATTTGATCGAACCGTCAACAAACTGCATTAATGTAATCCCATTATGTTTTTGGGAGGGTTGGCTTTAGAAAGGAAGGAATATTACATTACCTCCATTAAAAACTACAAGTAGCCTACCACTGTGACACAGATCACGAGTCTTTTGTGGCTTATTATACGAAAACCACAGTGATTTTTATCAGATGATGAATATTAGTTTGACAGCAAACACACCACCAGGCAGTTATACGAGAAGATTTCATAAATAATAGATGCGCACAGCTGGGTGGTCACTAAACGACTGGCCATCTGGCCACACGGTGGCGCTGTTTACCTTGCTATGTAAGCAAGTGGACCTTGGCAGCCTGGAACTTGACTAGTAGCCTAGTGCTTCTAATGACTCCCCCACCTGTGGGTATCCTCCAAACCTATCACTATTTCACTTACAAAAACCACAAGAAAGACTAAGTGTGACCCACATCTCATTCGACACATTTGACATGACCACGATATGTCTGCAGGAATTTACAGTGTGAAGTAAGTTATCATATTTAGTAAATCTTCGAGTGGTTGAAATGTAATTAACCAAACTATGAGGTCACTTATAAACGGTTATACTTAGTGTTGCAGATACAGTATCTGTACGATTCCAGTGATTTCTGGGTCTGCTTGCCATCAATAGCATCCCTGTTGTTCCCAGAGAGTCCGGGGTGTTGTCCTGTAATTTAACCCATTATCGAAACTAGTCATGAGACCACATGTTCATACGTATCTTTTATCTAAACACCATTTGGATCGCACAGTGCAGATCCTGATCTCATTCATTCCCCGCGCAATCTCCAATTACGCATAAGTAATGCCAATTACGCACAGTTCCAACGCCCCTCCTCAGAAGATCCAAAAATGACATCACGTTTTGCAATTCCCACGTTCAGTCCAACAAGCCAGTAAGGAGCTTCTCTTCTCCTTGCCATTTCCAGATGCAGCCACAGAAACACAAAGAAACAAGTACTAGTTCACTGTGTCACGGATTACAGTTTTCTGCGTGGAAGTTAAAGTTGGTGTTCAGAATTTTATCATGAGAGGAAAACTTCTGAAGTTTTCCTGCCTCATGCCAGAACACTAAATTGAATCTTTTTTTTTTGTTCTATTACTGTAATTATTATGTATCTATATTTCAAAGATTGGACACATGGACTGATCAGAAGTTTTCACAGCTTGGAATAATGAGTGACCCCTCCTGGATTCATCTTTGTTTGGGGATTTAATAGTTGTTTTTAGAAAAGACTGTGTATGGTACATTTTCAAAAGCTATGGAATTTCCTTTACAAATTCACCTTTTTTCAGCTTTTGTCTCCTGTATCAAGGTAAGATCATAACCACAACTATAGTCCCATCCTCTCATATCATAGTCGGATCATCTTTTCTATAGCAGCTTTTACAAATACATTTGATTTTTTTTTATTTTATTTACAGGTTTATGCTGAAGTGGTACAACCTGTGAAGCATCCAGGTAGTAATGCATTTTGTATGGGTGATGGTGTGATTGCTTTCATTTTTCCATACAATTTTAAGTTGCCAAATTAAAATAAGATGACATTGCACAGCTAAATACTAGATCAGAAATACACAGTGAACTGTAAAAGTGTTGTACCGTCTGCTCACTGCCAAACCAGAAAAATGTGATTGACTTGTTCACTGCCCTACTCATTAATCAGAATAGTTTTTATAACTTTTACAGCTGTTGGGTTCATTATTATCAATCTTTTAATCCCCCTAAAATCCCAAATGGAGTGCCAGGAAAATCAGTATTGAGTAATGGGACAGAGCTTGATTGGGGGGAAAGCCCTTTCTGGATGCTTGTTTACCCGTGAACTCTCCGTCCAGGCCTGGAGGTGTTGGCCACGGCCTCACATTATTGGCCTCTCGATGCTGTGGATGGAATCCATGAACTGTGGGACCAGATTGGAAACAGACCAGGTTATGTTAACGGAAGTAACATAAGTATGTGCATACATAAATAGACTGTGTATACTCATAGGAATGCACCACCTAAATGTCTTGCTCTCTGCATGTACTCAAGCTTTTTTTTTCCACCACCCACCTTCCAACCACAGCCATCATTCTTTTTTTGTGTGCTGCTGTGTTCAGTGTTTATATTGTATGTCAGATTTATCACTGAAATTATAGAACACAATATAGAGTGGTGTGTGATGTAACTTATGATTTAAAATGCTGCAATACTTTACATCCCATAATCTGGAGGTGGTAAAGGTCTGAAAAATGTAGCGATTAGATCATTTTTCTGCATCTTAGAGTTGTTTTAATTGGTGACGGACTGAAAGACAATAACGTCTTCCACATGCATTGAGTTTGGAGCCATGTGACTATGTCACTACATAAGTACGTTTTCATACAAATGTTTAAGTTGTAGAGGGATCAGGTATAGACTTGAGTCTGATGTGTGGAGTCACTCTGAGTTAAGGAAAATCCTCAATTGAAGAGGAAAAGACCTCTTTGAGTGCTGCTGCCACTGTGCACTCAGCTCAGCATCACTCTGTCTCATACCTGCACACCACGTCCCTCCTGTTGTCTTCCTCTCACTGTTCTCTTGTGTCCCTTGTTATGTGTCTATATAGGTGTGAATCACTGTTTTTCTCCGTTGTCTTTGTCCAGCTCTCAGAATCCACAACCACACTGTGCTCCCTTCCTCCCATAACTCTTCCTATGTGTATACCAATGACTCTGCCTACACTAACATTTCTGCAACAGTAGGTGAGAATCAATCACTTTCAGCTCACTGAAATCCATTTGTGCATCACTCTCCTGTGCTCTCTGTTGTCCTATCTGTATCTACACACGGTTGAGCGTTTCACACATTTCTCCTTGTTCTGTCTTTTGTCTGTGCAGCACGAGATGAGGAATTCTTGACCTTATAGTTGTATGTTATTGTTCATTAGCTTTAGTTAAACCAGAGTTGTTACATTACATATTGATACATCTAAGCCACTTGTTTAATGCATTTGTATTATTTTATGAGATACCAAGAAAGCTGTAAAACCCTCATCATCAGTTGCACAAAACAATTTATAATTTGTTGACTATTAGGGACTTTGAAAAATTTGATTATTTGTTGGGTGAACAGAGAACTGAACATCTGGATTATTAGTAAGTAGACCCCCTGGCTCATAATTTTCAAGCGAAATGATGCCCTTGATTTGTGCTTTGCTGCAGATATTGTTGAAGGAATGGTCAACAAGGGCATCTTTCTGAATGGAGATAACGGCGGTACCTTTCTCCACTTTGGAAACTACCAGAACTCTTGTATTAGTGACCCTACTTGGTGCGGTCCTGAGGGTGAGCGCACAGTAATTTATGCACACGGCAATTTGTCGAAACCCTAATTATTTTAACCCCATTTCAGTCTTGTATTTATGGCTACAGGTGATTTTTCATCATTTCTTTCTAGGAATTACCTTCTCCTTTTTTTGGAAAAACCATGAGTCAGAGTCGCGTTTTGCTGTAGCCTCTGGAGGGAAAGTTATCTCTAATGGCTTCTCTGTCTACACCAATAACTATGGCGGATATGTGGAGTTTTACACTCGAGGCAACAACCACAGATGGAAGGCCAACATCAGAGTTCCAGGTACTGTGGATGAATTTGCCTTTTTTATTACACACTGTTTTCCCATAGGCACCCATATGGAATGTATTTTGGTCTTGGAAATATATATTTTTTGGTTTTCAACCATAAATTGTTAGTTATGTAATTACATTCATGGTTTTGTTAACTGAAACCAGATGTAGCTGCAGACAGTTGATTTGGCAAGTCGAGGGTACATTTCTTTTTATCTTTTGCTGTATCACAAAACATATAATTATCATGGACGTGTAATAAGATGTGGTCATTTCCCTCTTAATAACAATAATGTTTGGTGATTAGTAAACGCCAAGTTAGATGACATTTGAAACATAATAATGGTCTGAGTATGACCAATACTTTGAATTGTGAGAATAAAGATTGGATTTAAATTAGATGAAATGATTTGGTAAACTGTAAAGACAAAATGGGAAAAGGCTCAAGGTTTTGTGAAACTTTTACAGCCCACTGAGCCCAGTATTTTGTTCTCAAATGACTTCTGTCATCTTGTTTTTGCTGCAATTACTCAAGGTTGTGTTCACCGGGCGTCATAACTCAATTTAGATTTGAGTGTTGAGTTACAGAGAGCCAACTTCATCTGGTTCTCATACAGTGTGATCATGGATGTATTAGAACGAGTGTGACATGTCGAAGTCTCTGGACATCGGTCACTTCTCTCTCATGTGTGAAGAAAGCTTTGAGGGTGATAGATTAAACCTTGAGGTGCCATATTACCAATACAATTATCACTGAAGGCTAAGAATGTTACATTAGACATCTCTCTACATAAAGTGAAAGTTATAGCATTTAAGTGGAGGTGGCCTTTGGCACAGATGGTTCATATTCTAACTACAAATGAGATGTGAGTTTGGTTGTTTTGCTCTTTTGGTGGAAGTGTTTTCAGATGTGTTGTCTAATGGCCTGGGGCTCCTTATTGTCAATTTACTTTAGAGATACAAGGAAGTAGGTTCTTTGTAGTGTAAAATTGACTGGAGAGAGCTTGGACCAGAACAGACCCTGCCTCAAGTTGTAACAAAGTCAAAGGCAGTGTTTTGAAACTAAGAGTCGATTAATTAATTTAATGAATCAGCAACTATTCTGTTTAGCAATTAGTATATTTTAAAGCCGTTTTTAACCAAGCTAGCATTACTCTAGATGTTAGCCTGCAAAAGACATCCTATCAAACTTAACGTTAGGTGTAGCTACTTTGTGTTGATAGGCCAGCAAACGTTAGCAAGCTAACACTTTAACCCCAGTCTGTACACCCTGACCCTATACAGTCTATGCTCTAAACTAAGATGGTGGTTATAACATGGTAAACATTATACCTGCTAAACATTAGCATGTTAGCATTTTTATTGTAGCATGTTATGCTGACATAAGCATTTAACGTTAGCTCAAAGCACCGCTGTGCGTCACATTGCCGCTATAGTGGCTGTATACTCTCAACCAAAATGCAAATATTTCCTGCTTCCACCTTCTCATATGTAAGTTTGTTGCTTTGCCTTGTCACATATGGCAGTTAGCTGAACATATTTGGGTTTAAGACTGTTGTTTGGACTAAACAAGCAATTTGCATGTGTCACCCTTAGACTGTATTTACTCTAATAGTGCTCTGGGAAACTACAATGGGACATTTTACAGAGAAGTTGATTCATTGATTAATCGAGAAAATAATCTGCAGATTGACAGAGAAGTTAGAACATCATTATTCTATGTCACCATCAGCAACAACAATAAATATTTTAGATGAAAAGCCATATTGATACAGTACCTGAATGTCTGTGTCCTGCTCAGTTTTTGATTATTCTCTTTCTTTTAGTCACCCACTCTTGCATTGGTTACCTTAACTGTGTTGCAGTGCTTTACAATTCTACATACATCATATATACTGTATATATATAGTATGTTTCCTCTTTCAGGGCCTTACTGGACCCACATTCTCTTCACATGGACAAAAAAGGATGGTCTGAAGGTATACATCAATGGGACCTTCATTGCTGGTGACACAGCTGGCAGTGTCTCAGAGAACTATGGGGACCCCTACCCAGACCTTGTCATCGGAACTAGAAACGACAGAGCATCTGGTCACTATGTAACAGGCGCCTTTGATGAGTTTGTCATCTGGGAAAAGGCCCTTTCACCTCACGAGATCTTGCTCTATTACAGTGCAGCCATAGGTAGGACATCACGCTCTACTGGAAAAGTATTTATTATTATTATTATTACATGTTATTTAGCTGACGCTTTTATCCAAAGCGACTTACAATTGCTATATATCAGAGGTCACACACCTCTGGAGCAACTAGGGGTTAAGTGTCTTGTTCAGGGACACATCACAGTGGGAATTGAACCCAGATCTCCCACATCAAAGGAACGTGTCATATCCACTACGCCACTACCATATATGCCCTTCTATGACACGGCATATCTATTACAATGCTTTGCTCCCGCTTGACTGCGCGCTGAGGAAACTGGGGTTAAAAAGCAATTTCCGTCCTTGTCCTCACTACATTCCATCCACAGCATTCATGCATAACAATAAGATATTAAACTATACAAATGTACCCCAGCTCCCTGTTAAATGGCTCTTTTTGCACAAAACATTTCCATGACCTTCACCATGTAAGTGCCATGGCTCACATAGTTTTGCCTTATAAGTATTTATAAGAGTGCAGAAGCATGTTGGGTCACAGGGGCAGATCATTTTGATTTAATGTGACAGGTTATAACACGCTAGGACAAAAAAAAACAGTCATGACTGGTTTTAATCTCTTACCTTGTTTGGTCAGAGTGCCATAAATGGATATTTATGAAAACTTTTAAATAATAAAATAAAACGGTGTGATAATACATATTACCAAATTCCACGAAAGTCTGAGAAATGGCCAAAACCTGGTGAATTTTGCTAGTAGGCTGAATTTTTTTTTTTTTTTAAGGATAATTTTTTATTTTTTTGCATTTTAGGCCTCTATTTTTGACAGGATAGCTTAGACATGAAATGGGAGAGAGAGGGGGAATGACATGCAGCAAAGGGCCACAGGTCGGAACCGAACCTGTGGCCGCTGCTTGGAGGACTGTATATGTGCGCAGGCTCTACCAGGTGAGCTACCCATGCTTCCAGCTGAATCACCTTTTGTTGTATATGAAACATACTGATTAGTGACGGGGCACACTGCCTCTTCCATTGTGTGTATGGTAAAAGTATATGAAAACTATCACTGTGCACTGTTCACAGTGTGTGAAGCATGAAGTGCACACTGCCTTGAGTTTTACTCCGAAGTCGTTACCAAAAGCAATATATTTCTCAGACCATTTCCAGACGCAAAGAGGCTGACTGTTATGGTTACAGAAAAATATTTTTACTTCTCCAGAGCACACATATAAAATGTTGCATTGAACCAAAGAAGAGCAGGAAAGGTTCAGGCTGATACCTCTCATGTACGGCCATATATGGCCATTTTCTGGTAGCTAGTTAGTGCTGTTTTTATCAAATGACAACAAAGACATAAAATGTATCTTATCCTTGTACAGAAGCTAGTGGCAGAGTATTATGTAGTTGATTATCCCAGTTTTGTGGAGGTTGTAATATATCTTCTTTCATGACTGGTTATGGTCCAGCCTCATAAACTGTAAGCTGTATGCTGATAAAACCCAGCTACATTACAGAGGCCTAGCCTGGTCAGGTACAAAGCGAGGATCTAATAACAAAAATGCTTCTCAAATGGGGATATCCAAACTAGAAAATGTAACACAATGTATACATGTCACATGTGTGGTAATATATTGTTATAGAGCCCTTTGTATTGTCTCTTCTAGGCCAGGCCATGGTTTCTGCCACAACACCCAGACTCTCCAAAGAAATCACTTCAACTGCACCAACAGTCGTAAGTTTGTCAACTCTGACTCTGCAAGACTCGATGGTCCACAACAACAAATGTGATACCTAAATGTAATTGTATGAACTACATGTGTGTATCATCTATTCATAAATATGGCGTCCACATAGAAATGGTATGAAAAATGTTCATACACGTTTTGGGGCTAAAACTGTAAACTGTACACAATATGCAAACAGTTAATTTCTTATTGAGCTGTTGTTTCCTTTCAAAGATGGAGCTGGAAAAAAAGGATATTGAGAGCACATGTGAATAGATTCATCCTGTTTATTAAAGGGCTTTGGATGTTGAAAAGGGATAAAGAAATAGAAGAAAGTGGAGACAGCTGCTCAACACTAAATGGCTCTCTGTAGGGCACTGGACTGAAAAAGAGCAACACTGAATCACTTGTCCAAAGAGTATCCCGAACTCAGGCTATCAGTCACTAAAGATCCTGTGTATGTTGGAACTGGGTGCTTCTTCGGAAACTACCTCCTGGTAGTAAACTTCATGTGATGCCTGATGTGTTGTCTCCCCAGAGAGCCACTGAAGTGAGTCCTCCTGTTGTCAGCAGTAAGCGCGAGGACGTCCAAAGCTCCCAGGACCCGGAGTCCTTGCCGATGTTGGGCTTCCTTAAGGCACTGCCCAATAGGACCATTCCTCACAACACTGCCAACAACCTCACACAGGTCTTGGAGCACAGTCCAACACACATACACACACACACACACACACACACACATGGGTCTCGCTATCTTTGTGGGGGACCCGTCATTGACATAATGCATTCCCTAGCCCATTACCCTAACCTTAACCATCACAACTAAATGCCTAACCTTAACCCTTACCCTAACCCTAACCATAAACATAACCTAATTCTAACCCTAATCCTTTAACCTTGTGGGGTCCAGCATTTTGGGCCCCACAAAGCTGTCGGGACCCAACAAGTATACTGGACTCCTGGTTTTTGGACTCCACGAGTATAGTTAAACAAGAACACACACACAACCAGTTCACACACAGACACAATGCCCACCCATGTGCATATGATGCAACAGTTCCGTGATGTCCATTTTCTTCCACCCAGGCTTTTCTCAAAAGTGTGGAAGAAGTGCTGTCCTCTCCAGGGCTGCCTGAGGTAAATGAGTTCACACTGTTGTTGTGCAATGTTCAAACATGACATAATGTAACATATGCAATTTGGTGAAAACTTTAATCCAAGGCACTAAGGGGATCCATGAGTTTGAGATTTTAACAGCAGCAGCTATAACAGTACCTGGCAGTGTACCCACACAATATTGCAGTATGTAGTCAAGCATAGTGGTGCAAATTGTATAAGACAGTGCTGCTGACTATTAAGCGCCCTACAACACAATGCTTTGAATGTAAATTTGCAGCTGTTACTGTACCAAATCTCCGGGCTCTTATACACAAACACATTTTTGCCAGAAGAAAGTGTGGTTTCAGTACATTGAGTGCTCAGAACAAGCATGCTTGTTTTTGTAAGAGCAAGCTGAAACAGATGTTCACGTAGGAGAACGCAAAACTTGGACAGTAGATACAGTGTTCAGTAAAGCCCTCTTGTGATTACCTTATCGGATCAGATTCATGCTGAGTGTTAGAAAATGTCTTTTTTTATCAAGTTTTTGGATGACTTTTAATCTACACTTTAGGCCTGTGTTGTTATTAAATTAGTCTATTTGTACTACTGTCAGGTCACATAGCTTAGCATTACAGCTAAATGCTAAAAAGTAGTTTAGCATTTAGCATTATCCCATAATTGTCATTTGTAGCCACAGTGGCCACTGTTTAGCAAAAGTTAGAATATTGTATCACTTTAAATGGTAATTTGTTTAAACTATATTTGATTTGCTAAAGATTTTTCTTAAAAGTTTATTATTTCTCCAGCTTTATATTACACTCCCATCAAGCTGGGGGACTCACAAGAGACAGTTTAAAAAGAATAAGAAAGAAGAAAATATATCCTGACTTTTAGCTCTATAAACACTGGAAACCGCATTTGCTATAATGCATTAGTATCATTTCATTGTTCCTTTCTACCTGGTATTTTAAACTCCGGCATTTATAACACATGCGTTCTGGACAATTTTACGCTGATGACATCATCACGGATATTCTCTTAGACCTTTGAAACCTCTCTTCATAGCCACAGAAGACATTATACAACTTTTTCATGACAAATAAATTGGCCGTTGGGTGCCCCTTTAACTTGACCTATTTGTAAATGGAACCTGTGAAGAAAAATGTAAGAAAAGTTGTGTCAGAAATTGTTCTAAAGATGTGACACCAGGTTAGCATAAGGCAATGCTGGATATTAAAGGCAGCGACTGAATTGATTGTTTTTCTGTTGGGTCATTATTTAGCAGCAGTCCATCCCTGTGGTCAGCGGTCTTATCGAAACCGTGGACAGAGTGATGGAACACATGGTGACTAACCTGGAGCCCAGCCCGAACTCCCTCATCTCTCTGGGTGGAACATCTTTTGTTGCAGGTCAGTATGCTGTCAGCTCTCCATAAGGTGACTCAATGTTTGTAGTTTGTGTAAGGGAAGACGGATGTGGAGCATCAAGCTGACATCATTAGTTTTCTTACTCAGAGGACATTTGCGGGTCAGAAAAGCAAGAGGTCAAACCCCTCCACTTTCCCTCTTGTGGGTGTGGGTCTTTGCATAATATTTTGTTTGCCACTAAGCTTGTTTGTGTCTTTCTCCCAAGAGTGGCTTCACATCTTTCATCCACCCCTGACAAAGCAGATGTGTCTTGATGCTTCTCAGTCTGTTTTTTTTCAGCTTTTTCTAACCTCTGACCCCCGCAGATTACTCTCTGATGAAATTCCCACAGAACTACAACCTGCCACATTACCGCTTCCCCACACAAGGCAAGAGTTACATCTCCGTGCCTGGGGAGGCTTTCACCATGCAGTGTAAGTGCAAATATTACAGACGTTCAGTGACATTGTCTTGAGTGATGCATAAAGCAGACCTGTCTAGATTCTCTGTATAAAAAGTAGTAGCTTCTCTAGGTTGAGTGTGAATACTGCACATTAGTCGTGGTCCGATTCTGCCAAGAGAAAGTTGTCCAGCTGGGAGGCTCTTGTTATTTGCCAGTAATTTATTATGCTTAGATTTAGGACTTCTAACATAGCATACAGTGTAGGACGGGAGTGCTATGAGAGCTTTTGTGTGACTTTATGGTGCACCGTAGAAATCTAGCTATGACTTTAATGTTGGCAGTTACCCTTTTATTCAAAACAGAAAGAATGAGGGAGAGAGCACTTTTTCTCCACTTTCCTCTGTCATTAAAAAGAATGGACTCACATAGCGGAGTGAGGGAGAGCAGTAATTACGGTGGGCATTAAAACCCTTGTTTGTTTGACTTTGCGTTCAGGTCAGATACCCTTGGCTCCACCTGGCCGCTACATGCACGATGTTGCCATACAATCACTGGAATAAACCGTTTTAATAACTCATTAAAGGACATTCTTATCAGAAATGGAATATATGTTATTCCTTGACACATTAGAGCCAGGACCAATTAACTCATAGCTCTAAATACCTGGCTGTATGAAATACTCCAAGGGGAGGTTTTATATCCTAATTAAGTAGAGAGCATGCTATACATTGGTGTGTTTGGATACTTTATTATATTTTTCCTTATTCTTTCTTTTCCTTAGGAGAGTTGTACAAGTAAACTGGCCACCTTAAGATCTCCTGTGGGACTTGCTGGAGGGCTTTCTGTCGAAACTTTTTTTGGAAGGTTGAAAACTCTCCTGCAGCATATACACCGCACATTTGTTTGACATCAGCGAGCTTTTGTTGTCATATTCAGCCGGGGGCCGGGTAGAGGGCCTTTGAAA
The DNA here is from genome assembly GCA_023566125.1 of Zingel zingel. NCBI lineage: Eukaryota > Metazoa > Chordata > Actinopteri > Perciformes > Percidae > Zingel > Zingel zingel. The sequence continues at coordinate 42,461,702 of CM042314.1, forward strand.
AGAGGAACAGGACCATTAAGGATTTCCTCCAATTTCATTGTTTATCTTGCAGTATTGAGAAGGGACTGAGCTGGATGATAGCTCAGATTAGGGGAGGGGGTCCAGACCTCCTGCTCTCCTGGCGGAGTCATGTAGAGGTTTCTTAAGATTTCCCGACATCCACGTGGTTTGTGGCATTCTCCCTTTCACCCTTGTGCGAGTATATGGTCGTCCTATTAGCCTGCCGGTGCCAGTGTGCGGCGACAAGGCAGCGTTAATTAACTTCCCTTCTTTGTGAGCATTTTAGCAGCACTGCATTACATTCCCAGCCCGCTGCCCAGGACGTTCAACTACTGTATGTTGTCTTCCTTTTTTTCAGTTCAAACCACCATCGTTGGCCTCTTCTACCACAACATGCACAACTACTACAAGGAGATCAGCCCTGTCAAGACCAGGTAGGAGGACGGGACAACACCCAATATGAAAAGTCAGATATTGTTAGTTCAGTCCAATCATACCACTTTGGTTTTGGCCAGGTTTTTATCCAGGAAAATACATTCTAAACAAAATCATTCAAGCAATTCAAAAACAAAAAAATCTGGCTTCTCTCTCTGTACTTCCTGTGTGGTGCATCAGGTCCACTGGCACTAAGGCGCCCCTGCTTCCTGAGCCACAGACAGGGTGATGCCTGGGGCCCGGGCCTTATCTGTCCCCTCGCCTATCTCTCATCTCACCACTCAACCTCCACTGACTGATACACCCTGCTATTAGCTCTACGTACCCCCCCCCCCAAGTTATTGTCTCAATACTGGACCAGCTTGTCCACTCGCGCTGCAGTGTTTTCTAACCAAACATGACACAACAGCGAGTAAGCAATCTGTTTCCCCCACTTTATACTTCATAGAAGTTGAAGTACAACATGTGAAATATGTGACTGCACATTTGTAGATGTCTGTGACTGATTGTTTTTAATATGGCTCTCTGACTGGCCCGGCTTCTCTGTGGGTCAGAATGTCCCCTCAGTATCATGATAGAGAGGTGATGCTTGTATGATCCCAATGTCACATATCGGATTGCCTTGAAAAACTATTGATGCAATGCTGCTTGCTGCTTGTCAGTTTGATTAATTATATAAACAGTCAGCTGATCAAAGTCCCACTTAAATGCTACTGCTCCGGGCCCATGTGTTACACTGGCAACACTCATGATGTTGATGAATACCAGATTAAAGTGTTTTTTTCCCAGATTGATCTGAATCTATTGGTTAAATACGATTACGATACAAACATTCAGAACAATAATATGGCAGTAAACAAATATTTGCGATGTAAATATATAGTGGAGTAATGGCATCCTGAGCACAGAACCTTTGTGTGTGTTGTAATCCGAGCTTCTATGTTCTATGTTCTCTATGTTCTATGTAAAAAACGTACGTATTTCACGTATTTTGGAACGGTCTGTGAGAGCCATGTGGAGGCAATCCCAGCCCTCTGTGTTTTTAGTATTTCGAGTACAGCCCCTTTAATGTCCCTATTGACTTCTTCTTTCTGTCTCTTTCTTTTGAATTTTTATCTGTGGCTCTTATTTCTGCCATTATTTTTTGTCACGCTGCCTTTCTTTTTTGTCTCTCAGGATTAATGAAGCAGCTGATTTCAAGAATCACAAAATCCAGGTAGCAAGCTGTCTGATCTCTCTAAAAGTGGAGCCTTCACCGGCGCTGTCAGTCAACCTCTCTGGAGCCCCACTCATCAAGATTGTCCTCACCCACATCCTGGTAAGAATCAACCCATACAATGTCCTTTATCTGCTATCCTTTTTGTGTGAGTCAGTCATACTGGGAAAATTGAGTTCTTTTCCTATTGGCGGGTGCTGTTGGGTGTGGGACACCCACCTTATCAGAGAAAAGAGGGCCATGGTTCGTCTGTGGCTACAGTAGCCGGATCCCCCCATATGAAATCTATCAGCTCTATTTTTGGCGTTCTCTTATGTAAGAAAGTAAGTGTCTATCACTGACCAAGGCGTGTGTAGCTGGGTTCTCACCAGCACAAAGAGCGAAGCCTATTTTGGTTTTCATTAGAGTGCCTAACTCTTCCATCGCTGAGCATGTGGCTTCCAGAAAGCAAACTGATTATGGACATTTGAAGTGCAGGCTTAGGGCACTTTGAAAGGAACAATAACTTTCGTTTATGAACAACATATTTCTTTTGCTGCTTTATGGCAGGAGTTGTGCCAGTTTTCCATGGGAAACGCAGTCGAAACTCATCATGAAAATTAACTTAAAAATGTGTATTGCATTAGCTTGCTGTGGTGTTCTTCACAGCCATGTATATATATATATATATATATATATATATATATATATATATATATATATATATTTTTTTTTTTTTTCATTATTTGCACTAACAGGATTATGAAGCCATTCTTTTCATCTATATGCATTGAGTTAATATCCTATTAGACTATCGTACAATAGCATTAATGAGGCATTCGACTAAACCCCCAACAATGTGGCTCTGTTTAGTTTACATAGTTAAGTCCTACAAGAATTATTCACTTACTATTGAAGTGAATTACCAAAACATTTTGTTTCTCTTCTCACTCGTAACAGCACAAATGAAAGCCATGCAGCTTTATGAAACCATGGTAATATTGCTTTGTTTGCCTTCACTTTCCCTAGTGAAATAAATGTTTATTCTGCAATCATCTGGCTTGGTTCGTGTGACAGTGATTACTGTGTTTGTTTAAGCAGACACCATGGGAGAGGGCTTATAATCGCCTTTGTTATGGGTACACTGGAAATGCTCACAAGCTCTGCTGTCCGTGGAGTCAAGGTGTTTCTATTTTAGTGGGATTGCCTTTATCCCTGATCTAAGGATGAATCAGGTTTCTTACATTCTTTCCCCTCGACCCCATTACAAATAAGCTGTTATACTTATTACTAACGCGTACTGATTGGAATGCACCATGCCAGCATATTTCAATTTAATTTAGGCTGCATAGTTTGGACGATGAATTTTATTTAGGAGCTGGATCATAATTTGGCACACAGCACTTTTGGCTGCGATCACGTACAGAACTTTTGCTAGAACTGCTTTGCTGCACAGACCTGTTGTTGGATTTAGTCAAAAACCGACTATTTTTGGAGTTTTAATGTCTTTGGCAGCTGGTGGATACTTATCGCCTCCCTAGCTTGGAGGCAGGGAGGGCGGCTCACACAGTATGAGGCCGACCTTTCCCATCATTGTTTATGTCGCTCTTTACTGTGTGCACAAGTTAAACCTCAAAGATTTCCTCGCATGGCACCAGTTCAGTGGCCGGGAGTAAGTGATTTGCAACTGACCTCTCTGTTTATCCCCAGAAAGTAGACAAACACCCAGTGACTTCATTAAAACCTAGCCGGGGGGACTGAGTGTGTCCGGAGCAGAAATGTGTCAGCTTTCTCATCTGTCTTCTCTTGCTGTCATGGTAACAACAAGTCCTGTGTGCCATCTCTTGTTCTGTACAAAGAGTCACCTACCGTCATTGGTCAGACCAAAATGTCATCCATTTTCTCTATCTGACACCTGCCATGATAAAATGCATCGTACCGGGGATTGATGGAGTCACCAACTTGTAAAGAACCCTGTGTCATGGCAGGTATCTCTCACTGAAGGTCTAAGCCATGTGCTTGGTGTCTGATTGACCCTGCAGTCTTGATTGATGCTCTCTGAGTACGCTGAAACAGCCTGGTGAGGTCATGCCATTCCCAGCTGACTCAGTCAGAGCCGATGTGCCGCCATCACATGTTATGTGGCACGGAGCGGGTTTGATACCCAGACAAGGTGTTATCAAGGCTGCTGGAGGCCCACATGCTTTCTCACGCCATTCGGCTGCAGTGTTGATTGGACCCTGGCTCCTTCAGTGATTTATTACAGCTGTCTGACTCAGGTTTAGTTTGAGAGAGAAGAAGGGGAGAAAAGGGAGGGTGGGAGGCATCGGGGTCCGTAGTTAAACATTAATACATACATAAAAAGGCCGAGACCTCCTCCCTTGTCCGCTTCTTCCATCAAAGCATCACGCTGATGGTATGAAGTGAATGAATGGAAAGATTGATTTCATGAGCAAAGTGGATTTATAGGGTCAAAACTGAGAGGATTTAAAAAACAGGTTTTGACAAGCGGGCCTGACTTTACAGGCTTATAAAGCAGTGTGTTAGGTTGGCGGCTCCGTAAGAAGGGCCGAGTCGAAAGGGTGAAACTGGGAGGCAGCACTGGAAGAGCACTGGTGGCCTCTATCTGTCCCTCAATTCACTTTTATTTCATTTCATTTGTGATGTAATGTAGAACTACGGATGATTAGTTTTAAAGAAATTGTTGGGACGCCAGGATAGCTCACCTGGTGTAGCGTGCGCCCCATGTACAGAGGCTCGGTTCTTGTCGCAGCGGCCGCGGGTTTGACTCTGACCTGCGGCCCTTTGCTGCATCTCATTCCCCCTCTCTCTCTCTCCCCTTTCACATATTCAGCTGTCCTATATAATAAAGGCCTAAAATACCCCAAAAATATATAAAAAATAATCTTTAAAAAAATGGTTCAACATTTTATGATTTGCTTTCGGGTGGAGAGTTAAATGAGAAGATTGACACCACTTACAGTATATCTGAATGTTAAATATAAGGCTACAGCTAGCAGCTGGTTATCATAGCTTAGCTTTAAAGGAACACGCCGACTTAATGGGACTTTAGCTTATTCACCGTAACCCCCAGAGTTAGATAAGTCAATACATACCCTTCTCGTGTCCGTGCGTGTTGTAACGCTGTCTGACGGTTCCACCGGTAGCTTAGCCTAGCACAGAACCTGCAGGTAACTGGTTCCAACTAGCCTACTGCTCCGAATAAGTGACAAAATAACGCCAACATGTTCCTATTTACATGTTGTGATTTGTATAGTCACAGCGTGTACAAAAAACAACGTAACAGGAGACACAGCCATCTTCTAACCGTAAACAAACCGGGAACTATATTCTCAGAAGGGCTTGCGGCAAAGCAAATCACTCCGCCCAAGTAGCAGAAGTAGCAGAGCTTCGCCTTGGAAACAGTAGGGAACAGCTAGCCCGGCTCTGTACTAATCAAACCAAAACAAACTCCACCCACCAGCACCTCTACAGCTAACTAACTAAACTAAACAGTGACTACCCCACTTTCTGAAACGGCTCTGGTTTCGGAAGTGATTTTCACCATTTAATATCTTAATTGATGTTTCATAAAGAGAGCCGAAACCAAGACAGCCATCTACGAGATGAATCGTGACCATAACACATTTGATTTGGCGCAAAGGCCCATTTGGAAAATGGCAAAAAAAAAAAGGTACAAGTCTGTGTATAGAGGCGATCACATACTTTAATGGTAGCAGAGCAGCTCCGTGCACTGGCGCCACCGAGGGAAGCCAAACGCCGTCCATGCGTGCCCACACAAACATAACACAGAGCTGGATTCAAATCGACAAAGTATCCCTTTAAGAGACAGACCTGAGAGCGGTATCAATCTTCTCATCTAACTCTCCGCCAGAAACCAAATAAGTGTTTTTTTTTCCAAAACGTCAAACGTTTGCTCAAACATCTTTTCTACACAATGACTTCACCATTACTTATTATTATTGTCAGTTCCATAATAATAAGTAGTAGTAGGGGTAGTGGTGGCCTAAAGGTAGTAGAAGCGAGCTTGTGACTGGGAGGTTGTCGGTTTAATCCCCAGACAGGATAAAATCTGGGTGGGGAATGTGAAAGAGCAGCGCTTGTCCCTCTCTCATTACCACCACTGAGGTACCCTTGAGCAAGGTTCTTAACCCCTTCTCAGTGGCCAGCAGATCAGACTGTGGTTTTACTGGGCAGCTTCCAGGTATTAATGTGTGCAACTGTGTGAATGTGATCAGGGTGTTCCTGCAAAAGAGTTCTTCCCTGAATAAATAAAGGTTAAATAAAAAAATGTATTAAAAAAATATTCACCTAGTGACTAGACTAAGTCTTCCCTTAAGCTGTATCCATCGGCTACCTCCCATAATTTAAAGAGCATGTAAGAGAGTTTGGTGGGACGTGAGTAAAGAGGTGAGGGGCAGATGGGGAAATAGAGTGGCTCGTGTTGAGAAAGACGTCTAGACTTGTTGGAGCTAGCGGATCAATTGTTCTTTAACTTTGAAAATAAACATGCAAAGGTTATTTAACACTTGACCCATTGTGTATGCCAATGCTGCTATTAGTCCTTTCTGCCTCAGTTTTTTTTGCCAGTCTTTTTATAACTCCCAGCACACGCCTAGCTTAAACCTTGTGGGCAAAATCTCTCCTCTGTCCCTCTCTCTCTCTCTCTCTCACTCTCTCTCTCTCTCTCCCAACCACCCACACCCATCCATACACCAAGACGTATACAAACACAAGCTGTGTGAGCCCACACACTGATCAATCACAGATGGAGGTCTGGCTATTGCTATTCCTTTCTTGCCAAAGGATTTTAGAGTCTCTTCACGGTCCCTCCCATTCAGCACCCCCTTTCTATCACCACTCAAGCCTCGCGACCACCACCTCTCTCGCACTGTGCTGAACAGAGCAGAGCTTGAGCTCAGAGGAAAGTTGGAAAAGGTCCTGATTCTGTCTATATGATTCTTTCTATGGCCTCAGATAATGTTCAGACAAAAATTCAAAAACCTGTGGTTGTGTGTCACCCTCCGTAAACCTGTGACAAAAATCTGCATGAGAAATTCAAGCATGTGAATATGTGACTTGATTGAAGATTTGTAGATGTACAAAGAATTTGAGAAAATGATGTCAACTGCAAGGTTATACAAAGACAAAAAGACAGACACAACTGAATGTGTGGAACAAGTAGGCCTATGCTATTTAGAAAGAAAAAAAAACAATCACAAACAGCAGCGACATGAGGCTAATTTTAAATGAATTTGATATTTCATCATGTAAAAATCAGGGGGAATTGAGACTCCAGGAGAAGAGCAGGGAGAAGGGAAGGAAAATCAAAAGGGTTGGCAAGCAGGGGATGCACATTTGATGATTTATCAGAATTAGATAATTTATATTATATATAATATGGCTTCTATATCGTTTATAATAGATTATCAGAGTGTTTTCATGCAAGATTTGGTTGCGATTCACGGAAATAAAAGACAAGGCGTCGAAACGATCGCTCCAGAGTGCACAATTGCTTAACATGGGCGCCATAAGGAAGGGGGCAGCACTTTAGCAGCAGATGTGAATTTTTCTATTGTATGTACTATTTCATGTACACATTAAAACCTCACTGCAAAGGCTCAAAATACAGCCCCTCGCCTAACAGATGTTCCTCCAGAAACCAGAGAAATGTTACAGTGGCCTCATTTGAAAGCCTTGGGGGAACACATGAATTTATGCATGGAGAACCTCTCCCTTGTCATGTGAGTTGACTTCTAAAAGTCAAATGTGTTGTTTTGAACAGTTAATAGACACAGTACAGTATTTCTGTGAACGTCCACCGCTCACCTTATCAAAAAAATTTTTTTTAATTGTCCCCAGTTTTCCTCACACCCTGCCTGCATACCTATCAACACGTCTCGTTTTTTTTTTCTGTGTCTACCTCAGAGACTGAGTTGAGACCACAGCTGCATGTCTTATTACATTTCCTCTGGAGGCATGAGCTCACTCAAGGCCAGTTGTGTTTTGCAGCATGGACTCAGGGTTGTGTCAGTGTGATGCTTTTATGTATTGACCTTAAGGTGGTTCAATGGGCAGCGTTTTCTTCAAACTCCAGGTCTAGTTTTGAGCTGTGGTTGCTGGACTGAGAAATGTTACACCATATCTTGGTATGCCTTTCCCAGACATACTGCAATAAAGTGTTTCCTTCCCTTACTAAATTTAAGAGCAGTCAATGTAGCTTTTTTTTTTTTGGGGGGGGGGGGGGGGGGGGGGGGGGGGGGGGGTCATGTATTGTTAGGCAGAACAATTTAGCCATTGTCAAAACCTGGCTAACCTGTATTTTAACTTTCACCTACTGTACTGTACATCTCCACAAAAACAGAAGATGATGGTAGCTTTAAATAATGTTTTGTCATTGTGTAGAGTGTGACTGATGGGTTTTAATGCTGGTATGGACCCTGCTGACAACTGCACTGTTAACATTTGATATCTATACCAAATGCAGAACGTGCAATCCAAATTACACCCTGGCTCTCTGCTCTCAAATATTTGGAACGTGTAAGGGAAAAGGAGAAGATCGCTTACTTATTCACTCACACTGTTGTGTTGTTTTTTTTTTTCTTCCTGCTTTTTAAATTTAGCATAACCAAAGCCTGTATTTAGACTTCTTTGCTCTTTTGCTCTTGGGGCTGCATATTCTTGTACCAGTGCTGGGTGGAATGAGTGGGTGTGTGCAGGACTTTGTTCCCTTCATATTTATTCAAGATCCACTAGCCCTTTTTATGTAGTATTCAAGTGCATCTCATGTTCTTAAGCTAATATTAAGCTCTGGAAAACGCAAGTAAATGGACCAAAAACTAAAGACTCTGTTTTATCAAACTACTGTTTTCCAAACTAAGGTTAATAATGCTAAATATTCCATATTCTTTCAGTTAGAAATCAGATAAGATTGGATACATGTTAGTGTCCACTTGTACTGGAGGTAATAGGTTTTTTATATATCTATTTTAGTTTGTTAACAGTAACACTTCTGGTAAACTGGTTGCACTACAGCATAGTATACTGTACATAATGGTGATTTAAAAAAAAAGTATATGTTAGGATTTTTTGCGAAAGTCAGAAATGCTGGCGGTGAAACTTCAATAAACAATACATACATACAACAATACATTTCAGACATAACTGTGTGTGTGTGTGTGTGTGTGTGGGCTTGTTTAACTATATTCGTGGGGTCCAAAAAACGGGAATCCATTATACTTGTGGGGTCCCGACAGCTTTGTGGGGCCAAAATGCTGGACCCCACAAGGTTAAAGGGCTGTTTGAGGGTTAAGACTTGGTTTTAGGATTAGGGTTAGAATTAGGTTATGATTAGGGTGAGGGTAAGGGTTAAGGTTAGGCATTTAGTTGTGATGGTTAAGGTTAGGGTAAGGGGCTAGGGAATGCATTATGTCAATGACGGGTCCCCACAAAGATAGTGTCACAAACCTGTGTGTGTGTGTGTGTGTGTGTGTGTGTGTGTGTGTGTGTGTGTGTGTGTGTGTGTGTGTGTGTGTGTGTGTGTGTGTGTGTGTGTGTGTGTGTGTGTGTGTGTGTGTGTGTGTGTGTGTGTGTGTGTACTCTTTGGCTGGTATTTCTACCAGCACTAGCCTGTCTGTTTGGAATTGACTGTTGAAACAAGGATGATAGGTGGTGTGTAGCTTTCTCCATCTTTTCTTGATTTGTGCCCTGCTTGAGAACCAGCTGTCAAAAGCTAAGATTTAAATTAGCCCAGAGTTGCTCGACGTCTAGGGACTTGCAGAGAAATATGCTGTTGGCGTTTTGTTGAAGCTAGCTCAACCACAGCGAGGCTCCAGCTTCCAGCTCTGCCAGTCACGGGAGGTCTGAAAGACACCAACGAGGACAGAGCAGCGTGCATACATACAAATTGCTGGGTTCTGCGTGTCATCTGCGGCTTAAATGCTTTTGTGATTTCATCCCTCGACGTTTTATCCAACAGGCTCAACGCAGACATAAAACAGCGAAAGGATGAGGCTTTGGGTTAGAGGCATACGGTATACACATCAGATGGCAGCCAGCGGCTCTCATGCTGATGTTTGAGGCTTTTTGCTCCCAATCACAATTGATTGGTGTGGTTGTGTAAATGGCTGGTAGGGCTGTGTTTTCATTAGCAAGTCATTAGGACGCACCATTAAATATCTATTATTGAAAACACAATATTATACATGTGTTACGCTGATGACCTGGCAGCTAAGAGTATTTGTTCCCTTTTAAAATAGTTGCATCATGATTTACAGTTATAATACCCTCCTGCAGCTTTTCAACTGAAATCCTAGTTAGTAACACCCCAAGATTCACTCCATGTATTTTTTTAGCTGCCAGTGGCGGAAAGTAATTACGGTAAGTGCATTGACTCTAGTATCATAATTTGGAAATACTCGTACTCTTTACTTAAGTATCCCTTTTACACTACTTTCTACTTTTACTCTACTACATTCCAAAGAGAAATATTTTGCTCTTTTACTCTGCAACATTTATATGCTACTTGCTTTTACATAATACATCTTTAACCATTTAACCAGTGGCTTTCGACATTTTTGGCTTGTGATCCCTTACAAACAGAATCTCTGTCTAGTTAGGGCCTCTTGTCACATTTCAGATGTCTATGAGTTGTAAGCATTTCCATCAAAGAGGGATTTCCACCCTCTAAACATATTACATTTAAAAACTGTTTGAATCCCAGAGAGGAAAAATTATCCAATATTTCGTAAAAAATCAAATATTAGAGAAAAGTGGGAAAAAAAAATGAATACACATTTAGCAGAACCTTACCCCATTAATCACTGAGGACCCCTCATTTATCTTATGACCCTTTGGAGGAGGCCTGACCCCTAGGTTGAGGACCACTGCACCTGTAACTATGTAAAATAGTTAGGTCAACAACTACAATGGTAACATTATGCATTACTATTACTGTTTTTCTTGATTGCTTAAACACATTTCTTGAAATTATGCCTCCTTTTCTCAAAACTCTAAACGGAAATCGATAACTTCTCACCCAATTCCCCCAAACGTCCTATCTTCAGTTCACAAGAAACACAAGATTTAAAGTTTTTGCATGATTCTTTGTGGAGAAACTCAGTTTTACAATCAACTAATCGATGAGTTGACAAAATTGAATGAGCAGCCCTAGATTTTTGACAGTTTTGTATTTCACTACCGTGGAGGTTGGGGTTAAAGTAGTTGGGGTTAAAGTAATCCCTGTAGATGGAGCTGTGGTTGACAGCTGGCCCCAAGTGGGACATAGCGACATAGAAGCACCAGAACCACCTTGACTTTCTAGGATTTATCAGCCTCTCTCTCTCTCTGACCCCTCTCCTCTATCAGCCTGTCACTCTGTATCACTCTGCTGTCACTAGCTTTCACCCTCTTCTTTCTCTCTACGTCTATTCTCCTTACAAGGCTCAAAGTGATTTCCAAGGCGATGTTTGCTGGCCTTCTGTTATTAATAAAGACTTGGAGCTCCAGCTCCAGCCTTGGCTGGTGGCGGAGGCCTCAGGGCACTGAGGGAACGGCGTGCGCACAAAGCTCGGCCAGATCTCCAAGTGCATTTTAACACTCACCCAGTAACTTTCAGGTTCTTGCACCTCTCCTCAGATATCAACTGGAAAACACATGCTGGGTGTACCACAAACAGACATTTGCTAGAGAGGAAGCGTGGCCAAACAGCACTCCTTATATGTGTGATGGTCTGTTAGTCAATGTATATTTAGCTTGTGTCTGGTGCATATGATGGTTTGATAATAATGGATTGTTTCCCAAGAACAAGGGTTTACATTTTGTGCTTAATGTGGATAATTAGTCTTCCTTCATTGCACAGGAACATTAAAGGGTCAGTGATTGTAGAGAGCAAATTCAACACTGTAAAGCAAGGCTTACAGTATGCCAATGGCAGTTTGTCTTTCTTCCATCTGCTTTCATTTACACCCAACAAGCAATGTGAGTTATCAAAGCCCACAGGGGAGCAGTAAATTCACCCACGGGGTTGCTTGCAGCTCGTCAAAGCTGGACGCCGGCTTGTGATGACGGGCTGCATTTGCGGCGCTCTCATGGTTCTTGGACCCATTGTGCTGTCTACTCTAATGGGCCAGATGCATAACCATCCATTGCATTCATCTCGAGGGTCACAATAAGTGATGACTAAAGAGCTGCATGTGCGAAACAGACAGAATGAGAGCAACGATTTGGTTACACAATGAAGTCAACGTATTGTGCTATGCTTTTCAATATGAATCACTGAGCCTATGGGCCAGGAAACAGACAGCCTGAGTGTCAATTTCACTCTCTCTCTCACTTTTTCCAGAAGGAAATAGTGCAGACACAGTCCATCTAATCATACACTTATTCAGTCTGAGAGTCAAGACTTGGGGAATGAGAAGAGGTGTGCAGTCTCTCGGTATACACCCAACCAGCCAATGAAAGTGTTGTTTTCTTCAGATGACAGATTGAGGAGGGTAGTGGTTTGACCTGAAACCAGGGCCAAGCCCCAATTACTGCATTCTTGCACTGTAGCCATTAGCTCACTGTCTCCGGGGACTCCAAATCTCATATTAAGGAATGACACGGAAAAAGTGAGTTATAATCAAATAAGATTCTTGAAGACAGCAGGGATTTTAGCTCAGTGTAATAATCACCTTTGCTGAGTGTCGATCGGCGTCTTGTCTGTCCTTTTAGTATGATGTCAGATCTCTTTAGTTGTAGAGTCTGAGGTCTTTTATTGGCATTTAAGCACCAACAAAGTGTCTTTATTTTGTATCATAAGCAGAATTTGTAAAGTGGTTTACTCCTCTTTATTTAATGGTTTAAACTTTGTTTATTGGGTTTTGCATGAACATACAATTGTCACCTGAGCATTTATCAAAAAAATAATGAGGTTTATTCCTCTTCAGAGGGATAAAAAAAGCAAAATATAAAGCATTTTCTACCCTTACTGTATCTAATATATCGAGATCTGATACTTCTTTTGAGCATATGCATGGAAAGAGAGCCAAAGATCACAAAGGAAAGAATGCTGCTGATTTGTGTTTGAAATATTCCATGTCGCTTCTTGATCAAAGCACATTTTCCGAACAGGTTTGCTTGAACTTTGCTTGTAATTTAATGAGCCAGTACAATCCAAAAGCAAATTTTTTTCCTATGGCACATACTCACAATTAACAGATCCCAATTTTCTTTTTCTTTTTCTTTTTCAGACTAAAGAACAGCAAGAGCAAGTCCTAAATCAGAGCAATAAAGTCTTCCTCTACTGTGCTTTCTTGGACTACAGGTGCGTCTGTGTTCGTGATTTAAATGCAGCATGTCTCAATTATTCATTCAGATGTAGAGCCACAGGGATTTTGTATCTTGATTGTCAACTCATTGCAGGTTCTTTGCTTAAGTCTAAAGGCTTTAAATTCTAAGAAATGACCAATGATTTGGAATAAATGTACTTCCCTTTTCCCTATTCAAATGAAAAACAGCCAGTGTTACATGTGTTACATGTGTTCATGTTTCAATTTGTTGTATCTTAAGCAACAGCCCTCTGGTGAAAAAAAAAATGTTGATCTGATAAATGGAGCCAAAACATTATTAAGGAAGCATAAATCATTTTAAAAAGGGAGTGTGTTTATGCTTGGATTCAAAGGCTTCCTCTCCTTACTCCCCTTTGCCCTGAAGCTCAAGAAAAATGTGAATTATTGGATTGCCCTGTCAGATTGCCCTGGTAAATTCAGCAACAACGGAAACAATCTCTGTGTGCCTCCCTTAATAGATCATGTTGAGTGATCATTGCCAGCAGTGTTCCTATAAAAACCTCTGAGTATATTGTATCTGTAAATAATACCTAATTGTCATTCTTTTCAGTTCAAAAGAGGGAGTATGGTCCAACGAAGGTTGTGTCCGCTCAGATGGAAACATGACATACTCTGTGTGTTTGTGCAACCACCTTACCAACTTTGCCATACTTATGCAAGTGGTGCCCTTAAAGGTAGGATATTTAGCTACTCTTTAAAGCAGCTCCATTTTTTTTCTTGCATATTAACCCTCTGAGAACGAAAGACGGCACTGGTGCGCCCAAACGATGTTTGGCAAAACTCCCACTCAAAAAGCGATATTACAAAATTTAATTTCACTATTTTAATCACCTATATAACCTAAGACTTTGGCAAATTCATTTCAAGCACCAAAACAATTTGCACAACACACCATAAGTTAAGGTTTGTTTTCAAAAGAGATTTGAGGAATTTCAAAAAGCAAACATCAATGTTTCAGCTTTAGAGCCAAATTATCTATTTACACATTGCTCTAGAAAAACGGTATGCGTCACTATCTGGAAAGCTGAGTTTGTCCTGAACATTTTGATATGAAACATGGGGGATTAGTTGTATGGGAATACCTTAAAAAGGTCAATTTAAGAAGCTATGTAAAAAATGCCCTTTGACCTCAGAGGGTTAACAGTGCATCACATCAGGCAGCTGTTTTCAGTGAAAAAAAAGCTTTGATAAACTGACAGCAGACAGGCAAAGTTAGCAAGTAGCCGGTGAACATAGTGGAGCATTTGTCAATCCGAACTAACCCTTTAAAACACCGAAATCACACAATAACACTAACTAACTAACCGATCGAGGCAGCGGTAGATCATCATCAACTCCCATGTCCAGTTCTTACAATACATCCATGGACCTGGTATTTTACATGCCAGCTCATTATTAAAACTGTCAAGGCTTACACTTGAATAGAATGGAGCCATTGTTATTGTTATTAGTAACACCTGTGCTTTTCCTGCTATGACACAATGCGTTTAAATACTGTATAATCTGTTGTAGGTAACAGTAAACCTCCCATTACTATTTAGAGAAAGTGTATTCCTCTACCCCAGCCATAATCAAAAGTGGGTGGCTTCCTCTGTATCTTTGTCACAAAATAAGTACATTTGTAGTAACATAATTGGAGAGGAAGCACCGGTTAACCACACAGTAAATCACCAACCCGAAGCCCCCACTTCAGTCTTTTGGACAGTTTATCGTTCCTCCCTGTAGGTCAATTGTAAGCAGACCTACACAGTCACAATGTCGTTATCACTGGTGGTTTTATGGTTCTTAAGTACTTTGGACAACCATGATTAAGTGTGGTATTTTTGGGTTGTTGCACAGGTCAGTGGTCCGTTTCTCAAGGACTACACTCTCTCAAGAGAACTGTCCCTTTGAACCATTCTCCAAAAACTGTCCTCTTAAAACATCTGGGGTGATTGTCATTCTCTTCTCAGAAGAGAAGAGAAGTCCTGCACAGTATTTTAGAAAAACTTTTTTTCTCCCAATCTCTTTGTTGTTTTTGTTTTTCAAGTTAGTGACATTCACATAAACAATGTATTGTACAGATAAGTGATAACTAAAGGAGCTTTAAACCCATGTACTGGACCTTCATCACACCTGTCTTCCAGGTCCCTATAGCCCACCCACAAAAACCCAGCACTCATACTCATAAATGTGGAACAATTTGGAATGCTAAACGTGTGTACATTGTCACCACAGTCTAACTCTTTGTTATCCAAGAATGTGTGCCATGGGAGTATGGTCAGCATCCACAATGGCCTCTTTAAATAGAAAAGAGGACTTCTTATTGCAGCTAAGTGGGCCAGCGCTGTATTTAAGGAGCAGAAGTCTATTTGATGCTATACTTTCCCTTAGCCAGTCTCTAATTAGTGGGCTGCCTCATCCCCCAGCTGCCTGGGAATATCCCACATATCCATTTTTCTGGAAGGCTGAGACTCCTCTGCCCTCGTAATGACAAGGCACATGTGAAGACAGTTAATGGAGAATCAAACCCGACCCCTCAAAATAGCCCGAACTCCAAAACAACATCAATGCATGAGGCCGTACGCCATGGATATGTGCATGTGAAGAAACACAGTGCGTCACTCTTAAGCTTCTTGGACAATATAAGTTTGCGTTTCCCACAATCATAACAAAAAAAGTAATTGACTGCACATTTACGGTGAAAAACCCTACATCAATAACTAATCTAAACATCATGTAAAATAAAAAATAAAAACATAATGTGTGAATACTTTTCATCTAGAAACGTTTTGATTCCATCTTTGTTTTATTCTTTACACAGGAGGATTTAAACCGTTTTCCTAAAGCTTTATGACAGTGTGCCCAGTCTTGGAGAGTAGTCTGCCTGAGAAATACTAATGAGAGTCAGTATTATGTTCATCATCATAAACTACACAGGGACAGAGCCTTATAATTTCCTGGCTAATGATACAGGCTATATAAAACAGGCTAAACTAGCTTGACACAATGTACCGACCCACCATGTCGGCAAAAATAATAATGTTTTTACATGTTGTCTTGTCCATTGTTGATGGTGATGTGTCTCTGTACACAGCTCACTACTGGCCACAGGGTGGCACTATCAACCATCGGTTATGTCGGCTGCTCAATCTCCATCATCTGTCTTGCCATCACTCTGGTCACTTTTGCAGTTCTGTCGTGAGTATCATCACTTTAATAACATTTACTGCACATCTGTCTTTAAAACATTTACCTGTTGTGTTTTATATAAGTTGTATTACCAAAATGACCAAAGTACTAGAACAAGATAATGTGATGTTGTGCTGCTGCTGCTGCTCTGCAGGTCAGTGAGTACCATTCGTAACCAACGCTACCACATCCACGCCAACCTGTCCTTCGCCATCCTGGTGGCTGAGATCTTACTGCTCATCAGTGCTCGCTTCGACCCGGGCACGGTACATCCACAGTACACATAATGTTGTTGATGATGATTATAATGTCAATAATGATAGATAGATAGATAGATAGATAGATAGATAGATAGATAGATAGATAGATAGATAGATAGATAGATTTTTAAAGTGTAAAATGTGGTTAAGTTAAAGAACCACAAAATGATTAAACTCTATAATGAAAGGTAATACATCTAAAATTAAAATAAATGCCTTTTAAAAACAATAATGCATACATAAAAAATAATGGAGTGAATGTTTTGATGGTAAAAGGCCTTGTTCCCTGTCCCAGCTGCCTTGCAAAGTCATGGCTGTCCTGCTTCACTTCTTCTTTTTGAGCGCCTTCGCCTGGATGCTGGTGGAGGGCCTCCACCTCTACAGTATGGTGGTCAAGGTGTTTGGCTCTGAGGGCAGCAAGCACTTATACTACTATGGCATTGGCTGGGGTAGGTCTGCTCGGCACTCTTTAATTACTACTATTAGATGGAAAACACAGGTGATATATCTGCCATATTGGCTTCAGAATATAACAAAGATACCTGTCTTATTTATTGTGTGTCATTTTCTTGTTTGTGTGTTCAAGAATACACTGTCATCCTAATGTATTGTCCCTAATTTCACCTATTGTTCCTGCCTCTACCTAATGCCAGGCCATTACTATAAATATGATTATTTGGACTTTTTTTTTTTTAAGTGACCTTACTGGTCAAACGTCCCTTACGAAAAGTAAGCGACTCTGACCCTGTTGAATAAATCTGCTTGGAGTTGCATTCCAGCATAACAATTGCCTCCTCTGATCTGAGTGAACTGGAGTTTGATGGACAGATAAAAGGAATCTGGGACATTCGTATACTGTCTGTGGCTTCTGGGGAATGCAGAATCTCTCCTTCACATGCTGAACCCATTAGTGGAAAAACGATCCCTTTTTTTATTACTTCCTTTCTTCAGTGCAGAGTGATTTTTCATTTTGTGTGGCCAGCTACGAATTATATGCTGGAGACTTGTCTGACAGTTAGAAGCATAGCTGTTATAGTAAATACTCGATTGATAATTAATTGTGGCTGCTATCAGCTGTGTTGAAGGCTGTTGACTACTTTTTCTTTCATGTCCTCCTTCAAAGTAAAGGTTTCCTCGTAGTATAGCAGTATATCGTTTTTTTTTTAGTTTTTTTCAGGGAAATTAGCAATTATTTGCACAGCAGATAAATGAATCCACCACTGGGTGCAAAGGTGTTTGCAAAGACAGGTGCTACAATGGCTGGAGTTTACCATGTTGGACAATATAATGAGTGGCACAAGGTTTAAAAGGGCCACAAGGCTGTTTGCTAAAATTAACTGAGGCATACTTCCAGATGACACTGTGAAGGTTAAAATACCATGTGAATTATGTTGTAATCACTGTTCGGCCTCGATGTGTCATAATGTATGTCTTAGTGAAAGTCTTTTAGGTCTATTAGGTGGTTTTGAGATGATTCCTAAATATTTCTTTTGGTTCCAGTCTTGTTGATCTAAGAATGTAAGAGTGCTGACTTGTGTTAACGCTGTGATTAACCCATCTGCAATTGCCTCGGGCCCAGGGCCACAGTGGCAGGTTTAGTGTGTGTCAATTTTTGTTTTGTAGGAGTTTTTCACCACAAGTAGTGCTATGGAGCAGGGTTTTTAAGAGTGGGTGCCCATTTTGTTTATATTGTGATGGCACACATACACACGCACAAGCACACAGTTGGTGGCATTAAAATTTAGCAATATGCTAACAAATGCAAGGGGGAGGAAGACAGCCAGCAAGCAAGATGTAAACAATGCATTTTAAAAAGTTGGTTTTATAAGGAAGGAACCAACTGTACTTGATGCATATTCACAAATATAGTTTTGTTTGATATACTATAATAACCACAAACTAATTGATACAGCAAATGATATGTTATGAAGGACTGTACTTGATTGGTACTTAAACACAGCAGGGTACAGGGTACATGCACAGTGCAAAGAAAGTTGAAGAAAAAGTGGGTAAATGGGGCCCCACATCACATTTCTGCCAACAGGGCCCCATAGCATGTGAATCCAGTCATGGGTACTGTGTGAAAATCTTGTGTGATTGTGTAACGTGTGCGTGTGTTTCTTTGTTTCTCATCAGGATCTCCGTTGGTAATATGTGTGGTATCCATGACATCAGCTCTGAACAGTTATGGCGAGGTTGACAAGTAAGTATGACCTAGGGCTGGGCAATATATCGATATTATATCGACATCGATATATGAAGCTAGATATCGTCTTACATTTTGGATATCGTCATATGACAAGCATTGTCATTTCCTGGTTTTAAAGGCTACATTACAGTAAAGTGATGTCATTTTCTGAACTTACCAGACTTTCTAGCTGTTTAATTATTTGCTTTTAACCACTTAGTCATTGTATCCACATTATTGGTGATTATTTATCAAAACTGTCATTGTGTTAAGATTTTTTGAAAGTCAACCCTACAGCATCGCTACAATATCGACATTGATGCATTTGGTCAAAAAACAATTATTTTTTTCAATATCGCCCAGTTCTAGTATGACCTGCACTTTTGAAAAAAAGTCCTGTGATTAAATGAAATTAATTTTATTCCCTCAAAGCTCGGTAGTATTGCATAAGAATTACATCACCTGTGGAAGAAATTGGAACCATCCAATGTGTTTAATGTCATTCAAAAGCTTTTCGTTCAACAGTTAACTACACGTCATTCCAGATTTACATTACAGCATTATAGCATTTTGTTCTTTTTTACCCTTGCCCCTTGTCCTTGCTTTCTCAGCTGTTGGCTGTCACTGACGAATGGAGCCATCTGGGCATTTGTGGCACCCGCTCTTTTTGTCATTGTGGTGAGACAACAAATTAGCATTTGTCATTTTTTACAATTCCCAATTCGCTACAATCTACAATTTAATCTATATTCATTGTAGACGTATATTCTATTCGAGGAGGAAAGAAACTAAATAATATTGTTAAATGTATTCCACGTCCTTTCTGATTTCCAGGTGAACATTGGCATTCTGATATCCGTGACCAGGATCATATCTCGAATCAGCGGAGAGAGCTACAAGGTTCATGGAGACGCCAACGCAGTCAAGTGAGTTTAGTTGTTTTCACGATCAGACCAGTGCTTATTGTTCTCTTATTAAAAGCTAATCATTTAAACATGGTTGTCTCTTGCTCTGTTTCTAGACTGACTGTGAAGGCGGTGGCTGTGCTCCTGCCTATACTCGGCATTTCCTGGATCTTTGGCGTTCTCGCTGTCAACACACACTCTTTGCCATTCCTGTATATTTTTGCTGTATTCAACTCGTTACAAGTAGGTTCCTCACTACGGGACTTTTTCTTTTCCAAAATGTTTGCAGCCATTTGTGAAAATTATGCTAAAGTTGACATTTTTTTCCTTTTTCTTTAGGGGTTCTTTGTCTTCTTGTTTCACTGTCTTCTCAACTCTGAGGTATGGTGCTAAACATATTAGATGTGGGTTTTAATGTTTAGATTTGTCACGTCTTGTGGGAGAAAACTGTACACGTGCTAAACCATAAATTAATGTTATGTATTCTAATTAGCAGGGAAGGGACGGTGTTCTCTGCTGCAGCCCCAATTTCTGATTTAGGGTGATAAGAAGTATTCTGCCTGACATTTGTCACCATTGTCTGGTATGGCTGTGCATCTTTCTGTAGGTCAGAGCTGCTTTCAAACACAAAACCAAGGTGTGGTCTCTTACCAGCAGTTCCATCCGAAACATCAATGTGAAGCCATTCAACTCTGACATTGTGAGTGCTGCTGGTGTTAAAGATTTGCTCAATCAAAAATGAGCTGCTCAACTCTTAACTGCCTGAGTCTAACATTTTACTTCCCATCCTCTAGATGAATGGAAACAAGGAGGGCGTGATTCCCACCAAGATGAACACATGGGACAAAAGCAGCAACTCGGCTAATCGTATCGACCTCTCCGCCGTGTAGAACCATTTCTGTCCGTGACAGGAGAGCAGTCTGAAGCTCACTAGTGTAGAATGACAAACACTGGCCAGAGTATTCTCCCACTGTGTTATGTAATGAATCAGACACTCATCTGCTCAAGTGAAAGTGATACTGTACCAATGGAGGTGTTGTGTGGCTGAATAATAGCTTCACCTTTTAAAGACAAACAGACTCTAAGGACTGTGCCTTATTATTATCTCATAAAAACATATTGTGTCCCCAAAAACAAGAGCAGGGATTTCTGAGGACATCAGTGTGAGTCTTGACATCCAGGAGTGTAGTTCAGGGTCTAGCATCAATGCTCTGTGTGATAGAGCTTCTAGATTCCATCTGACATCTGTATATTGCAGTTGATTTAGTAATTAGCAAGAGTTTATTTGACTGATGCTTATTTGCTTTCTTGCTGAAAGTTAGATGAAAAGACTGACACCACTTTCATGTCTGTTTAGTCAATATGGAGCCACCGCCAGCAGCTGGTTAACAAAAAATACTAAGGAAAGCTGTATATTTTCCTTAAATATAGTGTTAGATGTATGCCTTAAAGCTATAGTGCGTAGTTTCTGTCTCCCCCATGAGGAATTCTAAGTAATGACAACAAAACTGTCGGCGCGTCCACATGATACAAGCCTTCCGTGACCGCGCCATCACAAAGGACAAATTAGCTTATTTTTCCTGAATTAACTTCTCCAAGATTCACCTGATTCATACAGCTTTAATCCAATGTTGGGGACACAACAACTGCATGATAACAATGGTTGAAGCAGCAGTGCATTCGACCCTATGTAAATCTGATATAATGTATTTATTTATTTTGTGATTCTGAGTTCTCTATCATGTCTTCTGCCAAGTCTCACAGCTTAACAATCAGTATGTTCTTATGTTAAATTCTGTGTCTATTTGTATGTTTTCCCTTTCAAAATGAACTGGTATATTTGCAGTACCTCACATCTTAGTAAGCTGCAGTATGTTATGCTTTTTGAGGAATCGTGAATACTGGCTGTGTTTTGGACACAATTCTGTGAAGTTTATGTTTTCTTTAGCTATTTCTGTTGCAAATTTCTTTCCAATTTTCTTACATTTTTTGTACCATGAAATTATGTTCTACAACAGAGGGACTTTACAAGGTTGTTGCTTTTATTTCTTAAAATACTGTGAGAATAGAGGGAGATGACATCATTTATAATGTCATTGATCTTACACTGTACCAACATTAGGTTTCCTTTACTGTAAGTCACTCTGCGCTCACTTTTCATGTCAAATCTAAAGTTAGATATTTCAATATGCTTGTATGGCTTTTAATGATTGTTGTCTTATGGTACTATGGTTTGTGCTTCCAATTATCTTTATTATAAAATCGTTTATGACATCAAATCAGCGTCATTTTTCTGCCTTTATTACATGATTTTTAACATGTTCACATTTGTATTATTTTACATGTTGGTGGATACACAAACACAGAATACAATGCTTTGAAAATAAAGCAACAGAAGGAATAAGATAGACTGTGTGTGTGTGTGTGTGTGTGTGTGTGTGTGTGTGTGTGTGTGTGTGTCGTACATGCATGCATGCATGTTTGTAACTGTTATTTGCATGATTATTAATCAGTTTTTGTTAAGGATGGCATTGAAGAATACCCAAACCTGAAAGTTGCTGTCAATGTGACTGATATGGAGCCATCCTGCATTATGCAACCAACTAGATGAGAGAAGTTTTAAAGGAAAGGTTCACAATGTCCCATGTCTGTCTTCAAACAGTTAGGTATATGTACATTGAAACAAGTTGCTTGGTGTAATCAATCATCCTGTTCACGTGGACTAAATTCCAAAGTTTATCTGAAGATAATATGAGGCTTCAGCAGTACAATTTAGACAAATCAAGTGGGTATCTTCCAAAGTTCTAGTCTTAGAACAAAGTTCTCTCTTTGTGTTAATATCCTTCCACTGAACCTCAAGAAAACAGGACTAGTAACTTTCCACTTGATTTGATTAACTCAGAGTGGTAAAGCCTCATATTTGCTTCAGATAAATGTTGGAATATATACATAACACGAACTGTGGATTGTGTTCCCTTCACTTACATTAGAAGCACATTAGGAAGGGATCTCTTTATGGGCAGTATTTAAGCAGAGAGCATCACTCGTGCCTTGTGTGTCTGTGCGTGAATATGTTAAGGTGGTGGAGTAGAGATAGTGAACGTGATGTATTGTATGTGTATGTATTTTATTGTATGTGGAATACGTCTTTTTCAGTTTATGTTTTTGAATATTTCGGTAATCTTTGTTTAATTTGAGTGTTATCATTTGTGACTGATGGAAATACCATAGCATACATACGAGCGTATAAAACAATCGTTGTGCTGCTTGACACCTAAAATAAAAACACCAGCAACCATGACTGTAGCTACTTTTGTAAAATGGCTGCTTCTTGATACAGCATTTAAACATCAATCCTAGCCAAATTAAGTTATTGTATTACGAGTTTACGAGTTGTCCATGAAGGCGTTAGCGTCAAAGCTCTGCATGTCTGTTTGCGCATGCTCGCAGTGAGATATGAATAACTGGCAGCGCATGGGTAGAAAGGTGAGTAAGACAATAATATCTGAGCTCAGTGCCTAAAAACAAACAGCGTTTACAACACTAACGTGAGCTTTTAACTTCTACCGGTTCTAGAAAAGTAACAGGGACTAATTTGAATCGTTAAAAGGCACAGCGGGTTGCTAATATTTTGTGACACAGTTGTTTTTTTTTTACTTTTTGTGTTGACAGAAACTTCTTAATGTTGTCATCGATATTTTCTTCGAGTACGAAGCTTGTCACGTGTGAAGACAGTATTTTCCATCAATGATATGGGATTTACCGGCACGAGGGAAGAGTCGTGGGACTGTACGTCTTTTTCAGTTGGAGAGTCTACCTCTTGATACTTGAACGCATTTTTATTGTTATTATCCATGGAGTCTGTTGGGAAGTTTGAGTTCAACAGGAAAGACCTGATTGGTCACGGTGCCTTTGCAGTTGTGTTCAAAGGCAGACATAAAGAGGTACGTTTTTACATCTGAGACAAATTGGTCTTGTCTTTGTCTTGATAAATGTAAGTCTGGTGTATTTATATCCTGCTTTTTTTTTACTTTTTAAGAAACGTGACTGGGTAGTTGCTGTGAAATGTATCAACAAGAAAAACTTGGCCAAATCTCAGTCTCTGCTTGGTAAAGAAATCAAAATATTGAAGGTACTAAAGTTGACTTTTTATGTTGCCACACATCCTGTTTCAGTCTCTCTGTGTGCCTTTTTAACTCATATCCCCCCCATCTCCCACCCCCACCTCCTCTAGGAACTCAAACATGAGAACATTGTCAGACTACTTGACTATCAGGTAAAGATGGTTTGTCTTCTCTTTTCCACTCTCACCTGTCACACACATCATCACAGACATAATGCTGAGTAACCACACAGCAATACACAGGTGCAGTACTGGGGACTGTTGCAAATGTTGACATGTTGCCGCAACATTGAGCGTCACCTGTCCGTGTGAAACAGACTTGGCTATCGGATGTTGTAGTTTTTCATGGTTCTACTAGTGACCTCAGTGACCTGAACTGGATCTGTAGTTTTAAATGGAAGTTTTCTTTCTTCAAACTAGAGCTGGGCAATATATCAATATTATATCGATATCGTGATATGAGACTAGATATCGTCTTAGATTTTGGTTATCGTAATATCGTAATATGGCATTAGTGTTGTCTTTTCCTGGTTTTGAAGGCAGCATTACAGTAAAGTTATATTTCTGAACTTACCAGACTGTTGTATCTGTTCTATTATTTGCCTTTACCCACTTAGTCATTATATCCACATTACTGATGATTATTTATCAAAAATCTCTTTGTGTAAATATTTTGTGAAAGCACCAATAGTCAATGCTACAATATCGTTGCGGTATCGATAACTATCGAAAACTGGGTGGATGACCGATTTATTAGCATGATATTGATATTGTTTCACTGTGTGCCATAGACTAAATGAATATCCTTAAACTTTTAAAGAGGACACACACAACACATGCAATTAACCATTTGCTTAGATGTGAGTTTGCCTGAGTGTGTGTGTGTGTGTGTGTGTGTGTGTGTGTGTGTGTGTGTGTGTGTGTGTGTGTGTGTGTGTGTGTGTGTGTGTGTGTGTGTGTGTGTGTGTGTGCGTGCTTTCCTCCTCTCACCTTACTGACACCTGGCAGACACCAGACTAGGGTGAGCTGATCTCTCACTATTCCTGACAGATGGCAGGGTGCAGCCGGTTAAACAATGGCTTATAAAACACAGAGTCTGAATAGAGTCTCACAGCAGACACGCACCAGCATGCAAGACTAACGACTTTAGATGATACATTTGAAGTCAGGCTGCTGGAGCCTTTTGTGGACCGCAATGTGTTTATTTACCTGCCATTGGCACAACCTGCTCCCTCTATTATTTGGTAAAGTGATACTTACTGCATAGTAATAGACAGGGTGTTATTAATACAAAAGTACACGTGGTAAACACTTCTTAGGTTTCATTAATACACAGACTCTATTAGCTATAACTTGATATAAAAGACAAAGAAAAGAGGCAATTTGCTCCCCCACTCATGACTTCAATCATGTGGGACTGACAGCCTACACTTTTCACCCTTTTGCCCCAGCCCATGTCACCTCAAAACTCTGTGACTTTTTCAATGGCGCTTGAAGCAGAGCGCCTAATTTGGGATGGGTCCTAAAAGATTCAGGGGGGCTAGACAGGGGCCATGATGGGGTACAGTTTCAGGCCCTGAGTTAACTGTTGTCACTGGGCCCAGAATTTCTAGAAGCGCAGCTGATTACAGGCCAAAACAGAGTCAACTCGGTCTAAGAAGTGAGCTGGTGTCACTTGTTGCGCAACCTGGGATACAGCTGCTAAGACTGATGGATTCATAATTCCCCATGTCCCTACATGAAATAAATGTGAATTGTGTTTTTCGCACTTTCAATCCGATTCTCAACATAAGTTTATTCCAGTTACTGTACTTTTTGAAAATAATAATAAGCATTTATCTGGTTTTCTCAACAGGAAATGGGAGGATGTGTGTATCTCGTCATGGAGGTGAGTTGTGTTAGAAATATGAACGCCTGGTCCGTGGAAATGAAAATGAAAAATCACATTCACTAATAAGGCAGCATTATCAAAGCTTCTATTAAGACTCGTCTGTCTCAACTTTTCAGTACTGCAATGGAGGCGACCTGGCAGAGTACCTTCACTGTAAGTTTGCTACATCCTGTAGCGCTTAATATAGCTCAGGTCTCACTACTGTACAGTTTTCTGTTTGACATGTGGTCGAAGCAAAAAAGAGGACATTCACACTCCTCGGTGTTGAATTAGATCACATTTACAGTTTGTTATCTGTAAACGTGTTTGGAGCAGCTTACTGTTGCACTGGCAGGTCAGTTTGGCTTTTAAGAGGCTTGGCTAAGCTTTTTCAGTGAAATAATAGGATTTTGAGGAGGCAGAGCAGAACAACCATATAATTCAGGTTTAAGGTTCCAACAGGTCAGTGGGTAAATGATGACTAATACTCCCAAGTGCTTAACACATATCAAATTAAACTCATTAATTAAACTACCCCTTAAGTTTTTTTTTTTCCCCAAATGTTTTTCCATATAAATGATGTAGAAACCAGTACAAAATGAGTGGCCAAAATAACTCCCAGCTTTTATTTTTCAGTTTTGTGATTTTATTTTTTTTTTGGTGAATTTCTCAATAGGCTATACACTGAAAATGTCCCCTGCCTCAAGTTTCAAAACCTGCTCCAAAATATAATGACGCAGCTGAGGGATTTTTTTTCAGCCTGAATTTACCTCGCTGGTGTCTATTCAAATACTAATATGGATCATTGGTCTAATTCTGTCACCTTGCCAGCGTCTCCTATTTTGTAGACTTGTTCATTCAGTGTCCCTGCCAAGGAGACATATCCAGCTATTTGCAGCACAACCCTCAGTCACTCTTGGCAAGTTTCACAGAGCACCCACATGACCTCACCCATCTGCCACTCACTTATCCCCTGTGCTCCGATGGAAAAACACTGCAGCTCGAAATACTGAATATACTGGGAAGGGGCTGTGGGAGGGGGGTGCTAGCATGTCCGACAGCCTTGACGTTAATATCCAAATGAAGCCCCCATCGTAAACAAAATTCTCCTCCACGAAGTGTGACAGCAGTGCCGCTGATGTGGTAAGAGTAGAGCATCTTCGCCATATATTATATTGTAGTTCCTGGTGAGAGTGTAAAAACAAAGTAACTCAAATGTTAAGTAAGATCAAGGACTGCAACTAACAATTATTTTCATTATAATTAATTTCTTGATTATTTTCCTAATTAGTCATTTCCATCACAATTTTCTCAAAACCAAAGCTGACGTCCTCAAATTGTTTGTATTGTCTGACTGAACAGTCCAAAATCCAAAAATATGTAGTTCAGTACATAGAATACTAGAAAAAGACGAAAATATTCACATTTGAGATGCTATATCGGTAGTAAACATTTGTGCTTATGGCACTTGAGCGGGGTCAACATGCTGGGATTAAATGCCGACAGTGTGTATACATTCCATGCAATATGATAAACCTTCAGTTAACTACCATGCTAACTTCCTCCTAGATCATCTTATGTATTTCATCCCTCTGACCCGCAGCTAAGGGCACGTTAAGTGAGGACACCATCCGAGTATTCCTGCAGCAGATCGGTCAGGCCATGAAGGTCCTGCAGAACAAAGGCATCCTCCACAGAGACCTCAAACCTCAGAACATCTTGCTCTGCCACCCGGAGGGGCGCAGGTCCAGCCCCATCAACACATGCCTTAAGATAGGTAATGACTTCACTTTGCAGAGTATTATGCTGCTTTCCGACCAAAAAAAAGCGATCCGGCAATTGTTCGCAGGGTTGTGCGATGGTTGGAGTGTCCCTGAAACGGCCCATTTGTGTGATGTCCTGTTGTGTTCTTTAGACCCCCTCGTTTCGGGCTCGTTTCTCCAAAAGTTGACTTTTCGCAGCAGGCCGTTGTGTTTTTTTTTCCATCTTGCGCTGCCACCATTCAAAATGAATGCAAAGACCTGCGCTTTTGCCGCACCGTCTGAGGGCCGCTGCAGGCGGGCAGGTGTGAATGCGGACTTAGAATTTAGTAAATGTACAGTATGTCTGTGAAAATGCGTTGGTTAATGGTGAAGTTAGTTAATTTCTAACTGCACACCAACATACACACACACACAAGTTGATGACCTTCACCTTATTTCTCTCACCCTGCAGCTGACTTTGGGTTCGCACGTCATCTCCAGACAAACACTATGGCGGCCACGCTGTGTGGCTCTCCTATGTACATGGTGAGTATTAAGGTCTCTTACTTTTATGCGCCAACAAGGTGTACGGTCACTGTGTCCCTAAGCTGTGTTTGTCTGACACAGGCTCCTGAGGTCATCATGTCCCAGAACTATGATGCCAAGGCTGATCTGTGGAGCATAGGTACTATTGTCTACCAGTGTCTGACAGGAAAGGCACCATTTTACGTAAGTGGCACTTAAAAGCGCACACGCCCCTGCAGATACAAAAACTGTAACATCGATCTTTTTAGGTGTTTATGTAAATGAATTTAGCAATTTGCCAACAAATGCTCCCGTCCTAGAAAGGGCAGACTCATTATTGTCAACACAAAACTGAACACGATGCATCCCTTTTACAACACAGAGAAACAGGATCCACATTGCAACATTAAAAACCACCTGCCTGCTCGGTGACACTCTCCCTGATCTCCAGTGTTAGTAGTTGGAAAATGCTGGACCAGCTTAACTACTTGTTAGGAAAGCACCTTGTTTACAGATGGGGTGGGAGGGGGGGGGGGGCGCATGGATGAAATGGCTGAGCGCCATTTCTCCCAACCCAAAGCAAATATTGCTTCACAGCCCTGGGTAGTACTTTCTCCTGTTTACGTGGCTGCTCAGATGACACTGTTAAACTGTTTTTAAATTTGCAGAATGCAAGCTCAGTTGTGAAATATGTATAGAGACACATGCTAATGTTTTGTCTCGTTTTTGGTCCCTTCTTTGTCTGAAGTCCATTTCTATCCCCACATATGATCAGTTGAAGAAGAAGAAGAAGCATTATGTTTCATTGTATGACCTTTTGCACCTGTTGAGGTTATTTATGTTCAGTTTCCTAGAATGCATTTTCCCTGAGAATGAGAGGGAAGATTGACTTCTA
The DNA here is from genome assembly GCA_023566125.1 of Zingel zingel. Classification (NCBI taxonomy): domain Eukaryota; kingdom Metazoa; phylum Chordata; class Actinopteri; order Perciformes; family Percidae; genus Zingel; species Zingel zingel. The sequence continues at coordinate 42,490,362 of CM042314.1, forward strand.
TTTCTGTCAGGCAGGTCTGTTAGTTTAGATAAATCCAAGGGTCAGTGTGAGGTAAGCTGCTGCTGCTGCTACTGCTGATGTTTACTTAGCTGGCACCTCTAAGCATTCCACTTTACCCTTGATGGGATCATCAAAGACCCACACATTATTTATATTTGGATTATATGCTTTTTTGATGTAGTCAAATAAATAGCTTCCACTATCCACTATCATTTATTCAAATGCATGTTTGTAAGGATGCAGGTGCATTCATTTGCATATGTTTATGTGTGTGTGCATGTGAGCAGTCATTTTCAAATGTAACTCATGTTTGTTGTGTGTGTGTGTATAGGCCAGCACCCCGCAAGAGCTCCGTTTGTTTTATGAAAGCAACAGGACCCTCCTACCCAGGTTAGTGGATGGTGGTTAGTGGATGATAGGAGGAGGGTGTAAACAGTGCGTTACAGGGAGAATCTGCACTCAATTTGCTGATGGATGACTTGTGTGTATGTGAATGATGTTTGGAGTGCACACGGACAGTTTCCAAACCACATGCAAGAGCACACACAGGCACATGTACACACATATGGGTAATTAGCACTTAATAAAGCCCATACCACCACTAAAAATAGTCTGTATGTGCAAGAAACGTATACACTCTCCTGACGGCTGTCATCGAGAACTTTCTCTATCAGCCACTCTCACACTGTTGATATTTAAAAATCTTAACAAATGTATGATGCTAAATCGAGTGTCCTGCCTATGATATACAGGTATGTCTCTACATGAGGTGCTGTCCATGCGCAACGTGAAACTCTATTTATCTGACTTGATATAATTTGACAAATGCCCCTATAATCAGTTCTCCTGGCTATTTAAAGTCATTTTGAACACTGAATCCCTCATGCTCAGAACTTGGAACTGGAAAGGGTTCAAAGGGATTTATGAATTTTTCTCCCACTGTTTTCATGAACACTTTGCCAGCCTGTGTTTGTTTTTTTCTAGCCATGCTTGTCTTTTGCAGTGATAAAGCTGCTTGATAAGACGCAGTGTAAGGAGGCATGTTTGTTGTTTTCTTGTCATTCTATATATAACCTGCTTCAAGCTGCCAGCTAGTGACCTGCACAGCACAACATTTTCCACATGACTTTACATAGCTCCACACAGACACACACATACAGACACACACACACACACACACACACACACACTGTCTGTGTCATGATAGCCTGAGAGGTTTTGCACTGAAGCCGCAAATTAGATGAAAAATTCACTAATTTTCTCTGAGCTTATGAAACACAAGTAACCTAAATATTATTATTATTTTAGGACCACACATATGGACCACACATATGCAAAAACCAGTGAACACACTGAAGCAGCAAGTTAAAAAAATATGAATATTATAATAATAAATAAATATGAAATCAACATGTCGGCTACACATACAGTGTATAAAGCTGCATGCAGAAATGAACCCACTTAACCCTTGTGTTGTCTTCGTTTCAACCTTGATTTTTTTTTTCTTGACGCCTTTTTTCACAATTTGTTTTTTCTGTTTCCAACGTTTTAAATTTTTAAATTTTTCTTCTACACATTTTCAGCGCTTATTTCTACGTCCAATATTTTCTGATATAAAACAAAAATTTAAAACAGGCCAATGTGACCCAAAGTCAACACACGGGTTAATGGTTTTCCCCTCTTTTCCCAGCATCCCTAAGGAGACTTCTAGCAACCTAAGACACCTGCTGTTGGGGCTGCTGCAGAGAAACCACAAAGAACGGCTCGGCTTTGGTAAGCCTCTGCCTTTTAACATTCAGAACTGCTTTTCATAATTACATTTTAAAAAGGCCTCTCTTACATATAAATATTTGCATTTGCAGATGAGTTTTTTCACCATCCTTTCTTGGAGACGAGCTCATCCACAAAGAAATGTAAGGACTGTATCTTATTTGTTGCTGTACAGCTTAGAATAAATAAAGGTGCTGTAGCCGGGATCTTAATGCAAGCACATTTATGTTTGTGTTATGTATGTTTTCTTGACAGGTTCTCCAGCTACCGTGCTCCCCTACCCCAGTTCAGGCTCGGTCAGTTCCTCAAGCAGCTCCTCCACATCCCATCTGGCCTCTCCTCAAGTGTGTTCACCTTTCTTTAGTAGTTTTATAAAACAAAATCACTTGGTCAGTGACGTGAAGTGTCTTTTTAAATAAAAACAGTAAGCTCATAGTGTATTTGTTTTCTTGTAATTTATCATAGTTATGATATTTAAACAGTTCTTTATTTTACACTCTCTTAGCATTCCGATGGAGAAATGCACCGACTTCCGCCCAAAGCGCAGTATTCCCCTACACAGGACATCCCCGGCTTCCTGCTTAAAGATATAGCCAATCAAGACAGTAGGAACACCTCATCTTACACAGAGGACTATGTCATGGTGCCTGCCCAGTTTCTAAGTAAGACATGTAAACCTCACTCTATATATATCTGCAATTCTTTTTTTATTGTGCAGGTATTCAGCAAAAGGAGTCTGACTATTTCTATTTTATTGCTTTGTAGGTGAGTGCACATGTGAAGTGGAAGTTGGGTCACCCATTGAGAGTTGCCTGATATACAGTGGGTGAGTAGTGCACAATGTCTTGCCAGTTAATCAGTACCATCATTTCTGAGAATATGATTGAATATGATGCTTTTTTGATATGTACAAAATAGAGGTGTGAATCTTCACTGATCTCCTGATTCGATTCGATATCACGATGCGTCAAATACATTTTTCTATTAAAGCCATATAGGATATTTAATTCATAGCTTTTCAAGCTTAAAAAAAAAAAAACATTCTGCAGTGCTCTAATACTAAATAAATTGGATACATAAAACTACAGCACTGAGCACATGGCACTTCCCGAATGTGCAAAACATAACGGAATATGTAAACAGAAAGGTTGTTAGGCCTACATTAAATTGTAAACAGAAATAATCGATTATGGCCCGGATGATTATCGATGCAGCATCGTCCACGTCCACGATTCGATGCATCGCTTATTTGATTAATTTCAACACCTCTAGTACAAAAACATATAAATATTTAGCAAAAGTAATGTTATTAAATATTTTGCAATGTGCAGACAGAGCTAACAAATATCAATTTTAAGGAGCTCACTACTGGCTGAGAGAGGTCCCAGAAATGCAGGAAAGACACCTCCACCCTCGCCCCTGCTACACTCTCCCTCCAAGCCTGTTAGGTAAGAGAAGGCCAGGCAGGTTCAGATTTTGGTTGTTAAAAGATGAAAGTGTTCTGAGATAGATGAGTAAGTTGAGTGTGAGCTTAAACCTAACAGTATCTGTATTCATTTTATGTCCAATATGAGAAATGATGGGTTGTTGAACATATGCTTTTATTTTTTGTGAATTCCGCTGTTATTTTTAGTTGATTTATAAAAAATGACATTCCTTTGTGTCTAATTCCTTTGCTTCCTCTTTCATCCATGCAGCAAGCCTGTTGAAATCGTTCGTAAATGCAGCCCCTCGGTGCCCATTCCTGTCCCAACTCAAATCCAAAACTACCAGCGTATTGAACAGAACCTGCAACCTGTCGGCATGCATGGCTCCACCAGGCATGTGCAGCCGCTTGGCTGTCTTATCTCTGCCCCCACCCCACCTCAGTGTCTTGTTATTACCCATTCTCTTCTGTCTTTTTCTAACTATATCTCATGTCATCCAGGGTCACACTCTGCTGTGCTAGCAGCAGCTCCCCACAATGTGGAGGCTGTAGAGCTCAAAGTCCAGGATTTGTCCTCAACTCCCCAGGGGTTGGAGGAGCCCGACCACTACAGTCCTCCCCACTAGGTAGTCACCTCAATCAGCTTTTGTTTCACCTATTTAGGGAGTGTTTGTTAAGCAGAGCTCTTCTGTAGCAACTCTCTAGGTCACACTCCTACAGCTTAACACACTACATGGAGATTTGTCAGTGCAATGTCACTTGTTGTTGGCCACCAGAGCCATTTGGGTGTTAACAAAAATTACACCATCTGAAACATGTCATGTACAGTACATTCCCGGAGTTGTTTTTTGGTGATGTATTGCGATTTGATTTTCTCTGTATTCATATTCCCCTCTGCCTGACTCACGGTTTAATGGTTTAATCTTAATAATACTCTGCACTCTAGTGGGAATGACCCCAAAGACCTCAGAGCAGATTCTCCCGCTCAGCACAAGAACTGGACTGCTCGCTGGCTCTCCTGACATGCAGGACGCCTCCAGTCCCAAGGTCAGCATCTAAAACATCTATATTAATACACACCATCATGTGCATTTCTTTCACAATGCACACAATAATATTAGCTGGTGTAATTTAGTTTCACCTCTCTTCAAAACAGTAAAAGTGACTTTTTCATTACACTTTCTATGAGAGCAAAGGCTTTATCTACAAGCAGCTCACACAGCAGAATCTAATTGATCGCCTAATTGTACAGTATACATGCTAGTATTTCAATTATGTTTTCAAAACTGTCATTTCCTTTAAAACAGGGGGTTCATTCAAGAATGCCAAACCGAATCAGGACAGTCCTAGACCTGCAATCCCTTGACCCATGTCCTGCTTCCCAGACCCACCTCAGCAGGAAATCGGCCAATAACAGTGGGCCTTTTAAAAGGTCTGACCAGTTTATTATCAATATATTATTATGGATATAACAATTGTTATATGATAATATAATCTGCTAAATCATGTGACAGTGGAATGAAATGTGAATTTGTATGTGTGTATTTCACTAATCTACATCTACTTAAGACTTCATTCATATAGAAATGTGCCGTCTGGCACCTAGAGATGTCACACGGTATAAAAGATACTGTACGCTGTTTGATTAATTATTTAATGCTCTCGATGGTGTCTGTGGCTGTATTAAATGTCCAGATCACTGAGTGCAGGCAAGCTGTCTGACATTCTACTGAAGGCGGCCTTTGGAGCTCACCTTTTTGAAGAGGGAAGCGACGAGAGCCTCAACTGTGAGAAAAGCATGGATACAGCAGGTACCGTTGGAGCAAATAGGACCAATTTTCTACTGATACTGTTTGTCTTTGTTCACCAGTATTTAAGACTTTGTAGCTGTTGTTGTAGTTTAGAAAAGATGGGTACATATTTTACAGCCACATTTTGAATTACCCTTTAAAGTCATGCAAAGGGAATGCTTTATGTAATAGTGTATCTAACGCTATTGTGAAATAAACACACACATCATTAGCAGGCAAGGTGAAGTGTTATGTTTGCAACATGTAGAAGTTACAAAGTGCATATTTTGAAGCATCTACTGCTATGACCACGACCATGTCATTTACTCGGCTGCAGTCCAGCTACACACTTCCCAAGGACATCTTAACCATTTGACCTAAACTCTTATTTTCTCCTACAGCTCCACCTACTGGTTGTCATAGAGGCTTTCAATACTCCGACAGCCCACCTCCTACGATTTTCACTATGGGTTCTCTGTCCAGAGGAGACACTCCTCCTGATACCACAAAGATGTTCTCAGGTAGATGTTCTAACGTGAATATTGACTTACTGTCGAGTGCACTATTTTAGCTTGTGTTGTAGAAGGTTTGTGAGAAGTCCCTTAAGTACTTTTTTGAGTGATTCAATGAGGCTGTATTTTTTGTATTATGAACTTCTTTCTCCAGTTTAGAGTTAAGGTGTAGTTTTCCAATTAACATAATCTAAAGCAAAACACAAGCACTGAGAGCCCTTGTTAACCAGGTAAAATTTTAGGTAAACGGGCGCCTGGGTAGCTCACTTGGTGGAGCACGCACCCATATGTAGAGGTTTGGTCCTCTGCAAACTTCTACATAAATGAGGGCCTAAAATGCCCCAAAAAAAATGTGAACATTGGCCATGTAAAAGAACACACTGTGATTGTTTACATTCAAACTTTGAAATCAAAATAAGAATAAAACAACACATAAAATAAAGGAACCTTGTTATCGTAAGCCTAAAACGTGTCATCAGTTACTCCCATGCTCTCTTCATTACCTGTATTTCCGCTGTTCAGGGTTCAGCTGTATTTGTTGTTGTCTGAAATGCAGGCTCCCCCAGCTACATGAACTCAGCCTGGCTACTGAACAGTCGCCTTCTCCGGGAAGGAAGCCGTAGAAACAGTGAGACTGAAGCCATGGACGCGACTCCACACAGCAGTCTGGTCTTTCACCCTCCAGAGCTCCCAGAAGATACACTGATGGAGGTACAGACTAGAGCTGAAGATCTTTGCCCGGGTTCGGTCTTAATTTCTATCATTTTACACATGCTCGGGCTTGCGCTCCAGATTGCGCGGTAAATGAGCGGTCAGATGATGCATTTTCGTTTTTTTAAAGATTATTTTTTTGGGCATTTTAGGCCTTTATTTTGTATAGGACAGCTGAAGACATGAAAGGGGAGAGAGAGGGGGAATGACGTGCAGCAAAGGGCCGCAGGGCGGAGTCGAGCCTGCGGCTGCTGCATCAAGGAGGTAACCTCTATATGTGGGCGCCTGCTCTACCAGGTGAGCTACCCAGGTGCCCAAGGTGATGTGTTTTTGATCAGCGCAAAAATGGATGCTGAGGATGTGAAACGGAGGCTGGCCTCTGGAGGACTTATTTTATTTCTTTGTTCCAACTTCCAAGTGGCCTATAGCCTACGTTAGTCATGAATAAATTATGTTAAAAATGTATAAATGACTCATTCTTGACAAAAGGCAAAAGAGCTGCGTGTGTGCACACATTTGAATAATGTCGGGCTGTAAACGGGTTTGGGCTTTTAAAGCTAATTCTTTTTGGGGGGCATTTTTTGGCCTTTGTTTTCACAGGACAGATGAAGACATGAAAGGGGAGAGAGAGGGAGAATGACATACACCCGGCCACACCGGGTTTGGGCTTTTAAAAAGCTGTCAATCAAAATGTACTTGTCGGTCTCGGGCCTTGTCGGGCCTAACTTTTAAGGCCCAAATACAGCTCTAGTACAGACGAATACTATGAGACGATACTGTGAGGTGAACCCTCCAGGTTGTTTTGAACTTACAGTATTAATGTACATCTGAAGATGCAAATTTAGATTTCACATTAACAGTTTCAGTATTCACAGGTATGTGTTCCTTTCACAGCAGGCTCATACAGATGCTCTGAGTGACCTGCGATTCACTTTGGCTTTTGTCCTCTGTGTCATGGAATTGGCTTCTTCCAAGGACTCAGCACTGGATGCCATCAGCAGTCCTGATGTTTCTTTTCTAGAGCAGAGCTTGGTGACGGATCAGATCAGCCTCCTGAGTAAAGAATGGAGGTGAGAGGTTTTGTACATTTTCTGTATGTATATATGATCATATACAATAGCTCCCTTCCTTCACAAATCTGCTTGGGAATGACTGCTGTTTCTTATGTGCATATTCCAGCTATGCAGAGCAGTTAGTGTTGTACATGAAAGCTGAAGAGTTTCTGTCATCAGCACTGCACAATGCTAAAGAGACTATCAAACAAGGCCGACTTCTCCCCTCTGCTACAGTCAAACAAGGTGAGACCAAGTGACCTCTGGTTCTGAGTACTAAGCACTCTGCTTTTGTAGACTTGAAAGGTGCCTGTTAAATGTGTGTAGTCCTTCAGGAAGAACAAGAGCTTTTGGGTGTTATAGTCTAAAAAATTGAAAGCATTAAAATTGTGAAGAGAGCAGTGATCCATCTAGGTAGTCTAACTGAGTGAGAATTGGCATTCCATGTTAAAGCGTGATGACAAGGGTTAGTTTATCTCTGAATAATGAAATGTATTTGCATACTGTATTTCCTTTGTGCAGTGCTCAGGAAGCTGAATGAATTGTACAAGAGCTGTGTGACATACTGTCGCACCCTCAACCATCGCCTGCAGACCTTCTTGCTTGACAAACAGAAGCTTATGGACCGCTTCAATGGACTTACAGCAGACAAGCTCATCTACAGCCACACTGTGCACATGGTGAGCTCACCTCACAGCAGGGGATGTTGATATTCACTTAAAATCAGGTTCTATCCAGCATATATCCATCATGCATCTTTATTTTAGCCCTAATGTGTGTGTGTTCTTACTGCATTCAGGTACAGTGTGCTGCTCTAGATGAGATGTTCCACTATGGCACAGCATCAGTCCAGCGCTACCACAAAGCCCTTTTGCTGATGGAGGGTCTGTCTCGGATCATCACAGAGCAGAAGGACATTGACAGCATTGATAAATGTATGTGGCAGCACTGTGACACACAGACCGCAAGATAGTAGTTTAATATGCTAGAATCAGACCACATATGAATTCCTCATGTAATCTTGCCTAGGTCTTGAACAGATTTTATTCTAATCTTAATTCTTTTGAATCTCTCTGTTCTCAGGTAAGCAGTGTATTGAACGACGCCTTTCTGCTCTGCAGAGTTAAAAGTAGCAATGAGCTCTACAAATGTATTGTCTTGCCTCATCCATCTGCCCTCAATGTAGATGGATCCTCCTAGACTGTCAATACACACAAGCACTTTGATCTGTCTTAAGGAAAATGACCACTGGAGCATTTGCTCTTATCCCACACGCCAGTCTGTAATCTTTACATAAATGCACAGAAAAGTCTGGAAGTCCTGTTTTGGACAAGTTCTTGAAGATGTTGAAATGTCATGATTGTTTCAATACTTGGATCAGGTAAATTGTTCTAAGTATGTGTTTAGTTTTTTTGTTACAGACTGTATATAATAGTGCATTGTTTTGTGTTTTGCACATAGAATAATCAGATTAAATAAAATAAAAATGTTGTACTTGAAACAGTGATTATTTAGTTGTTCTTATACTCTGTATTTAAAGCCTTGGTGTTATGTGTACTGTAAAAGTCTGGATATTTTGAATGAGATGACCAAATGTGTAGCAGTAATAGTAAATGTGCCTCTTTTTTTGTTTTGTTTTTTACATTTTTGATCACAGCAGAGTAGTGGATGTAAAGGTAATGAAAGTATGTTTGACCTTATACAATATAAGTCATATAGACTTCATCATCATAGGCTGCACTGCAATAAGTATATTTTGACATTTGAATGGGATTTTAGTTAAACAACAATGCCCTCTGTCAGGTGGTGATGTACTCAATCATGAGATACTTAGTGTTATTAACTGCATGCCACATTGCTAATGTTTATCTGCTGTTTGTTTGTGTTTGTGTGTATGTGTGCACATTAGTTTGTATTTTCCCCCAGCTGTTTGGATAAATGTAAAAAGGTTAATTTGTGAATTAATTTGTACATGATTTTGCCTGATAGTACACTAGTTTATTTAAATGACTTAAATTAAAATGTAAGTTTGTTAGAATTGATCAAATTGCCTTTTCTACTAGTATTTTATGACTGCCGGTCAAATTTGCCAAAATGAATTGTTACACACTGTGTGATGAAAATAAATATTTATTGTTAAAACTATGAGTTCTCTGTTCTGTTGTACTTTGCATGCTTAATCAGTAGGCTATGTCTTGTTTGCCACAATACAGTGGGGCAAAAAAGTATTTAGTCAGCCACCAATTGTGCAAGTTCTCCCACTTAAAAAGATGAGAGAGGCCTGTAATTTTCATCATAGGTACACTTCAACTATGAGAGACAAAATAAGAAAAAAAAAATCCAGAAAATCACATTGTAGGATTTTTTATGAATTTATTGGTAATTTATGGTGGAAAATAAGTATTTGGTCAATAACAAAAGTTCATCTCAACACTTTATTATATACCCTTTGTTGGCAATGACAGAGGTCAAACGTTTTCTGTAAGTCTTCACAAGGTTTTCACACACTGTTGCTGGTATTTTGGCCCATTCCTCCATGCAGATCTCCTCTAGAGCAGTGATGTTTTGGGGCTGTCGCTGGGCAACACGGACTTTCAACTCCCTCCAAAGATTTTCTATGGGGTTGAGATCTGGAGACTGGCTAGGCCACTCCAGGACCTTGAAATGCTTCTTACGAAGCCACTCCTTCGTTGCCCAGGCGCTGTGTTTGGGATCATTGTCATGCTGAAAGACCCAGCCACGTTTCATCTTCAATGCCCTTGCTGATGGGAGGTTTTCACTCAAAATCTCATGATACATGGCCCCATTCATTCTTTCCTTTACACGGATCAGTCGTCCTGGTCCCTTTGCAGAAAAACAGCCCCAGAGCACGATGTTTCCACCCCCATGCTTCACAGTAGGTATGGTGTTCTTTGGATGCAACTCAGCATTCTTTCTCCTCCAAACATGACGAGTTGAGTTTTTACCAAAAACTTCTAGTTTGGTTTCATCTGACCATATGACATTCTCCCAATCCTCTTCTGGATCATCCAAATGCTCTCTAGCAAACCTCAGGATTTGAGTCCCTGGCGGCGTAGTGTGTTACTGATGGTAGCCTTTGTTACTTTGGTCCCAGCTATCTGCAGGTCATTCACTAGGTCCCCCCGTGTGGTTCTGGGATTTTTGCCCACCGTTCTTGTGATCATTTTGACCCCACGGGGTGAGCTCTTGCGTGGAGCCCCGGATCGAGGGAGAATATCAGTGGTCTTGTATGTCTTCCATTTTCTTATAATTGCTCCCACAGTTGATTTCTTCACACCAAGCTGCTTACCTATTGCAGCCTGGTGCAGGTCTACAATTTTGTTTCTGGTGTCCTTTGACAGCTCTTTGGTCTTGGCCATAGTGGAGTTTGGAGTGTGACTGTTTGAGGTTGTGGACAGGTGTCTTTTATACTGATAACAAGTTCAAACAGGTGCCATTAATACAGGTAACGAGTGGAGGACAGAGGAGCCTCTTAAAAAAGAAGTTACAGGTCTGTGAGAGCCAGAAATCTTGCTTGTTTGTATGTGACCAAATACTTATTTTACAGAGGAATTTACCAATAAATTCATTAAAAATCCTACAATGTGATTTCTGGATTTTATTTCCTCATTTTGTCTATCATAGTTGAAGTGTACCTATGATGGAAATTACAGGCTTCTCTCATCTTTTTAAGTGGGAAAACTTGCACAATTGGTGGCTGACTAAATACTTTTTTGCCCCACTGTATTTGACTTAAATTACAATTTTGACCTTTGTCATTAAAATTACACCTTTTCCTAAATTCCAAGCGCCAAATAATTTCTTTAATTTGTGCGTTAATCACTTTCTAAGGACTAAATACAAAAAAATAGGCCTCATGACTTAAAATAATGCTATAATGTTTGAACCATTGACATATGGTTTTAACAATGTTGATAATCGTTTCATGGTCTAACCACTTCCTGGAGACAGATCGACATCCGGGTTACACAAAAGGTTGCTGCGGTCGCCATGTTGCTGAATGAAATTAGCTCCAAAACATTGAATAGCCGCTAGCAATATCGATATTTTATTTTTTCGCGGAATAACATTTGTTACAGCATGTGCTTTATTGTAAATATGACTTAGGATTTATGAAACTACTGCAGAAGCCCCATTCCCTGTAAGTAACACCGTTGAGGTGATAAAATGTATTTATTCCTTGGCAGTTGGCCTGCTAGCAATAACAAGCTAACATCGTTAGCATTGGCTAGCACACGTCCCGTAGCAAGGGTCATTCTAATAGCTGAAATGGCATAGACAGCATTATTCTAGATATTACAGTTTAATATTTGAAATATACGTTGGGTTTATTTATCACCCAACTCTTAGCTAGTCTATATCTAATTATGTTTGCCAGTTGCGGGTGTTTATGTCTCATTGCACTGCTACTAACTAGCTAGCGTTAGCTAATGTTACGCCCCGGACCGAGCTGGTGGGAGCTAACGTTAACATCGTAACAAACAATGACAATTAAAGCCAGTTCCAAGTAAATACTGCTATATGTAGCTACTTTTTGTTGTAAATATAGTTCCGTTATTACGGTGTCAAAACGAGTAGTATACAACAAACTCGAGTTTCTTTGCGCTGTAATTTACATTTACAATACAAGTCACCAGAAACGTTATATTACCTTTGTTTAATATGCAGGTTTGCTTTAGCTGATTCACAGCGGTAAACAAGATCAACCATTGTTTTTATTATAGGACCATCTATACCTGGCGATATATAACCTTATATTTTAGTCCGGTGCTCGCTTACGTGCACACCGGTGTAAAGATGTGGTGTAGCTATATTACGTTAAATATGTATACGTTAAGTGCTTACAAGGTGTATGTTCTAGTCCTAAATATAACATCCCTTCCTTACTTTGCTTTTAACACGCCCTCGCTGTAACGTTATAATAATGGGTGATGTAGCAAGTAGCAGGTTTTGTAGTGCCCACCATTTGTTCTTTATATGTGCATTACTTAATGTAAATGCATGTGGAGCTCTTTATGTGTATGTATTTAAGATTGGTCATGTATAACAGTTTAATACAATAAGTGGGTGATGTGGAGAATATCATGATGTATGTCCTTTCATATCAAGATATTGGTGATTGAGTTCATTTTCTATTGAATAAATTGAGAAATAGTTTGTATATAAAATAACAAGACCGGAATGTTGGTTTTAGATTAATCCAGTATAGACTACCTGTCAAATTAAGGAACAACACAATCATCATTATCACACTGGTGTAAAATCAAATGGGGGGGGGGAGAATCAACTACTGTCACTGATGCGCATTAAGTTGCAACACTGTACATCTAGAGACATTAAAGGTTTTGCTTGGGTATAAACGATATGGCATAGTCTCTTGACAGTTCACACATGCATATTGTTTGTGTATTTTATGGAGAACCTTATTTAAATTACAATTCTTTAATGTTTAAAATCTGGGACCATGTTGGGTGACCTACCAGAAAAAGCCTTCTTTTTGGGTCACATTCAATATGTAAAAATCACTTATTGTTGTGCTTTGCTGTGCCCTTTCTATAGATTATTGTGTTTAGACATAGTAACAGTGTCACGCAATGCACCATGGAAGTGGATCACAGAATATGCAACGACAACTTCAGAGATCCAAGTCTGTCAGTGGGGCTGAAGCAGAGGAGCAGCAGCAGCCCACCACCATGGCAGTCACGCAGCAGCAAGCTACAGTTAACCACCCTCAATCTCCTGTGACCACATTTTCTTCTGCTCCTAGCCCTTCAGCTCCCCAGTCGCCCAATTATCAGATAATCATGAGTCGTAGCCCAGTCACTGGCCAGAACATGAACATCACATTACAAAATGTGGGGCAGATGGTGACTGGTAACCAGCAGATCACCCTAACCCAAGTTCCCATCCAGAACCCAGCATCCCCTGGCTTCCAGCATACTACGCCTCAGTGGAGGTTTGAACATGCTCCATCCTCCTACATCCAGGTCACCTCACCTGTGCCCCAGTCCTTGCAGCCCCAAAGTCCCACCCAGCACAGCCCAGTCCCTCTGCAAGGTGTGACAAGGCCAGGAGCACCTGTAACAGCATTGGGTGTGTGTGGACAGAGTCCAACACGATTTGTTGAAGCTGGTATGTTAGTGCGACAAATCCAAAGTTTAGGCAGTCCATCGGGAAGTGGCCACTTTGTTTACCAGGAAGGAACAGGACTGGCCCAGATTGCCCAAGCTACACCTGGCCAGATACAGCTGACCTCTCCAGGAACACCAGGTTCTGTAAGGGAACGCCGGCTCTCTCAGCCTCACTCACAGACTGGAGGCACTATCCACCACCTCGGACCTCAAAGTCCTGTGGCCAGCGGTACTGCTCTCCCCACTCTGGGCAGTCCTGGTCACATCACCACTTCCAACCTACCTCCGCAGATCAGCAGTATCATTCAAGGACAGCTGGCACGCCCTATGATATTTGAGAAGACGTCGCAGGGTGTGGTTGCTGGAGTAGGAACCACAGCCACGGCATCATTCAGTATACCCTCTTCCATTCCACCGTCTAGCCCATCCCTCACCAGTCCAACCCAAGGGATCCCCAACAATCCTCTTGCACCCACCAGCATGTCTGTAGCCACTATAAAGAAGCAGGCTCCCAAGAAGTTAGAGGAAATTGCTCCTTCTACTCCAGAGATTGCCCATCTGAGAAAACTGTGCCTGGAGCACAACACCAAGAAGATGGAGAGCCTGAAAGAAGTGTTCAAAGAATACCTGATTGAGCTTTTCTTTCTGCAGCACCTCCAAGGTAACATGATGGACTATGTAGCTTTTAAGAAGAAGCCCTGTGTTCCTTTGTATACTTACTTGAGACAGAACGACTTGGACCTTGAAGATGAAGAGGAAGAAGAAGAACAGTCTGAGGTCATTAATGATGAGGTATTACATTGGATCAAGTAGCAATTTTACGATTACAAAATTGTACGTTCTTTCATTTCATCTAATGAATATTGTTCATCTTTCAAATCTGTGTCTTTTTCAGGTAAAGGTTGTTACTGGAAAGGATGGCCAAGCAGTGACACCAGTTGCCATAGCAACACAGCTTCCTCCCAATGTTTCTGCAGCTTTTTCTGTCCAGCAGCAGTTTCAGGTGATAGCTACACGCTTGTTCAAGCACTTATTACAATGAAATGATCTATTGTTTATTTCTTAAATTCTATTGAGTATCTTTATTGCTAATTCCTCACTTTTTTGCAGGGACACCAAGGGGCTGTTGCTGGCACAATTACAAACCCTGGAGACATGGATGCCTTTAAGAGGCAACAGGCTATGGTGCAAGCAGGTAGGGCAAGGATCGTAGACTCCTGTCTCTCCTATGTTGCTTTGTTTCCTCCCTGTTTGCTTTATTTTCTGTTTGTTTTCTTTTCTCCCTCTAATTGCTTCTGCTTTTAGATATTTGGCATCCTCTACTAGCGCTTTGTGTTGAAGTCTTAACCCAAGGAAGGAGAGGTGACCTGTAAGGTCTTCCGAAGGTCATTGCTCTGTGCCGAGTGCTTTTTTTTGCGTTATGAGGGTATTGTGTGTTTTAAATCCCAGATCAGGCTAAGAGGTCCCGGATTGACGTTGGTCGCCATGGGCTGATTTTCCAGCATCCTGGTGTAGCTCTAGGATCACCTGGCGTTCCACTCCAGCAGCTTATGCCAACTGCGCAAGGTAGGAGTGCTACTACCAGGCCGTTCTGTGTTCTGTTCGATGCTGCTGGACGTATCCCCTTCCTCAAACTAAGGAGATTTAAAAAAAAAAAAAAAAAAAAAAAAAAAAAAAGTGAATCACAACATTCATCTTCTACAAACAAACTTCAAGCAGCATCAACAAACTTCTTCATCCATCTGCTGGATTTCTCAGCAGTCCACATGAAGTTCAGGCATAGCTGTACCAACACCAGCTCTCTCTCTGTCAGGATAAATGGGGAAGAAGACAATCCAAGTCTGAAGAAGAGTAGCCACTCAATGGGAAGATGCCATGTCTTATGATTTTCCTTTTTTGTTTTAACTATTGATCACCCGTTGTTATCCATCTCTTCTTTTCTGAAGTTTGTTCCTGTTAGTCATCTTTATTTGGACAAACCTTCCCGTGCTGATGGATTTTCATCTTATTTGGAGGTGGATCACAGAAAGTGAATTTTTTGAATCCACGTCATGCTTCCTTTTGGTTTCCCATTGTCATTCCTTCACAAATCTTTTTCTCTCCGATTGTCCGTCCTTGCATCATCAACAGGGATACAAAGTCATCAATCTTCAATTCATTCTTTACATCTTCAAGAGTGTCTTTATTTATCTCATGTTCACATTTAGTTGATTTCCTTCCATGTTATTTCATGGCATTTTTATCTGACTTGGCTTCTTTCCCTCAGTCTAAGTAGGAGGGGGATCATGTGGAGGAGTTGCATTCACGGAACAGGTTTTTTGCGATTGTGGTGGTATGGGTGTGTCAGGGCCAGGTGTTGATGGCGTCTAGGCAAGGTGGTGTGACGTGCAGGGAGGTAAGGCAGGTGCTGCTTTAGTGTGCACAGCTCCGCTCAGGCCTGCTGTCTGCAAGACCCCATGTGTGTCTTTTTGCTCACCTTTGTGCTTTGTTGCTATGTGAGGCATCCAGATGCCTTGGTTACGGCTAAAATGACATTGCTTCATGCATGCCAATCATATGGTGTTTTTGTGAGTGTCCGCTCTTTTGTTTCCCTTTCTTCTCTCTGTCTCTTTATTATCAGATTATTATTCCTTCGTAACATTTCTATTCTTCCTCTCTAAAAACTTCTCTTATTGCACGTATAATTTTTGATGTTTTTAACCATATTCTCAACATTTGAAATGCAATATTGTGGTTTTGCATTAATCAAAGTAGTATTTTATTTGAGAGACATGTAGATTCTCACATTGATTTCATTTATTCTGTAATCATTTTGCTGTATGACTCATTAGTTTCCGCTCTGACCATCAAGAAGTAGTACACTACTGTTGATTCATAAGAGTACATCTAGTTCAAGGTTCTGAGGAGCGCTCATAGCTGAAGCTCATGAAGTCATTTAAAATGTAAAACTACTCTTTTATTATCTACTCTGTAGCTTAAAAAGATATAACTTGATTAAATGGGTCTCTCAAATATATATTGAGGGAAAGCTACCACTTAATGGCATTTAAAAGCTTTTTATTCAAGCAAGACATTTACAAAACACTTAGACCAGTAAGATGCCAAGATTGTCAACTTGATTTTTACCATCTTTCTTTGTGTGCTTTCTATACCACCCCTTTCTTTGTCCTAATTTGGTTACCATGTGTACAGGCGGGATGCCGCCTACTCCTCAAGCGGTCCAGATTGCAGGACAGAAGCAGAACCAGCAACAATACGACCCATCCAAAGGACCTCCAGTGCAGAATGCAGCCAGCTTGCACACCCCTCCTCCCCAGCTGCCAGGCAGGTTGCCCCAAGGTGCCCTTACTATGGCAGGCCTGTCCATGACACACTCTCAGCAGGCTCAGTTAGTGGAGAACACAGCTCAGTCTGGTGGTCAGCTCCAGGCACAGGTGAAGGTGCAGGCAGGTGGGCCTGTCTTGGCCACAGTAAACCCACACACACAGCTCCAGGCCCAACTGCAGCAGCAGTTGCAGCCAGGTCTTCATCTCCAGTTGCAGCCCCAGTCGCAACAATCCCAGGCCATAATGCCGTCAGGACAAGTGGTCAGTCTGCCTTAAAAAATGCAAATTAAGTTTTCATGTATGTTTTTGACTAAATGGTGAGACTGCAAATTGTCCTATTAAGAAATTGTTTCTCCCTTCATTATAGACGGTGGCACTTGCTCGCCCTGGTACAGAATCAAACCAGCCAGTTCAGAGGATTATGACCAACTCAGTATCCATGGCATCCTTGTCTCCTGTTCCCAATTCTGTTCCAATCCCCCATACTGCAAGTCCGCTCCGCCCCCTTGGCCTCAACATCAACCCAAGCACCCAATCCAAACTGACTGGCACCAATGGCATATCCACAGTCAAAATTGGTGGCTTTGGTCAAAGTGCGACCATGCAGTCCTCACAGGAGGGTTCTCAAGATAAGCAAGTTGAGCAGGCCAAACTGGTGAGTCCCCATAGCACAGTGGTTCTTAAACTTTTTCTGCCAGGCCTCCCTCTGATACACTTATTGCTAGTAGTTTTTGTCATATTTATTTTTTTGTGTAAGCGTCTGTTTCCCATGCCAATAAAGCCCCTTTGAATTAAATTGAGATCATGTTTCTCCGTGAAGGGGCGAGAGAAAAAGAGGGAGAGATGCGCAACCATCAGCAGTTTTTCCGCAAAGGTCAACGAGGCACAATGCGATTCGACTGGGAGATTGTCAGTCGGCTCCTTAGGTCGAATTGTGTTCACCCCTACATATTTTATTTGTTTTGGTAGTTGTGGTGTTTGGTGTAGCTTTATCGTCTGCTTTACAGACGATAAAGTTGTTATTATAGTATGTATAATTTTAACTTCTGTTTTTTGTAACTGTTTCTATTTCCCAGGAGAGTCAAGTGCATCAGCGCATCTCTGAGCTAAGGAAGGAGGGCCAGTGGTCAGCCAGTAGGCTCCCCAAGCTTGTGGAAGCCTCACGTCCAAAGTCCCACTGGGACTACCTCCTGGAGGAAATGCAGTGGATGGCAGCTGACTTTGCCCAGGAGAGGAGATGGAAAGAAGCTGCTGCTAAGAAGGTATTGGCAGGCATTTATTGGGGAATTACACCACATCACAACAAAAAGAGGAGTCACTGCGGAAGCTGTTGTCTTGTTGAAAGCCAAACTGTCTCAATGTGTCTCCACTACAGCTTGTTCGCACATGTGCCCGTTACCATCAAGAGCAGAAGAAAAGTGAAGAGAGGTCAAAGAAAGAGAGAGAAATTCATCTTCGTCACATTGCCAGCACAATTGCCCGAGAAGTGGAATTCTTCTGGTCAAACATTGAGCAGGTATGTTTATTCATTTATATATTTATATTTCCTAATTATGAAACACTCTCATCATTTATAAATTATAACAGTGTTTTTACAAGTCTTAATCAGGTATTTCTTCTGTCAGGTTGTGGAAATTAAACTCCAGTTTGAAATTTATGAGAAGAGGCTAAAAGCACTCAGCTTACAGAAAGCCTCAGCCAAAGGTAGGTCCCACTGAGCAACTAACTTAAATAAAATAAAACACAATAAATTTGCTCTATATCATGAGCTTTTACTTTCCCACCCATTGGTTCCGGTTCAAAGCTAAACTGTGCTGATCTATCTTGCCTGTAACTACTTTTTTAATAAATACATTTTTTGTAATGCACTTAAATTACTTGTGTTACAGTACCTGGTCATTCAGCAGGAGTTAAAGCTGATAAAGAGGTAGGTGCTGCACTGACACTAATGAATGACGATGCAAGTGCACCTATTACATCTAATTTATATAATTTTTCCATATATATATATATATATATATATATATATATATATATATATATATATATATATATATATATATATATATATATATATATATATATATATATATAATTTTTTTTTTTTTTTTTTTTTTTAAAGGAGATGGCGACTTCAACTAAAAAAAGAAAATCAAGTTCGCCCTTGGTTGATGAACGTGGTATGTGTCAAACTATTGAAAAGATAATAACATGGATGTTTAAAGAGTTTGAACAGCTGCCTTTACTCTGCAGAATTATTTGCAACTTTTCATTATTTGTCTTTTTTTTTTTTTTTTTAAGTCCCAGATGAAGAGAGCACCATAGAGGAACAGGAGGCCATGGAGGGGGAAGCAGACCACGAAGCAGAGTTGGTTGACCTGGCCAAAGATGGTACTTATTTATTAAACAACTTCTACTGTCTATGTGAAGAGTTGGGGTACCTGGGCTAGTAGTGTTACTAACACGGACGTTTTGCAAAAAGTAACCTTATCTGAACAGAAAATTGCTGTATATGGACAGAAATTGTGTTAATTAATGTAACATATTAATTATGTCACACATGCTTGTTAACAAACCTGCTATACGCTACTGTTGCCCATAATGGTGAGTTGAACACACATTTGGTATTTATACTGTGAAAATATTCTTGGGCAATGTATCATTTTCAAATTAAAAAAATATTACACTTTTTTCCCCCCTTAAGTTTACCATACAAGTACCAGTATTACTTGTCTCTGTGTTTGTATTGCTTACTCAGATGTTTTTGTATTTGGCTTTCAGCTGAGATGCCTCTTGATGCTTTGAAGAAGCAGTATGCTGGCGCCTACATCGACAGCTTCGAGTGGCCTCAGCCTAGTCCTCATAGTGATGAGGATGGCATGGAAGAGACTGAAGGTGCCTTTTTGTAATTTAAAAATGAAATTGTCATGTTCATCCTCATACCTGTTTTAGCTAATGGTTGTGAATGATGTGATGTGTCAAACAGTTGATATTCTTTACTTTCCAGAAACGGAGTGTCCTGCAGGCAGTCCACCTGAGGCAGTGTTGATTGACTCCCTACTTAGTGTGGACCAGTACCGGGGTGCTGATAAAGCCACTTCCTCTGACTCTGATAGGAAGCCTGCCAGAGACATAGCGGAAGTGGCTGCTGCAACAGAGCTCATCCTGCCCAAGGGCAGCTTCAGGACCACTTCCTCAGTAAGAGACACATGCGCGCACAAACACACAAAAGAAAAATATGCCTTTTATTATTTTTTCACTGATCTTTTATTTTACTAGACCCGCAACCCAGCTCCTTTTCTACTGCATGGGTCGCTGCGAGAGTATCAGCAAATTGGTGTGGACTGGCTGGTAAATCTTCACAAGAAACACCTCAATGGCATCCTTGCCGATGAGACGGGCCTCGGCAAGACCGTGCAGACAGTGGCTTACATGGCCCAGTTAGCTGGCCAGGAGGGTATGCCTCTGTTTTACGTGATTTTTTTTTTTTTTCCAACAGTGAATATTGTTTTTATTTATTGTTATTATGTAAGTGAATGTCACAAAGACGTAGTAATTTTTTTTGTCCACAGGCATCTGGGGACCCCATCTTATAGTAGTAAGGACGTGCAAGTTGCTAAATTGGGAGGTGGAGTTCAAGCGCTGGTGTCCTGGCCTTAAGATCCTTGTGTACCTTGGCAACAGAAGGGACCGCAGATCTAAAAGAATGGTATTTAAACAACAAATATTGTCAACATAAATGGCCTTTTTTTTTTTTTTTTTTTTTCTCAAATGAACGGCTGTAAATGTGATTAAAAAATTATCTGATATCTACAGTGGTGGGGGGACGCCAACAGCTTCCATGTATGTGTGACATCCTACAAGCTGCTGATGAAAGACCAGAGTCATTTTCTGAGGAGAAGGTGGAGGCACCTTGTCCTAGACGAGGTGCAGCTCATCAAAAACATGACTCAGAAACACTGGGAAACAATCTTTGCTCTCAGAAGGTGAGCAGGGTGACGGACTTGATTGTAATTTCAGTTTCTCAAAAATCAGGATTATAATTTTGCAGGTTTTTAATTTATTTGTAATCTGTAATGTGAATCAGGGTTAACAATCTTTTTTGTTTTCCTGATGATCACAGCGCTAAGAGCTGTTAGGGAGTGACAGATATCCATGTGCATATTTCCATGTCAGGGATTTTGTCTTTCTTTGTGAAATAGCTTTTAATATTCTGCCAGATGCCTCAGTTGACTGAGTAAGTGAGATATGTTTTGCGCATCTTGCAGTGAGCAGAGGATTCTCCTCATCAACACTCCTCTACAAAATACTCTAAAGGAGTTGTGGACCATGATCCACTTCCTTTTGCCAGGAATCACCAGGTCCTACTCGGACTTCCCTGTTAAGGCAGGCACAGACCAGAACCAGGACTACTGCCACAAACTGGTCATCCGTCTGCACAGGGTGAGTATAGCGCCTGCAAATTCCTCTGCCTATTAAACTGTGCCACATTAATATTCTGAAACATGATTGATTTTGTCTCACCTGCAATCCTTGCACCTTACATATGAAATTATCTTACTCCTAACTGTAGATGATCCAGCCTTTCATTCTGAGGCGCTCTAAAAGGGACGTAGAGAAACAGCTGCCCAAGAAGTACGAACATATCCTAAAGTGCCGTCTCTCCACCAGACAGAAGAGCCTTTACGAAGATATCCTCACTCAACCAGGGTGAGATATTTGCTCCACATACATAGTTATATTGTGATATCAGCGTAAGGTTTTCCCTGGCACTGAGAGTAATATTTGACCTTACTATGGATGATTTGGGCTTTACAACTACTAGAGTTTGAAGACATGCTAAAAATAGAATCCACACATTGTACTGTAAATCAGAGGATTTATAAATGAATCAAGGTGAAAGATTTTTTTTTAACTGTTCATAATCATGTCTTCTGTCTTGGTGTGCTCCCCTAGAGCTCAGGAGGCGCTGAAGACAGGTCATTTTGTCAGCGTGCTTCAGGTCTTGATGCAGTTGCAGCGAGTGTGTAACCACCCTGAGCTGGTGGCACCCAGAGAGACTAGCAGCTCCTACTTCTGCTCCTCTCTGCAATACAACATCCCATCACTTGTGCTGGGAGCTCTTCAGTGTGACTCAAGCAAGGTATACACTTGTTCTGATCATTGGACAGACAAAGTGAGCTGTATTAAGACATGACTTTGGGCTCTGGCAACTTGTGATTGGCATTTGTCATTATTGTTTGAATTCATCTAATAATCCATAATACAGGTAATCATTGGTTTCTTCCTAGTTGAATACAATGTCCTCCCTTTAAAATACTTTTTACTTTTTCTATTTGTTTGCTTGTCTGTTTTTTGTTTGAGACCCTGCCTGTCTATCTTTTTTTAATGTTACATAACTTGTGCATATGTTGAATTTGTTAAAATGTGATTATTAGTAAAAAAAAATGTTATAAAAACAAACAAATCATAATCAGTCTGCATTGATCCACTTCTGCTCTTGTCTTTTATCTCATTATTCTCTTAGATTGCAAACATGTCCATATTTGATCTGATCAATAACGAGAACAGACTGACTAGGTATCAGACTGAAGAGGCGGTACCTAAACTAAAGATAACTCAGCAGCTCATAGAGGAGATCCACAATGCTCCAGAACCACCGCCACGACCCAAGCCATGTCCAATAAAACCCATGAGGTCAGCAATAAAATATCCAAATATCCAAGTAACTTGTCATGATTGATTGGGAGATCCATGGACATTTTCAAATTGCTCTGAAATGTAAACCTATTATTGTAATATTGATATTCTGGCATCAAAACAGCGATAATTTTTTTTTTTTTCTGATTAGGTTGTTCCAGCCAGTGCAGTATGGGACAAAGCCAGAAGGTCGCCTGGCTGCCATCCCGAGTGCAGCAGGCCAACGTCCTCTAACAAGTGCTCCCGCTACTAGCACCTCTGTTTCCACCACCAACCAGTCAGCCCAGGCCAGGGGCAAATCCCCTGTCACCACTGCAACTACTACAGCCACTTCTCATGGTAAGACCATTTTAGGAGTAGTACTCTGTAAAGGACAGGACATTTTTGTTTTTACAGTGGGTGAAGGATTCCAGATGGTGTCCTCTAACATCAAACTGTAAAAAGACAAACTGAACCACCCATAGCTGTTTTGTTGGTGCCTTAACTAGTGTGTAATGTGCTTATACTAGTTAGCTTATAGTAGTTACCTTGTGTTAGATATTGTGTTATGCTTCGTGATTGTGACACTGTTTTGGATTTAAATTAACCTGATTTACTTTGTCATGCTTAAAAAAAAAAAAATCCAAGCAGTGCCCATACTGTCATATGTTGTTATTCCTAGTGTTTGCAGCACATTTTAAAAACATATACAGTGTGTACATATTTATGCACAGTGCTGCAAATTTTAAAGATCCGGTTCTCTTTCTACAACTCAATGGAGAGGTATGGGACACCCTCACTGCCAAGTTTCACGTCCAGAGGTTTCATTTGTTTAGATTTATACTTCCATGCAGCACCTGATGTTAGCACAGCCAGGATATAATAAAAGAAGCAACAGTCAGTTGCCGACTTGGTCAGATTTAGCAACTTTTTAGACCCTTATTTATTTATTTTTAAAAAGCCACTAGCAACAAATTTGGCAACTTTAGGCCATCAAGGGAAAGGCGAGATGTATTATTGTAATTCATTTTCATTCATGCTGCTCAGTGAAATCGCAGTCCATGGCTCTTCTCCCAACAGCACGTGGTCTCTCTCCCTCTCCCCTTTAGCCGTGAGCAGCAGGCGGTTATACGACACGGCCACTAAGCTTCATGCAAATGAGCGTATGACGTCTCCTGGTGACTTTTTTAGAGAGTTTTGGAGCTAATCCTAGCTACCTTCATTGGAAAAGATTTGGCAACACTGGCAGCAGTTGTAGTAAACCTTACAGATGAAGAGCTGCAGGCAAAAGGCAATTAATGCAGTTCAGATGATTTTTGGCTGCCACTGAATAAACCCACACAGATGGAACTAATGCTCTAGAGATACACAATTACCGTCACACCAACTTTGTTAATCAAATTGTAAACAGGGATTAATCTGTCAATTAATAATCAATAACGTCTCTAATCCTGCTTGCTGTGTTGGCCCACTACTGCTGAGTGATTTATATGGAGGAAATTGTTTGATCGTACTGATGATTTGACTAAATATTGGGTTATCCTTAACATGTAGTCCCATACCCCATTGCCTTGTGCTTCACAGCGGTTGGAACAGCTACTCAGAGAGCCCAGACTACACCTCCTGTCAGCAGCAGCAGCAACACTGCCGCCTCCATTGTAGCCTCCTCTGGGAACAGTGGCATTGGACAGCATGTGTTGGGGGCTTCCTCTGTGGCCTTGGGCCAGACCTTAGCTGGCACAGTTGTGGGATCTATAGCTCCCATCAGTCAGCCTGCATTAGCACAGGTCCCCAGGCCAGCTCTAGCCCCCAGCCATGCCATCCAGCCCAGCTTACTGTCCCAGAGGCTGGTTCTTACATCTCAGGCCCAGGCACGGTTGCCTAGTAAGTGGCCTCCCCTTCCTCTTAGCGTTTCCCCTCCACCTCTGGCACAACAGTATGGGCTGCTTACACTGAGGCCTTTAATTGGGGCACTGCTGATATGTGTTCAGTCTTCACTAATCCAGAGAAATGGCTTCGTACATAGTCTCAAACTTGCAATGGTAGCAGCACTGGTGGTGCAGCAATTGTGGTCATGGTAGAGATGCCATGTATCAATAGTTAATACAACTCATGATGATAATAATAATAATAATTAAAAAAAAGATCCCCATAAGATTAGAGCTGTAGCCATATCAGCAGCATCTCCACAGCCTCAGCATTCTCCAATTTCTTTCTCGAAACCTGCATGTACACTACGAACGACCCACTTATGTTATACTATACATCACTACACTATTTAACTTAATTATTATGTCCTCCCCCTCCTTTTTAATATTTTTTTTTCCTCCCAGTTTACTAATATTCTTTTGTCTCTTGCATCAGCCCAGCTGCAGGAAGAAATCCCAAAGCTTTGGTTGTGTTTTGTTTTTTTCTTTGCTAATGTTATGATTGCACTCTGATGTTGAGTGGCACTGCAAAGCATGTGGAAATGGTCCCACAAATTGTCAACCCTTTCCGCCTCAAATGTGAACAGAGAAAACTTTTCAGTAACATTGCACAGTATTCAAATATATAAAAAGGACAACTTTTGATCTTATTGGTTTTGTTTCAAAAATTCCAACTTTGTGTGTTCGTGTGAACTAAGGTTTCTAAAACCCTTTTGAATTAGGGCTTGGGTATTGTCACTGATTTCATGTATCAATTTGATATCGATTCACAAGGTCCCAATTTGATTATTTTTTTCGATTCAATAACATTTTGATTAGGAATATTTCAGTTGCAAAACCAATTTTGCTTGGATATGAAAGAGATTCTACAATTGAACAAGGTTCCCTCTAACCTGGTGCATTATTAAAAGTATTAATTACATTAAGAATTGACCCCAAGGTAGTTGCATTAATGTACTTTTTTATTTAACAGAAACACTCTACTGCATTCAACACAATAAAGTGCAACTCTACAGACTCTACACTCAGTATGTATTGAGTGACATTTCATTCAGATATATTGATCTATTTCAAAATGGCCATGCCAGTTTTTTCCCTTGCCAAAATGTAGACCCAAATTTGGACCCTTCCCGACAAGCTAGCATAGCATAGTTGGTACCAATGTATTCCTTAGGTCTTCTTGTTGCATATAATACAGACAGAGATTGATCTTGGATTTTTTGAATCGATATCGGATCACTTGATTTTTTTTAAAACCCGGCAGAACTTTTTACTTAGCGTTGTAGCCCAGTAGGTACTTTTTGTGATAATGTGTGAGCATATATCAGTGATTTGAAACTTGACTTAATGATTCATGCACACTAAGGTAATGTTCACACTTGGTGTCTTTTCTTTTTTTTTAATTATACATTATAATTATACATTATAATCCTATGGAGTAAACCATGTTTTCAAAAAAGTCGTGAATGCTTTTAAACGCGACAGCCAACGTTTTTTTATGCAGCTCAGAGCATCTTTTTGAAGTTAAAAAAAAATAACTTTTCTAAAAATATATATTTTTTTTTAAAAAAGCCCTACTACGCCAATTGCTTTTTTGACAGCTGACCAACGACAAGCGGAGTAGCGAGACCTGTCGTTTCTATAACATCAAGAAAAAATGGAGACGGTGCCGATAGATAGACTTGTGCTAGTGTCGGAGCACCATTCCCTCTCTCTGTTTGTTCTCTAACTCGCTCTACAGCTTTGTTTTATCTAGCACCACTCCACATCTCGCGTACTGTAGCAGTAGCTGTTGTTATAGCAACAAAAGACGCTCTGGGCTGCTTTTTGGAACCAAAACACAAGTCTCCAAGTGTTGGAGCGGTCTCTAGCTCACCCAGTAAGAGTGTTCGCCCCGAATTCGACTTGCGACTTTGTCGCATCATCCCCCATCTCTCTCCCCCTTTCCTGTCTATCCACTGTCTAATAAAGGGAAAAGCCCCCAAAAAATAATCTAAAAAAAAAAAAAAAAAAGAGTGTGATCATGGCCTAATATGTTATGCCCACTAATTAGCAATGTGTACCTTATAAATACTTCATACAGTTAACAACTTGTGTGTGTGAATTAACATAATCTACAGAAACAATCTATTAAGGGATGCCAAAAATAACTGTTTAACAGCCAAAACGTAAGCTAACAAAGTATATCCAAAATATATATGAACTATTTAGTTTGTCCACAGCCTGGAAACTTTTACCGGGTGCAATTGTCACTGCATTTACACAGCACGATGTGTTGTCGTCAATATTACTAATTTGTGCACACATATTGTCAAATACATTTTCTCTGATATCTGCTGGGCTCTGAACATTTCATTTATTAAAATTATTATTTGTGCATTGCTTTTTTTCACAATGCAATTGATATTTTCAATAAACATTCTTAAATGTACTATCAAAAATATACTTCTTTGAAAAGGCATCAATTGCAGTGCTTTATGTGTATGTTTCAAGCTCTCTGTCTCACCTGAGGATTGTCCTTACAGCCATTTTCTTTCCCCTTCAGGGTTTGTAAAAGTAGGAGCTGCTATGGTTTTGTTGTGGAGGACGGCTGTACTCGTTCCACTGATTAATCCACCCTGGTTCTGCATGTCTTGTCTTTTTTTTTCACCCTTTAACTAACTGATGCCGAGTATATTGTTTCTTAAAACGTCAGACATTTCAGCTGACTTTATTATAATGCTGTCTTTGATTTATTGTTGTCTGTTCTTTCTTTCCATTGAAGGTGGAGATGTGGTGAAGATTGCCCAGCTGGCCAACATTGCAGGCAGTCAGAATCGTATCTCCCAGCCAGAGACTCCTGTCACTCTGCAGTTTCAGGGTAACAAGTTCACTTTGTCCCCCAGCCAGCTCCGCCAGCTCACCACCGGACAGCCCTTGCAGCTCCAAGGTACACTCGGTAATGTACATCCCATTGTCACACTTTTATCCCAACATAATTCTTTCATTTGATGGCTAATTAGCTGCTCAGCTGTAGCACACTAAACAGCATGTAAATGTACCTGCAAATGTCACTTTGGTCTGTTTAGGTTTTGGTGTGGTTATTACTCTTTAATACAACTAACACCATGCTGTCTGTCTATGAATTAATAATGGTGGATGAATAATTTCTTTGTCATAATGTATTTTTTTGTTTGTTTTGTCAATGTGTATGTCACCATTATGTGTACCTTTTTAACGTATAGTGAATGAGTGTTGTATGACTGCTGGCTGTCTCTATGTTAGTCCTATGTTACCTGCCTAGGGACTGCAGATGAAAAGTTATTTTTACTAATTCTGGCATATTTACATGGTGTTTTTATACAACAATGTTCATAAATATGCATGGTCCCTATCAAATCAAATAAAACAATAAAATCAATAAAAAATAAATGGCATGTAGGCTGCAGCACAATGACTTTTATTTCAGTTGGACTTTATATGTCAGTAGTTTTAATCGTGTTGCAATTTCCTCGATGTACTTCCTCAATTCTGATAGCATCAAAGTTGTTTTATTTTTCACATTTATTTTAATAACCAAGTGGGTCTTAACTGCCACTCTAGCTAGTGTTAGGTTGTTGTTTTTAAGGTGTCTCTTATATTTGTTGCTTAATGTGTGTCATGGATTTAGGCAACATCCTGCAGATTGTGTCAGCTCCAGGGCAGCAGATCATCAGGCCCCAGGGATCCATGGTAATGCAAACAATGCCACAAGCTGTCCCTGCCACCAACGCCTCAGCTACACCTGGCACACCTCATCCTACCCTGTCAACAGCCCAACAAGGTAACTCACTCACAATGAAAATATTGCATTATTATCTCTGATTAATCAGTCCATCTCTTAATCACTTATTTAGTAACATCATCTAGTACCAATATTATAATAATGTTCTAAGTTAATACAGTCACATTTGCAATAGCACTGCTTTTGTAAATTGATAGAATTGATTCTTCTATTGACGTATATTTCTTTTTAAGCATTGGGTGTAACTACAAATGCCACATCAGCTCCCAAGCTCACTACTGCATCTCATGCTGGTTCTCAGGTCAGTACATCACTTTCAAGCCAAGTCATATTTTCAATGTCTGGTTTCACTTTTTTAATATAATAATAATAATCTGAATTCAAAGTATTTTACAGCATGAAAACAACAATCATTCAACAATTTTTCTAATGAAAATAAATAATAGTGGTTGGTTGTACCATCTCTCACTGTAATGTTCAGGAGTCTTCAGAAGAAAAGACTCAGCAGCTGAAGGAGCGTTTGAGCCGCCTGTTTGAAGCAAACGAGCGACGCTGTAGCCGCAGAGTGTTGTATGGTTCAGACTTGCTGCAGGCTTGCACTTTGAGCACAGAGCCTGGTCACTCTGCCCTGACTGCTGGAGGCTGGAAGTGGGTGGGCAGAGAGAGCTGCCTCAGGGCCCAGAGAACCTGCGTGGCTACCACCTCCACACTGCAGTCCACTCTGCTCTCTGTGGAGGACCGCCTGGCCGCTGCCAACAGCCTTATCAAGAGGTACTTCAGCTCAGTATTGAAAACCTCCTTTAGTCTATACTGCACGTTGTTTGAAGCCATCATAAAAAAAAATAAAAAATGTTATGCAGTATTAAAAATAATCACAATCTCTACCACCGTCTTGTAAAATAAATTTACAACTTACCCAAGAGGCTATTATGTGCAATGAAATTCCACATGTTTTAGTTCATAATCTAAATAATGATCTGATTGATTATTGTCATGTTTTAGGCTGGTATGTGTGATGCCTCCAGCTGTAGCCCCACCTCCTCACCTGTACGCAGCCAATCCCCCGGTTCCCTACAGCCTTGAGCAGAAGTCCCTTCACCGTCGGCTACAGAAGGCCTCTGCCCCCCACAGTGCTGACATCCACCACTTGGCGCCCAGGCATCTTCTACGTTTTTCTGACCTGCAGCTAATGCAGATGGATTCAGGTTAGCGCAGCACCTTTTTGGATAATGTTTTATATGCAGCAAGCTGAGACGGAAAAATGTACAGTGGCACTCATAAGTTTATGAACCCATGCTAAAGTTGACTAAAAAGAGGAATTAAAAAATCATCTTTTGGAAATTGATCTTAATGCCTTAATTAAAAAAATGAGGAAAAATCCAACCTTTAAGGACACCAATTTTCTTTGTGAACGAATAATAAATAAATGTATTGTAAATAAATAAATGTTCTTCCTTTAAAATACAGGAGGCATAAGTAAGTACACCCCTATGTTAAAGGAACACGCAGACTTATTTGGACTTTAGCTTATTCACCGTAACCCCCAGAATTAGAGAAGTCCATACATACCCTTCTCATTAAGACTGCTCTCATCTGCTCGGAAGGACGTCGGGACCGCTCCGATCTCAAATCCAACAAAATATCCAACATGTTGGATTGTTTTATTTCATTTAACCTAATGGCTGGTTTGATTTGCATTGAGAGATGATTTTATGGAAAGTACCCCATGCCAATCTCTAGGTATGGTGAAGGGGATGTGATGATGTGGGGCTATTTTAATTCCAAAGGCCAAGGGAACTTTATCAGGATGCATAGTATCCTGGATCCATGAAATAACTGGCCTTTAAAAATAAAAATCTGCCTGCCTCTATGGGAATTTAACATAGGGGTGTACTTACTTATGCCCCCTGTATTTTAAGGAAGAACTTTATTTATTTATTTATTTACGATACATTATTCATTCACAAAAAGAAAATTGGTGTCCTTAAAGGTTGGATTTTTCCTCATTTTTTTTAATTAAAGCATTAAGATCAATTTCCAAAAGATGATTTTTTTTATTCCTCTTTTTAGTCAATTTTAGCATGGGTTCATAAACTTATGAGTGCCACTGTATGAATAACTACAAGTTAATTAATATGTTATCACATAAAAACACCACTGTTATCCCTCTGCCTACACAGGGTGAATGACTCATCCCACATTTGGCTTAGTGTACATTTCTTCAAATCAAGAAAATAGGCTCTCTATACAAATCCATCTCTTCTACACAGTAAATGCACAATATTTAAATATAATTAAAAAGACCAATGTAAATATTGTAAAACTTGCTGGGATTACTAAGAAAAATGCACCTGTTAATTTGTGCACATTTGACTCTATAGTTATTGTAACTATACAACTAAAATAAACTTCTCTGCAGCTGAGTTAAATCCTTGCTGAAACACCAAACATCTGACCATGCTAAGTGTAAGAACTTTTGATATTTTTCTTTTCCAAAGGTAAACTGGAAGCTCTTGCCATTCTGCTGCAGAAGCTTAGGTCAGACAGCCGCCGTGTCCTCATCTTTACACAGATGGTGAAGATGCTAGACATCCTGGAGGCCTTCCTAGATTACAGGCAACTCACTTATGTGCGGGTCGATGAAAGCTTCACTCCTGACGAACGACAGGTAAAGTAATTGGCACCGTTTACATTGGTTCTGAATATCCATACCAACTATTGTCATAGAGAGCGATGGGGCCAGTCCTTGGCAAGCATGTGTCATGAAGGGTGTAGGGATGCAGCGATCGATTATTTTAGTAATCGAGTTTTCTACCGATTGTTCCATCGATTAATCGAGTAATCGGATAATAAATACTTCTGCTTTATAGTAAACAGCAATAGTAAATATACAAAAGAGAGGTTTCCTTTTTAGAAAAAGCTACATTTGTATTGCCTAAATTGCATACAAAAACAGGGATAAATGCTAATATTTTTAAGCCACCAAGCCCCTTATTTTCTTGGCAGAAGTACATTTTTGGTGGCCCAAATGTAAATCTTTTTTGACCCCTTCCCCTTAATGCCTCTGGCTCTTTACACTGGATATGCAAAAGAGCTGTCCACTAAGCCCAGGTAAATGTGAATGTACAAAGCTTACAGCAGGGCTATTCAACTACACTGTTCTGGTGGGGGGACACATTTTCAGAAGGCTTATACTGAGTGAGGAGAGAGAATGAAGAATGCTGACATCACTGGCATGGTACGATGACATCATTTACGTGCATATTAAGTAGCCATGAGGATTCACCGCTCCAGCTGAGAGGGGCTGGTTTGTCTTCGGCAACAGCTAAGTTTACAAGAATTTGTCCAAATTTCAAGATTCGTAGTAATCAACATGCCGAAACACAGTGAGCTGTATAACGTTAGTTACATTGATTCAACGAAGCTTCGAGGCAAAGAATTTTGCATCAAGGATTTTTAGTAATCAAATTATTCGAGTTACTCAAGGAATCGTTTTAGCCCTACAAAAATGTATGTATGTTTTCTGTATTTCCTCCTTGATCCAAGAAAGTGTTTATCCTTTGTCTTGCATATTTGCAGGTCAAGTGTTAAATAGGCAGTGGTTACACTTGTCTTTTCAATGCAACTTTTGTGATTGGATGCCCCAGATCTGTCAGCAACAGGTCAAATGGTAACGTAGGAGGCAATTTAGCCTTGTGTGATCTTAATTTTATAATATTAATTTGGCATGCAGTTCATGCACCAGTTAAAATTTTGTTTAAATAAAAACTCAACTCCTGGCATTTGGTCCTGGGTTTTTTTACCACTGTTTTGGAATAAGGAAATAACGGGAGTAAAAGACAAAACAACTTTAAAAGTGATGTATTTTTCTTTTAAATAAGTGCTGTGTCGTGGATCTAATTCATGCCGATATGAAGAGTAGTTCATAGGGATTTAAATGGAATTAAAAATCGTCATTTAAGAGAATCGAAAATTAAAGCAAGCTAATATAGAACAAGACAATAAATAAAATACAAGAATAAAAGTTACAGTGCAGTGTAAGAAATGAATAATGATTTAATTTAATAGGTTGTAGGGAGGTATAGAGGGGTTTTATTTTGTGTGATGTGTAAAATGTTCTAAATAAGCAACTAAATGTTCTAAGTACATAGGATAATAGGTTTGGACTTATTTTTTACAACTGAAACAAATTTTTCTTTTATTACAGAGAGAAGGTAAGTAAAAAAGGTCCTGTTATTAGTTCAAATGTGAACAATAACCCTAATAGTGATACGATCGTGAATCGGGATCCTGCCTGAAAAAAATCTGATATGATTTTTGACATATCGCCCATCCCTAGGACAAACTATTGCTCTCTTCCCTCCCTGCTGGATTTTGTTCAACTGGGGCCTTAAGAGATGCAGACATTAGTTGAGATCACAGTCTTGGCTCATGGGTTTACGTCTTTTCGGTTTGCTGCTGCATACTTTTTCCAAGTGTACAGTAAATGGTTTCTACTGCCTAAACTGTCAAATAAAATCCGAAATGCTTCTGTCCTGATTTTGTCTTTAACCTATTTTCCGTTACGTAATCCTTGCAGTCACATCACAATGTATGATAAAGATGAGATGAAACTTAAATAAGCCTGGGGGGAATTTAATTGTTGCATAAAAGTAAGGATAAGGGTAATGTACTGTTAATGTACAAGGAAAAGTCGAGATTACATTGGAGAGGGTTTAAGGTAAAAAGTTTGCTTCACACCACTTGAATTAGCAAAGAAAATACATGAAATAAGTGAAATTCTAAAAGTGTATTGTCAACAACTTCTTTCTTAGCCTTTGTTCCAGTCTGTAAACATTCTTGGTGTTGTCTCTGCAGGAGAATATGAAGAAGTTTAACAGGAACAGGAACGTATTCTGCAGCATCTTGACCAAACGCTGCTGCTCTGCAGTTGGGACTTTGTTTGACGCAGACACCATCATCTTTTATGACACTGATCTCAATCCAAGCATGGATGCCCGCTGCCAGGAGTGGTGTGACAAAATAGGACGCTCCAAGGATATACATATATACAGGTGATATTATCAGTACAGGAAAATCTGTTTAAATTTTTCGTTATTTTATGTTCCTTAACACAAGACTACATAACGTAACCTTTTCCTCTTAAACCTTGATTAATGGCTATTTACATTTGTACTGATGTTTTGTTTTCTGTTTTGCACTCCATACCACCATGTGTGGTCTAAGAGGAAATAATTAAATCTAAAAAATCTGATATTTAAGGACTTTGATGCTACTCCTGGTTATGTTTTGTGTGTTGCCCAGGTTGGAGAGTGGAAACTCCATTGAAGAGAAGCTGCTGAAGAATGGCACCAAGGACTTGATCAGAGAGGTGGCTGCCCAGGGTACTGACTACACCTTGGCTTTCCTCACACAAGTAAGATGAACTCACTGTGGGCTTATCCTGGAGCTTCAGAAACACATTCTACATTTATTCAAACTATGAAAGCCTTTTTTGCGCATGAATCAGTAAAGTTGTAATTTCCTCCACCCATGGACCAAGACCCATTACTATTCTTTAATTATATAGTAACTGACCTGACATGGTTTGTTTTCAGCGGACAATACAGGATCTGTTTGAGGTGGAGGCAGGCTCAGGGGAGAAGGTGGAGGAGTTTGTGGTTCTTCACCAGGAGCCATCGGCCTCTGAGGCCATCTCTCCCAGAGTGGCTAGACCCTACATCCAGGCTCTCCACAGCATAAACCTGGATGCCCTGCAAGCGAAGGAAGAACAGCAGGAGGAGGACGAGCTAGCAGGCAAGGAGTCAACAGAAGACAACCAGGAGTCAGAGACTCAAGCTCAAGAAGAGCCTGCTCAGAAAGAGGAGCTGAACGCAGTCATGGAACAGGTACCTTTTACTTTTTTCATATACCATTTGGAAATTAGAGGAAGTGGAAAAGTAGTATTGCCAGAAATAAATAAATATATATATATGTGTGTGTGTGTGTATTGTTTGTTTGTCTTGCTGAGTTTATATTTGCATTTACTTCCCTAACCTTTAACAGCTCACGCCAATTGAAAGGTATGCCCTGCATTACCTGGAGTACCTCCACATCAGTGATGATGAAACTGCTCTCAAGGTAACTTAAATCGTATTGTAACCAAATATTTCTTTTTTTATTATATAGATTTAAGGTATTTACTGTAGTGTAGATGTGGAAATCAGTTAATCTATCAACAAATCATTTCTGCTCTACTATGTTGGTATTTCAGTGTACTATTTGTCCTTTGATAAATTTGACTGATTGATACATGTTTGTTTTCCTCAGGAGCGGCTGGAGTGCTCTAAGAGAGGCTGGGAGCTGCAGCAGCTGCAGAAGCTGAAGGAGGAGGGGGAGGAGCGGCAGATTATGCAGGAAGATGAAGATCTCTTCACCTACACCAGAGAGGATGCCTACAACATGGTGGGTGGCCATTGTAATCTCTGCTAATCAAACAATAAGTGAATTGTGCTGCACTGCTGTTGACATGAACCTTGTTTTTGTGTTTCAACAGGAGTATGTATTTGATGCAGAAGACGGCCATACAGAAATCATGCCGGTAAGACACCAACTGTGATGTATATGGAAACAAATGAAAATATGCTTACCAGTTTTAGTGGTCCCCTGATAATGGTTATTTGTTTTTAATAGCATCAGTAACTATGGATTTGGATCTTCACTATTCTCTTTCTAATTGTATTGTGTTGAGGCACATCATAAAGTCCTGCTCTGCCTTCTGGCTATGT
The DNA here is from genome assembly GCA_023566125.1 of Zingel zingel. Taxonomy (NCBI): domain Eukaryota; kingdom Metazoa; phylum Chordata; class Actinopteri; order Perciformes; family Percidae; genus Zingel; species Zingel zingel. Next base: position 42,525,238 of record CM042314.1, read on the forward strand.
CCTGACTTGTGATTTATTTTTTATTTTTCCAACACAGCTTTGGACTCCACCCACACCACCACAGGATGACAATGACATTTACATCGACTCTGTGATGATGCTGATGTATGACACCACACCCATGCCAGAGTCCAAGCTGCCTCCTATCTACATCCGCAAGGAGCACAAGAGACTCAAGATGGACCCCTCAGGTAAGACATGATTTTTCCTTAACTCCTTTGTACAAAAATATGTCATCAAAATGCAACCTAGGGTCTTTTTGTGAATGTGCCCGAGTCAAACTTTCTTTAAAAAGCAGAATTAGAACGGAAGTGCCACTTTTAAGATTAAACGTATTTTCGTTTAATGGCCTTTTGAATGGGAGTGCTAGGGGCACTACTATGATAGCATCAAAATCGCTATTTTTAAAACGCTAAGAAGGCTCGACACAACATGGAACTTTGCTCCAAGTATCACCAGGGGCTCTACACATAACTCAAGCATTGAGAACATTGTTTGTGTACCCAGAGTTTACTAAAAAGGTTTTGAACAACTCACTTTAGCAGTTGCTTTTTCTGCTCGCTGCCATCTTGCCAGTCAAAAAGTGTCGATCTCCAAACACGAATGAACGGACTCCATAGAAGAATATGAGGCTCCTTTTTCAACTACAAGGTCAATATTGTTTTTCACTAACGACAAAACAACGAATTATCCGTGCATTTATATGGAACTAAGCTTTAGGAGCTTTCCATCTTTGCTCTCCTCCCTGTTACGTTCTATTCGGAGATCGACACTTTTTGACTGGCAAGATGACGGTGAGCGGAAAAAACAACTGCTAAAGTGAGTTGTTCAAAACCTTTTTAGTAAACTCTGTGTACACAAACAATGTTCTTAATGCTCGAGTTCATGTGTAGAGCCCCTGGTGATACTTGGAGCAAAGTTTCATGTTGTGTCGAGCATTCTTAGTGTTTTAAAAATAGCGATATTGATGCTATTATAGTAGTGCCCCTAGCACTCCCATTCAAAAGGCCATTTGACCGAAAACGAAAATACAGTCAATCTTAAAAGTGGCACTTCTGTCCTAATTATGTTTTTAAACTAAAGTTTGACTAGGTTGCATTTTGGCGAGAGTTACGCTTTAAGAAAGATGCTGAAGTGTCATTGCAGGTTTGTTTGGTTTCTCTGTCCTTACTTGAGTGTGTTTGTCAAGCAGCAGCCAGAAAGAAGAAGAAGGGCCATGGGGAGACGGTCATTCCTCCACGCTCCCTTTTCGAAAAAGCCAGCATGCTTAAAGTTCGCCGCGAGGGTAAAGACCAGAAAAAGAACTTCTCCCTCAAGCAGCAGGCGCCCTTTGCCAAGCCCCTACCCTCGCTGGTTAAACCTGCCATGGAGGCTAGCCAGGACAACCCAGAGTGGCTCATCAGTGAGGACTGGGCTCTGCTTCAGGTATTGGCCCCACTAACCACTTCCCTGATGATCTTTCTTCCCAAGCTGTGTTGATATGAATTAATAAATCTTGAATTGCACTTCGCTTAATGAAACAAATTATACTATATGTTCAAATGTCTGAATATCATTGCTGTGTGTCTGACAGGCTGTAAAGCAGCTGTTGGAGTTGCCTCTGAACCTGACAATCGTGTCTCCTGCCCACACTCCTAATTGGGATCTGGTGAGCGATGTGGTGAACTCCTGCAGCCGTATCTACCGCTCGCCCAAACAGTGTCGCAACCGCTACGAGAATGTCATCATTCCCAGAGAAGAGGGCAAGGTAATGGAGAGCGAGAGAGAAAATTCAGAGTCACCCTACTTTGCCGTAAAACTGGTTTACTCACCTTGTACTTGTTTGCCTAAACCATATCTTTAACTTTTTCAGTTGGTGTATGAGGCTAACCCTAAGAAGAAAACTAAGAGCATATACAAGGTACCCTATCCTGGCCTTTGTATTTGATAAATGTTGCTTTGCTCTTAAACTCCTGCCTAACTTTTGCTCTGTGTTTCTTTGTATCATGTGTCTGTGTACACGCGTAGTCTAAGAACAGCCGCCCTCTAAGAACCTGTCAGATCTACACACAGGATGACAATGCCACTCACATTCAACTCTACAACAGCCGCTTTGAACTCATGAAGATCATTGCCAGCAAGAGGAGCCCACCAATCAAACCACTGTAAGCACTGATGATTGTCTGTTAACAATGAATGCAGTCTCATCAAGTAGCTAAAGTAACACCAAAGCAGGAGATTTACAAAACTGGAAAGAAAAGCTTTTCATGGCATGAAATCCTTTTCATGAATTTCAAGCAATTATTTAGATCTTCTATCTAGGAAATAGTGAAATCAAGTTCAGATGGGGTTTGTATTTAAGTAATTTATACTACCAACAGGCTCGGCATGAATCCATTCCAGAAGAATCCCAAACATGCCTCAGTTTTGGCAGAAAGGTGTGTTTAATTTTGCCATTTTTGTACGATTGTCATCTCAATTTTAAATCTAGAAATAAAGAAAAAAGTACAACATTGTTTTTCTTTTCTTCAGTGGGATCAGCTACGACAAGCCCCTACCTCCCATTCAGGTGGCATCTCAACGGGCTGAAAGGATTGCCAAGGAGAAAAAGGTTATTGTTGGCAATGTAATTGTCGACAATGGGCGTTAATCAGGAGCACCTGCTTTGTCTTTCATCACTGTCAGATCCAAGTATTGCTTGTTTTCATCTTTACTGACATGTTTGCAATTGTGTTTGCAGGCCCTTGCAGAACAGCAGAAGGCTCAGCAGTTAGCCCAGCAGCAGCAGGCTGGAACCACCCAGGCTGCAGTCGGCCAGGCACAGACTCCTGCTGCTGGCCAGGCTCAGGCTCAGGTCCCTCAGGCTGCCACAGTGGCCGGAGCTGCTTCTGTGCCTAATGCAGCTGTTCTGGTGAGGATCAAAACACCCGCCAACCAATATCTTCTACATACAGTGAGATCCAAAACAAGCCACTTTACCTAGTGAAGGCTCTTACACATATGGTTCATGTTTTTCAGGCTGGAGCCATAAAAAATGCAACTGTGGGCACAACCATCCAGGCTGGTACGCTGACACACATATAGTTCACATTAAAGAGCTGTTGATGTTCCAATAGTTAATGTATTTCTCTTTGTTTGTTCCAGCCACTGTAGGGGGGAATGTGATTGTGAACACAGTAGCTGGAGTTCCTCCAAGTCCCTTCCAGGCCAACAAACGCCTGGCATCTTCAGTCATACCAGGCACCCTGTCTGTGAGTTATGCTCATTTATCACTGCTGCTCTGGCTTAACTCAGCCACCTACTGACTACCAAGAATTCGTGACACAAATAGCCTTTGGATTGGCATGAAGCAGAATGCACACCCACGACTCCCTGTAGACCAAATGGTCATTACAACTGTAGGAGCCTTTGCTCATTGTGTTGCTGTTTTTGTTGTTGATCCAGCCTGCCGGTGCAGCTGGAGCGCAGGTGGTCCACGCACAACAGAGGGCTGTTACGGCTGCTGCTGCTGCCCCTGCTGAGGTGGTCGCCATAGCTACCGGTCAGGGTGTTCGAGCCGTTACCCCAGTGACAGCATCTGCAGTAGTTTCTACCACTCTGAGCCCGGTGCAGTCACAGACTCGCCCACTGGTCTCTCAGGTCACACCAGGTACTTAACTGAACACAGACTTTTCTCTGACAAAACATCCCTTAAGTACCCATTACTGTTTGACAGACCTGCCTTATCTGCTGTCCTCCATCCAGCCACAGGTTTGCAGTTGCAACAAGCAAAGCCTCTTACCCCAGCCCAGCTGCAGATGCTCCGACAGCAGCAGCAGCAGCAACAACAGCAGCTGCAGCACCAACAGCAGGCTGCTTCCCCACAGATCAAAACTGTAGGCAAACCCCAGGTACACCACCAGCATCTTTACACAATAGCTGCACAAAATGCAATGCTATGGGTAATGTGTTTAACAGCTCTGGGGAAATGAATGCTGGAGTTGTCGATTCCATCCAGCTTTTCTAATTAGTGTCTTGTTACTTAACATGGTGTTATAAGAGTAGTGTGGACTTTTTCAAGAATAGCTCAGTGCAAAGCTACTACTGTGTGCAAAAGAGTGGTTGATGGCGGATGCGGTCAGGGCACAAAGATGTAGACAATCGTAGCAAAGAATAAATTAATAGTTTAGGTTGTCATGTGGTAGTAAATGTACAGTGTAGGTTTTAGTTTGTCTCTGAATAAAGGCTGCAGTCTTGAACCCCATTTTCGTTACATAAGGTCAGCCAAAACCGTTTTATAACAGGCTATTTAAAATAAGTATGTGCAGCAGAGCCCGAAACATGGTATTTGAAGGATAATTCACACTTCTTTGTCAAACGATCGCATCATTTTGATGAGCAGTCATTGACATGAACAACATGGATTTAGGTTTAGTTGCAAAGCCAAACACAACAGTACCGCTGTGTGGCATAAAATGAACAGAAATGTTGCGTGGCAATTAATAGTCAACTAAAATGTCATGATTGTGACAGTCCTAGGTATGGGTCACTTTGAGAAATGTTGATCACTGTTTATCTCTGTTGGATAAATCTGACATATTAGCAGCTGTAACTGAGATGTTTTTTATTAGTATAATTAAAGTGATGGCAGTACTTCAGGTTTACCTAATAAATAGTCTTGCTTTGTTAGACCTTCCTCCACACACTGTGGAGGAGGGTCTGGCTAGTCCACACTGCGTTCCGGGATGGGATAAAAACATGCTCTGGTTTATTGCCATTTCTTTAAACCAATCACAATCGTCTTGGGCGGCGCTAAGCTACACACGGATCCGCTGCAAAATAGCCTCAAGAAGGAGCTTGTTTTGGTGAAACGTGTACGTTTCAAAGTTGTTTTAGTCGTGCGAGAGAAACAACTCCCAGAATACCATGGAATGTCGTGGATATAGACTGCCTAGTAAACAATACAATGAAACCGTGTAAGGGTTATAGTAACAAAATGTGTAGTTAACTTACCTTTAATTGGTAATCTGTGTGTTTTATAGGAGTTGTTAAAGATGCACAAACATAAGCAGCTGCAGCTGCAGCAGCAGCAGGTAGCTGCAGCAGTGGCAGCAGCCCAGAGCCAGCAGGCTGCAGGGGCCCAGCAGGCCGCCCAGGTGCAGCCTGCACAGGCTGCCCAAGCCAATCCCCAGCTAGCAGCTGTGGCAGCACCCAGACCTGGAGCTGTGCTGACCGGCACCACTGTTGCCAACCTGCAGGTGGCCAGACTGGTAAGATTGTGAAAAGGAATCTTTTGGAAATAATTGAGAAATCTTGCATCATAGGTCCCCGCCATATGAATCAAAAGACAAGATCGATTGTATTACTAACAATCTAGCTACAGAAATCTCAAGTTATTGCTGATGTATTACATAATCAGAAAATGTAAAATAAGAGTAATTTGTAAATTGTTTTTATTTTGGTCCACTGTGCTCGGTGGTCCAGCAAAGACATTGTGCTTTATTCATGTCCTGTTCTTTCCTGTGTTCATGTCAGTGATTGAGTTTGTGGCAGCACTAATACTGGTTGTGTTTCCTTTCACAGACTCGAGTGCCCACTCAGGGACAGATTCAGGCCCAGGCAGGACAGACGGCCCAGGTGACCCTCACGAAGCCTCCTGTGGTCTCTGTGCCAGCTGTGGTCTCATCAGCTGGTGTCACTACACTGCCAGTCACTGTAGCAGGCATTAGTGTTGCTATTAGTCAGCCCCAAAAAACAGGTGTGTTAAAAGGCATATTAAATCTCTTTGACTGTAGATATATATTTTTTTTGGACTTGATTGTTGCTCCATATGTCCATTACAAGCTAATTACCAGTTCAAAATTATGAGCTAAAGCTTTTTATTTATCTTATATTATAATAATCATATACCTGTTCTCGCTCAATATATGATACACCACTAATCAGAATCCAAAGACAATGGTGATCGTTGTTGATTGGGTCTGCATCATTTGCGTTGGACATCCTTTCTGTGACATCCTGTAACTGCGACAAATGTGCTGCTGTTATCATGATCACAAATGTCTGATATGTCCTAAAGTTCCAATACTTTCTTCTCTCTGTCAGGTGGGCCTGTGCTGACGCCGTCGTTCCCCCCGATGCAGGTCCAGCAGCTGCTTCAGATGAAGAAGCAGCAACAGGCAGCAGCAGTTCAGGCAGCCGCCCAGCAGAAGGCCGGGCAGCCGCAGCAAGGACAGACCACCGTACAGCAGAAGGTAAACACACCACACCAACAGACAGACATAGTCTGTTGTCCGTCTCCGTCTACAGCAGAAGCAAAAAATAAGCATATAAACAGATTTGTATGCATACATTCAGTATTGTTTAGTTGGGTTTTAAGGATGGAACGGTTCAAAGAAAAATCTGAACTGTTCGGTCCAGTAGTCACAGTTCGGGCATGTATGTATTGTTTGGTTCATTTTAGCCTCATAGATTTCAGTCAAAAAGGTTTGTGCCGAAAAAAACAACTTCAACTCAAGTGCGGGGGAAGCCTTGCACTGTAAACCACATTTGGCATGGATGAGGTGCCGAGTGCAGCTGTCAGTCAGTATGGGAGCGTTACGTATGTAGTGTTACCTGACAATGACATTAAAACAAATTGGTTGATAAAGTGGCGACTGTGTACAAGCACTGTGCAACACGTGTGGCTTATGCTAGCAGCAATATGTCCAATATGATGGCGCATGTTGGGTGTTGCTTACCACTGTGGTATACTTTTTGTAGTAGTGTATTAGTTCAGTAAAAAATCTGAATCTATTAGAAAGATGAATTGAAGGAAGTAACTGTGGCGTTGTCATTTCCCTTAGATCGGCAGCCAGCAGGTTACAGTGCAGGCAGCGCAGCCAGCCCAGCAGTCGCAGCAGAAGGTGACCTATGCTACCACCACCCAACTCCAACCGGGAATCAAGACCCAGTTCTTTACTACATCTATCGCCCAGGCTCCGAAACCCACTGGAGCTCAACAAATCCAGGTACATCATCACTGGCAGTCATGACCGCAAAACAAATATTTGCAGATAAACAGGGGGCTTTGTGTGTTGATATGAGATGTTCTTGTTTACGTCTCTTATCAGGTGGCTAAGCTCCCACAGATAGTGCAGCAGCAACCCACCGTGGCCAATATCCAACAAATCGTGTCTTCTCCTCAGCAGGTAAGGGTTTAAGGCTGAGCATTGCTCCTATAGATAACCTCTGTGTGGCTGATCACTTGAATGTGAGGTAAACACTGTCCATAAGCTGCATTACAGACTTTTTACCTCCTTATAAGCCTCACAAGCTCAACTACCTGCCAGAAGAAAATGGGCTAAACCTGTTCAAAAGCCTAAAACAGTGACGTACTCCTTTTTTTTATTTTTTATTTATTTTTTTTTTTTTATATACATTCATCAAAAATGTCTTTTTAAAGGCACCATAAAGTGTTTGAATGCAGTGGAATGGATCAAATCAAACCTCTGAAACAGGACCGATTTTCGTTTGTGTTGCTTCTCTTCAGATCCAGGCCCAGACTGTGACTCTGACCCAGGCAGCCACGTCTTCTCCGGCTCAGGTGCAGATGATTCCGGCTGGGACGGCGCAGGTAGTCCAGCAGAAGATCATCCAGCAGCAGGTGGTGACTACAGCCACCTCACCTCAGATCCAGACTCCTCCTCCCCACAGCCCCGCCCAGCAGCCTGCAGCACCCTCTGCTGAGTCCCCAGTGCAGCAGCCCGCTCAGCCCCAACAGCCCACAAAGGGTCAGGCTCGCCAGGGTGGCATCAGGGCCAAAACTCCTGCAAAGCCCAGTGGGGGAAGCAGCTAGGAGAGACCGCTAACGAAACGGAATTCACCACGCTTTTTCCTGCAGTACAGATGTGACAGTACTGACGTTGTGCTGAAGCGTTGTTATGGATCCCACAGCAGCTAATGTCAGAGACAGACTTTGTGTCACATCGTTAATCACAGAAAAAATGTACCTCACCCAAACCATCTCTAACCTTAAACTGATTAGAGCTGTGTTCAACATAATCATTTCAGTGTTCATACCTAAACTTTTTTGGCAGATCAACCACAACACTGCTGCCCATAATTTTGGTGGGATCCATAATTTTGCTCTATTGTTACTTCCATTCTTTTTGTGTCATGAATGTTTCATGCCATTACAACACCCCCCCCCCACCCCCAAATAAATGTATACTGCCGAATACATTAAACGACAGACACAAAAGTCATGCCTTCAAATGATTATATTATTACTTAAGAAATATCTGAGGCAGAGGCTTATGGGTAATGCATTGGCAAATAAGCTGTCCCTTAGAATTAAGTGTATTCATAAATAGTCCCTTTTATGTCTAATTCCCTTGTCTGTAGATACTGAATGGAGAATAATGCACGTTCCTTTAGTCATTTGTTTTTTATTGCCGCAAATACACTGTAAACATGTACTTTAGTATTTTGTGTTTTCTCATAAATTGTCTTTTTTTATCGATGTCAAGTTAAAAAAAAAAAAAAACCTGTAAATATCAATGAAAAACATTTGTACTTGTAAAGTAGTCGTGTTTTCATTGGGTTTTTTCAGCCTAATTGTAATAAAGTGTTTTGTTTTTATACACAAAAAAATCATCTTTTTTTCCTTTCATTTTTTTTTTTTTTTTTCATTAAAACCATTGTAAGTACTTTGAAATCTTGTGACTTCTTACAACGCATCCCCTTGTTTGTTAGCGCACCTGCAATCCTGTTTTTTGCAGCCTAAAGTATTTGTACCTTCAACAGTGATCTGGGACTTATTGGTTAATTAACTAAATCTAGAGGTTGAGTGGTGCTGTATTAATAGCTTTTTTTTTGTCAGACATTGAAATGGAGTTGGACAAGTAGGTTTCAGCTTGACAAAAATGCCTGACAAAACAGAAATTGGGGTCAAATGCTGCTGTAAAGTAAACATTTTGGTTTGGCTTGTAGTTGATCTTGCATCTTAAGCATTTTGCCCTTACGCAGTCAGAGGAAGGCATTAGAGAAAAGAAAGCCCCTCTCAGCACTGCTGTCAGTCTGCTTGGCCTGGCTGACTGTCCGATACATCAGCTGAGTAAGTCAGACACAAGGACTAATTAACCCAGGCACCTAACACATTATGAACATTTGTCTTTTAGTCCTCTCCCTTTGCAAACTCACTTTCTGAATCAGGAAAATTAGAGCATCTCTAAAAATGACAAACCTTTATTTCATGCTTTAAGAAGGCGATGCATATTTATATTTTTCCACAGGGGGGCACTGTTGTTTCAGTATCACCCTGCACCCTAGGAAGAATGCCCACTGGGTTTTCCAGTTCATTGAAACTTCCCCATCTGCTCTTTAGTGCATACCCTGCATCTCTTCTCTGAACTGGCAGTCGGTGGCCGGTCCACATTCACCACTAAACGAGTGAGACAAGGGAGCTGAGGTGGAAGAGAGGACCAAGAGACAAACAGATGGGCAAAGCTGGTTCCTTTGGCCCGGACATCACTCTGTCCCTGTGCCCAACCTCTCCTGTTTATATTTAGAAAAACTGTCCATGTAAACAGGAGTATTTTTTTTTTTTTTCACTGCATGATGTGAAGGTCAGAAATGAGATAAGCTATAACGGCCCTGTAGGCTATATTTATTAAAGCTGGTGGGAGAAACAGCTGGCAGACTTCAGAGCATGGGAGCTGTCATAGCAGTTAGAAGTTATTCATCTCTTCAGTGGCTTCACACCTCTCTGTAAATGTGTGCATTTGAGATGCGGAGAAAAGGAAATTTAAACCTCCACTTCTCCCTTCCCCCCCTTTTTAGTCAAATGTCAGTTTATAGATGATAGGGATGAGCGTAAGTACACCTTTCACACACAAGTGTAAACATGCAAACGTGCAGTGTTTCTACTTTGATTTCAAACCAGAGGAACAACACAAGCTCTGTGATCCAGGAACTGAGTGAGACATTTACAGCTGGAAGTGCAGTGTATAGAAAAACCCCCCATGGCTGCACTTTGGAGTGCAGGCTTGTATTTTGATATCTTTATTTCCATTGAAAAAGTCATGCGTTAGGAGGGGTGCTGGGTAAACAGAGCAGGGGGCTAAGGCTGTCAGAGTCAATCTCATCCTTCTGCTCAGACACCAGCCTTCCCACCATGAGAGGGTTTACCTCAGGAGGCTCTTTAAAGCCTCTGAACAGTGTCAAATGTGTGAGCTGCTGTTTGTTTTCCTCCATTTGCACAGAGCCGTGAACAAGAGCCCCCTAAGCATGTCGGAAAGCGGAGGAGCCATGTGAATGACAGCCTCTGGAAGCAGGGATGATACAATCATTACATGTGTTGACACGACAACAGTGAAGGGATCAACATGGCGAGGGCTTTGTTGTTGCCTAAGAGACGAGCAGGGCTGAAGGCAACAGATGCATAGGCAAGCTCAGCATCCAGATACAAAGGAGCCCAGGGAGGTTGTTGTGTCTTGTCAGGGCTCAGCCCTGCTGCACCTTGCAGGTGATAAAGGCCAAATCCTCTGTCTATCATTCTCTCCACACGCTCTAATGTCCTGACCAGGCACTGATCACGCAGCCCCGGGGGCTCCCTGCTAATGATGCTCCTCCAATGATGCTGATGATCACCGCTATTGGAAAAGAAACAGGCCATCTATACTGAAAGGTTGCCATGGCAACCCACTGCGACCCCTTTAGTGCAAATCACAGGGCTGGTGGAACAATGGTTTATGTAGCACATGCTGGCAACACCGCTTCTCAGTGATGCCTCACTTCAGTTTCTCTCAATCAGCGTTACTTACTGCATTAGGAGCAAAAAGTGAATTTCATATTTTGCTGTCCAAAAGCTGGTAAGCAAGGTGTTTAATAATAATTAAACAGTGGAATGGGAGGTGCAATAGACATCTTCCAGGTTATAAAATGGCTACAGCAGGATTTGAATGGTATTGAAATGCTGCCTTTCTATGACGTCCTTCCCCCTGTAATGAGACGACTTTGCCCTGATTAGTCATCTCCCTTTGCTCCTTAAGCCTCCTACAAGTGTAGAGAGTCCTGAGACCAATACAGGACAGGCCTGTTACTCTAAACGATGAGTCACGGGTCTGCTGGCTGATTTCACTGAATTGCAGGGGGATGATGTGCCAGTGGTAATTGGTCTGCATGCAAGATAGGGTGAGAGAGCACCGAAGCTGACACGCTCCACTTCCCTCGACATAGTAATAGGAAGTGTCATTCGGCACTTTGAAAACATAGCACCGAGATCTACAGTATAAGTCTGCCACTCTCTGCTCCCACCTCCCACTCATTTCCTCTAAATCTGTCTTTCCCTCTCTCCCTCCCTGGGGAGAAAATATTGAGATACTATTTACTGGGGCAAAGGAGGAAAGCCAACCAGGTGTCTCGCAACCTGGTTTATGCCAAATTCATCAACATCCACTGTAATGAAATGTATCCACTGTCCTGGGTTGGAGCATAAATCATAATCTCCTCTTCAGGCACTCATGACATGTTACAGTCTGAGGCTGTATGCCAGATTTAGATTTTTATGAACAATGACCTACATTTGGCAAACACTAATACTGAGAAAAATGTGTCATATACCACACAATATACGTACATATTAAAGAGGCACTCCAGCAATTTAGTATTGCACTTCCATAAAGTTGGAGGACTTGTGAGATCTGTCTGTTAAAACAAGGATGGTCAAAATAGAAGCAGCAACACGTTTGTAACACAGGAGTATTTATGCTAGCTGCTGTGCTTTGGGCTAAATGCTAACATCAGCAAGCTAACATGCTCACAATGACAATGCTAACATGCTGATGTTCAGCAGATATAGTGTTTATCATGATAACTATCTCAGATAAGTATGTTTGCATGCTAACATTTGCTAATTAACACTTAAGACAAAGTACAGCTGAGGTTGATGCAGTTGATTGGTCATTCTAGTCTTGCGTTGCCAGACCCTCCTCCACAGCGCTACGAGCTCTGGAATTAAAATGGCTGTCGAGTGTGTGATAAGAATTTTACTCCAAAAAAAGATAAATATAATTTGATTGTCGATTGTAGCTCGGAGGATGTTTTTCCGAATCGACCGGAGTTTAAAATGCCAACACAAAGAAAGCAGAAGGTGAAGGACATCCAGCCGAAAATGAGGGACTTCAGGCGGAACCTCCTAATTGATCATAAACCATTGAACGAATTAAAATTTGGACCTGATGGCAGCGAAGTGATCATCCTGTGGCCGGGTTGGCTCAGTGGGTAGAGCAAGCACACATATACTGAGAGATTCATGCCTCGGCGCAAAGGTCCAGGGTTCCAATCGGACCTGTGACGATTTCCTGCATGTCTTCCCCCTTTCTCACCTAGCTGTCGTGTCAAATTGAAAAAGGCGGAAAAGCCCAACAAACAAAACAAAAAAATAATAATAATAATCATGAAATCATCCTGAGTCCTGAGGGGAACATTAATGCCTGTACCGCATTTAATTAGACATTTCACTAAAAAAACAAAATGTAACCTGATGGTGGCGCTAGAGGAAAAGTCTGTAGGATTCATTCTCTGGGAAGCATGAATGTCTGTACAAAATTTTTATCATGATCCATCCAATAGATATTTCAGTTCAGACCAAAGTGGTGGACACTGACCGGCCAACAGATCAACAATGCCATCCATTCATTTTTAGTCCAAATTTTTAGCACAGCTACAAATAAATAAAAAAAAATTCTCATGCCATGCCCGAGATAACCCCGATGACATCACTAGGGTTATTTTCGCTGACTTTACAAATAAGAAGACATTGTAGGGTTATTTGTACAGGCTGTGTAGTATAACCCAAACTGTTGCTGCTGCATGGCAGCCAGACTGAAGAGAAGACTAGCTCTCTTTTTTTCATCCTGGCTGCGATGGAGCAAAAAACCAAAGAGGCTAATGTTTAAACCCCGGTGGTCTGGGATGGGGGGCAAGATAGAATATAGAATGATGTTTAGGGGGATGGGTGTGTGTCAGAGGGGAGAAGATGTAAAAAACATGGAAGACCCCCCATCACACACACACACACACACACACACACACACACACACACCCACCCTTCCATCTTTCCACCGAGCCCCCACCCCCTAAACAAACTCACACACATGCTGAAAGATGAATGTCCAACAAATGGAGGCAAGAGGCGAGTGAGGGCCCCTTATGAGAGGTGTATTGTGCAGCCGGGGCCTCCATCCCCCCCTCGGAGGCCAGTAATCAAGGGGGCCCAGTCGACAGGGCCAGGGGGGGGTTGGGGATGGGAGGGGGCAGTGGCGGCTGAGGAGGAGGCAGTTGCTGTCTCAATAGGATGTTATTTATTGGCCTACTTTGAGTCTCCTGCTGCCTCCTGCACTCCCTGTCACTCCCATTGATCTAGTCCTGATCCGCCCTCACGGATGGCTCTGCAGAATTGCCCTCCACCCCCACCCCTCCTCTCCCTCCCATGATGTACATTGTGTAAAAAGCCTTCTGCTCCTAGCGTGATGTCCAAAAGGAAACTGAGAAAGTGCTTTAGCACCACTTTAGCCCATTTGACTACAGGCTATGTGTTTAGGGTTAAGTTATTAACATGCCATATATTGCCTCTAGCTTTGTCATGGGATAAGCTGCATTTACTCTGCACACTCAGTGTGTGTTTTCTAAAAAATGCAGGTGAAGGTTTAAAAATCATAACCATAAGATGTTGGGCTGCAATAGTTTTATTTAACATTGTGGTATATGGGGTGGCGGGGGTTTAAGGCGCCAAACATAAACCCAACATCCCCACTTACACTCCAGCTGGGCACTTTTCTTGCATCCAAATTTGTAAATATTGTATAAAAAAGCAACCTACCACTTTGTCCAGCAATGTATTTCATCCTCTACATCCTACCAGGTTCTCAATATATATTTATTTTTAAATACATAATATACACTGTATATTATACAGTGTGGAATTACAATTTATTGTCAAATTCTTGCTATTTTTATTATGTGCATCTTGTTTTGAAGAGTAAGACACAGCTGGGCTGTACAGCTTTTCCAGGAACTTTCTCACCTCCAGTGGGACAGGTTGAACACGGTTCAAATTGGCTTCCATGGGAATTAGATGTTAAGTACAGATTTGCTAACAAGTAATCTTAATGCCATTACCTTTATCGTACTATACCCTGCACACAAACCAAAATCCAAGTAGGTTTCCTCAGCATGGTTTATCTCTGTATCTGAACGTGCTTGGTACATGATAGATCTTTTTTTATGGAATGATGGGCAATTCCTGGAATGTCCCGACCATGATAGGAAACATGTGTGTTATATGAGGAGGTTGGTTGATGGGGGAGATAGTGGAATTCACTGTCACATGTATGCCTAGAGGGACTCCAGTCAGACATCTCAGGTGCAACACATGGATCGTACGAGTCGGCTACCTTTGCTCCACAATTCCCCCAAAACCCCCTTCACAGTGTGCACTCCTATGTGTAAATGCCACAGGGTGTGTGAGGGGCGTCACTACAGTACACCTACCCTAACATACAGTACACACAGGCACACATTCTAGACACAGATACTCCACAACATTAAGTCTGAGCAATGCAGAGGACCAGGGCTCATTAATCTGAGTGTTGTTATTCTGGTCTAGCCGCTTCAACAGATCCCACATCACCCCCTGGACAGCTACCGGCCTAAGGAGGCAGATTAGGAACCAGCTATTTTCTCTTTTTTAGCCAGGCTAGTACGGGCTCTAGGGATGTCCATCTTTCACTCAGTCAGCCCTAGATCTTGACAAATATTGAATGGATTATAATGGAATTTAGTATGCACACCAGTGCTCCCTTTTCAACTCAATCCGAAATTTTCCAATACTTTTGTTTATGACCAAATACCTGCAAGACATTCCCATCGTCCTCAACTGTACTTTGTGGTAGTGCTATTTATTAAATGTTAACACGCTAAACTAAGATACTGTGTAGTCAACATTATACATTATATATACATAGCATTTGGCTTAAAGCACTGTTGTAACTAAGTGCAGCTAGGCTAGCAACGAGCATATCTGTTGTTTAATTACTGCGCTGCATTAAGCATAAATTGCAAGCAATAATGACCATTATATCCTCACGTCTGCTCTCATACTTGTAATATACATGTAATTACTACTGTAAAGTCATGTGTGCTATTTTGGAAACAATACACATTCACGTCAATGTCATTATAGCTTTGTATATGTCTCTCTGCATGGTATTATAGCTGATCCATAATGTACTCGATCACCCATGGCTGTTGTGTGGCAGAGGCAGAGGCTGCGTTGCTGTGTGCAGGAGTGGCTGCGGCGCCCACAACTTCCAGCCTGCAAGCACGTCGATAAGCAGCAGCCTCTCTGACAGAATTGTTTACTGCCTGGAGGGCTTGGAGACGAAAGTGGAGTGTGCATGCCTGCCTCTAACCTACTTAAACCTCCCGCTGCACAAATGGAAGTGTTGATATGCAACATGAGATGTCCTGGTGGATTCCTGCCTGCAAGTAGACTGACCAGAATACATGTGTGAGATTAATGCCAGAGGAAGTACTGATGGTGTTACAATTTGTGTGTGAAATAAGTGTGTGTGTGTGCTTTATTCATTGCTTATGTGACAATGTGTGATTAGAGGCATAATCATCCAAATTATACATTCTCAGGTTGTTTTTTTTGTCTCAATTAGTGGTCAAAATGAGGATCCAAAATCGATTCTTCTTTTAGTTTATTCAGCAGTGTAGTGTAAAAATGTGCAGGTATGAGAAAGAAAAACATGCAGGTTTCTGTGAGAGGGAATACTCTCTGGCTTGGGTGTGTGCTCCTGCTCTCAGCTGAGGAGCTTTAGCATAGTTTCAGTGACTCGAGTTGGCTCCTTAATTCTATTTGCCTCTCATGGGAACCTCCCCCAAACCTACATACACACATTTTTAGAGAGCTTTGTTGAGCGAGTGGGTGGTACTCTCAGCTCCCACTGAGTCTGGACAAGACACATAAATCACACACACAGACAGACACGCACGCACACACACACACAAACACACACACAAGTGCTGCTATGTCATTAGGCGATGGGGTCCAGTGTCTGGGCCAGAGGTCTCTTCTCTCGCCTTAAATGTTAGGGGTAAAAAAGGAGGAGGTGAGGGTAGACAGAAGAAAAAGGAAGGGCATAGGAAAAAGAAGGGAAGGGGGAGGGGTGACTTATTAGAGTGCACACTTCCAGCAATGCACACTTTTTAACTCTTCTATATCTTTATTATTTTTGAGTTGTGACTGTGTCTGTGTAGGTTTCATCCTGGTGCTAGGTTTCCTCTCATAGGTTTTTAACTGTTGGTTGGACAAAATCAGCAATGTGAAGACATCGCCTTGGGCGTCTGGGAAATTGTGTTTTTTTGGTGATTTTCTCACATTTTGTATACAAACTAATGAATTGATTAATCTTAAAAAGTAACAACGTTAATCAATAATAAAATAGTTGTTAGTTGCAGCCCTGAAACATATCAGTACATACGTAGACATACTCACAGCTAACAGAACCATCACCACCTATGCACCTACGATATTGTAAGACAAAGTTAACAAAACCATACAGACCCTCTGTGTAATTACAGAATTACAAATTTATCAAAGTTGCATTTATGGATTTATGGCTACATGGAGGCAGAAAGACATGGGCGCTACTGTATGTATGGTAGGCCTCTACCACACTCCTGGCTAATAAAGTTAATATGGTGAACACATGACCAAACAATTGCTTATTTACACATTCAGCAATATTATCCCATTTGAGTAATTGTTGTGTCAACCCGATGACTGAGTCCAATATTTGCCCTTCTTTGAGGTGAGGAGAATATGACTTTATCTAGATACCTGCTAGATCTTCCATTTTCTTCACCAACTAGTTGCCAATTCTGCCTGTCGACAGATATTGAAGTTTTTTGGGGGGCGCTGACAGTGGAGAAACACTATATGACAGTATTTGGTCAGGAGGGGCAGTCAGCCTTTCTCTGCTGATAGACTGAGAGTGGATACTCAGATTTGATGCTAATGCAACAAAAAATATGTAAGGACACTGAACTGAATGTGCAAGTATGCTCACCGTCATTCCTAATCATTGGAGAAATGTATGCAAATAGGGGCCATAGTTTGTTTTCGCCCAAGGGACAGCAGGTTAAAACATTGGAACTACTTAGCAAGGTTGCTATATCTGATCAAATATGCTAGCAACAGTTGTCATTTAAAATTCAATCAGACAGTCGCTCATTAGAAATGAGAAGTCTTTTGTTGTCTACCTCTGTCCTAAATCAAGAATCCACTATAAATTGTAACCCCACATTTGTTTTTGTTTTTTCATGGGGTTATATTTTAGGAAGTCTGTATTTGAACCCTACTTTTCAATGTCACTTATTGTGGGGTTTTCCCATATACAGACAGAAAACATGCTTATTAAGCATACCCTGGGCCCAAAATAAGACCATAATCAACAATAAGTGTAATATAGTCTATATCGACAACGATTAATTTCTGGGATTGTTCAGGTGCCGCCAGAAATTCCGCCCGATGTCCCTAATTTCGGCTGGATGTCCGTCACCTTCCACGTTGTGATTGGTCTAAAGACATGCCAGTAAACCAGAGCACATTTTTTCTCTCATTCTGGAATTCTGTGTGGACTAGTCAGACCCTCCTCCGCAGCACTTTGGAGGAGGGTCTGGCAATACAATAAGTGAAAATACAACAAAACATTTTGATAACAGGACATATCCACAAACATTTTATATGTAATAGTGTCATGTACCTGTGTGTCCAGATAGCCTCTTCTCCACTGTTGGCTGTCAGCCTCAGCCGCACAGACCCAGACACCAGCTGGGGGACCAGGCCTGGGCTCAGAGGAGAGCCACTCCCCGGCCAGAGCCACTAGCCAAAGCCACTGAGTGGAAAGACTGGAGGGAGAAGTGGAGCCACTGTGGGGGAAGTGAAGTGAGGAGGCTCAAAAGGAGGAGGAGTGAATCATATTTTGTCTTAGCCACAGCAGTAGCAACCTTGTGCCTGAATGGATACAAATCATCTGCTGTGACATCAGTAATGTGATCAAATGACAACTTTCATCCGTGAAATGTTTATACCATCCCTAAATGAAATTCCTTTCAAAGTGATCTCATTTATTCTGATTTATTCATTAAGTTTTTACATGAAGCATTTATTCCAATTGGGCTTCCACTACTCTGTTTTTAAAAGTGCTCCTTGTAAATGCAGCCAGTCTGTATGTCTGACCTGCATTCTGCTGCTGCTGTCGTGTTGTTGTGTATCCAGCAGCAGTGATCTCATGTCCTTCCTTTACTGTACATTACTTAACGGCCTGTGGCAAGAAACAATATGTAGTTTGTTATTTAATTAGTAAGTTTACTGACTTAAATATCAGAATACAAACAAATAAAATACCTTTACATGATCAAATAAAAACTTTAGGTTAAAGCTTTAGTGCTAACGTTTTTTTTATATTATTGAACGTCCGTTACATTCAAGCCATTACAAATGAGTTGCTCAAAGCTAAATACGACTATCAGCTCCACACAACTCTCTCTGTATTTCTCAGTATGGCTATGTTCAGAAGATTGTGTCGTACGGTGACTTTCCCGCGCATCACATCATGCTTTTTTTAATCCTCCGTGTCGTCGGGAGGGGGGGGTGCATGAGCGATCACGGAAGGCTGTACTAGTACAAACTAGTACTATATAGTACTAGTTTCTGTTGCCCCCATGAGGAATTGTAAGTAATGACAGCAAAGCTGTTGGCACAAGCCTTCCGTTATCGCACCCCCCACACACTCCTCCTCCACACAGTTGCTAGTAACCAAGGAGGACATGGAGGATTAAAAAAGCATGATGAACTCTTCAGAAGAGGTAATTATCTTCACTCAATTTTCTGCGCGCGAAAGTCGGCAGATGGCACATTTTCTGAACATACTGTAGCTATACTGAGAAATACAGAGAGAGTTGGGTGGAGCTGATAGTCTTAATTAGCTTTGTATCAACTCATTTGGCAATGGCTTGAATGTAACGGACATTCATTACTATAAAAAAAAGTTCTGCACTAAAGCTTTAACTGAGAATCTTTTACACTTGAGCTGACACCTCCAGCTCACTTTATCACACTTTTCATTCATTTCTCTCAGTGCTTGAATTTCAACTGAATTTTCAACTTCTTTCGACACTTTTACTAAACAAATACTTTTTTTACAACTTGACTAAGCGTATATATCCGAAACTTTACCTTTTTTTTTAGCATGTCCATTTGCCACTTCAACTTCTTTCACTATTTCTACTACTTCAAAAGTTTCAACTGCACATTTTCAACTGGATGCAAAACGTCCTCTTTTCTAGTTTTTCGGAGGGAGGGTGATGTCAGTCCAACACTTCGTCCAGACTGAAATATTGTAACAACTATTATAGCCATTAATATGGTACAGATATCAATGGTCCCCAGAGGATGAATCCTTACAACTTTGGCGATCCCCTGACTTTTTGTGGTTTTAAGTAAAATATATCATCAAGTATTGAAAAGGTTGCCGTAAAGTTAAACCACGCAGGATGAAATGCAATAACTTTGGTGATCCCTGACTTTGAATCTAGTGCCATCATTAGGTTTATAACTAAATCCCTGCAAAACTGACGTTTCCATCCGCCTCAACTGTATTTTGTGTTTACAGCTAATTCGCAAATGTTATATACTAAAGAAAGATGGTGAACATGGTAAACATTATACCTGCTGAATATTAACTGTCATGGTTGTGGTTTTCTGTTGTAGTTTTTCCTGTTTTATTGTGTTAATTCATTCCCTGTTTCCTTGTTGTTTACTGCATCATGTGTTTCTCTATTATCTGTGTTTTACCACGTGTGTATGTTTTATGCTTCAGTTTCCTGTTTTACTTTGTAGTGTCTGTTTCTCTCTGTGTTGTGTCTTGCTTTACTTCCTGCCTTGTGTTTTCCCGCCTCCGTGATTGTCTGCCCTGCCCTGATGTTGTCCACCTGTTCTTCAGCCCTCATGTCAACTGTCCCTCGTTACTAACCTCGTTACCTTGTGTATTTAGTCTTTGTGCTTTCTTTGTCTTGGTTGATTTGACCTTCCGTATCGTCTGTTTTTTTAGTGGGTTTTGGATTTTGTTTTGGTCTTGGTTTTGCCTGCCTGCCTGCCCTCAGGACACCTTCAGTTTGTAAGCCTTTTTCCTCAATAAAGTATTTTACTCTGCCTGCTGCCTCCTCATAGCTACTCTGCATTTTTGGGTCCAACCCTCACAAACCCTGACGATTAACATGTTAATATCGTCATTGTGAGCATGGTAGCATGCTGGTGTTAGCATTTATCTAAAAGCACCACTGTGCAAAAGTACAATTACATTACAGATCCATTAGCATGACTGTAGACTCTTTGTCAAGATGTTTGGTTTTAATCCAAATAATCAAACATTATTGCAGATATTTGTGATAAGGTATAGCGCTGTATGGTACACAATATCGTTAGCACAGTTAGCTGAGTGTTGGTGTAAAGGAGAGAGAAAGAGAGGTCCTGTCTAGGTTTACTGAAGTAAAAATAATGTACAAGTTACTGACATTTTGGCAAAATGTGTTGTAGAAAATTCGTAAAACGGCAACAAAATAAATATAGAAATAAGGCGTAATGGGGAGGACTTTGAACCTGTGTATGGGTAAACGGACTTACCAGTGTTATAACGTGGCCTATTCAAACAACAATATTGTCTGTGTACGTCATCTTATCAAGTTTTTCAGCCTACCTCCTGTGAAGTTACAACTCTCAGGGGTACCACTTCTTTCCCCACTTGGGTTATTTTGAAGATGGACCGCTGAACGACAAGGATAATGTATTGGTATTCATTACACATTTTATAGTCACATACAAGTCCACAATATGGCTGTTTGAACGAGGAATTGTTTTGAAATGAATAAACTGACCTCCAGCACCTCTCCCTCTACAGTAATCAATCCCTCTGTCTTTTTGACAGTGATTAAGGAGCTCAGCTTCGGAATTGGATGCAGGAGCTTCTGTGCCTCACGTTGCAGCTCCTCAGACACGTGCACCAGCGCAGACTTAAAGAATTGTGTTTGCAACACTGATCATATATATGGGACTGGCCTCTAAGGCTAAAGCCCCTTATCACTTACCCCTGACCCTAACCTCGTCGGTTGTCTCTTCTCTAACCTCAACAGGATTTAAATCAAGAGGAAATCAACAGCTCTGCAGAGTGGTGCACAGAGATGGGGACTCAAGTTTGAGACTCAGACTCAAGTTGCACTTATGTTGCACACCAGTGACTTCAGACTTGACCTGATGAGCTTTACTGTATGTTATTCCCCTCCCTGCGTAATCTATAACTTCCTACGTAATACGTAACGTACCGGTATCTGCTGCACACTTCATACAACAAGGCCAAAACAAAAGATAAAGGATTCTGGCTCAATCACATCTAATTTTATCACGCACCTGGAAATGCACCCTGATAGGTTAGCAAACATGTTTAGCTCAGCATTCGCTATCTAAAATTAGCTTGCTTCTTGCTTTAGCTACGACCTACAGGTGTTAAGGGGTGGTGGAGAAGGTTTAACCCAATTGCAGAGATGACAGGCGAAGTACTGAGTTTGAGTCTTTATTTTAACAAAAATACATAACAGAAGGTGTCCACGAAAACGGTAGGTCAAAAAACAAGGAAACAAGAACCGAGAAAATACACAGAGAACTGTCAGGGAAACACACAGCACGCTGACGCAGGGACATACTACAAACAATGATCTGACAAGGGAAAACACAAAGACTAAATACACAGGGTAACGAGATAACACAAGACAGGTGACACAAGGGCTGGGAAACAGGTGAAACACATTAGGGCAGGGCAGGACAATCAGACAAGGCGGGAAAACACAGGAAGCAAAACTAGACAAGACAAGACAGAAACAGACTATCAAAATAAAACAGGAAACAGGGCTAAATACAAAACAGAAACAGACTACCAACATAAGATAAAACACCAAAACCATAACAAGAGGAGGTTAACTCAGACTGTCGTTTGCTAGATGTTATGAAAAGATGAACGAGCGTTTGTTTGTTTGTTTGCCAAACTTGTGGTAGTCAATTTACATAATCATTTACATCCTGCTGGCTGCCACCACGTTAATTATTACCATTGGCTGCAAACAGGTTACAGGTGATACAACACTCATTATAACCACAAGAGGCTTGACTTGAACTCTAGCTCAAATACTCGAGATTTGACTTGGACTCTAGCTCAAAGACTCAAGTTTTGACTTGAACTAGCTCAAAGACTCAAGATTTTAATTTGGATTCTAGCTCAAAGACTCAAGATTTGACTAAGACTCTAGCTTAAAGACTTGAGACTTGACTTGGACTCTAGCTCAGACTTGTGATCATCTCTGCTGACATGGTCTTCATCTCACATCTCCACCCTGACAAAGAGAGCTCAGAAATGGCTGTGTTTCTTAAGGAAACTTAAAGTGCTCATATTATGCTTTTTGGCTTTTTCCCTTTCCTTTATTGTGTTATATATCTTTTTTGTGCACGTTATAGGTTTACAAAGTGAGAACGCCCAAAGTCCACCCTAAAGGCATTTACCATCTCCAACAGAAAACACTTTTCACAAACTGCTCCAAACAGCTCTATTGTAGTCCAGCCTTTACTTCCGTGACGAACGTGCGTCTCTATGTAACACGTTATAATGCTCGCCTAGCTGCTAGCGTGGCATGCCCACATACTCTGCTTCTGACTGGCTAGTAGTCCTTACCTAGCTACTGTGCATGTGCGACTCCCAACAAAGATGGAATAGAAGTGAGATGACTCACTCTGTAGCTAAAACAGAGAGCTCAACACACAGGGTGAAAAGAGGAGCTGCAGCAATGTGTAGTACAACAAAAATCTGGTGTTTTAAAAAAATTAAACCATGTAAACCTATTCTGATATAACCTCTAAATACAATTATGAACCTGAAAATGAGCATAATATGAGCACTTTAAGAAAGCATAATTCCCCTGTCAACTTTTACAGAAGAGCAATAGAAAGCGTCAACGGAAATACTACAAATTGGCATGGGATGTGCACGGCCCCAGGACAGGAGGGCTCTGCAGCGATTGATTCAAACTGCCCAGAAGATCATTGGTACCCACCTACTGAGCATCAGTGATAGCGGTGAGGTGAGATGCCTGCGCAGAGCCTAAAGGATACTAAAAGACGATAGCCACCCCAGCATCAGCCTGTTCACCCTGCTGCTGTCTGGCAAGCGATACAGAAGTATTGTCTGTCGTACCATAAGACTACAGAGCAGCTTCTTTCCTCAGGCTGTGAGACAGTTTTTTTGTGTAGAATAAAGGGACCACAACTGGCATTTCGTTGTGCAACCCTGTGTTGTAGAATGACATTACAACTTACCTTGAATCTTGAATAAGTGAACAAGAAAATGTAAATATTTGATTAAATATGTATAAGCCAAGACCATGAGAGTCCTTTGGGTGGATCATGCGTGCGTATTTGTGAATGTGTTTGCTTTATCAGAGAGATATGAGGAGACAGGAACAGAGAATGGGTTGACATTTTGCATATGAAAGCGTGCATTCATAGCTATGCTGGTATGTATAAGATAACATATAAATCTCACTCCTCAGCACTGACACAAAGAATATAGAATTTAACAATGGAACATTTAATCATGTGCCCACTGACTGCTGCTAAAAAAAGTACATTTGCAAACAGCTAATAGGAAGATATCTCTGGCTGTCACATGGAGAATTTTGAGTATGCATGTCTGTATTTAATATTCTGAAGGTGACTTGCATGCTTGAGAACATGTGCAAAGTGTTAACCAGCTCTTGGAGCTTCCAGTGCAGGCTGACGCCACCTCAAAAGAGCGTCATTAATTAACATGCCATTATCAGAGCTGAATGCTGGCTCGGGGAGATTAATGCTACGAGGAGCTGCTTGTGGATTAAAGGTCACATCCTGTGTGTTAATCACCCAGCACCCCTGACCCCTGGAAGGAAACACAGTAGAATGGGCACGTTATTGCCACCTGACTGGGCACCAATCATTACCGGGATCAAAATGAGGACTGCTCCTTTCAGCAGACACAGACAGTGAATGGGTGGCATAGAGAGGACGTTTTGGCAACACTTTACAATTAGGTACACAACATTTTGAGTATAGTTACCAGGGAACAAATAAGGAACGAATAAGGAACTGACCACTAGTGAACCATTAGTTAATGAGTATGTCCTAATCAAATTTTATGGAGTAGGTAATGATTAGTTAATTGAAAAACGAGTGAGGAACGAAACAGAAACGACTTGATAATTGATGACGTGCGTGAGACGTAATACGTCTCCATAGCAGCAGGCGGCGCTGCTCTGTATTGTAGCCCAAAAATTTTAAACCGGCAGTTGATTGGACGAACGCGTCACATGGGTCTGGCTTCTCCGGAATTTCAAAGCCAGACCATTATGGCGGCTTGTTCGGAATATGATCTCATATTTTACGAAAATAGTTCACCGAAACGTGTTTCTGAAAATATTTTAAGCAAGAAATAGGCCATGCAGTTGCTGAATCTGTCTTCATTTCAGATCAACAAAGGTCAGTTTAAAAGATTTTTGTCCGATTTTGAGAGACTCTAGTCACGCTCATCCCGCTCGTCATTTCCGGGTTAGCACTCCACCAATCAGATTGGTCATTGAGTCTGACTGCCCGCCTTCCGATTCAACATGTTAAATCGGCCCAAATGAAGGCCGATAGCTCCTCCGACTGACGACACGGAACGCACTTAACAGACTCGAGTCACTGACCTCGCCAGACTGTCCGATGGCTGATAATCGGGTTGGCTTAAGACACTTGAAATGGTGTTGTAAGTGTTTAAAATAATTGCAAAGGTCACTGAGCGCAAATCTGCCCCAGAAGAAGCAACTGTAGACATTGTTGTCAAGTTACACACTGGCACAGAGCCAGGAGTATACACAGAGGATATCATTTATCATTGAGTTATTTCAAACAAAACAGTCAAAGTGTATCTCACACAAGCTTTCTAGCATATACACTGTATTGTTCCCCTACTGCCATAAACACACAAAGACCCTATACAAGTATGTTACTAACACATTACATTCTTAGTGTGAAAAGCCTCGAGGACTTTCCAAGGTGGATGGATTAATTTCTGAGTGTTCAAGAGAAAACGCTCGCAGGCTGGATTGGCGCGTCCATATCATATTTCTGGAGCCCACACACACCTCCCACTCTCCCACATCTGACAAAAATCTCTCAGATCGGATGTGACTCACTAGCTTTGGCAGTCGAAGGCTAAATTCTTCTTCAGTTACTCTGTTACGTTGACCACTCAGCTCTTTCCACAGCCTTAATTTTTCTTCTCTCGTAATCAACCACAATGGACTCAGCCTCTGATGTGTGTTGTCAAATTGAAAAACACACTGTGTTTTTTGGGAATTTGCATATGGTCAAAATGAGGTTTTAAATATACTCACATGAACGCCATCTGACAGCTGTGGTGGTTTATTTTACATGCATTTGTAGCATACTGTTTAATAATAGCCATTGTTCTGAGCATTCACAACAGCATGAGAAAATAAAACACACCTCAAGTGTTGTTGGCTTTGTGCTAGAGGACAGAAGGCCAGGTCAGGTGGAAAAAAGAAACATACACTGTGATTGCTCAGGGAGTGTTGTAGATGCTTACAGAGCAGTCTCTATTCTCAGAGGACCCTGTATTCCTGCATCAACGCTTTCCAGGATGCAGGAGGGGCTTGGTTCACTGCTCTTTTGACGGACTATTTTCCCTCCTCCTCGAGCATGGCTGTGTACATTTTGACCTTGGTGTCAGCAAAGCCAGACAGAAGCTGCTGAATAGGATATATCCCTCTTCCTCAAGGACATAAACAGCAACATTCTCCTTTGTGGGTTTTTTTCCAGACGATTTTAGAGAAGGATACTGAAATACATTTTCTATAAGTTATAATTTTTATATTTAGAGTAATATGTGTTATCTATTTTGTCAAAAGTGTGTACTATCATATTGTAATGTATTTGATGTCTTTTTATTATGAGGATGAATCATATTGACTTTGGTGGTCCTCTGACATTTCATCTAGCGCCACCACGAGGTTAACATTTTTGTTTTGGATGTATTTACCATGAAATGTGGTATAGGCATATATCTACCAATCAGGATCAATTGTACTAACTTTGGTGGCTTAGTGTGGCCAGAGAATACCTGCAGGCAATCAGTAACAGTCCCGTGACTCCGGCGACATGTTGACCATTAGCACTTCTGTCTTAATTGTGTCTCAATAAATCAGTCGTACACAGTACTGTCCATCATCTATATATGGACATGTTGCTCCGGTGTTTGTCCTCGAAAACAAAAAACACAGCATAATGCATGGTTATTAACTGGTATTAACTAACTAACTAACTAACTAACAAAAGCTTTCAGTTTGAAAACAATAGAATATTTGACATTTTATTTCCATTGTGTATGACAGCGGTAACATTTAAGTGTATGTATTGTATTTTGGGTTCTTTGTCTCTTGGGTGCTTTGTGGCCAATTTTTTTTATAAGTGACTAATCTGTAGGGAATGCAACAACACTGTAGAGGCACCTACAGCTGGGAGTGATACTATTAAATCTGTGTAGCAGCAATCGCTTAAAAATAGTTCAGTCTTCCATGTCCTGTCAGGGTCTGAGTCTTGGGCTGCTGCAATTCACAGGAGGGCTAATCTTCATGCCTGGAAACAGTGACTCCTTCTGCTTTTTTGACAGTGAGATGTAATCACATTATCACATTTTATTTTGTGTCTTTCTGTGGCATGTTTGAGTGTCGAGCTTCCTCCTTCCAGCCGTGCTGTTGAAAAGCCCTTCCCTCAGGGTGTCTAACTCAGATACTGCCACTACCTTGTGATCTCACTGCAAAAAGCACATGAAAGACCATTCTCAAACACACACACGCGCACGCACACACACACACACACACACACACACACACACACACACACACACACACACACACACACATGCACAAAGAGAGTGTGTGTGACAGAGATTACATCAATCACAGTATCTGCTCTTGCACTCTATTCTTATCTCTGTACTGTTATCAACTCCCTCTGGACCATAAGCTCTGTTGACATTTCACCTCATTTCTGCTGTAAAAGACTTCCAAAGCCCTATTATCTTCATCACATGCCTCGATTCAATTCCACTACTCTCTTGTTACATTAAAGCATTTGCGGGCACCTTCATATTTTCAGTCTTTCCTCTGGGATCATTTAAAATCACTGCTCTGTTTATAGTACATCGGGATTTCAGGCATGCATACACCTGTACTTTTCGAGTTTATCAACAGCATTTCTTATGAATGAGGTGAGGCTTATCAACCATTTACGAGTCTGTGTGTTGATACGCTCTCTGACGATAGCTCCCTGCGTCAACTGACTCAGTGAGTGTACGCTTATGTTTGCACCATCCACCCACAGAATGAGAATAAAGACAGCTGTGTCCATGTGGGAGATGGCAACTGCATCAAATTCCATGGCCTGTCATTTGCATATTTGATTGTGAGTTGCTGCAATGTGCTGAGTATGTTCTGTGCTATATGTTGAGCTACACCCCCTGCACAGCTCCTCTAAAGCAACCCATCCCCCAACAGAGACATTTTTGCTCTCTATGTGTGACTACTTTACACCAGCTTCCTCTCCCCCACTGAGTGAGCCTTCTGAGCTGGTCCCTGGGGTTAGTGTCGGCGTGGAAAGCAGGCTTTTTACCCTGTCCATGGGATGTTATTGATGAGTAGAGGTAATGGATCTCCCCGCTGTGCTCACAGGGACACTGAGGATAAATCAGACAGTGTGTAAGACCCAACCAGCCATTCCACATCTCTCCAGACTCAACTGCCATTTCATTAGCTTTATTTATGGGGGTTCTGCACTCTTCTGAACCCCTGCCCTTTCTGTCCTCTCACTGAAAACGCAGCTATTCTTCTTCTTCCTCCCTTATATAGTGTTATGGCAACCCATTTACACCCCTTTCCTTCTTTACTCCCTTTTTCCTGGAAAACCTAGTAGT
The DNA here is from genome assembly GCA_023566125.1 of Zingel zingel. Taxonomy (NCBI): domain Eukaryota; kingdom Metazoa; phylum Chordata; class Actinopteri; order Perciformes; family Percidae; genus Zingel; species Zingel zingel. The sequence goes on from CM042314.1 coordinate 42,553,356, forward strand.
CTCCCTCCCACACATTTTCCCGGGAATTATCCCCTCCCTGTCTAAGTGTAGTTTATGTAAAAGTGAAGATGTGAACAGCCTGGAAACCTGCAGCCCATTATCATGCGATGAACAAAGGCTGGATAGATAGTGGTGTGCTCTGAAATGGCAAAGGACTCAGCACTGGCTGGGCTTTTAACATTAGACAGAGCAGTGCCGGTCCATCCAGCTCAGCACTTCACCTCTGGGCTTATGGCTCAGCCACTTAGCAAGAAAAATGCAGCCAAAACCGGCTTTGTCCTTGAGGGAAGAGAAGGAAATTCCTCAAGTGTACTTGCTGGAAAGAACTAAATGAACTCTTATCTTCACCATTGGTTCAAATGTCATTTTTTCTGCCAGAGATGGTATCCATTATTTGTGCAAAAGGTGAACTAGCTATCACGTCACTACCATATTCATGCCAACAGACAACCACTTTGATTCCCTTCAGCTCTTTCATCTCAACTGCCAAGGTTTGTCACACAACTCTGACCAACACACTAGGAAAAGTCCACAACACCATGACCTGATTTTATTTGTAAAAGGCATCAGTGCTATCACTGCTAGTGCTGTCTGTAGATGTTGCATCATACTATCAGAGAGCAAATATCTGGACAAACTCACTATTTAATATCTCTCAAAAGCCTTACCAATACCAAAATGGGTTCCATGTGTGAATGTGGATGTGCATACATGATATATGCTGTATGATGTATCTGTATCTGATTTATGTAATGTATTGAAACCTGGATTATACATGAAAGGCAGTGAATCATACTCTCCTTGCATGCTTTTTCCATTAGAAAGAGACAGGAATGTTTTTGTTTTTTTGTTCGTTTCATGGTGAACATTGATGTCATTACAGTCATGCTAGAACATGTCCATACAAGGTGCACTCTAGTTTACTCCACATGAATCCATGCAATCTAACAGATGGTTGACTGAGCTAAACTCCAGCGATGCTGTACCACTGCCAGTTTCATTACGGGGGTTCACTTGGACATGAGACAAGTGTGAATATGTCTGTCACGCCCATGGCAGCCTATGATACCAAAGAAAATTATAGTATAGGCACAATTTGCTACATGAAAACAGAGAGACCATGACAACATGAGATGCCTCATATTGAAGCACGTAGAGGAATGGGTGATAAAGTATCTAAACATAAAAAATAAAAAAAGGTTTTGCAAAAATGATTAAGTAGCACTTAATGTATCTGTTGTTGCTGCTCAGACATAGAAATACTGCTAAAATATATAAGGAAAAGGATGTAAAAAAGACACATATGATCTTGATAAAGGAAAAAAAAGAAAAAATGAGAAAAAAGCGTGTGCTGGCCGTCGGCCAGGTGTGGACAGACTCAGGAAGTTAAGCCGGAATTCCAACAATGCAGGCAGTTGTTAGACTATTCAGTGAGATGCTGCCATTTCTGCTCTCATTGCCGTCTTTGTTGCGGCAAGGAGTAGGCAGTTAGATTAAGTCTTGTTGCAGTGAATACATTTTGAGCCCTGCCTTTGCATTGTAAACCTAGATTGATTTGTGAATGATATGATGAAAAAAGTGTCACATTTAAGCATATAAAAAAGCAGGCCCCTCTCTCACTTTTCTGTCTCTCTCTCTGCCTCTAATATCTACAGAGAAAGATCATTTTCCCAGGCTGTTTGACTCAAGCCCAGTCGTGACAATAAAGAATGCCAGCGATGGCAGGATGAATTATGTTTCAGCTAAAAATGTACATCATAGCCAAAGGAAGAACTTGACATGTAATTATACCAACATTAAAAATAGCAACACGTGCCAAATAGTATCCATCACCTTCATCTAAAGATCACAGTATTCATGAAACACATGATTTCAGTTAGATAGATTTCATGTTTATGATTGTATGTTTCTGATTTAATTGTGCTTGAATCTAATTAGTCTTACTGAACATGCCTCAAGTACTACAACCCTTGAAGACAATAGAAAACTAGAAGATGGCACCAGCAGATAAGTATTTGCAATCAAAGACAATCATTCACAAGAGGGAGCTCCATTAATCTGAGTGCTGTTTTGATGAGGATTTCCCCTCCAGCCTCCTTTCTGTTTCTGAAGAATTTGTTGTTGTTTGTTTTTAATTTCAGAGCCGTAATGACTGTCTGCAGTGCATCTTTCAACTGACAGCCTTTGAAAGCTCTGAAGCCTGCTTAGCTGATGCAGTCACTCCCAGTGGTTCCTTTCATGTGGGCTCTGGATCCATTGAAACAATCCACTCCAGTTCTTTTTAAATAACTTGTAGAAGAGACACCTCAGGTTTTCTGTCCTAAATGGGCTTCATATTTATTTTTGCAATCATTAAAAGTGTCCCTTATTCAGATATCATGTATTTTAGGATCTTAAGAAAGTTCGCCTGGCCTTTTGGGCTTTGTCTGATGCTCCATTTAACTCTACAGGGGATCTGGCTGCAGATGAAACAGCTGTTTATATAAATAATAAACATTTGTGCTTTATCAGTGAGCTGACAAATTGGGCATTGCGGAGATGGGGGATAGATTATTCCGACATGTGCCTGGGTCTAGAAAGCCCAGCTAAAATAAACAGCTCTCTATCCTGCTCGGTGATGGCTGGATGAAGAGATGGTGGTTATACTGATGGTTAGAGGGGGTCTTCCAAACCACAGAGCAGAAAGAAAAACATAGGGAAGAAAAACAATCCCATCTGACATCATAGGGAAGGCTGCCGCTGAAATTTAGGTCAAGATATATAGCCTGCCTGAAGTGTGCCAGATATATGGCAAAGTCAGGTTGCCAACGCCCTGTCCAGAAGGAATGACATAATACAAAATCAAAAGTATACAGCATAAAATGAAGAGAAACTAATCACCTTAGCCTGTCAAAACCAGCAGCAGGTGTCTTAAATGAGTCCCACTGACTGACTTCAATACTTTTAAACAAAAAATCTTATCTGTGACTGAAATAGCTGTATGGGTGGCAATTTTAAACGCCAGTATAGCTGTAAAGGTTTCCGACGATTTATAGGGCACTGGCTTCAGCAGAGTCATCACACAGCATGGGATGTTGTGATCTTCCAAATACTATCCTTCAATGTTAAGTCACTGTATTCACAGCTTGTACTTCTCCACGGGCATCAAGCAGCACAGATGTAGACTTCCTGGAGTGTCAACGCTTGAACTGACCCCTTTTGGAACCTCTGAGAAGGAGAGAGAATACAGAGGGGGTTGTCCTCATAGATGATGTGAGAGGCACAATACAAGTTGTTGATAATATGACAATGTGTGCCAACAATATGTTTGAGCAGCAAGGATGTAGTGATTCATATATGTAGATCTATTGTTATTATATGTAATTGTTTTGCGGAATATCAATGCATTGCTAGACAATCCATATGTAGGGCCTATATATGGATTGGATGGTGATGAAAGCAACATATAGGCCTAGCCATCTAGCAAGCTACCATGTTATATGTCCTCATTCTCAATTGGCTATTTGTAAAGAAATACAAAGTGTATATAAGCAATTGGGTAGTGTAACATTTTTAAATTATCAAATAATATAGGCTACAGCATGCACACTTACAGAAATCTATAAAGAAACATTACCATGTTTGAGATGATATGTAGGCACATGTCGTTTGCAAAAATACATATCAGACATGCTAAATGATGTGCAGAACGTAGTGCAGAAACTTAGATAAAGAGGCACGTTGGTGCCGTTAAAGTTATGTTGTTTTGGTGCTTCATGATGATAACCCACTTTAACACTAGAGCGCTATATCTCTGAATTAGTTGTGGACATGGGAAAAGTGCAATCCTTGAGAGGAGGGGCGAGAGAACACGCGGACCTATTGAGAGAGAGAGGCGTTTCAGCACCACTGTGGTCTCAGCAGCAGCGGCTTAGAGACTATAGTGTTGTTAGACCACTGTTGTGCAGGAACAGACAAGGCATAGCTGAAAACCGCCAGCGGAACAAATGAAAACGAAAACTACTCTTTCATGTGGATTAATTCAGGGGCGAGACACTCAATCGAAGCGAGAAGCTCTTTAAGCGAATTTGGACCGACTGACGAGGATTGGGACGTTTGCTACTGTACGATAACACCGCCGAATGGTTTCTCTTGCCCCGCCGCTAAGGTTAGTTAGCTCCCATTGCTGGCTGTCCGTTTGGTTGGGGGGGTGTGGGGGGGGGGTCTGTTCTGTTCTGTTCTGTTGTTGGACGACGGGATCCGGCTATTCTTTGGAGGAGAATCATGCATAGCAGTTTGACCTTTTCGAGGCTAACGTTATACGTTACGTTATAGCTAACGTGACACGGTTGAACATTTGGTAAATGTAGTTAATTTTACAGTTTAACTAGCCGGATGCTCACCCCACTACAATACTCATAGTTGGCTGATTACAGTCAGCTAGTTTAATTATTTTATAAGTCACGAACACGTGCTACATGGCTAGGCTAAGCTAGCTAATAGCTAACGGTGTTAGCTAGCTAGCTTACCTAAGCTAGCTGTCAGAACTGCGGAGTAGCTAACGCCAATTTTATGAACATAATTAATCCTACATTGGTGTTCTCTGTGTAACGTTAAACACAATATTCTCCACACAACGCTATCAATATCCTCTATTAAAAATAATGACAATTTACTTATGACCTAGTGTCAATAACGTAACGTTAGGCTATGTTATATTGTGGTATCTGGCTAACTGAATTAGCCTGCTAACTTGGCTATGCACAGAAGCGCCCGGTTAGCGTTTGTAAACATTGGATTTACATGAAGTTGTCTTAGTGCGCTCTAGCGATAGCTAATCTAACGTTAGCCGGTAACGCATTGCTTTGTTGTCAGGCGGGTGATAACTAAGCTATGATGGCAAGTACACACAAGTTAAAAGAACGGTAACGTGAGTTAGCGTAGCTAAGTGGTTGGTTGTCTCAGATGGATAATTTGCTTTTGTGAAAGTAACGTTAGCTTGCTTTTGAGTTGGATCATGTTTTTTTCACCAAGTTTATTTATAACATTTTAACGGAATGTCCCACCAAGTGAGGCGATCGTTAACATAAACAAAGTAACCATGTGATGATGTGGAAATAAGCGGATGTCTGTTTTTGTTAGCTGCTCGATCTCTACAACCACATCCATGATACGCAATAACATACATTCTACTTTTTAGCTGTCACTTACACGAGAACATTTCTTTGCTGCATTATCCCAGCCTCTGTAAACGAAGGTGACTGAATTTATATTGTGAAAGGCAAATGTATAGATATGTAGATACTTTATTCATCCCGAGGGAAATTTTAGAATGTGATGTGTAAATGTGTATATCTACCTCTAGCATTGCGCCAATACATTAAACAGTACTTTTTTAATTTTGTTGTGCTGCGTGCATTGAATCTGCGTTTGAGAAACAACACTGTCCTTTAACAGTTTGAATAGCCACCACACTGGGGAGTTTATTTTTATATAGCATTGACTATAACACCTCCTGCTAAATCAATATCAAAGACAGTGGTCAATGAGTTACAGGTGTGAATCAAGCAGTGCATAATATTGAATGCTTAGGTGGTGTGTAGTTTGATCCATTGCTGTTGGGTGTTAAAACATTTTTTTTGGAAAGGATTCTTTGTCAATACATGTATGGATGGGACACTTGTAACACCCACTGTGAGGTTAGGCTAACTTTCCTTCTAAAACAAAGTCGAGGTGTAACCAAAATATCTCCAAAGTGCATGAGTATGCCAACAAAGCAGGACATACTCAAGCACTTTCTTTGAACTACGCTGTCAAATTTGGGGTGAAATAAGTTCTTTCTAGGAGTGCATAATATGAGGAACATTTTCCGATAACGTTGACATTTGCATTAACGATATTACTTGTGATAAATTCTGCTGCAACAAATTGCTTGTTGAATTTAAAACAAATGAAAGGAAATTGTTACATTTTAAAGTGCGGTTTTCTACTGATTCTTTCGCAATATGTCGTAGCCTTTTGCGACGTGTTTATTGTGCCAGTTAATTTTGCGGTGACGATAAACAATATTGTGCAGCCATAATTCTTTTCCTCTGTTATATTTACACACACACACACACACACACACACACACACACACACACACTCTCATACATATGCACAATATAGTAGGACCTATAAACATATGTATGTATGTATGAAGAGATGTCAGAGCGAGGGGTCTGCCTCAGGATGGCGCCCTGAGCAGTTGGGGGTTTGGTGCCTTGCTCAAGGGCACCTGGACAATGCCCAGGTTGCGAACCGGCATTTCTCCAGCTACCAGTCCACACCTCGTACTTGGTCTGAGCTACTGCCGCCCCAAAACACATCATATGCAAGTCTTATCTAGGCATGCAAATAGTTTTAAGTTTATGGTCCCAGCCGAGGTGGTAAGCCATGATCTTAATACATCTCGACTCGTGATCCACTTAATATGACCTATAAACAATAGCCACAATTAGGCCTGGGCAATATATCGATATATGAGGCTAGATAATATATTATATTGTAACATGACACGTGTTGTCCTTTCCTGGTTTTAAAGACTTCATTACAGTAAAGTGGTGTCATTTTCTGAACTTACCAGACTGTTCTAGCTGTTCTATAATTTTCCTTTCCACATTACTAATGATTCTTTTCTTTTCTTTTTTAAATATAATTGTGCAAATATGTTGTGAAAGCACCAATTGTCAACCCTACAATATCGCCTGCAATATCAACATCGAGGTTTTTGGTCAAATATATCGTAATATTAGATTTTCTCCATATCGCCCAGCTCTAGCCACAATCATTATAGCATTTGCTATTTGAAATGACACACGTACTAGTTGCCCCTTTTTAAAGGGATATTTCACCGCTGGAAAGATGAATATGTATTTAAAAGGATATTTCACTGTTGGAAAGTTTAATATATCTTTAAATTAGGTCACTTATGTAGTAGAAATGTGGGCACAAAAACTAAATTGGTGCCTTCTAGTCTGAGAAAAGCCAGAAAATATGTTTTTGGCTCATGTGGATGAAAGACACCAAATCCCAGAATGCACTTGCTTCGCTGCTTTGAGTCCACTCCCAAGCCACGCCTACCGTTTACAGACGGACAGTGAGGCATTCCACTCAACTCAAGTGTGTTTTATTGTCATTTAACCATATACACAAAACAACGTTTCACCGTGGCTCACATGGTGTTACACATTTAAAATATATAAAAACAACATACAAAACAGGCTACATTTAGTGCACACACATTATAGGCTTCGTAAAGTTCAGCTAACGCATACTAGCATTAGCGCTTGGTGGGCTGTAAACACTGAGTATAGACAGAGCCGTAAATTTGCGCGGAATGTCGAATGGTCGGCATTTAACAGTCACAAACTCCACCAGCAGTTAGTTGGATACAAGCACCCCATTTTTGCACCAGTCCATGTTAACACAGCCCACCTCCACTAGTCTTACCCGGCGACAGTGCAGGAGGCCTGGTAGCTGGATAGTCCGGTACACTGTTCAGCCATGTTTCCACAACAACAAAAACACAGCAGTCTCTGCGATAAGGGTTTTCTCTGGCCGATCTTACCAGACAGTTCTAGCTGTTCTATTATTTGCCTTTTCCCCACTTAGACATTATGTCCACATTACTGATGATTATTTATCTAAAATCTAAGTGTGACGATATTTTGTTAAAGCACCAATTGTCAACCCTAGAATATCGCCTCGATATCGAGATATTTGGTCAAGAATATCGTGATATCTGATTTTCTCCATATCGCCCAGCCCTAATCTCAACACTATGCCTGTTCTTGTTCACCTTGTGTGTTAGATCATTGTTCATTTGTTGAAGTGTGTTATGTGTTTTGGGGATCCTACTGTTACATGTCCTGTTGCACTCATTAGGATCTTATCTGAGCAGATTTCTGTCATTCAAACAACTCTTAGTTGGAATTTAAAACTCGTCCAGCCAATTTAATAAAATTAAGGGTTTTTATTCGTGCTCGAGTCCATATATGCAGTTAATGGATACAGGCACGGAGAACTGAAGGCTCTGTTAGCAACGATTAGCTCCGTTAGCGGTTAACTCCAGTTAGCTCCGTTATAGGAGTGGATGAGACTGCCACGGACAGGGGTAACAACCAGACTCTGATAAATGACATTCGTGGAGCTTCCACAGCGGTGTGGCTGCGGTGTTTTGTACAGTTTAATTAGTACAGTTAATCCCAAGGCAAGAACACAGCAATATGCTACTACTAACGGTAGCGTCTGAGCCTGAAGTGACTGTGCGAGACAAGACTTCAAGAGGGGAGGGGCTGGAGGCAGCTGGTCTGGGTGCGCTGTAAAAAATGTCGCCTATTCATGTTTTTAACACTAGGCTGCCCGCAGATGCGCCTGCCTATTAATCGGCTTGATATACTGGGATATTGGCCGATGCCGATTATGTAAAAAAAAAAAAATGCCCAAAATCGGTCGACCTCTACTCTGAACTCGCGTTGGGGAGTTTTCGTTGACGTTGGATGTAGTCCATTTTGTTGTCTAATGAGCGGACATTTGCAAGCAGGATGGATGGGACAGGTGGCCGGCTAGCGTTAGCTTTCCACCTAGCTCGAACTCCTGCCCTCGTTCCGCGTTTCCGCTTTCATGCACACCGCTTTCGATGTCCCCTTCCCCGGCTAGCGCCATCAAGCGCCACCGCAGGCTGAGGTGCTGGTCTGCGTAGCAGGCAAAACTCGCGTAGTGTGTCGAGTATTCAGTCTGTAATAAAGTGTCCTGCATGTTCTCCGATCTGTACCAATGTATCCCGGTGGTACACATGTGCGGTAGTTTGAATGCATATAATTGCAAGGTTGCTGCTGAAAAGACAGAGCCAGTTAGCTTAGTTTAGCTGTAGTCTATAGCATCTGGCCGAGAAAGCCTCCGATGATGCAAAATGCTGTATATTTGTGTGATAAATCTCTGTAGAATCATCACTATGAGCGGCCCCTTTTAACGTTGTCATTCCATACATTATTATAAAGTGATAATGATATGGCTGATTTTTTTTTTTTTTTGGCTTTAACCATAACTAATGAATGTAAACAAACGCCTAGAGAGCACAAAGTCTGCCAGTAATTCATAATGGTGTGACATTGCTGATTTGTGTTCTGTGCACTCATAGTACAGTGTCAGCTAAGCAGTTTGCATTGCAAAGAGTTGAACGAGAGTGAGGATCTGCCTCTCCCTTATCCAAACGGGTAATGTGGGCAAAGATAATCGCGTGCTCAGTGCGGTACCTCAGGGAGACTGTTTCAGTGCTAGTCAAATTTCAGCTCGTATTATGAAACACAACACAGTTTGCGAAACTGGAAAGGGGAGATTTCTTGCTTATTTTATTTTCTGTGAAAAGAGTCTTCAGTGAATTGTTGTGGTAATAAAAAGCATGTTGCGTCATCATAAATCATGAAATCATTTCCATTACAATTCACAGAGGCTGTCCTTCAAAGGCATAAATGTCATAAATTGTCACTTTTCAGTAGGACAATAACTGTTACTTCAACCACCAAGTACTCTAAACATTCTAATATTTGATTAATATTTACCACTATCAGATACATATATACATTTATAAAATTTTTGAAGAGCAGTCATAATTATGAGAGAAATTTTCTAGTTCAGACCCCTAAAGAACAATTGTTTTTCTTGTACAAGACATATGATGATGTTTGTCATTATTTGCAATGATCAGCAAGTAATGAAAAGACCATCATGAAAACCTACAAAAATGTGGGTCAAGCTGCATCGTTACAGCTTTTGTTTTATCAGTATATGCCACTGCTGTAGCTACTATGGCAGTCAAAAGTGGCCAAAAATTTAATATTATTAGGGCTGTCAAACGATAATTCTCTTTTAATCGCTGAATTTCTATAGTTAATCGCATGTTATTATGTTAAAATTCTATTATTTTGCATTTGAGAACAGTTTTTAAGTACACAATGGAAAGCAATTCTTACCAGTGTATCTTGACTGGGAATCAAATGAATGCAAGGAAAGTTACTTTATGACTTGACTTGTATTTGTTTATTATTTATTTGCTGTAAACAAAAGAAAAATGTGTGAATCTGTCATTATTGCACAATTCCTCCAAGTACCTAACTAAAAAACTAAAAACCCCTATCCTTACCAGAGTCAATATAGTGTGCAGTACCTTCTAAATCATTTTGATTACTCACTGACGTCCAGTGATCACCGGTTAATGAGACAGCGTTTGCAGAATTTTGCAGCAGTTCCAGTTTGGCTGCTTTCTCCGTGTCGTACAGGCTGCGTACGCATGAAACTACTGTCCCCCTCGACGGCAATGTATAAGACGGGTCAGAACATGCCAACCGTAGTACGTCTTTAAGACCCGAGTCTTCTACGATGCTGACAGGTCTGCACTTAGTTGCCACCCATTTTGCAAGAGCTGTAGTAATTTTTTTGGATTTGGTTTCATCAACAGTTCGGCGAGTAGCACTCTCCAAAATAGTGCTCTAACTGAGCCCGCTAGCATCAACCTGAGTCACGTTAACTGTACTACTATGCTTAGCTCGTAGGTGGTAGCTCAAGCTTGTTGCGTTTCGGTGATATTTAAATTCAGCTTTGCACAATGTGCATGTGGCTTTCAACTTGTCTAATGAGCTGTCCAGGAGTTTTGGAAAATAAAAAGCGCTATTCAGAATTGTGTTTTCCGCTGTCTTTCTCCATCGTGCCTGCAGCAGCAGGATGTGTTAGGAGGAAGTATGGCAGCTTGATGATAAGTAAAGGTGCGGCAAAGGGTTAGGCACGACGCAAAGCCGAGTGAAGTGTAAAATAAATTAATAAATGGCGGCATGCGATTTTTATAAAAAAAAATAAAAAAATAATATATATATATATATATATATATATATATATATATATATATATATATATATATATATATATATATAATAACGCGTTAATGCTGACAGCCCTAAATATTATATAACGTTTGAATATTCCTTTATAAACACATAGGTTTGAATATATTAAAATATCTTTTTTTGCACATTATATCCTCAAGAGGGTAGTCTGGCTATCACCAGACCAGGCTCAATCTTTTAAGGTTAAACATTAGTCTGGGGAGTCTGCTCTGTATTTTCTACTTTTGTAGGAATTGTTCCAGGGCAACTTTCTGTTCCATTTTCAGAGAAAACTTGGCTTTGAAATCTTTTAAAATGGCAGTGACGGCGGCTTCTCTATCGTCATCGTCAAACAATACAGTACAATTGGATGCGTAACTACTTGTGTAAGTATATTTATTTCAACATAAACATGTCTTTAAAAAGATCTACATACTTAAAAATAAAATAATGTCCTTTACCGTAAAACTTAATTTAATTTAAAGGCCTTCTCTATCTTTTTAAAGCCTAAAGCATGCAGGTGGCAGGACATGTGGCAGATTTCTTCAGGTCACCGACAGACGTTCCTGATTCTTGTCATCGCTCTGGTTAGGCGTGTTAGTTGGTGTTTTCGTGTTAATCACCCTTCTTCACCCTTGGTGGTTTGTTTTCTCCCAGTTTCTTGCTAGCCGCATGATAGAAATCTTATTATCACGCCCACTCAATCTTCGGACGACTGGGACATTAGACAACCTTTTTAATATGAATCTCAACGTTTAGAGTTGTATAAAGAGCAGGGCTCCCAAGACCCACGCAAGAATTCGGCAGGCAGGCAGACAGCTGCAGTGGTGCTGTTTTTCTCGCCCAAACGAATAATAATTTTCATATTCCATAACCAGTCTTCATCCCTTTACGCCAATTCAACATGCTGAATGCATACAGCCCAACTCAACCTGTTGGCTTGATTTGTCTGGATTTTAAGACATTATTTTGTATCTGACATAGCCTTTGTTGAAATCTCAACCTGCATTTTGAATTTTCATTTGCAGACATTAAATCCAATAACTTACTTAACCTTGTGCATCCGAGTGTTCAATGGTGAGCTTCTTTAATTTAGGCAAATAAAGTCATGAATCTATTCAGATGTTACGGTTCCACAAATGAGATGTTCACACTGCATAATCAACTGAAGTTTATACTGAAATGCAAAAAAAGCACATGAAATGATGATTAAACGGAAATGACACAACTGTGGTATTCTGCGGTGTACTTTATGAACCCTTACGTTAACGCGCAGAAACCAAAGAGGGAAATGTGAGGCCGTCACCATAAAAATCTGCCTCCCAGGCGCATTCCCTCCTTCCACCCAGTTTCCCTCTCACTGAATGAGAAACAGCAGCTGTCTAGCACTTCTTGCACACTAGTGGACTGCACCTGGTAGGTTTCGTGTGTGGAGAATGTTATGCTTGACTCGGTGTGGTATAATATTATGATCAGGCACAGCTGGTCTGTTGCCGTTCCTCAAATTACTCACAATCAAAGTGCCATTGAACTGGACACGGTGCCACCTCAGTTCAGTGGCCGCACCATTTGTACCATAGTACGGTTTTCTGGGATAGAGGAAAGTGGCTTTCTCATATGGGCCCATGCAGATCCTGCAAGTTGCCATTAGCCTCATGATTTTATGCCCTCTCCTTTTAAGATTCTGTCATCAAACTTCAATGGTAGCATAACTTAGGCAAAAGAAGTTGAGGGTTTAGGGCTGCAACTAACGATTAGTTTCATTGTTGATTAATCTGTTGTTTGGCCTAAAAAATTGTTTAAAATGACGATTAGTGCTTTCCAAAGCCCAAGATGACGTCCTCAAATGTCTTTGTTTTGTCCACAAAGGATTAAAGAAATTACAAAATATTCACATTTTTAGAAGCTGGAATTGGATGTTTTCTTATAAGCCAATTAATTGATTATCAGAATAGTTGGTGATTAATAGGTGACAACTAATTGAGTTTAATGCTGAATGCACGTTGAATGAAACCAGCATTCCTCATTTGTTTTTCTGAGTTTGTTGCATATTATGATTATCTGAAGAACGCCAGCTGCTCTAAAACATACAGAAATGTATGATATGTTATCCTTATCTGTGAGTTCTGTAAACATTAAATTCTTTCTCTTATGGCCTTGCACTTGCCTTCTGTGTGAACAGACTGATCTCATGAAGTGGCGTATGTATGTCACGCCAATTCATATGCCATGATTTGCTTGTTATAAAGACGCATAACCGCTATTTTGTTTATCAATGCCGTTTGGCCTCATTGACTTACATTACCTTGCGATTGCGTGTGAATTGACGCCGTATGAAAGGCCGAAAGTCCGCGTGAGGAGGTTGGTTGGGGTGGCGGAAGGGTAAAACACAGGGCTTTCACCCAGGAGAACGGGGATTGTGTCCCTCGTGTGAAGTTTCCTTTCCACGTTTGTTCTTTTCCTAAACCCAACCCCGTTCTTCTTTTCCTAATCCAAACCGTTTCTTCTTTTCAACCTAAACCCAACCCCGTTATACTTTTCCTAATCCAAACCGTTTTTTCTTTTCAACCCAACCCCCACACGCCACTTGGCTTTAGAAAGACGTTGCAGACTGCGGTCAGCTGTATACAACATAAACGTACACGCAGACAGCTTAAAATGCGTAGAGATAACACGCCTCTTGGCTTTAGGAAAGTGGCGTGTATGTTTACGCAAAGTCATGATGTCACGTTGGTGTGAATGACTTGCCAGCCCTGTCAAGCTGTACAGTATAATCTGTGATAGACTGCAGTGATACTGTGTCAATTGTCGCGGCAATAACTGGAAACCTGCTACCTGTACACTTCTGTGTTTTTATTTTTTACTTTTTTTCAAACTGCCAACTGCAGCCTTTGCTGCTCAGTCAAGTAACCACAATGACAAAAAAGTACTAAGTAAAGTTAGGTTCAAGTTTAGTTTCTCATTTGCTATTTCTTTTTTTGTTCAGATATGTCTAAAATATACTATTACAAATACAGATTGTATCCTTTAGGCTACCTACTGCTTAAATAAGACATTTTAATTTGCACTAGTTAAAAGTAGCACCAGTGAAATCCTTTGACATTTCAGCCTGAAGAGACAATGTAACGTTTTTTAAGTTGTTGATTCTAAACAGCCTTAACAAAACCTGTTTTGCTTTCATATTGTGGTAATGTTAGATGTTTCTAGTTCTTTGAATATGTGTTATAACATGTTCTTATAGTCTGAAGTCGTGCCTCTTTCATCATTTACATTTTAATTGATGTGCTTCAATGGAATTGATCCAAACTACTGTCAATTACTTAACTAACTTTAATACTGTCATTCTACTCTGCCTCTTTTCCTCTCCCTGTCCTCCACTCACCTATTTCCATGTTTTCCTGTCTCATCTGTACTACCTGCCGTCCTGTTGAATAATGGAATACATGAAGTGAAGTGGTTGAGTAAGCAACCTATACAAATTAAATGAAATGACTGCCTGCGTAACCTGCTACAGGAGACAAAATACCTAACGTGTCGCACCAGATGGTTTGGTACACAGAACCACCTGTCAGTGGTGTGGAATCTGTCCATCTACAAGAAATCAGATACAACAAACCATATGACGTAGTAGGGTAGCGGAGCCAGTTGGTAAATCTAACTTGCTGAAGAGCCTAAACGTCTTTTCCATTGAGAAAAGCCTTCAGTGTTGTTCTTTGCTCTTCTTTCAATGAAGAAAAACTCGCCAGTTCTGATATAACTGATGCTAATGCGGCATCTACGCTAAAATCTTTAGGCGCCGCCAGTGTTGTTCTAAAGATTATATTTGTTGGGTATTTTAGATAATTAATTCCACAGCACCGCTGAAGCCATGAAAGGGGAGAGAGAAGGGGAATGGCGTGCAGCAAAGGGCCGCAGTCTGTCAACATTGGCCTAAAATGACATTTAAATAGTCCTTCTAAAATAAATACACAAGTTGAAATATATTTGAATTTCTGCTAGATGTTTAATAAACAGTTTTATAATATGAAATTAGCGGCGATTATTGATGTCCCAATTAGCTGTTGCCACATTACAAACACTTTTAGTTCAGCTAATCAAATTTTGACAGAAAACATAGCCTAGTATGTAGTAACGGAGTTTGATTATTTCTTCTGAAAACGGATTTGAACCATTCAAATATAATATACAGTATATTCTTTATTATGTCCATTACTACTTGTATAGGTTTATTTTCCTTGTCTTTTCCACCAGTCTTCGGTTCGGGATCAGCTCTCTGCTCTGATCTCATCGCCTGATCTTGACTCACTTCCACACCATGGCATTCTCCCGGTCCCCGCCTGCCGCTACCTTTTTTTTTTTTTTTGCCACTACTCTTTCCGAAATAGCGGCTGGGTTCAGCCGTCAGTCTGCTTCTCTCTTGTTCAGCTGGATTGACCAGCAGCTCATTGAAACTGGCTTACTAGCTAGCTGCCTAGCATACGTGCTTCAGACTAATGCTAGTGACAATGTGCTCAGTGAATCAAACTTGCACGCTAAGATACTGCGGGTATAAGCGGTGCCAAACCATAATGGGGTTAACTTCTGTTAACTTTATAATTAAAAAAAGTTACTTACATCAGAAGTGTATATAATAACCCTTTGATTGCATGTTGTTTTGTGTGTTACTAGAAAAGTACAAGCCATTTATTATTCATAAAGCTTTCTATTTTGATTTCCACGGCTATGAAATGGAGTTACTATTAAACAGTCACCCATATTTAAACATAGTAAAGGAGAGGCAGACACTGGATAAGCAGAGATTAGAAATCGCTTTGTGGTAAGTGATTCACTTGACTCTTACGCAACACTGATGACAGCATGTTACAGGACACAGCTCTTGTTTATGTGTAGGCTACAGCTGTGGGTAGCGTTATATTTATCTCTGATTAGCCTAGCTTTTCTAATGGGAATGTGTGTTACAGCATAGTTTGTTTTTCACATTCTGGAAAGCATGTTACATGGTCACACACCTCAGGGTTGATGATCTTACAGTGGAAATACAAGTGACATGTAACAGTGAAAGGTACAAAGACCCAAATGGAATGTAATTACAGGTTATGGTGTGCTTGTGTGGGGGAATTGACTTGTCTTTACGTGTGTGCTGGATCCATGACAGTGCAGGAAAAAAATAGTCCCCTAAGTGCAACAAAACATCAAGCTGCTGGTGTGACGTCTAGTGTGTGTTTTGTGATGTTTGGGTATTTTCCCCACTAAATCATTGTTTTCTCTCCATAATTCAAAACCTTGTAAAACTTGTGTATCACATCTAGCTGGGATGCTTTGTTTGGTATGTTGTCTGTGTAAATAACACCAGCATGCATGACCATTAGTGTATGGCAGTGCACATGCACACCCTCACACTGTGCACACACACTTGAACCCTCTCATGCATAAATAGAAGCTCTGCGAGGCTGCTGTCACAAACGGAGGCACTCAGTTGCATGATGCCATACAGAAGAACATTTTAAAGCTCTTGAATAATTAAGTAGCAGTGGGGAGGAAGTAGGTCAGCCCAGCAGACAAGTGCACTCCTCAGTTTTATTTCCTGCTCCTAGAGAATAAAGAGGGATTTGTGAGTGGATGGAGACCTCATACATCAGAGCGACGCTGTCACATTGTGTCCAGCTGAGCTGACGAGTGTTGGGTGTAGTGCCATCCAAGAGGTCTATAGAAAGTCATTTTGGGCATCAATAATTGACAAATAATCAGTAACTGCAATTATTCAATTTCAACCTCACTGTTTGTTTGTCATTCATGGCATTTCTTTGCATTATTTTTTTTAGGGGTAATCAATGAAGATTAAGGTAATTTAATATTAAACCACCTGTACAAGTGATGGTTTTATTTAAGTTCAGCTGGGGCTAGTGCTGGCATTATGCAGGCTACATCTCGCAAACTGATTTTCCATGATGTAATTTAGGTTTAAGAGAAAATATCTGCTTACGGTGTGACCCAAATGCATGCTAGACCATCAGAAGATCGGAAAAAGGATAATGGGATTTATGTTGTAGGAATCAGAGTAGACATAAGAGATGTCAGTCATGTCTGTCATTTATCATAACGCACGCACAGATAACGATAGATTAATTTTTTTGTGTGTGACAATTTGAATCAGCAAAAATACTGTTTCAACGTTCCATTAAATAGGCTATGTACTCCATCTAAACAACTACATACTGCTCTGTGCTCTCGCATTGTGGTAGAAATCTGTTTTTGGAGTTGGGAGTCAAGAACAAGTAGTATGTGATGTGCAGTGTGTAAAGGCCTTAGTTATACACCGGCCAACAGGGAGGGGGAAGGGAGAGCCTTATGTAATTTCACACAGTGTCGCCGAGGCGGCCGGCAGCAGGGGAACAGGCAGGAAATCCAATAGCTGCTCTGCTGTCCAGCCTGGATACAGCTGCACGATCACATCTGGAGGTACAGGCCAGCCAATCACTGGTCCTGTTCATCTCTCTCCTCCTCCTCTGTCTCCTCTCTTCCCTGTCAGTCTTTTACAGTATGTGTTCAGATAATGCTAATGTTAGATAGAGACATTTTTTCTTTTGGTTGTCTTTAGGGTTGTAATGATAGACAAATATCATTAATACTTCCTTTTTACAGTTGTCATTTGGTAATATGTTGCTGTGGGGAAAATGCAAGGGGTTACTTTTGTTCTACATTATTACTGATAACACCTGACCTACGATTATAAGAATTATATTCAGGGCCACCACCCAGTTACACTACAGTCCAGCGCAACTGCAGAGCAGCCGCCCCACACTAAACTAGTCTCATGTTTTCCTGTAACACTCACGTTAAATGCCTTTGTCCATCATCTGTCATGTGAAAATATCACATTTCCATATAAAGAAACAAAAAAGTGTTGTCCTGGTCCTAGCTCGGTTATTAAATCCCAGTTTTATAAAGCAATTCGAAACAGGTCACACATGCTCTGTGTTGTTCTGTTCTCTGTTTTTCTGCTTTCCGTTTAAGTCACCTTTAGTAGTTAAGCTTGTCGGGGTGATTTATATCGTCAATGTTCAGTTGGGCAGTTCTCCAGTGGCAGCAATTCTGCACTAGCAAAGAGCTAGCAACTAATGCTACAATACAGGCCAAAAGGCTGCGTCTTTTTGTCTTGCTTACCGTTGTTAAACTGAAAAGTGATTAATAAATACTGAGCTAAAGTTAAACATTTAAGGCTAAACAAGCAAGCCAGTGCTTACATTTTATTCATCCCATTTGGTCCACATTTAGTGACTGTTCTAGATTAGGCTAGTTCTATGCAGTTATATTTGAGAAGGCCGCTTACAGTTACAATTCAATGGTGTCATCTCTGACGACGTTAAAGATATTTAAAATTAAGGTTTTATGTGTTGCATTTTACACACTGTTTATATTTCAATGCTACTTTCATTTCACTTGTATTGTTTTTCAGGCCTCGCTTGTGGCTGTAGGGGTTTCTTTTGTGCTAATCATACAGTTTTTAACATTATGGGAAGTATGCCGTTCAGTCGGATTGTAAATGAAATGTGTGACAGGCTGTGGTTAAGGGAGATTATTGCACTTCTCTGTTTGGTACTAATAGCTTTGTGCTGGCCACCTGCCTGCCAGGAACTGTTATATTTATATATATGTCAAGCTGGCACACACAGGCAATACTTATATCACCTGCTGTCTTTTATAGCCTCTCCCTAGCTATGTTTCCAACCACTTGTCAATCGAATTATCTGAAGTTCGCTATAAATATTCATGGGAATAATTCCATCCTACGGCTTTTTTGTGTGATTAACTTCTCTTTTTTTAACAACATACAAAACATACAATTCGCAATATGAACTCCCCCCTTCATCACCACCCAGCCAGACAGAAAAGATGACACAATAATTAAAATATTCAAGACAATTCAACAAATAATAACAAAATAGACAATAAACCATAAACCAAATAAACGTATGTATAAATGACAACACCATAAGCCCATCATATAAGTCTCTACCCGGTACAAAACTTCTTAGGAGCCCTCCAGAAAGCTCAGCTACTTTCCCCATTTTCTAAAGTAGACATCAACAGCTTTAAAGCGAATAAAAACCTGTGATTAATGACGTCACATGTTTTTTTTGGGTGGTGAAATTGGTATATCAAATAGATTTGAAACATTTTAAGGGGTTTCCATTATTTTTCCACTGAATCGCGCAACATTCAAGCTAACATTTGCGAACAAAGTCTGCTAGCCGAAATAGACTGTGCCGTCTACCTACAAATGATTCGTATTGCACAAGTTGTACTAGTGCTTATGTGCCAGCTGAGGGCGACATATCGAGCTAGAATAAGACCACAAGGAGGTCATCAAAACATCGCTATGATGATGCAGATGCACGTTAATGCCAGACGACAACTATCTAAAATAGCTTTTTTTTTTTTTTTTTTTTTTTTTTTTGCTCTTCAATTAAATTTAAAAAAGTCTCTTGTCTCCTCATTCGTCCACTTATGTCTTTGTTGACACCCGCCATGTCTGCAAAGAAAGCGGAAATATGTCCTAAAACGTTTTCTTCTTCGTTTTATGGCGGGTTGCAACCATAAAATGACCTAAAACATATTCGCAATTCATTATTTATTTGGCAAATGACGTTTCCATCAGCGTTTATCACACAAGCTGTTAACCGATTAAGAGGAAATTGGATGAGATCGAACGTACAAACTTTGTGTCAATTCATGAAATTCAGTCGAATGTTACTGTTTCTATAAGACATTTGTCATTTGATATTACTTAAATTGCATAAGAACGTGTTGATGGAAACATGGCTTCTGTCACCTAACATTTCATTTTACTTTCCTGTTAGTAACTCATTCTCTTGCTTGCCTGTTTTCCCGGTCATGGTAGGAGGACCTTATTAGTTTGGATTTAAAGATTTTTGAGATTCCTCTGACAATGTTACATTATTTTGTAACAATGTTACATTGCATAGTTTTTAGCGTACAAATATAAGTGTGTTCATCTTATCTGCTATGTTTTGAGGTTAAACGTGTACCCACGGTAAAATATCTTACATGTTCACCCCTGGATGATTGATTTTGTGGTGTCTTCCCCTTTTTTAATGTCAGTGTGACGGTATCTACCAGTAAAGGGGTATTCCGCCTCGTCAGCATGGTCTTGGATGTTACTGCGTGGCAGTGTAAAGGGCATTGTACTAGGGTTTGGCAGCTCTGTAAGTGTTCTTCCTGCTCTTGCCAACCATTAATTTAAAGGTGTTTGCAATCACCTTCTCGTTTTACTGGCTGATGCACTGTGACTTCCTCTTTTTTTTGTGTTCCAATTAGTTTTTCTCTTGCCATGCTGTTGTCGACGCACAGGGCAAGAGGAAAGGAGGTAAGCTTCTCCTCGGACCGCGAACCTCCTATGGCGCCATTTTTATGCTACAAAGCCATCACCTCCCGTTAGCATTCCATTGACTGCCATTCATTTTTGCGCCACTTTGACAGCGAATAACTTTACATCTGAAGCGTTTAAAGACTCTATTTGTCCATTGTTTATTTCTAAAGAAACACAACAATGTATAAAAGGCTCCATTATCTTGTACCTCACGTTATGGCTCCATAGGAGACGTTTTTGTAAAAATAGGCTAACGATTGTGTCATAACCACGCGACTTACCGTCTCATAGTAGAGAAATTACCGTATAGTACAGGAGAAGCATGCAGGCAGTTTCGTCTCACATTAGCTGTTTAAGTTTAATTACTAATGTTAACTAGCATTTTAGTGATCAATAATTAGCCTGTGTCCATGTTATCTCCTTACATATACCTACGCTCTCCGTCTCTGAAATATTCGGAATGATTGAGATTTTTCTTGGCACAGCTACCAGAAGACTTCCAACTTTCAGACACGTTGCTCACGGCACATTTACGTCGTCTCTCTCAGTTGGAGTCTGCGCAGTAACCCTAGCTATCACCGGAAAAGTGCTTCTAATGGCCTTCACTGGTCTCCGTCCAGAGCAACGGGATCTGTTGGTCCATTTTATATATATGTCAATGGGAACAGTCCATTTAAAGTACACATGTTTGAAGTGTGAGGTTTTATTGCACTGAAAAATGCAAATCAGTAACAGGCTTTGCATGGTACCTTGGGTAATCACAGTGTTATAGAAAACTACATAGATTTGATAAAACAGAAAAAAGGGTGAAGTCAGGTGGAAAAGGCTTAAGTGTTAAAGCTGTGTCTTTCTTGAGAAGCTGTGCTTACCACACAGATTGACCTTGTTCAGCACCCTGACCTTAAAAAACCTCTTGGGACCCCAATACTGATGCTTGAGTGGATTAATTGTGAGAGCTTTGTTTCCCTGTGAAATTAGAGTGGATGGGGAGGGAGGTGAAGGGTGGAAGTAGGGCAGCTCTATTCCCACCCCTCGGCCAATTTAGTTGCAATGGCTCGTAGGTGGTGACTGGCTTAAGGCTGGGCGATATGGAGAAAATCAAATGTATGTTTTACCAAATACCTCTATATCGATATCGCAACGATATTGTAGTGTTGACTATTGGTGCTTTCACAAAATATTTACAGAATGTAATTTTTGATAAATAATCAAGGGTAATGTGGATATAATGACTAAGTGGATAAAGGCAAATAATAGAACAGCTAGAACAGTCTGGTAAGTTCAGAAAATGACATCACTTTACTGTAATGCAGCCTTTAAAACCAGGAAAAGACAACACTTGTACCATATTACCATATTACGATATCCAAAATCTAAGACGATATCTAGTCACATATCACGATATCGATATATTGCCCAGCTCTAGACTGGCTATATGAATGTTGGTGAAAAAGACCACCAGTTTCTCTTTAGTAATACAAAGTCTACATTATTTCCACAAGATGTTAGTGTTGCAGCGGTGGATTATTTTAGCAGTCTGCTTTATTTGCAATTGTTTCTTAAAAGCATCATATTTCTTACAATTACATTCCAGGAGGGGGGTACATGTCACCTGATGGACGAGCGCTAATCTCAACTAGCAATCATATTGATTTAAGTTAAATGCTAACGTTATCCTGTGTCGGTTCCGCTCCGTGGACTGAGTGCCTAACTGTAGACTGGATGCTTTCTGCTGAGATGCTGAGGCTTTGACGTCGTGCTTCTGTAGTAAGCTAGTTCCGTTTTACAATAGACACACTGTAAAGTAGAGTTTTTGTTTCAGCTTGAAACTATCCCAAATGTTGGACACTTTTTGTCGTTTTCTGTCTCTTCTTGCCCCTTGCTATTTTCTCCATTTTGCAATCCACGTCGGCGACGTAACAGCACCTGTACACGGTCCGTAGGCGTGTTGTGTGACGGTAAAAAAGAAGAAAAGAATTATTTGAGTTACTTGAGGAATCGTTTCAGCCCTAGTCCAAAGACCTGGTGTCACTTTTAGACAACGTCAACTGGACCACCCATGCTGCAAGTAAGATAAGGGCAATTTGAAAATGTTTCAGAAAGCAGGTGTTTGCATGCATGTATAGTGTTTGTGAGCAGGTCAGTATTGAGGGTGAGTGAGTGAAAGGGTAAGCGAGCGAGAGCCTCCTTGTCCAAGGCCTTTCGGTAATGAGGCTCCAGGGAGATAAATCCTTATGAGACCTGACAGGGTGCCACATTCCTAGGCTGAGAGTCCTAGCAGCCCCCCTCCCCTGAGCTCTGCTCTCTAGGGCACTGCTTTATAGACTTCTGATGTTGTTCCCAGACCAAGCCTTATGCCCATTTCAGTTCACTTGTCTGCCTTTTTACAACAGCTCCCTGCATTTGACTTGAGCCTTCGTTTCTTTTGGCTGTCATATTTGCATAAGCCTTCGCAGACAGCTCAATACCCTAATGTGTGTTTTTTTTTCTGTCTACAAATACCGGCATCATATTTTTAATGGGCATATGATTAACAGTAAATTATTGCTGATCACGCCCTTGGTTCTATCAGGGCCAAGCCATGCTATCAAGGCTCTTTATAAAAAAATATGTTACAAGCTGTTGAATCCCTTTCTCTCTCTTTTAGAAATTGACTCTCGAGCCACCAAGTCAGACTAGACAGCAATTTGGTTAACTGTTTATGTCAGTAAAATTTAAAGTGTTGTTTTGAAGTCAGCCTCCTGCTCTCCTTGGCAGGCTGGAAGCTGTCTGTGTGCTAGTATTTCCACAGCCATTCCTAAAATGGAGAGGGAGGGTGGGGGGTAAGAGGATGAAATATTGGCTTGCACCGCTGAAGGCTGAGGCCCACTCTACTCTGTGCAGAAGATGAAAGCAAAAGAGAGGGGAGAAGGAAAGCACGCTAGAGTGAGAGAGTGAGGTGACCGAGTTCATTCGCCGAGTTGGCAGTGAGCCACCGACTTGCCTGTGGCTGTCTGTAGCAGTGCCAGTGCATGTGTTTAGCCTCTTGTCTGGAAAGACCCCATTCGCCTCAGAGTTTATGTCAAAGCTCTCTCATTGTGTTGGCCATCTCATCTTGATTCAGGTTTTTTGTCCTCTGCAGATCTTGTGACTGCCTTCAGACTTGTTTTCGTCCTTCTCAGGGGAATCTCTCTGGTCTGGACAGTCATCAAAGAGAGGCTTCCAAGGAGAATGGCTTATCTCACCCTCTTTGTCTTGCTGGCCTCTTTTTCTGCCCTTTTGTTGAGCATATTTGCATGCTATGTCAATATCATGAGTTTTTCTCATCTAGTATTTCACCAGCAGTGAGTTCAACTCAAGGATTTTAGCACTTCCCTTTGTGTGATTTGTTTATCCAGGTCTGTCTCACCAAAAGACGAGTGGGCACCAGTTTCTTGAAACTATTTCAAGCCACAGTTTAGACTGCTTGACACAAAGACAAGGTCTCTAGCTGGTGTGAGAATTTCAACAGTGTTTTCCTATCTCGTGGCCTCGCTGAGCCCATTTACAGAGCTCCTCTGTTCCTTAAAGCCAGAGCCATGTTCAGCCTCTCGTAGAGCCCTTTGCATAACTGAAATCAAGTGACACTTTGTGTCTGACAGTGGGACAGGAAGGAAGGGTAGATAGTGCCCCTCTTTGTACTGCAATAAAGAGTCAGACAACGGAGACTGGCACTCCACTATTGGTTATATGCCAACGATGTAGGCAACTGGTGGTGTTAATGTTCACATTGCTGTAAAAAGTGATTGTTTTGGTTACTGGTTGCAAATGTCATTACGCAAATCCTGTCCAACTTGGGACTTTTCAACAGATCACTATGAGGAACTATGGCCACCAGCAAAGGTAGCAGACCTGGCATTAGTACTAGTGAGTTAGTATCAGTTTATAGACTACCAGTGGCTGTGATTTAGACCAAGTGTTCATTTTTGTTAGTTTTCAATTTAAAAGTGTTACATTTAGGTGTAAAATTATTTTGAAAATGAATTGTATTTTTCCACCAATAACATGGCTCATTATGTCTCAAAATATTTCATTACTTATGGACAAGGTGCATGACATTTATGTTAACACAACCTTTTGTGGCAGGATATTCCAAATCTTAGAATGACAGTGTAAGTAAGTCCTACATAGCATCTTGGACAGGTCTTTTCTTTGGATTGAGTGTTAACAAAAAAAGGAAGAAATCGTGTTGATCTTGTAACAAGATCAGTAGCCTATATAAAATGAGCTTTCGGTAGTTATCCTATTAATGATTAAAATATCAAATAAATCATGTAAAAGAAACAGATTGAATATATACACTACCGGTCAAAAGTTTGGGGTCACTTATAAATGTCCATTCCACTCCATTCCAGACAGAATACTATTGTTTTTTTAATCAGGGCAGCAGTTTTCAGATTACATTATGTGCTTACATAATTGCAAAAGGGTTCTCGACTGTTGTAGACAGAAGTGGCTGAAGAAACGCTTGAAATGCCATGCTTTTTGGTCTAAACGTCATACCCAAATTAAAAGTGGTACAGCTCCCATATACTTTGACGCTCTGAGGTGTGCCTGATATCATTGGAAAGGTAACACTCAAGTTTTTGTTACAAGTGTCAGGGTGATTCTAGGTCTTACTGACACAGAGTTACAGAGGCTAGAATGGAGGTTTTTTATTTTTTTTTTATTTCCGTCCAAGTCATACATCTGTGAAATGATTAGAATACACTGCTGTAAACACATCTGACAGGCGACAGACAACACAGGGTATTAGCCACATGTCTCAGCTTACTACAGAAAAAATGAAGCCAAAAGACTCAAATGAATTTTATATATTTTTTCTACTGATATGTTTGTGCGTTTTTTTATTTCCATTTTAAACGCCCAAAAACTACAAAATACAACACTTCTCAAATACA
Organism: Zingel zingel; assembly: GCA_023566125.1. Classification (NCBI taxonomy): domain Eukaryota; kingdom Metazoa; phylum Chordata; class Actinopteri; order Perciformes; family Percidae; genus Zingel; species Zingel zingel. The sequence goes on from CM042314.1 coordinate 42,578,564, forward strand.
CAAACACACCCACATCAATCACCTTTCCAATGATATCAGGCACACCCCTGAGTGTCAAAGTATATGGGAGCTGTACCACTTTTAATTTGGGTATGACGTTTAGACCAAAAACCATGGAATTCAAGCGTTTCTTCAGCCACTTCTGTCTACAACTGTCCAGAACCCTTTTGCAATTATGTAAGCACTTAATGTAATCTGAAAACTGCTGCCCTGATTAAAAAAAAGAATGCAACTGATCTCAGCTGGCATTCTGTCTGGAATGGACATTTCTAAGTGACCCCAAACTTTTGACCGGTAGTGTATATTCACATTTTCAATTTTCTTAACATTCCTTGTTATGGTTATTACTTTAATCTATATAGCCTTTATTTAAAAAAACAAATTAAAGTGAACAATTACATTTAGTGTCAAATTTAATTTACTGTGTAGACTTTTTGGGGGGGAGTTTGTCTCTGTGGTGGTGGCTATCCCTTTCAGTTAACAAAATTGCATTGCACCTAGAGCACTTTGCTATCTGGTCAAGATTTCGATCAGTGCCATGTTGATAGCCCATATTTCTGCCACTGTGCCTGTTGTGTGGCTTGCACAGCACTGAAACATGAGCTATGAGAGAGAGAGGCATCATTAGTCAGAGGTTATAAAATGGCTGGAGTACTAATTTCTTTGTTGGCAGGAGTCACAGGGATACATGTCACGAGCTCTAGTCCACCTACTACTACTACTACTACTACTATCATCACAGGAGTGTCTGGGAATGGTGCTGTAACAAGCTGACCAGAGCTTAACGTTGTCTCAACATTGAATTTTTGTTGAACTAGACCTTACAATTCTCCAAATTCATTTCCATTGATGGTTTAAAACTATTTTCATAGGTCCACCTTGTTCCTCCTCAGCATTGTCTCCAATTGTAACAGTTGTGTTTTGTCGGTGTGTGCTGTAATCTTCATGGTAACTTTAATACACTATGGCCCATTCTTCTTGCCTCTTTATTTTCTTTCCTATTTCGCGATCTATGTGCAGAATAAGCCTCTCTTCCTTTAGGTTTTACAGAGAGAGTAATTGGGAGTGTGTTACAGTTGACTGTGTGCCTGTTTTTACTTGCATCATCACTCTTGGCAGTGTTTCCCATACATAGGTTCTACTTGGGTGCCTTTTATTTTTTTTTCCCAAATCAACAATGTAATTTAATATAGCACACAGACCAGCAGCCTCAAGCCCCTCCCCCTTGTGAACTTGAGTGCCGTGGCCAGGCTTAAGTCTTACGTTAGAGGCACGTTAGTAGTAGCAAATATCCTCTATAGTAGAACGCTGCTTGTGATGATGTTGTTGCTTCCCTTGGGATTAACTGTACTGATAAACCGTAAAACCGCGGCAGCGTTTTCTTCTTAAAGGGATGGTTCGGAGTAATTTCACCCTAGGGTCCTTTGCACCGTGACCCCGGTGTTGCTGAAAACGTGTTTTGGTATATCCAAGACGCCCAGTTCCAGGAATGCACTAATATTTTGTTGGTAGTACCAGTTTGCAACAAGTATTAGTTAACACTAAGTTGTAAACACTTGGGAAAAAAATAATTAAACTTTGGATATACCAAAAAACTTTTTCAGCAACACCGGGTGGTCGCACGAGATCCCGCAACAGAGCATGACATCTGTAACCGGGAAGGGACTACCGGTAAAGTAGTGAAGAAGGAGCAAGAAACGAGAGAACAGCCAAAGAGATCAACAACATGGCAAAGTTTGAGGTTAGCATCAAAGGCGATGATGAGTGTATCAATTTCGGAGGTCGCCCGTACCTATTCGAGCCTGAATGCCCAATGTTCAACCAAGGGAAAAAAGCTTCTGGGGGGGGAGTTTGCAAAGGACCCTAGGGTGAAATAACTCCGAACCATGCCCTTTTAAGCTGTATTTGGATTTAACTGGAGCTAACCGGAGCTAATCGTTGCTAATCGTTGCTAATCATTGCTAATCGTTGCTAACCGAGCCTTCAGTTAACGTTCTCTTCATCTGTATCGTCTTCTAGTCTGGTTTGTTCAATATGTTATTTCTTTATAAATGATCCTGTTATGTAGCCATTTAGTTCAATAAATAGTTTATAAACCTTTGTTTGACTAGTTTATGACTGAGCCCAGCCATTACGTGCTGCCTGATGCCGTGCCGTCGCATTCCGCGCCACCCAGCACCACAAGTTAATTCTCAAACCTGTGGGAAACTTGGTCAAAGGTGACACACTTCTTGTATATGCCATCATCTACGATCTAGTTTGCATAACGTCATCCCGAGTCAAAATCTAGTGCCTGAGTCTATCTCCATCTGTCATTGAGTTATTATTTTCCAGTTGCCTGTAAAGCCCCATTAAACGTTAAAGAGTATTTTTGGTTTACGGGCGAGCTGCTCGACTTGGCTGGTCTGTCTGTGAGTCCTCAGTGTGAGGACAGTGGGCCATTCAGTAAGCGGTGAAGGAGGGCTTCAGTCTAGCAGGTGCATGGACTCTCACTCCTTTACTAGGAGCAATGGAGGGGGGAGCAGCTGTGGTAGGGAGGTGATGACATTCTGATATCCGGAGCAGACAGAGACACACTTTCATCTGTAGCTACTCAGGAGGTGCTAGCCATACAACATCAAATTGTTTCTGAGCAACAGTCACCCATGTTGCATAATGTTTTATGCATTGTTCTTTGCAGGTATTAAAGTCTCCAGGGCAATTCCACTGGGGTTGCTTAACTACAAAACATGTTTTATGACCTATGTTTTTTTTTTCTTTTTCTCTGCAGGTTTCTGGCTTACAGAAACGGCCAATAATGCACAGCATCTGCTTTGCAGCCACACCCACTTCCTGCCTGTAGAGGAAGCGGCTGTGCCAGCATGTCCTCTCATCCCCAGTCTGTGCCGCCGGGCCGGAGGACTGTGGACACACGGCACCTGCCAAACCCTGCCAGTCTACCCCTGCAGCTGCAACGGGCACACACGGTAAGGGGCCTGGCACACAATGCGCTTTAACGGCACCACCTGTAGTGCCTCAACTTCTTTTTAGGTAAAACCCTTTGAGAGTTTTTACTGGAGTTGTAGCTCTGGCTTTCCCTGCTTGAATATTTAGTAAATGGGCCATTACTCTGAACCACTGGAAAGGGCCTGACCCCAGGGCCCCCCCACTGGTGTTTTTTTCCAAACAGACCTATGCCCAAATTGCAATGTTGTGCACACAGATCTGTTCCCTAATTAGATGTTTGAGTTGACAGTTCATGTTGTCATAATTGAATCACATTAAGGCTTTCCCCATTATTTCCACCAAAATGTCCTAATTATCAAGGTTGTTCTTCTACGTGTCAGGGACAGAGCTGTCTTTGCTTCAAAGAAGAGGCCCCTAGCTGATGTAGAAGTTCATTCAGTGACCCCCGTGTTTGCAAGGCCTTTTTTGTTCTCGCATGGCGGGAGAACCCCTCAGGATCTCCACAGCTGCACCTGTAGTTAATCCCACCACTCCCTCTTCTCATTCAGGATGAGATGAGGGTTGATGGGCTGTGTCCCACAATCCCTGACTGGCAGAGGGGCAAGTTTACAGTAGCTGCATGGGTTACCCCATATGCGTAAGAAACAAATGGAAGGTGAGGGAGAAATGAGAGCTGGAGAGAAAAGGACTGGCAACTACAGAACAAGGCAGGGGATGGAAAGAAATGTTAAAATGTTTTTATTGACTTAGGGTCTTTGCGTCATTCTCGTGGAGAAGGGATAAATTGATCCACACTGTCAACTTGTTGTTGTTTATTTTCCAGGAAGTGGGACTGGTTGACTACCACTCTCATCATGCCAGGGACTACAGCTCCCACCTGAACCAGCCCCATCGCCGCCGGCCCTCCTTACTTTCAGAGTTTCAGCCTGGGAATGAGAGGTAGGTGCACCATGCTCATATTTAAGGTATATTCCCTCACATGCAACATATTGCAATTGTTTTGGATGTTTGGGTGTTTAGATTGCTAATGCTTTTAATTACATTGGCGTTTTTTCCATTACCTACCACTGTTTCACTAGGTTTGTGGAAGACACAAGTCCACGTATTTGGTGGGCGGGTTTAGGGGACCTCCCTCAAGAAAACGTTACGTTTTTAAATAAAAGAAAAACATTTTACATAATTTTGGACCATTATTATTACCATATATGTGTCTAAACATTGGAAAAGCTAGAGCAGATCATTAATAAATAACACTTAATAACCTTAAAGACAAAACTTACTAAATAAGTCCACGGGACCATCTAAAATCATTAGATCTGAGTCACTTAATCATGTCATTTAGTTAGATTTGATGCTCACACTGATTTTGCATACCTTCGGCTTAGGTGCTACCCAAAATGGCTTTTGGTGATGCGCCTAAGCCCTATAATGGAAAAACCCTGCCTACTGTACTGGGTTCTGATTGTTATACTGTATCGTTTATTTGTGCAGTATTATTTACAGTACAAATCAAGCCTCGGAGCATGTTAAAATAAAAATTGAAAGTTGCACAAAAATAACTACGTGAAAATATTCCAGCCATTCAATTGCTTGAACTTTATCTGAAAAATTGCACCATCATTTCATTATTAATCTTATTTAACATCCTCCTCTGATGGGGATTATAGATGACGTGACATTTTTAGTTTCATAGCTTTTCACCATATACCATTCACATAGAAGTGGTAGTGCTGCTCCTTTTAATGTATTTGTCCTTTTTAAGTCTTGACGACTGAGGGACAAAGCATGCTCAATGGAAGCATCATGCAGGCTGCATTTTTATGCGGTATTATTCTACTAAAGCCCCTGCCTCTGTTAACCATCCCCAAGTTTAATCCTCATGTAATTGGCATCCGCAAGCCGTTCCTCTGTTATGTTGTGTTAAACAGCTCTGCGGAGCAATGGAGCTTACAGAGTTTTGCCATCTTTAATAGACCAACAGTAAGTCAGGCAAAGCATTGTATGTATATTACTTGCCCTCGGGAGACTAAAGTCTTGTACCTACCAAAGTTGTTTATTATTTATATAGCAATGCTTTTTTTGAGGATGAGTCTTGAGTACTTTTGAATAATTTATGTGCGTGCCATGAATTTTGTATGATGCACGGAGGATAAGTCACAAGATTTTTTTTTTTCTCCTCAGTTGATTGCCATGGCAGATTTTCCTGCATATGTTAAAACGTGCAAGAGAACAAAATTAAATTTTTACGGTGTTGATTTTCCTAGAAATCGGCTGACAGATAATTGTTACATGTACAGAATGTCTGGTGTGGAATGGGGGCTGTCTTTATAAATATGTCAAATAATTTGGGTACCCTGAGCCTCTGGAACGAAATGGAGTTTCGGCATTAGACGGCAGATGGTAGTATGACTGTCACAGTGTGTGGCCGTTGCATGTTGTGACGGCGCCTTAAGTATCAGATGGGATTATAGTCTTCAATGTAAAGGCCAGAGCTGTGTGTTGGTCCTTTTTAACAGTTAGCATAGCCTAGCCCACAATGTGGGAACAATGGGTCATGGGTTGATACAGAAATAAACACCATACTGTTCAACTGCTACCCACCAGCTCCTGATTTGCAGACACTCTTCATTCAATCACTGATGCTTTGGCAGTCACTCTGTGTACATGATGCCAGTTTCTGCAAGACAGTTGCCATGTGCAACTTCTTCAGTGGAGAAGTGTGGTTGTGTTTCAGTAGATAAAAAATATCCATCATATTAAAAGGGGAGACTCACAGTTAGGCCTTGTTTTTTTGTGTGAAGACTTTGAAATACACCACTGGTCTTCATGGCAGGCATCTGTGGGTGGCGAGTCTTTCAGTTGAATATATCAAGCCTTCAGCATTCCTTTTAGAGGTCTTAGAATCCAGTCTAAAGCCCCCGTTCTATGTTTTCATTCAGAGTCTCAATAGTGTAATTCTGGCCTTGGCAATCCTTCAGTCTATTTTCTTCTCAGATGTGTGCTTGTCTTTTTATAAGTCCCAGTAATTCTTCACACCATGTCTTCATTTGTAGCAAGCTGAAGATTGTTCGGACTCTTGACAGAGAATGTAAGCACTAACATGGCCTTAGAAACTGTTATTTTCTTTAAGAATGGCTTTATCTTCTTCTCAGTATGCTAGATCTATGTATCCATCATCTCCTCTTAAATTGTCTTGGAGTGAAGACAAAGTGAAAATGTGCTATTTAGTTAATGCTCCAAATGTACCCTAATTACAGGTCAGAAAACCACAGCAGTATAATCATTGGTGAGCCACTGTGCTTTTTGTTTGTTTCATCCTCCTTTTTACTCCAGGCAATATCTCAGTCACTCCGCCTCTTGCCATCTGTCTGAGATCACCCAGGCTACTTGAGAAGGGGAGTGAATACATTTTATAGCAAGCATAACAAGACAGAGAAACCACTTCACATGGTTTCTTTTCTGCCCACAACAGAGGGTAGAGTGCAAACAAATCTGCTGCAATAATGCAAAATGAGTTTGATTATGGGCTGTGAATGTGATTATTCTTGTCAGTTATCTGTGAACTTTGAGTAATGTAGTAAATAGGTGTTAAGTAGCATACAGAGGCTTTTGTTCCGACATTAGTATGCGGATGTGTGCATAGTTACGGTGTCTTTTCAAATATTTGCACAAATGGTCCACTGTACTTTATTATGTCATGTTACTATGACTGTTTGGGGATTTTAGTAACCCTTTTACGTCTTTTCTGAAATAGCTATATGCGTTTTGTTGTTTAGAATTATCTTTAAAACAGTTTTTTCATTTGTAATTGTTTCAAAAGTAAACCCTTTGAATTCTGATAAGGAGTGCAAAGCAATAATGCTGAATTACTCAAAAGTGAATTATGATCCATCTCGGAAGCGATTGCTTTTCCCACCTCTACCCATTTTTAGAAAATAGCTTTGATTTATTCCAGTATCCAGCATTTAGCGGTTGTAAATGATCCTGTCGCCCGCTGCTTTGGCCATTGAGTAATGTGCTTTTTGTTCAGCAATATGAAGAGAAAAGTTTTTGGACTCCACCCATTGTCCCTCTTCTGTCCACTTACTCATTTACTCCTTTTCATTCATCGCAGCTGTAGTGCAGTTAGCCTGGCTTCCCCCTCTGTTAACCATCCCGGTGCCGTGCACAGCTGTGGAGCTGCTCCTCTGGGGAGCAACCAAGAGATTGGAACCCGCAAAAATGCCATGGTGCTTTACCAATAACAGGCTGCTATCAGCAAACATGATCTCTTGTTCTTGTTGTAATCGGGCCCAAACCAGTGAGCAAGTAATGGTGATTTGTGTGTTGTGTTGCCCCTGTCCATCTCCTCCCCACACACTGCACCCCCACCTCTACATGTATCTCTCTATCTCATCCTCCAGACAAATCCTCCCCAGGGAGCAGATTATTCTGCACGCTCACAAGAGGGAGAGGGAGAAAGAAAGAGGGGGAGGGAGGGGAAGAGAACGGTGGTGGGCTAGAGGTTGATGATGTAATTATGTAAGTGCCAACCCTCTATGGAGATGAGGAAGTGTGCGTCTGAATGAGTGAGAAAAATGTTTTCAGGGGGGAGTAGTCACATGCCATCTGGTATTCATTTTGGCCCCTCTTTTTCCAGGTACTATTTAGGCCATCACTCAAAACATCCACTATCCATTTCCTTCCTCAGCACCCCATGACATCTTTTAACATGCAGATTTAGCCCTGCATATTACATAAGTGACATGACATATCTCTTTTATATGAATCTCTGGTCTAGTCGGAGTATGGTCTCGATTGTTACACAATCCCACCAGCACCCCACTAGGCAGAGACAGGCTCTATGCTCTTTGGCACACAAAGAAACCACACACTAGGCCGTTGTGGGCCTCGACCAGCAATTATGGTTGTGTTTCCCTCTTCTTTTCAGAAGCCACTTCCATTTTGACACTGGCAGCAAAGTCACTGACATTCTGGCATCTGCCCCCAGGGCAGACTTGAGAAAACTGTTCCCTCAGAAAGAACAGAGAGCCATTTACAAGTGGGCTAATAAAAAAAAATCTAAGTAGGTAGTGCAGTTAATATTCAGTCATTTGATTACAGACCAAGGGTCCGTTTTACTGGTGCACGATAGCGCGTTGCTGTCCATCCCCACCAATGATGAACACATGCAGAATGTGGTTTATACTAGCACCGCACATGCAGCAGATCATGACCGGATCACATTACAGTATGGTGCCGCCCCCCCCCCCCCGGTGGCTGTTAGTGTAATTGTTAGCATTTTGGGGTACTGTATAGGGAGTGCCATAGCTCTATTGCAAGTCTAAACAAAGCACTTTTTGGCTTTGTGTGTGTAGCCATTGACTGCCTAGCAATACATGCAAAACCTCACACAAGAGCCGCTCTACCATATGCTGCTAGATTTAAAACCATTAGATACTAGTGTTACAGTGAGTCACCATTTCCAATGTCCTTGCTTCCCTTTCTTTCCACTTTCCACTACCAAGTGCCCCATTACATGTTCCTATTTTGCAGAAAATGGTCTTCAGTGATTACTTTATGATGATTCTGTTTGAATCAAATTAAGCCAGCTGGCGTGTGTGTGCCTTGAACACAACAGTAAAGATTTAGGTTAGCCTGATCTCCGGTCATCCTGTGCTTTTGTACAAATGTCTTTGTGCGGTTACATGTAGCCTGTATTGATGGGATTTGATTTTGCCATCATGTTCAGAACCTGCATTATACCTGGTCTCTTGCTCAAAAGATCAATATTGCTTTGTCTTCACATCTCAGATCATTTTAGGGCTGCAGCTATTTATTCTTTTTGTAATCGATTAATCTAGCACTTTATCGATCGATTAATCGGATATTTCTTTTATTAATTTTTTTTTTTTTGCGTTTTTAAACAACCAAAACTAGACCTATATGTAAATATTAATTATACTTAACCTGTTTTCATTTATATATTTGATTATAATGTCACACAGCTCTTACACTTACGCTATTAGATCGTTGATCAGCTGTTTCTCCGTGGAGAGAGAGAGCGAGGGGGGGAGAGAGAGATGCGCAACAATCAGCTGTTTTCCTTAAGGAATAGTCAGCGCGTCAGCTCAGATCGTGGTCACCACTACGTATTTTCTTGCCTTTGATTTTGGTAGTTGTTGTGTTTGATGTAGCTTCATCGTCCATACGACTCTGTGATTGACTTTTGTCGGTCCTCTTCGTGGAATGGATGATTAGGTTAGACTCAATGTTTTCTGTTGAGATGCTAAAGCACTGACGTCGTGCTATTATTGTGGTAAGCTAGTTTGTAGTAGGCACACTGTACAGAGTTTTAGTTTTAATTACGTTTTGAACTGATTCCAAACTTTGGACACTTTCTGTGGTTTCCTCCAGCCGGTCTCTTCTCTCAGCCCCTCACTATTTACGCTCTGGCATGTGTCGCCAGCAGCAGACTGAGCCGCGTCTGGTGTGCGACAGTAGCGGAAACACCGTCCGTCAGCGATGCAACGTTAGTAACATTGATTTAACGAAGCTTCGAGGCAAGTCATTTTGCATCGAGGATTTTTTGTAATCGAATTATTCGAGTTATTCGAGGAATCGTTTCAGCCCTAGATGATTCAACCTGGGATATCAGTTTGACCCGTAGTAACACCTATATTTTAACAGTTTTTTTTTCTTTTGTCCATTGATTTCATTGGTTTCGCTCCTTTTGCTGCAGCTATTACCTGAGTATGCTTTGAAAGTATATTTTCTAATACGGAGGTCTGTTTTAGCATCTACAGTAATAGACAAACTTCACACATTTTCCCTGTCTTCCGTTTGTTCTTCTTTGGGAGTAGTCCCTCCCTCCTAAATTATCAACTTTGATCGAAGTTGTAAGTCCCTGCTAACTTTGGTATGCTAACATGCTTGTTAGCATGTAACTACACATGATAACTCATGGATTTTAAAGTGCAGATATTTAGCATGACACCAATATATCAAGGAAAATACTGTCTTTGATTGAGTTTTTTTTTTTTTTTTTTTTTACCTGTCTTTCATCAGCCGTTACAAAATACATTCCGTTGCGTTACTCAATCTGAGTAACGTATTCTGAATGCTTGGATTACTTCCACATTGAATTGCATTTTATACGCTGAAAGGAGGTTGGTTGCTGGCAAGCAGAGGTTGCACTGCACAGTTATATTTCATTCTCCCTTCTCTTTCTTTAATTTAAAATGCTGTTTGAATTTCCAAGATAGAAACGCATTCCTGCCCTGGCTCTGTTGTGCCGGTTCCGGCTCCATCTCTACCTCTATCAGTGATCACGCAAAAAGCTCATTTTTTCGTTTTCATATTGGGGCTTCTGGGAAATGCATGGAGTTGCCTTAATTTATTAAGATGGTAAATAAACTCGTGAAACAGAGAAGTATCGTCATGTAATCCATTGATTTCAACAATGTAACTGTATTCTAAATACCAACTATTTAAATTGTAACTGCAACGGAATACAGTTACTCATTTGTATTCTGAATACGTAATGCCGGTAAATGTATTCCATTACTCCCAACACTGCTCAAGCCCTATATCAACAACTGTTGCCTCTAGCTTACTCTTTATCTAAGTGTTTAAGTTGCTTTCCATACTTTTCTCTAATCTGCTACATTTTTATTTTGCAGAGGACAAGAGCAGCATATTCGCTATGAGCACATGTACCTGCCAGAGGCCAGCAGCCAATCAGAGGTGGAGTATGCAGAGATCAAACGGCCTCGTTTAGAGATGGGACCAGAGTCTATGATGAGGCCTTCATCCCACCGGCCACAATTGCCTATGGGAGGGTCTGAGGATATGGGAAAGGTCAGTCGTCACTATGAATTACAGTATGTCATAGTTACAGTTTGGAGGTATTATAGCTAGATGGTCAACAAGCAAATGAAAAAAAATCTGTACTTGACCTGGCTACGAATGACAGCCAATGAAGTATAAAATGTGTATATATACTTAAGGTGATAATAGTCGTTGTATTTTTCACATAGCATACAAAAACATACACTTCACATGCATACACATTTCATAAATGAGCTCCAAATCTTCTCAAAAGTATTTCCCCTGCACTATATATGTAAGTTTCTCCATAGCCAGACATTGCAACAACCCATCAACCCAACGTTGATTGCCTGGTCTATTAACATTTCCATGGCAGAGCAATTTTATGTTTAGCTTTTAAGTAGACAAAATATAGAATTAATACTTTATGTACCATTTTCTTGGGAAATCACTGTTGGTGCCCTCAGAAGTTGGACATTTACGAGACGATTTTGAGAAATTATGATTCACAATGCATATAAGGTGACGGCGATTTTTACAACTTTATTCTTAAATCTTTTGTTTGTTTTTTATTAATCCTGCCAGCTTCCTTCAGAGCCAGGGGTTATATTAGACATACCACACCAGAAATAGGAGATTCTGCATTGTAGGAGCTGGAGCTCTGTGAGCAGCAGTAGGAAGACTAAGGGAGTTGTGAAAAAGCAATTAATAAATAATGGAGCTGACCGAGATTTCAAAAGACTGAGGATGAAACTGTGTGAACTGCACTTCAAACAGACTTGCTTGCAGTGTAGAGCTGCTGATGGGGAGGTCTTCCTGACATTACACAGAGTGCTTCAAACTGCCAGGGGAGGCAGACAGCCGTGGAATGGTAAATGGATACACCAAGGCAATAACAGAGGGTAGAGGGAAAAAAACAAACAAAAAAAACATTGACTTTTAAGCTAACGGGGAAATATTTAGGAATGGCAGTTATTCCCCACAGAGCACAGAGGGCTGTAAACCCATTACATAAGTTACGTCAGATGCATTCACTGCACGGAGGAAGTGCACCAAATGATAGTGGGGATGGAGGGAAAGATGCAAGTGAAAATAAGGCAAGAGAAAATAAGGCAAAGGGCAAGTGTAGAGCGGCACAGATGGAGGTGAAAAGGGAGGAGTAAGAGACAAAGACCAACAAGAAAAGAGGCAGTAGGCCAGTAGTGTCAGACAAAGCTGACGCTTGTATCATGACTCACATGGACTGAATCAGAGAAGGACGAAAACAACATTTTGTTGCTGTACACCATTGTGCAGTTTTCTTGATTTTGTGGTTCATAAAAGGAAATAAGATCAGATTAGAATGAGGGACTTGGACTTGTCCTTTTTTTACACGGGTGCTCTCAAACATTTTCCATGCATGTCACACTTGCCTTATATGGCTCAAAGAGTAAGCAGTGCTGTGATAGTTTACCGTTGTGGAAATCCACATGTGACAAAGTTGACTAGTACCCCATTCAGACTTTAACAGTGATTCTGGTCAAAGCTCTGTTGGCGGTCTATCTGAATGGATCTATTCAAGTTAGCTGCCCCTCCTTCGCGATTAGAGCCAGACTAATAAATAGACTGGGCTGTCATTGCCAGTATTAGCTTATCGCAGATAAATTGGTTTTGGCGTATAGGGCCCCATTCCCCTCTAAAAGTCGATGAATCGAGTCATGGCCACGAAGACCCTGAGTTAACTTGAAATCTGTTTGAATCACTGTACTTTTTTGCTGTGTTGTTGTACACAAAGCAGTGCAAGAGCAACAGCAGGGCCGGCTCTAAACTTTACAAACCAAGTCTCAAAACACAAAACTAACTGTGATGGAGGTGGAAAAGGGTAATGGAAAAATTAGGTCAGCGCAAGGCCGGGGAGACTCTTGTCTCTCAGCTCCAGTGCTGACTGTCAATGAATTTGGCTAAACTACTTTTAAACCAGACGCAGGTACGGCCTCCTCTCCTACCATCCAGTGTGATTGAAAGCACTGCCAGAAGCCCAGCAGGAGGAACGCTCTGTGCTACAGGATTTTATAACCAAACTATGACTTTTACTTTCTCTGACTGTCTGGAAATTGGATCTTATCACATCACAGATGATGAACAAAGACATTGGAACGTGGTTCTCGTAATACTAATGTAGGTAGATATAGAAGTTTGATGATGGACGACTGCTCTGCAGGTCTGCTGAACTGACCCTAACCGGGCAGGGGAGTGAATAATACATGGCACATTTATTTGTAGGTAAGGTGTATTGAAGAAAAGACATCAGCAATGTCCTGTTTTTAATTTTGCAAATGCAAACAACATCTATGGTTTTAAAAAAACATTAACCATGAGCACATAAATGAATATACCGAAGGTGATTCTTTTTAGTCTACACTCCAGACTAAAGTATCTGCTAACATTGACAACCACAGATTACATGTGACGGCTATCGTAAATGAATTGGTTATATTTTGTATTTTATAAATGACTGCTGTAGATAGAGTGCCTTGCAGAATGAGGCCCCTATCTTACACCCGTCGCAGCGCATAGCCCAACGCAAGTGTCTTTGCTAGTTTAAGGCCGACACAGTTGTCAATTTCCCGTTCAGCGCCCACGTCGTTTAAATAGCAAATGCACCTGCGTCCATCTGTGCGCCCATGGGCGTGCTGGTCTTACAGGGAGGTGTGTTCGTGGCATATTGAACCAGACTGTCTACATCCAGAAAGTGATAGCAAGGATTCTTTTTTTTAACCTGTGTTGATCATAGCATAGAACAACAGTGATATGCCCTATGTCACCTAAACTACAGTCAAATACAGTATGTTGCAGCACTTTACTAAGGCTTGAGCCACATGCTTGTAGATGAGATTTACTTACTTGTTGCAAATGTAAATAAACTATTCTGTAAAAAATATTACATACTTAGTTTTATTGTGCAAAGAAACCATTATTATTTAAAAGACATTTTTAAGAGTCACCTGACCCATTTGATTTCCCTTATTTTCTCTTTTTATCCGATTACTTCAATTATCTTCATAATAGTGGTTGCAGAATACTGAAAAACGTCAAGAAGTACGGGCTTATCTGCTAATGTTAGCTACCGACCGTTACCTTGAAACCAGCAAATAGACGGTACCGTAGGGTGATTTAACGTCACCGCTCATTTTACACACAGTTTAACAACAAAACACTGAGTGAACATTACTAGCTACGTTTTTCATGTTGGTTTTGAGCGGTATGCACCCCCACTAACCTGGAAAACGGTTTTAAAACCGTAACGCTAATACAGCGTGTCGGAGGAATACAGCGTCTCCTGCTGCGGGGAGTCAAAGGCAGAGGGACCGTCACCGCAGCGTTCGCTAACGTTAGCTTCTTGTCTCATCTGGGGTCTGATAAACAGTAAATTCATCAAATTCAGTGTCCACAATGCTATTTTCCAATAAACTGTAGCTGCCATATTTCACTAGGGGTGGAACGGTACACAGAAGTCACGGTTCGGTTCATACCTCGGTTCAGACATCACGGTTCGGTAGCCTACAATGGAGGGAAAAGCTAAACAAAAATGCAGAAGGCAATTTGTTTTATTGTGCATGTCTCATGTTGTCCACTGAGCTAGCTGTAACAGCTTGAAGTGTATAAAGTAAGATGTAAACAGTAAACAATAAGTACGCTGCATCATCTCCAGACTCCATCTGTAACTTGTAAACAAAATAAGACAATCAGCTAGTAGTGTGATATGGGAGACGAGCGCTGCTCTCATATGTGAATGCACAGAGCAGGTGTGTTAAAAGAGCAGCTTCGGTTACACAGAGCAGTTGATGAGTTTTGGTGTTAGCTTCACACGCTAACGGCGGAGCTAACAGCTAATGGCGGAGCAAACCGTGAACCAAACGGGCCTGGAGGCCATTTGTGGTCGAGGCGAGAAGGGATACAGCTACGTCCGTGTTTGGTTGTATATGGAAGGGACTAGCTTGCTTTGTGTGGACTCACTGGACCGACCGACTCGACGTGTAGGCGGAGCTCAGGAGCTTCAGAGCTAAGGGCAGGGCTACAGATTAGGTGTCCCTAAAGAACCGCGTGTCTAACAGTAGTTCCGCATTACATTAATTAATTTGCACGCAAGGTTTATTTATTTTTATACCGTGTATTTTCCGTGTGAATTCATGTACCGAACCGAGACGCCCGTACCGTTTCGGTTCAATACGAATACATGTACCGTTCCACCCCTATATTTCATGGTAATCGCGTGAGTGTGGATTTCATGTCGCGGCTTTCATTGCTGTTTGTCACTTTGCCTAAGATTGAGTGACGAGTAGTACTTGCCCTGTTGTTTATTTGGTTGCCATGACTTTGCGAGTGATGACGTCATGTCACTGTTCCAGTTGCTCACCCTAAAGGGGAGAGAGAGCGGATGACCGTTCGCTTGAGTTCAGTAGAGCACACGACTCTGCAGAGTCGTGTAATTACGACTTTATGACTTTTCATAAACAGCTGAAAGAGTGGAGGTGCCCTTCTGCTATATAGCTGAAACCCTGTTGTGCGTCTGCCCTGTTTCTGATACCATGGCGGCAGAAATGCTACCGTGGCAGGCCGGTAATATCAACATAGAGGAAACACTGCAAGAAGTAAACTGTGCTGGGCCAAAGGCTTAGCTATTGGCCTGTGACCTTTTCACACTATGTCACAGGTGTAGAAGCTGTTGATGTGCTGCTGTACTGTTGACAGGAACAGAGGACAGTGTAGGGCACAAAACCAGAGGACAGGCTACTTTTGGCTTCATAGATTTTTCATACCATCAAGTCCCTCATGGTTAAACACTCACTCTAAACATTTGCGACACTTAACTGTCCTTGAGTTTTCAGCAGAACAAAGGACAACACAACAGTAAAAAAAGAAAAAAGAAATCCCAAATGCCATTACCAATAGGAAACTGCAGCAACAAAGGCAAGAATGAAAGGAATTTAAGTTTTATAACACACCCCCTCCCAAAATCACTGTACACCATTCAATGATGACATTTTTCTTTTTTTAGGTTCTGAATCTTCTTTGTAATCTGTGAGATTGTAATGACAATGCACACAGGTTGTGCAATTATGTTTTTTTTTATCACCATGCTTTTGTCCCCTGAGAGAAAGTTCTGGCATGCTGAGCTGTAACACATGTCAGGAAGGTAGTGCTGTTGTTGCACTCAAGGACGTTGTTTTAGACAAAGTCGAGCCATCCTTGAAGCTATTTTTCTTTTTTGTATTTATGTATGGTGATTTTTTGTAACTAACTAGCTTTGGCAAACTTGGGCTTCTTGATCTAGGACAGCCCCTCAACATCCTCTGGCACTGACATTTTCAATCACAGCAGTCCGGGGGGTTATAACGCAGCCTGCCTTGTCCAGATTAGCTCACTTGCATAACCTTCATTTCAGACGTTCAAAAATAACGCAGGACAAAACCCAAGCTGGATCACACATGCAAACATTTATGACTGTTATGGCTATAACTCAAGACTAATCACATACATGCAGAAAGTTGGAAAACGCATGCACTCACTGATCAGGAAAAGATAGATCCTGCCCCTGCAGAACACGTGGGCCCTCTCTTACTATTTGCGTGTGTTGTTACATAAACTGATGCATGTGACAGCAGCTCCACTTCCACTCTTGCTTTGCATGTGAACGGATTACTGAGAATTGGCTAAAAGCATGATCTACCAGATTTTGTGTGCTGGGCTTTTTCGAAGGCAGCACACTCAAAGTGTCCATGGTAAACCACTGAAGGCAACTGGACTGGTGAAAAAAGTTGTCTGGTTCGATGAATTCCCTGGTTGACTGTGATCTAAACAACATGAGATGACAAACTCATTATTTGTTGTTACAACTCTACCAGTGTAATATTTGAGAGCATTTAACACATAGGTTAACATTGTAATAGCCTAGATTCATAGTTATTTCTAAGAAGAATCAAATTAACCTTGAACAAGAGAATGCCTCCTGAAGCACAAGACTGGTCCCAGGGATAAATCAAGGGACATTCAGGTGAAATGAAAATAATGACCTGGTCATCTCAATTAAAGCTTTAAACGATTAGTTGATAAGATTGACAGATTGGTAAAAATTATTTACTATTTAAAGCAATAGAAATATCACAAAACATTGTTTACACTTGGCTGAGGTATAACGTGCTGATACACCATCTGTAATAATCCCTAATAATAATGATCTAAACTCAGTTGAACAGGTGATATTAAGATCTCTTTGTTCATAGCCTACTGGTTACGAATTCAGTAATGAACGTGCTGACATATTCTGTGTTTTTAGCTGAGCTAGACGAGAGAATACAGTATTCGGTTACAACATATATATATACAGATTAGAGTTTAGATTCTCTGCCCAAGCCCGAACCGGAAAATATCGGGCTGGGCCGATATTTTCCGCCGCTATCCTCGGGCCGTGCCATTGATCAAGCATTTGTGTTTTTTTTTTTTTTAATCATTACTTTATTAGCCTTATTGCGTAGCTCTGGGTGTATGTCCTGCACTGACTTGAGTGTCTCCCCCCCTCTGCAGGACTGTTGTCGGCCAGTGCGTCAGCATGCAGACCGTGCCGAAGAACAGTATTCATTAGGTGATCGAGCCAAGAAAGTCTCCTGTATGGATCCAGGGCTTTGATTATGTTGCTGCCTTGATCTGTTACCCACACTATTCGGCTGAGGGAGCTAGGGTCAAGTTTTTTTTTTTTTTCTTTTTACGTTTCTTCATTCGGATCCATTTGCGATCCATTCCATTCTGAATAAACAAATGGCGCAACTTACATGCTTCGTCCTTGTTGCATTACCGGTATTTAGTAAGATAATTCCAAACAGATTTCTGTAGTTCAAACAACTCAGAATTGTAGTTGAGAACGTCAGTTATAACGGCCCACATATTAAAAAATTGTCGGGTGTAAATCGGGCTCTGGCTCATAATTGCAGTTAATGTGTTGGGCCGGGCTTGGATGCAACATGCTCGGGTAGGGTCGGGCTTGATTTTTCTTGGGCCCGATCTAAGCTCTAATACAGATATGTCAAACTGTTTTTCCCTCATCGTTGTCCGTGACGTTTGCTGGAAGTTAATGTAGCCCCGGTGTGTTTTTTTTATAATATATATATTTTACATTGTTTTTATTGAATTTTCAATAGAACATTAACAATGGAGTAACAGGCGAACTAGCTTTAAAAGTGAGTTGCTGTGTAGTGGATTCAATTAATGCAACAACTAGAGGTGTGAATCTTCACTGATCTCCCGATTTGATTACGGTTATCATGTCTTCGATTCGATATCTCGATGCGTCAAATACATTTTTCTATTAAAGACATATAGGATATTTAATTCATAGCTTTTCAAGCTTCAAAAACTAAACATTCTGCGGTGCTCTAATACTAAATAAATTGGATACATAAAACTACAGCACTAAGCACATGGCACTTCCCGAATGTGCAAAACATAACAGAATATGTAAACAGAAAGGTTGTTAGGCCTACATTAAATTGTAAACAGAAATAATCGATTATGGCCCGGCTGATAATCGATGCAGCATCGTCCACGATTCGATGCATTGATTATTTGATTAATTTCAACACCTCTAGCAACAATGTATTGTTGTATTTGTATATTATAGTATATTATATCTATAAAGTGTCTTGTTATGATTTGATACTATAAATAGAATTGAATTGAAATAACTGATGATTATTGAAAGGAACTAGAAGTTTTAAATATGTGAATGGAATTTGGTGTGGTGGATCTTGGGTTCCCCCACCTGCCAAATCCCATTTAAACCCCTGGATTATTCAAGATAATATTAGACAGATCAATCCAAAAAAAAAAAGATGCAGCCCTCATCTCAATCCCCTGGTACCAATCCTCCTCCATTGAGCAGCTTGTGAGACGAACTAAAGCACTGTATCCATTTAAAAAAGTAGTTTTTGCCCATCAACCTGGGAAAGGTGTGTGAATTATTCTATTATTTAGATCAGGGATGGTCCACCACTGTACTGTAGAGGGGTTTATATTATGAGTGAATGTATTCACAGAATGTATCCACTGATTTAGAAGATCAGCAGTTGTTTGATTGATTGCCTCTCTCTACTCTGTTATCAGTACAACTGCTCAGTTGATGAGCCACACTGTGTATTGTGTGACTGACACACACACACCGTTTCCATCCATTTGTCTGCCAGAAGACGTGACTAATAAGTACCTCCTATATTTGATCTGTTGTACGACCCTTCAGATTTCCTCCCTGTGTCCTTAAAAGCGAGTTATTCACATTTCAAACAAAGTCTTAAACAGAGCCAGCTGCCAGTGCTCTTGTGCATAATCCTGGCAAGGGGAGGCTGTGACCTCGTATTAGTATTAGTGTGGTCTAGTGACACCGAGACGCTACGCTGGCTTTCATTACCCAGAGGATTTAATTACTGGCGTGTGTTACCTTACCAAAGGATACACAGACTATGTTTGGATGATTTCTTACAGAGTACCCTCCAGGCTTTGCAATCAGAGGATGCAGGGGATGTTTTCAAGAGGAGAGAGAAGGGCAGTGTGCATGGTCATTCTTCTGAGATGGTCAAGCCATATCAAGACAGTCTTCATGCTCTGTTGTATGTCAGATACCTTACACTGACCTGCCGTCTATGATCTGTTGTATCCAAACATCATATAGACTTGTCTTACCACATGAAGTTCCTTTATGATATATTCCTCTTTGTCCTCATTCTTCCTACTCCATTCAGGCTTCGATTGCATGAGTTTAATGTGTGTTGACTTTTGCTAGAGTGTAAAGTTGATCAAAATATTATACACTGCTTTTATATCTAAGCTTGCCACTTTTCTATCTGTTGTGCTTCTGTAGGAGCGTGGAAGTGGAATGGGGAAGCTGGAGCCAATCTCGCCCGTGAGCCCGGTCCATATGGACCCTGACTTGGATCTGGTGCCGGCTCGCTTCTCCAAGGAGGAGCTGATCCAGAACATGGACCGCGTGGACAGGGAGATCACCATGGTGGAGCAGCAGATCTGCAAGCTTCGCAAGAAACAGGTCTGCACACCTCTGGATCTGGTCATAACTTTGGGATTATGTTGGCTTGCTCTGCGTTTAGAGATTGCACACTGATGCTATCTCAAGTTTTCCCGTCGAGCTACCTGATTGGATGGATTTGGTTTCCCTGTGGAGAAGTTCAGGTGTCTCTGCTGTAGATTAGATGCATCCGGCTTTGGAATTGATTTATATTCCTGCCTAAGATTTAATTCACTGATTGTTGTACCATTAGATCAATGTGTCGGTGGGAGCGTATCAGAGTGCGGATCGAGCCGCATTTTTCTGTCCGAGCCCAGCCCGCGTCCGACAGAGCAGTAACCGAGCCTGGCCCGAGCCGGACAGGCATTAAGATATTTATGTCCGAACCCGACCCGAGACCAACACAGTTAAAATCTCATTTTTATTCTGTAGGAAGGCATTCGGAAATGTCAACAGATGAGCGCATCAGTGCACACGGGGCAACAAGCGCACGTTAACACAGGCGCGCACCTACATAATAAGCTTTTTTTAAATTTAAAATGTTCAATGCCTTATCACGCTGATGTGACCGAGCCCTACCAAAACATCATTTCCAAATATTTTTTTTTTTTTTTTTTAAGATTATTTTTTGGGAATTCTTTGGCCTTTATTTTGACAGGACAACTGAAGACATGAAAGGAGGGAGAGAGGGGGAATGACATGCAGCAAAGGGCCACAGGTTGGAGTCGAACCCGGGCCCACTGCGCCGAGGACTAAACATTTATATATGGGCTCCCGCTCTACCAACTGAGCTATCTGGGTGCCCAGGCTTTGCAAATTTGATTCCAAAATACCTAATTTGTCTAGTTACAGATTGTGTTTACATTTTTTCATTCACGTTGTGATAAGAAAGTGACAATCCCAACAGAATGGGGTTTTCAGTCTCTTTAGCCTTCCTGCGCTGTTAAGTACTGCTTGGCATGCAGCTTAAAGGGGTGGTTCAGAATTTTGGACATAAGACCTCATTTCCAAGTTAGCCAGTGTGTTATTTATCAGTGGAGACAGTTTTCAAAACTTTTCATCCAGTCTTTCCAGTTGCAGAGTTCACTGGTGCTAGGCTAGCGCAAGTCAACAGTATCTGCTAGCCTGCCATTAAAAACAGTCTTACAGACTCCACAGTACACCCGAGGCAAATAAATTATAACGCCAGACTATCGATGTAAATGTCTGTGTTGATAGAATAATCTTAGGAATAAAACTACCCTTGCATCGCATTGCAATAGTTATACTTTGTTCCCTGTAGTTGGTAGCATAGGCTACAGCAGCAGCGGAGTGATATTACCTAGGCTACTGAGAAAGCCGGTTCACATGACAATCACACAAGTTTATTTACCTGCCGCTGCAATTTGCATGTAAACTGTCCAAGCTTACGTTACTTTTCTGTCAGGAATTACCTAAAGTTAGCGGTTAGCCCAGCCAGGTATCTACCAAGAGTGTAGCTATACCGTTAGCTAACCTTGTCACTCTCCACAATGCATAGAACTGTAACGTTATCTCCACTAACGTTGTCAGTCTCAATCTATCAGTATCAGCTGGGCTAACGTCATGAAAGGGGCTAGCTTTATTAGCTAGAGTAGCCTACCAAAAGTTATTACCTGTTCATCAGTAGCTGTTGGTGCATCTGGAAATACGGCTGGAACCGCATTCGTTGTCAGTGACTTGTAGTCCTTTAGATTGCGGGGTTTTTCAAAGTCGTCTGGTCTAAAATGATCACTACACATTCGCCACTTGAGTAGAGTCTCGGCCTGTATCTCCATGTCCAAGCCAGCAGCAAGAAGCCACAGTTGGTTCCTTTCTGGATCTCCCAATGGAAACTTTGTGGTGCCCATCTGTTTGGTTTATTTTTACAATTTTTAAATGCACACTGAATCACCATGTTGCCTTAGTTTCCAATCCAATGCTTCAATACCAATGTACTAGCTAGGCTACTACTACTAGGTGTCCCGACTGTAGTGCGCTTCTCTGTTTACTTTTCGGCGCAGTACTACTAACCGGAGCAAAGTAAAATTCTTCCACTGCGAAACTAGTCCCTCAAAATGTAATGCGATCATTGAGATGCAAGGGTAGTTTTATTTCTAACATTATTCTATCAACACAGACATTTACATCGATAGTCTGTCATTATAATTGATGTGCCTTGGGTGTACTGTGGAGTGGGTAAGACTGTTCTTAGTGGCAACCTAGCAGATACTGTTGACTTGAGCTAGCCTAGCACCAGCAAACTCTGTAACTGGAAGGACTGGATGAAAAGTGTTGAAAACTGTCTCCACTGATAAATAACACACTGGCTAACTTGGAAATGAGGTCCTATGTCCAAAATTCTGAACCACCCCTTTTTAGAATTATTTGTAGTGATGATTTAGGTACTTCAAAGTTCTTTTTCATGAGATTGAGGTTATTTTGTGCACGACGTGTAAGAAAAGACGATGTGTAACAGTGAAGAAAGCTGAGTACATGCCGCTTTGTGATGTCATGCATGTGCATTCTGGACATATTTTAACCAGGCAGTTCTAAAAAGCCTAAAAGCACTACTTTGTATCCATCATGCTTGTGATCATGTCTCAGTCTGTGCCAGTGCTGGCACCCTTGTTGAATTTTCTTAGTGGCAGTGTTTTGGCTTCTTTGAAATGTTCATGTGTGGTTTTCCAATGTGTCTTTCCCTGCCAGGCTTCAGTTGGCATCAGTGCAATAAAGTCTTAAACAGACTTTGCAGTGTTGTAATTGCTGCATTCAAGTTCTGTAGCTGTTCTTGCTCAATGTGCCGCAATTCTGTATACACACTCCTTAATGCAGCTGCATTCTCTTTTTTTCGTTTCTTACTTTTTTATTTAGGAGAAAAGTAGGTTAAAAATATGTAAGGCTATAAATAACAGCTTCCCTGGGGGAGGAGAATAATGGTGGAGGTTTTGTGACTGCTTAACCACTCATATCCCTGCTGCGCTGTCTCCTTTTTGGCCGCCTGCCATGTTTAGTAGAGAAACTGCATGGTCGAGCTCGCTCTTTTTTCACCCGAATCCCTCCTCCACCATGCATGCTGTTAGGTTAACATTCTGTTCATTATATTTTAATTATATATATTTTTTAAATTAAAAAGTAGCATTAGGTATTTTTACTCAAAGTACCCTGCTATTTGTTTGAGAATGGCCTCCAAATAACAATATTTTTTTGGTCCAAGATAAAAAATGAGACGCCTGCTACTTGAATGCTTTGTACATTGCTCTTTGTTAATAAAGATGACTTAGTATATCATTAATCTGGGTATTTTACCTAATTGCAATAGGAACCAAAATAAAGCTGGCTATTGGATTCCAACCTTAGAGTTGAAATTTGTGAATGATTGAGAGGCTTAGCTGCTTACAAGCATAAATCAAGACCCCTCCACTCACCCTCCCTCAATACACACGTAGGTTTTTTATGAATGTTTTTTTTTTTTTTTTTTTACAGTCCGGCTCTCTTCAAGCATTAAAACATCTGGACTAATTAAGTGGCACGGTAAAACTTTATTTAAAGAGTTGTGGCAGAGTTTGTGTATGGGCGGGGTTTAGGGCTTAGGTTACCGCCAGCCTGTGTCATGGCAGCCAAGCTTAGGATGGCTGGTTTATTTTATTTTACTCTGTGGTGGGTATGGAAAGGGAAGGGGGGGGGTCTCTATGGGAATGTCTCTGTTTCCCTCACCAGATGCTTATCCTGGCCTTTCATGACACATGATGATCCATCTTGCTCTACTCTCATGTGGATCCTCTGGAGGCCACCTTCCCCCTTTCTGAAGCCCCTGACAGGAGATGAGAGGGAGGGGGCTGCCTTAACTGTAGATCAGCTACATACACGCCACTCAGCGACACTTGGCCCTGGCCTCCAGGCAGCTAGTTACAGCTGAATACACTCCAACTTAGAGCCTTTAAAACATAGACTGTATCCAAACATTTTCAGGCAAATGAAGATAGATTTTAAGATTTATTTTAAATTGTTCAGCGGTTCTTATGTTCACTTGAGCAGGCAATACTTTTTGCTGATAGTTTTGTTTTAACCGTCAACATGTTTGAAATGTTTTGCGAAAATAGACAAAGATGTAGAACATTTCATTATTGTCTTTGTATGGTGGTATGTAAGTTGAGATGTAGATATGTTTCGGTTGGAGACAGGTACTTATGAGATTTTTGATGCCCTAAAGAAGTTGAGATAATTGTTAATCGGTAGATACTGGCTGCTGAGTAGAATTTCTGTCAACTTTTACTCAGAAGTCTGACGTTTTGCTCTTATAACATAATTGACTGAGGGCATGAAAATAAATAAAATGGTCCCTCCAATAAAGAGGTTTTAACAATGCTGGATAAGCCCTAACATTGAAAGATTGAGGAAGACCTAAGTTTAAAGCTAGAATGCGGAACTTTTACATACAAATAAACGTCCGTTACATTCAACCCTTTGCTAAACAAGTTCACACAATGCTGATTAAGCCTATCGCCGCCGGGGAAAGCTCTCTGTATTTCTCAGTATACCGGAGTGGTGCTGTCTGTGTTTCTGTTTCTGCACCGGAAGGATGCCAATACAGCCTCTAGAATGACGTCTTTTATTAAGCAGTACACAAAGTGCCGTCAACCAACCTTACTCTCACTCACTTGCAGTTCTTCACAGCATAGCTGCTTATTCTGGCTCTCTGATACCTATATTACCCAACACCATGACGGGCAGGAAGGGGGAGGAGACCACAGACACGCAGCATTATTAGGAATCCCACTGCGTTTCTTAAGAATGTTGACAGTGTTTGTGCGATTACTCTCACTACCAGAGAGAGGAGACAAAAGTTCCACACTCCAGCTTTAACTGTATAACTAGCTAAAACAGTTCAGCTAACAAGTAACTAACACAGTCACATTGATAAATAATAGGCAAGACAAAGGTTTTGCTTCCATGGTGAATGCTACATACAGCAGCATGCCTTCTATATGACTGTATATATACAGCTGTTTTCTGTGTCGCATTAGAACATGTAATGTATAAATAATTTGAATCTTTAAATCATGTTTGCATCATTATCACCTGCCATTATCGCAGGCCAGAAGGAAGTTGCTACTTCCACATGCTGCATATTGAGTGTGGGAGGATTAATGATCCTGACTTGTCCATTAACACCTTTTCCACATCTGGTTTGAAATCCCTCTCTAATGCTTATTGTTTGCATTTACACTTGGCCTTTTCAATTTCTGTTAGCTATTCAAATCTGGAGGAAAAAAAAATGCAAGAAGTGTCTAAATGAAAATGCAGTGCTTTTCTTTCTATATGCTGAATGTCAGAACAGACTTCTCTATCTGTGCACCTTCAAGAAAAGATTAATGGACAAAGAAGCTATGACTGAATTTTGCGTGATTGGCAGTGAAACATAAAGGTTGACGCACCTTAATGCTGCCAGGTTTTTTTTTCTCTTTTAGTCCCTCACAGTTCACAGCCCCGGAAATTCGTACTTTCTGTGTGTCTCTTGCCGTGTTTCGACTGCAGGAACTTTCCCCCGGAACTAGAAACCTTCTGAGGAACTCGTTGCCTTTCGACCGCAGGGACCAGGGTCTAAATTAAGTTCTGGGGGCTTTATTTCTCCCCCCCAAAAAAGTTGCTGATCAGAGGCTAGTGCTACTAAATACAGGAACCTCCGGGGTGGGTTTTGCAGGGATGACCGTCGCTGATTTGACGAACACACAGCACGGCTGCTTCAACACGCCGACCGCATTATAAAATAAAAGAAGGAATTACTCATTTTGTACTGTTTTGTTCACCGTAGACCGTACTGTCTGAAATTCACTGTTTCTGGAGTACAATCTCCAAATGATTCTTTGTTACATGGCAGTGTGACTGCTACATTAGAAGAAATCCTCTGTAACGTTGTTTCTCTGGGGCTAATTTCCCACATTTCCTTCTCAAACTTTTTCTTTTGTCTGTTTCCTTCCGTCTCTCGCTCTCTTAATTTTCTCTCTCTCATTGGATGTTCCAGCCACACAGCAGGCGTTGGCTTTGTTTACAGGCTGTTGTAGTAACTGTGATTAACTAGGCCCTGTGGAGTTAATAGCTATTACAGCTAATAGACAGTTAGTCTTGTCCCTGCTGGAGTGCTGGGGGAGAGACGGCTAACACACACACTTTAACCTGCAGCAGGAACTAGTAAGCCACAGGTCTTCCTGGAAGATCGGGGGTCCTTTTTGGATTTGTTAAGTGTTAACTATCATCTTTGTTTGTGTGTGTTTGTGTTGCAGCAACAGCTAGAGGAGGAGGCTGCAAAGCCACACGAGCCAGAGCGGCCCATCTCACCGCCACCCAGCGAGGCCAAGCACCGCAGCCTGGTGCAGATCATCTACGATGAGAACAGGGTCAGTAGAATACACACACACACACACACACACACACACACACACACACACACACACACACACACACACACACACACACACACACACACACACACACACACACACACAGCTCCATCTGTGGCCACCATTCGACCCCAATTTAACTTGCAGTTGAATCACATATGCAGTGTACGTTTCACTGGGCTGATGCTAGTTAACAAATTAAACTAAGCCAGGCTGTTGCATCAGCTGTGTATTCTCTGTGGCCTGCTATGGTGTTTTGGTTCTAATGTCGTGGATATGGAAGCTAGTCAGTGTTGGAGATAAATACAGTGCATGTAAGGTAAACTAGATTATCCAGCAAGTGTAGCTTTGAGCAAACTACAGAGAGATTTGACCAAGAGTGAGCCCCCACGGTGTATACTTCTGCCATCATGTTTTTCATTACATTTCGTAGACAACACAGACAAAAAGTAGACAAAGTATTTATCTCGACCTGAGCCTCCCACTTTTTTACTGTCAGGCAAGGCAGAACTCCTGCAGAAAGAATAAGCTACTAAAGGTCAACTCCGCAGGCATGGTGAATCACATGCACACTATGCAAATATAGCAACTTAATCATTCTTTCAAGGAAAGACAAACAGAGCAGCGGTGCGGTCATATAAAGCTATTTGTAAGCAGTAAGTTAGTCCTACTAACAGCAGTCATTATATGCAGCAATGCTCTGTGCAGGTTACCTTTTTAAAATGGAGTGTTTGTCAGTGCTCTCAGTCCCCCTAGTGGTGAAATACACAAGTCTCCTTTTCATTGGAATTGGCCTTTTAAAACAGGGACCTCATGAATGAGAACCCCCCCCCCCCCCCCCCCCCTATGAGAAACTAGGAGTAATGTTGAAACTCCACAATTCAAAGGAAAAGAGCCCTTGAATGTTTTGAACAGCTTCATTCAAGCAACATTCAAGGCAAATCACTTTTATAGCTTGCAAATGGAGAACCTAGTTGGAAACCCATGTGTTGGCAGGGTCCAACATAACATTTTTTCCCTACTGGCCCCCCCAGGCCGGTAGATCAGGGTCTTACTGGCCCCTTGTATATTTTTACTGTCCCGGGGGGGGGGGAAGAGGGGGAAAAAAACACTTTTCCTAATTGTTAATTTATTAATCAAATATACATTGTAATGATTCATCGAAACA